>CM037790.1:3656873-3706873 GCA_021229015.1 Solen grandis | reverse complement strand
GATTTTTCTGAAAAGAAAACCAAATGAAATCAGAGTCAATTTGTATAATAAATGTATGCTAACAGCATGGAACCAACACCGACGCAAGGACGACTACAATAGTTCTTTATTCTTCGAATAGTCAAGCTAAAAAGACAAATATTTCCATGAGACTGAGACCATTTCATCTTACAAATATTTCTACACTCCCTTACACGCCTCCATGTTCATGGGTTCTTAAATTTCGTAGCAATAATCGTATCCAGTTTTGCTCCCTTTCTCCGGCGAGATTTCAGTGGCGGATGCTGTTCATCCCCATCAAAGTCATCAATGTCTTGGTCCGTAAACCATTCATCAAGCTCTTTCTTCTTCCTCTTCCTCATTGACCTCTTCTCCACAATTACTTTCCCAGCAGCCTGTGCATCTGACTTAGTTACACCATTCTCATTTTCATCTTTTTCTGTCAGTTCAGTATCACTATCTTTAATCACTTCAGCCTCACCTTCATGAGATGCTCTTTCTACATGGTCATAATAATTTTCATCTTCCTCTTCATTCTCTACGCGGTAACAAACCTCACGCTTTCTCCTCCGTCTTAAATTTGAATTCTCACTGTCAGATGACTCTAAGTTTTTGGACTTTGTTTGCTGGACTCGCTCATTCTCTCTCTCCTCATCACTGTAACTAATAACATTAGATGGTTCATCAGTTTCCCCCTCACTGTTTGTTTCCATGTCAGTTCCTCCATCCCCTTCTCCATCTCCAACAACTGTCCTGCTGATGTGTTTCCGCGGGATTGATTTGCGGCCCTTCTTTTGAGACTTCAGATCTGCCAAGGCCATATCATCTCTTGAGTCTGCATCAAACTCCGCCTCAAAGTTGATGCTGGGAGGTTTGTTATCACGAACACGGTCTGACAAGGAGCTGAGAAAATTGACTGCATCTTCCTCCATGTTTTCTGTTGTCTCGTTCAGGCCATGTTTCACTTTCTTGTGACGGTTCAGGTTACCTGTAGGTATATATGGTCCATTTAAGTCTTGCCCTTTATAACAACACACTAGACATACATAGAAAACAATGACTAGATCTAGCCCGAATAAGAAATAATTAGGAATACTATTTTGTGTTCAAAAGTGTAAAAAATTGAATGTTTTGTCAATATGTTTTAATGAAGCCAATTTGATAGACAATGATTAAGAATGAGAACTCTTAGGATAGTTTCATTACATACGGATTTGCTTTTCTGTTGTTATTAAGTCATTGCATTGTTTCATTTTTTTCAATATAAACAAGAAACACATCAAATAACCTGAAACCAGATTTTCAACTGTCGTCCCAGACAACCAAACCCTGCAGTAAATGCAAAGATGACATCACGCATATGGACATCATAAAAGATCCTTGTCACCCAATCACTTATGTTTACAAGTCCCAATATCCCAATTCTTAGGGTAGTAATTAGACAGAAATGAAAAATATATTTCAAGAAACAGTGAAATTACATTCTCATAAGGTAGTTCCATGCAAATCATCATAGCTCAGTTATAAAAGAACTAATTCCACAGAGACAAAAAAAAAAAAAAAAAAAAAAAAAAAAGATTTTCAGCAACAGTGACCTTCACCTTATTGACCCCAAATCAATCCCTATCTTCCTCTTCCTATAAGGTCTTCCTACCAAATATGATAACTGTATCTCAATTCTAACAGGAAACATTTGATGGAAACCACCTGTTCAATGCCTGGCCATCCACCTATCCAACAATGTACCCCATTCTAATTATCAGGTTTTTCGTTGGAAACCTGGTTAAAACAAGCATTCTGAAGTATTGTTGGAATACTAATCCCCCCCCCAAACAAGTCAATTATTTGATCAATACTTTTGATGAAAGTCAAAACAACAATAAATTTTAACAAGAGCTGTCAGAGGACAGCACGCTTGACTATTCAAAATGCTTGTTGGTAAATCAAATGAAATCTATTTCAATTCTTGCCCTTCACATACCCTGTACATAATAATAGTCAAAAATGATATACCTTGATAGTCTGAAACCCCCTAGTATTTTTATGAAGCTTAAAATCAATCCCATGCCTAGTTACTGAGACATAAGCATAATAACACTGTGCATGCAAAACTTTAACCAAAAATCCAAGCAAGAAAAGGGCCATAATTTGCATAAAATTCAGTCCAAAAGTTATCCTCCTTGGTTTTCTGATGCCCCTGAAGACACTCCTTAACTTTCTAGTCAATTCCACAAGCAATTTCTGAGATATAAGCTGGATAGTAGCTTGAATGCAAAAATTTAAACCAAAATTTTAAGTTAAAAGGGGGCCATAATTTTTAATATATTCCATCAAGTGTTATTTCCCATTATAGTATGATACCCCTAAACACATTAAAGATGTTTCAAATCAATTGCATGCCTGGATACTGAGATATTAGCATGAAAGTACCTTGCATGCAAAACTTTAACCAAAATTTCTAAGTTAAAAAGGGGCCATAATTTGTAACATATTCTATCAAGAGTTATCCATCATGAAAGTATGATACCCCTAAACATATTAAAATTATTTCAAATCAATTGCATGCCTGGCTACTGAGATATAAGCATGAGAGTATCTTGCATGCAAAACTTTAACCAAATTTTCTATTGCATGCAAAACTTTAACCAAAATTTCTAAGTAAAAAAGGGGCCATAATTTATATTAAATTCAGTTAAGAGTTATCTACCTTGGTTGTCTGATGCCCTTGAACATATTTATAAACTTTCAAGTCAATACCATAAATGGTTATTGAGGTATAAGGTTAATAGTAACTTGCATGCAAAACTTTAACCAAAAGCTGCAACGTCAACGCCGATGCAAGGGCGACTACAATAGCTCTCATTTTCTTGAAATAGTTGAGCTAAAAACAACATATGATATAAACATATCTCAAACACTTAATTCAACTGTCAGGTATGAAACCAAAGATGCTCAAACTAGGGAATGGCAAGGGTTTTATGTAGTTACCTTTCAAAGTGAAGGAAGACTGGCAGATGGAACACACGTACGGCTTGCTGTCACTGTGGATGTGAAGGTGGCCCTGCAGGTTGTGCTGGCGTCCAAACTGCTTCCCTGCAACACATACACCTGTCTTGATAACTGGCTTAATCTCATCCATGGTTCAGTGTTACAGTACATAGCTATGTATACAAAGGATGTAGGTTTGATCCCAACTGGGACATGAGTCTCTCATTACTACAGGTATATCAGGCACAAAATATTTATTATTCCAAGAGAATATCAATATGTGGCATGCTGACAAGGTCATCCCCCGCCAAATGCTTGCTTGTCAGAAGATGTGTTGGAGAGTAGAATAATTCATTTTTAAGGCAGAAAAAAAAAGAAGTGTAGTTCAGGGAACATTGCTGAAAAAAATAGGGTAGGTAGGTAGGGATTTTTTTTTTTACTTAACAGTCAAATTTTAATGAGCCCTGCTCAAGATGCTGCTTATTAATGCACACACAAAATTTGAACCGAGTTAGTTAAGAAATGAAGATAAAGTTCACGTTACAAGATAATTAGAGTCAAATCAGGGGCAATAACTCTGTAATCCTTGAGATAATACAGTGAAATTTATGTCACACATCTCTCCACCTGATCATCAATGCACACAAAAAATTTGAACCAAATCAGTTAAGCAATGCAGAAGAAGTTTGTGTCACAAGATATTTAGAGTCGAATCAGAGGCAATAACTCAGTAATTCTTGAGATTACTCAAGTGAAATTTATGAAACTCACCTCTCCACCTGATTATCAATGCACACACAAAATTTGACTTGACTAGACTATTTGTGTTTAACATCGCTTCGACAGTTTTTCAGTCATATAGCGATGCCAAGCTAATAACAGGTTGACGAAGACCCGGAATGCACAGAGGCATCCGAGTACAACCACTGACCTACCGCAAGCCAGCTGGAAGGCTTCCTCACATGAAAATCCGAATGACCCTGCCAGGATTCGAACCCAGGCAGTAAGGGGTTGAGTGAGTGTTTAAGTCAGCGACTTTACCCTCTGATGTAGTTCGTGTCTTAAGATTTTGGGGTGTATGGACAGACAGACAGACTAACAGACTGACTTCTATATACCCCCTCTAAAACTTTGTTTGCAGGGGTATAAAAACATAGTAGCACCTTTTAATTTACTACAAAATAGGATTAGACATATGAAGAAAAAATATAGTGCCTAGCCTTCCAGCCAGTAGTTTTGAGGAAAATAATTTTTAAAGTTTTCATTTTTTTTTCTTCTTTACATTGCCATGGCAACCAGAGTTCTACATGGATCAAGTTTATTTTAGCAACTTTGTTAAGCTTCACCCAAGAACCATCCCTGCAAAGTTTAATCAAATTCTGTCCAGTGGTTTCAGGAGATGTCATTTAGAGTTTTCTCTACATACATATGAGGTAAATTAGCCCCATTCCTGGCAGTCATGTTTTTTTTATGAATCCGAAAATTTTTAGCAATCTTGGTGAAGGGTTACCCAAGGAACATAATTATGTTCTAAAACATTTTGAAATCTGGCCAGTAGTTTTAAATGGAGATGTTTTTTTAAAGTTTTCATAATTTATTTATTTCCATTGCCCTGGCAACCAGTTCTACATAGATCAAGTTTATTTTAAGAACTTTTGTGAAGGTTCACCAAAGGATCATGATCATCCCTGCCAACTTAAATCAAATTCTGTGCTGCGATTTCAGAGGAGATGTCATTTAAAGATTTCCCTTTATACATCTAAGGCAAATTAGCCCCTCCCCTGGCGGCCATGTTTTTTAACGGATCTGAATAATCTGAGCAATCTTGGTAGAGGGTTACCCATGGAACATCTGTAAAAAAACAATTTGAAATCTGGCCAGTTTTGAAGAAAATAATTTTTAAAGTTTTCATTTTTTTTTTTTTTTAATTTCAATTGCCATGGCAACCAGAGTTCTACATGGATCAAGTTTATTTTAAGAATTTTTGTGAAGGTTCACCCAAGGATCATGCCTGCCAAGTTTAATCAAATTCTTTCCAGCAGTTTCTGAGGAGATGTTGTAGAGGAAGACCCCGAATGCACAGAGGCATACAGGTAGAACCACCAACCTACCGCAAGCCAGCTGGAAGGCTTCCTTACATGAAAATCCAAATGATCCTACCAGGATTCGAACCCACGCGGTGAGGGGCAGAGTGAGTGTTAAAGTCAGCAACTTTACCCTTTGGCCACGGAGGCCCTTTGTCATTATGAGGGAGATTCTTAAATTGCACAATATACAGCAGCTGTTATTTTTAGGATTTTAATTGATAAATCTTATATATTTTGTATATGAATAACAACTCTTACTATACTGGAAGCAATTCATGCATTTTCACTGCTGTTATAAAATTATTCTCTGTTCATCATTATCTTACATGTATATATCACATGAAGCTCTGTGGGCATAATATATTGTCCTTAACTCTGGCCCTGGTGATTTTTCCACTAGGGTGTCATTTCACCTCAATTTAATTGACTTAAACTGAATGATGTATTGAAGATTTTGCAAAAAGCATTTTCTACTTTCATAGGAATTTTCTATGATCCACTCATTTTTCTGATCCTGGAGAGCTAACAGGCTATTCAATAATTTTTGGTAATAGAGATTGATGTTTTAAGTGATTATAGATGTGAAACCAATGTGAAAACCTATTTATTCCCCTATTTTGAGGTCTACAGGTAAAATGTTAAGGTCACTGTGACAAAAATTAAGCCTGAAAAATAACAAAAGGCGATAACTAAAAAATTATGAAAGGTAGCGATATCATTCTCATGTACTGCACTTCTCCTCAATGAGATCTATCCGCCTATGAAGTATCAAGTTAATAATTTCAAACACTTCTTGACATATGCTCCTGACAAAATTTAAGCCAGAAAAAAAAACCAAAGAGCAATAACTCAAAAATAATGACGGGTAGAGTTATTATTCTAACTGCACCTATCCACCTATGAAGTTACAAGTTGATACTCAAAAACTATATGATTTTGCTCAGGACAAAAATTAAACCTTAAAAATAAAAAAGGGCAATCACTCAAAAATTATGTTAAGTAGAGTTATCATTCTTGACAATGAGACCTGGTGATTCCTATATAACCCCCCACCCCACCCGCCTAAATTTGTTTACAATGAGTATAAACACTGTCTTAGAGTAACCCACCACAGATTTTGCAGCTGTATGGTTTCTTCTCAGAATGGACAACCATGTGGGCCTTCAGGGTCTGCGGCTGGGTGAATGTCTTGCTGCATACCTCACATTTGAATGCACGCTCTGCATTGTGGATAAGCATGTGTCGCACCATGTTGGCCTTCTGGTTGAAGGAGCGAGAACAATGAGGGCAGGAGTAGGGGCGGAGTCCTGTGTGCGTGAACTGGTGGGCCTTCAGGTGGTGCTCCTAGGGACAAACAGACACATAAGAATCTCCTGCAGTGCTGGAGTAAGCTTTCAGATCAACACAATGTTTATCATCAAACGGACAGTATTTTAGTCAGTAAAGTATTAATTTTAAGAATCTATTTTTAGCTCCTGTGAATCAGATATGCAATGGATTGGAACCATTTGAACAACTTTGGTATAGCTTCATGCAAGGAAGATCAAAGGCAAGTTTCATCAAGTTTGGCCCAGTGGTTTCAGGAGATGTTGTTTAAAGGAATTGTTGATGCCAGACGCACTCACACCCAGACAAAAGGCGATCACAATAGCTCACCATGATCATATTGTACTCAGGTGAGCTAAAAAAAAAAAAAAAAGCACAATGTCGCACATTATTCCAAATATAACAGCAATAATATTTATTTTTTCATTTCCTATCTATTTTCTATAAATTTTTAATTTAATATTACAAACAAGAGGGCCATGATTCACTATAGTAGTATAATTTTCCATAATTATTGTGTCAGATGAAGTCAGATGAAAAAAAAAATACCTACTACCTACCCACCTAAAAAAATGTGTGTTGGGTAACTCAAACAAAGAATTTTTAAGGTCAGCCTCACCATGAGCACAATGCTCAGATGTGACCCAGATATGTAATGGACCGGAACCATTTGAACAACATTGTAAAGCTTCATGCAAGAAATCACATGCAAGTTTTATATGGACTACCACTGATTAATGGATGAATGAATGGCCATAGATCCTGAAAGCTCACATGAGTACTAGGTAAGCTAAAAAGGATATACATTGTATATAGAAATAAAAACTTAAAGAAGAATTTTGAATTGGAGAAGATCTAATTAAGATTTTGTTTTACTTTTTCAATTATTTCTTTGTACTCTAGAGAAATTATTTTGATGCAAATTAGATAAACTTGTGTTTATTTAGGGGTTACATGGATTTTAAATCAGCTATCTTTGCTGTATGAAATTTCAAATTCCAAGTAATTTAACCTCATATAAACTTGTGATAATTACCTATATTTAACTCTAATTTATTTTACTATGGTAGGTCAATCACCACGGCAATCAAGGCAGACAACATGTAACAGTCAATTAAGGTGTTACCGAAAATTAATTACAAGCACCTCAAAGATCATGACCAATTCTTTCAACAATTTTATGAGCACCTGGTGACATTGATAATCAGTTTCAAGCCTCCAATGACCTGATCATGAATGATTTCTGATAAGGTATTAATGCACACTTCATTGACAGAAACACAAGTAATGGGGAGACACTGATAATTTACATAAGGCAGGATGGCAGTATAATGCAGATCAAAAGGCACTAGAACCGCAAGCGGTATCTCGGTTTTCGCTTTTAACCTAATCAACATGAACACTTTATTTCAACTCGGCCACAATTTTCAATATGAAACAGAACAAAAGGTTTTTGAAGACCTACTCTCATTTGCACAGTGTTTTTTTTTGCAATTTTAGAACATTCAAACTCTTCTAGCGCAAATATTTTCCCATACCCTGTCCCTTGAAATCCATCACATTCTGTGGTGCTGTCAACAAGGAACAAAATGCTGAAAATCGCATTTCAATCAGACTTTAACATTTTGAGCTATAAGCAAAAGAGTGATTTTAAGCAAAACGCCCTATAGCGGCAAAATGAGAAAGAAAATTGAAAAAACAGCAAATAGTTCAAACAAGTATATAAGTCGCACTAGTCGAACATTCTTTTTCTTATATATCACAAATTGAAGCATAAAAACTGATTAACAATTATTCCAAAAAAGGATCAAACTTTGGACTGCCGTAAAATGAACAAATCAAGTCCGATCTTCAAAACTAAACATCACTGGAAAGAGCTCCTCAAGAACCAAAACCTTTATTATACTCTCAATGAAATATTTTTAGATTTGGAGCACTTTTTGGCCAAAAAAAACACAATTATCGTAATATGACATTGAACTTTTCAATGTTTTTTTTTTAACTTTTTAATTGTGAAACCCTTTCAAACTTAACAAAACATAACGTGTGAAAATTTCATGACGAATAAACAAAAAATAAAGTCAGGAGCGACAAAAAACATGTTTTTGGAATTTTAATTTTTCCTAAGGTTAAGTGAAGTTTGACCGTTTCTAGTGGACAAACCACGCATTTCTTAAATTTGCCACCCCATATATTTTGTGTGTATACGTCTTTCAAATGTTATGCCGGAGACAGATTTCTTCTATCTGATCTCTAACAAAAACGGATAGGTTTTGTGTAGACCTACCCTCATTTCCACAGTTTTATTTTATTATTATTTTTTTTTGCGAGGTTCGAACATTCAGCCTTCCGTAGCTCAAAAGCTTTCAGCCACACAGACCCTCGAATCCTATCATATGTTATTAGGCTATCAACAGGGAACAGAATGCAAAAAACCGCATTCGAATCGGACTTCAACTTTTTGAGTTATAAGCAAAAGAATGATTTCAAGAAAAGCGCCCCCTAGCGGCAAAATGAGAAACAAAATTGATTAAAATTTTACTGTTAGGTACCTAGCAAAGCAGCAAATAATTCAATCAAGTATACTAGTCGCACAAGTCAAACATTTTATTCTTATGTATCAGAATTTGAAGCATAAAACCTGATTTACAATTATTCCAAAAAAGGATCAAACTTTGGACTGCCGTATAATGACCAAATCAAGTCCGATCTTCAAAAACTAAACATCACTGGAAAAAACTCTTTAAGAACTAAAACTTTTGTTCATATACTCTCAATGAAATATTTTTAGTTTTGGAGGTATTTGTGGCCGAATAAAAACACAATAATCGTAATATGACTTTGACCTTTTCAATTCTTTTTTATTTTTTGAATTGTGAGGCCCTTTCAAACATAACAATACATATCGTGTGAAAATTTCATGAAGAATGAACAGAAAATAAAGTCAGGAGCGACAAAAACATGTTTTTGAAATTTTAATTTTTCCTAAAATTTAGTGAAGTTTAACCGTTTTTAGAGGACAAACCACGCATTTCCTTAATTCGCCACCCCATATATTTTGTGTGTATACGTCTTTCAAATGATATGCCGGAGACGGAATTCTTCTATCTGATCTCTAACAAAAACGGATAGGTTTTGTGTAGACCTACCCTCATTTCCACAGTTTTTTTTTTTTTTGCAAGGTTCGAACATTCAACCTTATGTAGCTCAAAAGCTTTCAGCCACACAGACCCTCGAATCCTATCATATGTTATTAGGCTATCAACAGGGAACAGAATGCAAAAAACCGCATTCGAATCGGACTTCAACTTTTTGAGTTATAAGCAAAAGAATGATTTCAAGAAAAGCGCCCCCTAGCGGCAAAATGAGAAACAAAATTGATTAAAATTTTACTGTTAGGTACCTAGCAAAGCAGCAAATAATTCAATCAAGTATACTAGTCGCACAAGTCAAACTTTTTATTCTTATGTATCAGAATTTGAAGCATAAAACCTGATTTACAATTATTCCAAAAAAGGATCAAACTTTGGACTGCCGTATAATGACCAAATCAAGTTCGATCTTCAAAAACTAAACATCACTAGAAAGAGCTCTTGAATAACTAAAACTTTTGTTCATATACTCTCAAAGAAATATTTTTAGTTTTGGAGCTATTTGGGGCCGAATAAAAACACAATAATCGTAATATGACCTTGACCTTTTCATTTATTTTTTAACTTTTTAATTGTGATCCCCTTTCAGACATAACAATACATAACTTGTGAAAATATCATGAAGAATGAACAGAAAATAAAGTCAGGAGCGACAAAAACATGTTTTTGAAATTTTAATTTTTCCTAAAATTTAGTGAAGTTTGACCTTTTCTAGAGGACAAACCACGCATTTCCTAAATTCGCCACCCCATATATTTTGTGCGTATATGTCTTGCAAATCGTATGCAGCAAACAGAATTCTTCTATCTGATCTCTAACAAAAGTGGGAAGGTTTTTCGTAGACCTACCCTCATTATTTCACTTTTTTCCAAGGTTCGAACATTCAACCTCTCCTAGAACAATTTTTTTCCCGTACTCGATGATGAGATTTCCATCATATTTGATTGGGGTGTCAACAAGGAACATTATGTAAAAAACCGCATCTAAATCAGGTTTCAAATTTTTGAGTTATTAGCAAAACAGCGATTACATGCATTGCGCCCCCTAGTGGCTAAATCAGAAAAAAAAGTGAAAAGTTTGACCATTTAGGCACATGTTCAGATAAAGATGACTCCATGCCCAAAATTTCATAGCTGTAGCTTTTTTCATCTGGCCGCTAGGCTGGACACAAAAATGGGTGGAATTGGAAAAATAATAAAAATAAAAAATAAAACAAATCAACAGAAGAAGAACAATAGGTTTTCGCCCTGCAGAGGCGAAAACCTAAATATAGCGCATTTCTGTGCCCTGACAGGTCACCATGGTGCAGCACCATGGAAAAAAGGCCTAGGGGACACATCGCATTTCTGTGTCCTGACAGGTCACCATGGCGCAGCACCATGGAAAAAAGGCCTAGGGGACACACAACTACTTGAGACACATATAGTGGTGTCACACTGCAGT
This sequence comes from Solen grandis, assembly GCA_021229015.1. NCBI lineage: Eukaryota > Metazoa > Mollusca > Bivalvia > Adapedonta > Solenidae > Solen > Solen grandis. Next base: position 3,695,877 of record CM037790.1, on the reverse strand, counting down.
ATCATGTATACCAATCAATCCCAGAACAAACAGTTTATGCTGAGTGCAAAGCAAGGCAGCTATAAGAAATATAGCTACCATTTTTTATGACTTTGGTACGTCACTACCAGGGATCTAACACACTACATCCAAATTCCAGGATAGGTGCTCTAACCACTTGGCCACCAGGACCAGTCAAAACAATGTCAGTAAGCAATAATAAACTAAATATGAAAAGATATAGAACATTAATTAAAATAAAACAGGATGCAACAGAACAGTCTGCATGATTGTTCTCAATCACCTTTTTTGTGATGCAGGGGTATAATGAATAATTGATGTGATTTTTTATTGCCAGAGGCTATTCTGTATAAAGAGAAGACCCAAGCACAATACCTTCATGAAGTCCATTCCACACTCAGTACATATAAAGGGTCGAGAACCAGCATGTGACATCATGTGATCACGAAGTTGACTCGGGAACCTGAAGACCCGGTCACAGTGTTTGCAGGCCAGGTTGTTACAGTGTTTGTCATTAAGGATGTGGTTGTGGAGCTCTTTCTGGGTGTCAAACTCAAGGTCACACTCCATACACTTCTCCTTCCCTGGGACATGCTTGTCCTGCTCAAAACAGATAAAGATTTCCACAATGAGAGCTTTGACATCACAGAAGACTTTCTGAAAGTGTAGATTACATTGTACAGGAAAACACTTTTTGTAAATGCAAATCTGAAGAAATCAGTTAAGTATAGAATACAATATCCATGAAAGACATGTTCCACAACATGGCGTCTTTATTTACCAGTTCAGGGTAGCAATTTCATAAGTTCATCCTGTGAGGCAACCTTTAAAAAAATCCCTTTTTCCCCTCTCTAGACTTTAGTCTGAGAAAGTGGGTAGATCTAAGATAGGAAAAAATCTTTTTTTTCTTCCTGCTAATTAAATATAATGACATGCATGTGTCAGAAATACTTTTAACTTGAACAATAAAGTTTTGTACAAGCTGTATTTGTTTTTACTCCTATTAATAATGTTTCATCCAAAACAATACTTAACTTTACAGTTATATACAGTCTATTTAGTTTCTATTCAGGTATTAAAGACTCAGTATCAAAAAGATTCAAGAATTACTTCTCTTAACATTAACAACTTTTATTTAAATTACAATTTGTTGACACTGAAAACATTTAAGTATAAGTACACATGTACAACATTTCTACCTGCACGTGGTTATCAATCACCTCGATGTCAGCGATTTTAGTTTATCACATTTTCGGGCACGTATTATGCCAACTTATTTGTGTGGTTGTGTGTTTTTGGTGCTACAACTGATTTGATGATATCTTCCAGTAACGCTGTAACGAATTCATTTGCCTGTTTGTGCAGCACATCAGGCGGTGACTGCGATCTTGAATAGTGAAAATAATTAGTAATTTCTGATTGCTTCGCCATACTTGCGCATTTGAGAGTGACTTCCTTTGAATGATACATTCAATCGTAACTACGGTACTCGGCATTGTCCGCGCTATATCGGTACATAACTATGGTTTCCATTAATAAAAGCCGATAAATCTCGTTTTTTATGCACTCTAGACGTAACAGCTACAGAATATCGGTACTGAAAGAACTGAAATTTGTTGCGTACGCGGATTTTTCCCACGTATTTGGTACGATGAATTTTGAAAATTCTAGCGTACTGCATATTTTTGCCGCGTATTTTACGTGGATACGCGGCCTATCTGGAGCACTAAATGGTGAACATTTCTGCCAAGTAATTTCAAAATCCATCAAGGAATGTCAGAGTTATGGAGTGGAAACGAAAAATAGACTCTACTTTTGACCTTTGAACTCTTAGTAAGACCTTGACCTTGGAGCAACATACCTAGGGATTGCAGGCGACACATCATCTCATAATATTAACATTTCTGCCTAGTTATTTCAAAGTCCATCAAGGAATGTCAAAGTTATGGAGCAAAAATGAAAAATAGACTCCATTTTTGACCTTTGAACTCTTAATGTGACCTTGACCTTGGAGCTACAGACCTGCAGATTGCATGTGACACATTATCTCATGATGGTGAACATTTCTGCCAAGTAATTTCAAAATCCATTTAGCAATATCAGAGTTATGGAGTGGAAACGAAATCCGGACGGACAGCTTAAACACAGAGGTAAACATGGGGCAGAATAGAGGATGTTCATGTTATTGTGGCTGAAAAGTATGCAGCACAACAGTCATTCTTTTATTATTCTTTGTGGATCTTCGTTCATTTCTTGCAATAAAGATATGTTTGTACCTACATGGTACTTGGAAAAACCAGTGTTTGTTATTCCCAAGTAGTACCAGTATATGACAATTTTACCAGGTCACAACCATAAAATTGAATAAATTTTACCTGTAAATAATCCTTATCATGATGTAAATGTATGTCAAATTTCAGGAAGATTTTAAGTCATCTTTATAGAAAAAAGCAATACAGAACAACAAATTTTGCCATGTTTATCCAACTGTAAAATATAGGTCACAGCCATAAATTTGCATGAATACGGAATAGATCATATCATGATGTACATTTTTCATAAAGATGTGAAGTCATCTTCATAGAAAAAAAGCTTTAACACAAAGGTAAACCTGATACAGAACAGTAAATTTTATCATGTTCATCCAACCATGAAATATAGTTCACTGCCATAAATTTGCATAAGTATTAAATAGATCATATCTTGATGTATATATGTACCTAGTTTCATAAAGATGTGAAGTCATCTTCATAGAAAACAAGAGGGCCATGATAGCCCTGAATAGCTCACCTGAGAAACATTGCCCTCAATGTCAAATTTCGTGTATTGTATTATGAATCAAACTGAATACATAATTCATGCAGACGTACAGCAAGATAATCTAAATTCCACACAAAAACTATACCTGCCATCCAAACTTTGAAGGTCATAGCTGTAATAAGTCTATATAAAATCAAGTGACACATGGAGTGGGGTCAATATTGACACCAGGGCCATGATTTTAACAGACTTGGTTAAGGTCCACAAGTTAACATCTTAACTCCAGGCTTCGAGACTTCTAAGAAGAAGATCTTTTGAGGGTTTTCCTATGCAAGTCTATATAAAATCAAGTTCAACCCCAGGGTCATGATTTGAACAAACTTTGTAAAGGTCCACAAGACAATGCCACACACCAAATATCTGAACTCTAGGCCATGCGATTTCGGAGAAGATTTTTAAAGATTTCACTTTGAAAATCTATTTTTAGCTTCTGTGACCCAGATATGCAACAGAAAGGAACCATTTGAACAACTTTGGTGGAGCTTTATGTGAGGAACATCACAGACAATTTTCATCAAATTTGGTCCAGTGGTTAAGGAGGAAATGTTCTTTAAAGAAAAATTTTGATGCCAGAGGCAAGGATGATGGATGACCACAATAGCTCACCATGAGCAGGTTGTGCTCGGGTGAGCTAAAAAGCTTAAACACAAAGGTAAACCTGAGGTGTGACGGACAGACAGACGAATGAACTCAAGGATGGATGCACAGACTGAATATACGTATGCTATGCAGTGGAGTTGGTGGGGCATAGGAGTTGGCAGGGCATAACTTAGTGGAATCTGGCATTTTTTAGCTCACCAGAGCACAACATGCTTAAGGTGAGCTATTGGGATCACCCTCAATCTATCGTCGATTGTCAAAAATTTGCTTTTAAAGACATCTCCTCTGAAACCAAAGAAGTTGAAGAAACTTGTCATAAATGATCCTTGGGTGAACCTCCATAAAAATTGCTAAAATAAACTTGATCCATGCATAACTCTGGTTGCCATGGCAACCAGTACCATTTTATTTTAAAAACTTAAAAAATCATCATCTCCTCTAAAACCGATGGTCAGAATTTAATTTCCTTTGGCACAAATGGTCACTTAATAGTCATATACCATAACTGCTAAAATATACTCTATATAGAAAATTTCAAAAATCATCTTCTCTGAAACCAATGGTTAGAATTTAATTTTATTTGGCACAAATAGTCACATAATTTTTCTCTACTATAATTGCTAAAATACAGTTGATCCCTTGAAAAATGAGGCCCCCATTGGGTCGTCTAGTTTCCTTATATACCCTATATAGAAAATTTCAATACAGAAACTTCCAAAAGTCATTTTCTATGAAACCGATGGTCAGATTTTATTTCACATGGCACAACCGGTCACCTAATTTGTCAATATTGCTAAAATGAAATTGATCCCTTGAAAATGAGGCCTTTAACCACTGGTTTTAAATTTTTTTTTTGTTTTCCAAGGGAGATAATCAATATTTTATCTTAAAACTCAACTGGTAATAAATATTAACTCCCCTTATTGATTTCAATTTTGAAACTTTATAATAAATATCATGGAAATTGTTTCAAAGTGTTTGGTTTATTAATATATAGTATAAACTTCTCTGAATACATTGTAAATAATAGGGAAACCAGCAGTGTTGTTTTAGATTTTTTTGTTGTAGTTGTTTTAGCTTACTGAAAATCAGGTCAAAATAAACAAACATTCAGATAGGGTATATATGGACTTCTCCGTTAGATGCATTGGTATGGATATCTCTGTTGAATGATGGAAGTGCCATTTTATGTTTTGATGCAATTTATTCAATAATTGACACAATAGCCTTTGGTCCTTTACTATCATTTCATGGTTTTAATCCCCTGAAAAATATGTCTTGCTGATGGTTGGCTAGTTCTTATTCAGTATGTATGGAAATTTTGAAATTATTTTTTTTTTAACTGGAATTTTAATCAAGGTTAAACTAAATTGTCTAATTAAGTGATGATATTCTGAAGAGAATTTTAGGGCCATGATGACCCTCTTGTTTATATTAAAATGGTCCAGACCTAATTGGCAGATTTCAGCCATAACTGAACTTGGCTGAGAGATTATAGCCATAAACATTGTCATAAAGTTTGAAGATGATTGCTTAAGAAATGAAGATACTAGAGTGCAAACAATGTAAAATATGGCATTTTTTTATATTAAAATGGCTGAAATTCCTGACCTAATTGGCTATTTCAGCCATTTTCCAACTTTGCTGAGTGATTATGGCAATAAAAATTGTCATTAAAATTGAAAATGATTGCTTAAGAAATGCTAGAGAGCAAACAAACTAATTCCAAACGCTGAGCAGATGGACACTGGACATTCATTGATCCTAAATAGGTCATCCTAACACATGTGCAATAGAAGAACAATAGTTTTTCAATTGCCCTGCCACAGCAGCGAAAACCTAAATATATGACAAAAAATACAAGATTTACATTAGTTACTACTTACCTTATGAAGTCTGAGTTCACTAGGATAGGCAAAGCCTCTGTTGCAAATGTCACATTTGTACGGCTTGCTACCCAGGTGGACAGTCTCATGACGCTTCAGGTGGCTGATCTGGGTGAAGCCCTTGTTACAGATGGGGCAGACATGGGGCTTCACGTTGTCGTGGGTCAACATGTGGGTGTTCAGGTGACTCAGTTGTTTGAAGTACTTGCCACACACAAGACACAGATGGGGCTTGATCCCACTGTGATCTAATATGTGAGCCACTAAATTGTGCTTTGTCGTATATGACTTGGGGCACATTTTGCACTGCCAACGTTTGTGTTCCCCATGACTCACCAGCTGTGTGTCCTCAATCTTTATACTGATGTCAAGTCTGTCTATCTCTGTGTCTGCCTCTTCCTCCTCTTGCTCCTGCTTTGCCTGTTTTTCCCTCTTTAGTTTAGACATGATCGACATCTTATCAGCCTTCAATTCACTATCTGCTTCTGTCTCAGCATCAGATTTATCCAGAGTCTCAATAGGATTCACTACAGAAACAATACCACCCTCTGCAGCAGGAGAACTCACTATTTTTGGAATCAGTTTTTTCCTACTTCCAATACTCATGATTGAAATAGTGACAAATGTTGCCATTGATGAGTTAGTCGTGGTCATTAAGGCCCTTGCTGCTGACTCACTGAAACTTGGAGATGTGATAGCAAATGGGTTATCAGGATCACTTCTTCCACCTTTTTTTACTGAGAGAGCCACTTCATCAGATGTATTCTCATCCTTTGCTATATCTGCATACTTTTTCAAAGCTGAACTATACCAGCTTGCATGTATGTTACCCTCCCCTATTCCAAATGATAAACTGTCATTAGTTGCAGAGATGTCTGCATCATAGTCAGGTTCTTTATCAATAGATTCATCAGCGTCCACGGAACTGTCTGCATCCTTTGTTGCTCTTAAAGCACTAGCTCGAATCTCTGCAATACTAGGTTCAGTATATCTAGTAGGCTTAGGTATTGTTGATCTAGATTTACTGGAGGGAATAGGTATTGATATTAGACTGCTTCCATCTGATGAGGTCTTTGCCTTGGATGAAACATTATGAACATAATTATCATAAACCACATCCTCTGCATCAACAGGTTCCTTCATTATTTCCTGTGCAGTTTTTAACACATCATCTTTTTTATGTACAAGAGAGCCTTTTAACTGAAACTTCACTGGGGTATTTGTATTTTTTTCAAAAGCCTCCAAATCAGTATTTGTAGTATCTGTTCCACCTACAGGTGGTGTGGAAGCTGTATTCTCCGAACGATTTCTGCCTCTTGGTTGCTCATATGGTGCCATTAGAAACTGCTTCACCTTCTGAAGCTGTTCATCTCGCTCCTTAGAATCACTCAAGTTACTCTGAGAAGACAAAATGTCTGCACTTGATTTTGTAACATTGCCTGCAATATCTGCTTGATGAAAATTCCCTAAATATGCAAAACTAGTTGAAACTGGAGGGTTGGATGCATAGGTATCAATAGAGGTTGGAATATTTGTTGTAATAGAACTACTTTCTAGAGATGCAGACATTGAGATATGGTGAGACGACTGCATAGGAGGATTGGTGATACCTTGGCTAGAAAATATATTAGTTCCATATGAGTCCGGGCTCATTAAGGAGGTAAGAGGGAGGTTTCCTGTTGATGGAGGCTGAGGGAGGTTAGCAGTGAAGGGTGGAGGTTGCTGACTCAAGTGAGCTGAGGTCACCAGGTTGGTAAAGGAACTTGGAGGCAGTTGATGTTGTATGTTGGAAAAGGCTGTGTTAAATGTAGCCATCCCTGGCAGCTTTGACTGCTGGCTAAACCCTGGAAGAAATGAATTGGTATTTGAAGCCATATGGGTATTGCTCATTTGCATAAACCCAGGCTGGTAATTGTTCATCATTTGGTTTGAACTGGAAATCAGATTCTGAGCTGTGTTAGGTACTTGTGTGTGAGGAAGGGCACCACCAAACTGCTGTCGGAACCCTGCATGCCTTAAGTATGGAAAACTATTGAGTATGTCCTGTGTGCTGTGATCCCCACCAGTCTCACTATTGTTGCTGTCATCAGAGCCAGCTCCCATGTAGTTTGGGTTAGCTTGATACCCAAAGTGATCTCTCCTGTAATTAGGCTCCATAATCTCTCATAGCTCTGCAATTGAAACAAGCTTTGTAAGCAAATGTTTGGTACATAAATAAATATATTGCACACACAAAATTTTATCATTCATATCTGGTTATATGTATCATCACAAATCTATCACCTAAAACAAGAGGGCCATGATGACCCTATATTTTGCTGACCAGAGCAACTTTAAATATTATGGACCATAACATCCATACTAGGCATAATAATCCTTGATTTATATCTGATCAAGATTGCTTTATAAATGTGGATGCTAGAATGTAAACAAAGTTAAATATGACATTTTTTATACCTCAAGGGCCATAATTGGAGAACGTGGTCCAATACCAAGTCAGCCTTGGCAAGATAATAGTCATTAATATTACCATCAGGTTTGTGTAAGTTTAACTTTCTAAATAATCCCAAGGAAGCTGTATTTTCAAGGGATCAGCTTTGATCAGTTTTGGTTGAGGGTAATGATGTGATCATTTTTGTAAAATAAAATTAATATCTTACCAACATAATTATTTAGAGATTTATTAAAAAAAAAAGAGATTAAAAAAATTGTAATATTCATTTGGTTGGCTATGGCAACCAAAGTTATACACTGATCAAAATTATTTTAGCAACATTTGAACAAGAGTGTCAGTGCCACACAATATATACCACCACAAAATATAAAGATCAAGATTATAGGGGCTTCTGATATGGAAGTAGGTCAAATGGCAGTGTCAATATGTATCCTTTTTTCCTCCTGAGCGTAACTCTTGCAAAAATCACTGGACCAGATAATTCCTGCTTCATGCACTTCTACCCTTTATAGTAATGAAATTGATCAAGATCCATTCAGAAACTTAGGAGTTGCGTTCTCAAGTTAATATGCTATAGAGACCAAGTTTCAAAAGGCATAAATATTGCAAAAATCTCTGAACCCAAAAATCCCTGCTTCATGCACATCTACCCATTATAGTTATGACATTGACCAAGTTTCATAAAGATCCATTCAAAGTTGCATTCACAAGGCTGCAATATCAATCAGCTATAGAGACTAGGTTTCAATGGACATAATTACTCTTGCAAAAATCAATGAACCAGAAAATTCCTGCTTAATGCACATCTACCCATTATAGTAATGACACTAAGTTTCATAACGATCATTCAGAAATTTAGGAGGAGTTGCATTCAACATATCAACCAGCTACAGAAACTAAATTTCAAGGGAATAACTCTTGCAAAAATCAATAAAACGGAAAGTGGCCACTTTGTGTGCATCTAATCATTATAGTAATGACATTGACCAAGTTTTGAAAAGATTTGTTCAGAAACGTAGGAGGAGTTGAGCTCACAAGGCTGCAATATCAAACAGCAAAAAAGACTAAGTTTCAAAGGACATAATGCTTGTAAAATTCCATGAACATGAAAATAGCCACTTCATGCACATCTACCCATTATAGTTATGACATTGACTAAGTATTGAAAAGATATGGTCAGAAATATAGGAAGAGTTGTGTTCACAAGGCTGCAATATCATTCAGCTTCAGAGACTTTCAAAGGACATTTTCTTGTAAAGTCACTGAACCGGAAAATCATTGCTTCATACACATCTATCTATTTAAGAAATGACATGGTCAGAAACGTAGGAGGAGTTGCGCACACAAGGCTGGTTTCAAGGGACATAACTCTTGCAACAAGAGCACCGCATGCAGGTGCCAACACTCGTCTGTTTTTGCCAACATTACATATTTTTGTTAACGTTTAAAAAAGTTGACCTTGAAAATCATAACTAAAACTGTCAGCCTTTAAATGCAAAGTTGAAGTACCATACCCTTTAAATTTGACCTTTGACCTTGAAGGATGACCTTGACCTATGCATGGAATAGAATATATACAACGCAAAGATGTAAAATATGTAAACAAAAAATCACAATTGCTAATCCTATTTTAAAATAACACAAAAGTTAAAGTAATTTAAAAAAGAAATATTGAAAAATGACAAAGAAATATCTATTATAAAACTTGTCCAAAGTAATGGCAAAATAAGGTCAAAGGTCATGGTCGATAGATAAAATATTGAGGTACATGTATATCTGAAAAACCATTGTCATGATGAATATGCATACCAAATATAAAAGATGTATGTCAAGTAGTAACAAGAGGGCCAAGATGGCCCTGTGTCGCTCACCTGAGTAAGATGGCTGTGTTAGGCATAATGACAAAAAATCTAGCATCTAAAAGTGTTTTTCTAACATTTGACTAAGTGACCTACATATTGATCCTACCTGAATTTGCACTCAACTGGGAATTCATGCAGTCATCATTCATATTAAGTTTAATGAAGACTGGGACAAAAATGTAGGCCTCTAGAGTGTTCACAAGGTTTTTCTTAGATTTGACCTGGTGACCTAGTTTTTGACCTCATGTGACTCATTTTCAAACTCATCCAATATATCATGTAGACAAATATCCTGACCAAATTTCATGAAGATTGGGCCAAAATTGTGGCCTGTAGAGTGTTCACAAGGTTTTTCAAGGATTTGACCTAGTGACCTAGTTTTTGACCCCACATGACCCAATTTCGAACTCATCCAAGATATCATGTAGTTAAGTTTCAGGCCAAATTTGTGGCCTCTAGAGTGTTCACAAGGTTTTTCTAAGATTTGACCTAGTGACCTAGTTTTTGACCCCACATGACCCAATTTCGAACTCATCCAAGATATCATGTAGACAAACATCCTGACCAAGTTTCATCAAGATTGGGCCAAAACTGTGGCCTCTAGAGTGTTCACAAGCAATTGTTGACGACGGACGACTGACGACGCACGACGCACGACGGACAAAAGGCGATCACAAAAGCTCACCCGAGCACAAGTGCTCAGGTGAGCTAAAAAGTTATGGCAAATGTTATAGTTTTTTGATAAACATTTCAAAAATAGGTCAAAGATGAAGGTCAAAGTCCAAAAGTGTAACATTGATGGAAAGGTCTTTCCACAAGGAATTAAATGTGAAATATCAGTGCCCTTTTGGTAATGGTTCTGAAATGACAGGCATTTTAAAGTTTTCAGAAGTTTCAACAAAAATAGGTCAAAGGTCAAGGTCAGTAGATGAAATATTAAGGTACAGTAAAACCTTGATAATGAGACCACTATTGGGTCCGTCTGAAAGTGGTCTTAATATTGAGTTGGTCTCATTATTGAGTTATGGTCTTTTCATAAATATTTCATTTCAGTGTTGATCAGATGCAATACTTTTTTTTTCAAAATGATGGATGAAAAGTAACATCTCTTGAATCAATGTTTTTAAAAATGTAATCCTGATTATTTTTATAAAAACTTTTTTTTTAAAAAAGTCTACCTATTATAAATTTCTCTATATTTTCTATAATTATTAAGCTAATTGCTTATTTAATTGATGTAGGAATAAGCTTTTTATTAATCATCTAGTCTAGGGGCAGCTCATCTGGACATATAGCAAATAATCGTTAGCTTGACAGGAAAAACATCCGTAGATCCCAAGATTGCTCTCTGTTACGTAATATTACCCTCTCAACGATTGTTTTCACTCTCCATCGGATCTTATCTACCGTGTTATCAAAACACCCGAATTACGGCACGTGCGACCTTCACCTGTACCGGTAAACAGGTGTCGTAAAATGACAAATTAAATCAACTTTTTCACAGGACCATCGTTCGCATTATTGAGGTCAAAAGAAGACTAATTTTACGATTTGGTCCGATTTTAGTGGTCTTTTTACGCAATTTTGAGTTGCCTGCTTTAATGAGGTGAGCAACCATTGAATTATATAGCGAAAAATTCAGGTCCGACAAAATGTGCCCGCAATATTGAATTGGTCGTGAAAATGAGTTGGTCGCAGAGTAAGGTTTTACTGTATATCTGACTAGACCTTGCAAAGATGAATATGCAAAACCAAGAATAAACGTTGTTTGTAAAATAGTAAAGAAATTACGGCTAAAGTTAAAGTTTTTGTTAAATATTTCAAAAATAGATTAAAGGTCAAAGTCAAAAGTCCAAAAGTGTAACATTGATGGAAAGGTCTTGCCACAAGGAATTCACATGTGAAATATCAGTGCCCTGTTAATACCGGTTCTGAAATAACAGGCATTTTAAAGTTTTCAAAAATTACAGCAAAAATAGGTCAAAGTTCAAGGTCAAGGTCAATAGGTGAAAATTTTGCATATTTCTGGATAGGCCTTGTCCAGATGAATATGCATACTAAAAATTAAAGTTGTATATGGAAAAGTAGAGAAGTTATGGCCAACGTTAAGATTCCGGACGAGGCCTGATGACAATGACAATGCTGATGCCAGAGTTACGACAGTAGCTCGTATTTTTTTCTTCGAAAAACAGACGAGCTAAAAATCAATGAACTGTGCGTTATGCTCAGGTAAGCTAAAAATAAATTGGAGGTGATCTTGTTCTGATTTTATCATTCTATATAGTAGGCAGTCATCCGCAAATAGTCTGACAGGGGATCATTTTACACTTTCTGGCAGGTCATTTATGTGGCACAAGAATAGGATTGGCCATAGTACTGTGCCTTTGGGTACTCCTGAGTCTACTGTTGTTTCGCTTGATTTTTCGCCTTCTACTATTGTTTTCATTGTTCTATTTGTTAGGAAATTTGTTAACCAAATGTGAAGACTTCCCTTAATTCCATGTGTGTCAAGTTTGTGTAGGAGTTTGTCATGTGGTACTTTAATTGTCAAAGGCTTTTGAAAAGTCTTATATGGCAATATTTATTTGTTGACCTTTGTCGTGATCTAGTAGGAAGTCATTTAAAGTTGTGATCAGTTGTGTTTCACAGGAGTACCCAGACCAAAATCCATGATTTAAGTTTGTCGGTATTTTGTTTTCTTCCAGGTGGTTAAGTAAGTGTCTACAAATAATATGTTCAAGAGTTTCGTATATGACTGAAGTTAGAGAGACAGGTCTATAGTTTTCTGGCAGGTGTTTGTTGCCTTTTTTGAAGATGCTTGAGATGTTTGCGTCTCTCCAGTCTTTTGGTAATTCTCCTGTGTCTATTGAGCACTGTAGGATTATTTTCAGGATTGGGGCTAGTTCTTTTGAACATTCTGTTAGTATTCTATTAGGAATGTTATCTAGGCCAGAAGCCTTTGATGGATTTATTTTTGATAGCTAAGTTTCTCCAGTCCTTTCTGTTCAATTTTTATTGGTTTGATGTTTTTCTTCACTTGTTTTTTCATTTCTGGAAATTCTTTGTTTGTTGGTTTTGTGAAGACAGATTTAAATTGTTTGAGTAGTTCTTCAGCTTTTTCTTTGCTATATGTTATTAGGCTGTTTCCTCTTTTGAGTGGGGCTATTCCGGTTGATTCTTGTCTTTTAGATTTGACATACTTCCAGAAGGGTTTTGTGTTTTTGTCTTTTAGTCCTTCTATGATGTTTGTATTTATATAGTTTCATTCAGATCTTCTTAGTTCTCTCTTACATTCTTTTTGGAATTTTCTGTAGCTGGTCCAATTATTTGTTTTCTTTGCTTGGTTGTAAAGTCTTTGTTTCTTTTTAATAATTTTCTTTTCTTTTCTTCTGATTCAGGGGATGTTGTTCCCAGATCTTTTTTTTTGTGGTATGTTTTTGTCCATGGTTTCTTGCAAGGAGTCTTTAAAAGTGTTCCATAGTGTTTGGACATTTCTGTCTTCATTTTTTTTTTTATTTTCCACTTTCTTATTCAGTTTTATAAGGTCCTTTTTTATTTCATTCCAGTCTGTTTTTTTTGTATAGGTAACATTTTCTAGGTTTGTCTTTTTGTGATGTACCTTTGTTTCAAAATTTGATATTATTATGTCATGGTCTGAGATTCCTGGTACGTTAACTGAGAGTTTTGTCATATTTGGGTTTGAGACGAAAACCAGGTCCAACAAGTTGTTTTCTCTTGTAGGTTTATTGTGGATTTGGGTCGAATTGTTAGAATTCATCAAGTCTACTAGCCTTTGTTGTATTTCTCTTTCTGGTCCAGTTGCTGTTGAGTTCTCCCACTGTATGTTGGGACAATTAAAATCCCGTTAGTATGATGTCTGAGTTCTTATTGGTATCTGCTATCTCCAAGGATTTTTTTAATTCTTCCCAGTGTTTTTGTTCTTGATGTGGCATGTAGAATGATCCCACTAGGAGGTCTTTGTTGCTTTTTTATTTTTACCCATTCAATTTCACAGTCTGTGATGAGGGAGGTCTGTTCTACTGATGTTATTGATTTTTCTACTAATATGAATACTCCCCCTTCTAGGGTTCCTCTGTTTTTTGACAATATATTTATTCAATGCTTTTTTTTTTGTGCTTTTTTTCTAAAAATGATACCTTGATTAAAAAAAAAGGGAACGGGACGGTAAATTTTGTTTAGATTTTGCATAGGGGTGTACCTTTAGGCATACAACACAACCAACAGTATTGTTTATTTTTCAATTCTTTATAGTGACCATTTGGGTGTGACTCCCTTTAAGTTAGATAATATATATTGAAACTTGAAGCAATTGATCTAAGTCTTGAGCGATATAATAACATTGCTTGGGTCAAAAATTTTACTTCAGCATATAGCTGTGCACATCAGAGTCCATGTTTTATATGATGCTACCTACAATCTTTTATGCAGTACACTGCTATGGAAACCCTTTAATTGTTGCAAAAAGTGAAACCGCGTATTCTGCTCGGGTAAAAACGTTGTAGTTGTATTGGGGTTTACCGTCGCTGCGATAGTGGGTAAAAAAATCTTGGTATGTTGGAGAGCAGAATGCAAAGAAAACACGGTTTCAATTTTTGCAAAAATTAAAGGGTTTCCATTGAGATTTGATAGCACAGAGTGTGTATCTATTTAAGGAGATGACGCTCCTCTTTGTTTGATCAAAATCCGTTGAGTATTAAGAAAACAACTGCACAAAATGTTACCTGATTTTAGGATTTTTGTTTGGGTTTTGTACTTACATTTGAATATCGTTCAACCAGTGCTCTAACAACCCTGTTTATAATGCCGTGTAGTCGACAGCCCTACTCCAAAGTACTGGCTTATTTCCCTCATGTCAATAAAGATATTCATTAACAAAATTCTTCATTACATTCTGTCAAGAAATTATCTTAACATGCATTAAAGTTAGCCGCATTCTGGGTATACAAAGTCTGTATTGTTAAGCGCTTAGAGAAATGTCTTAAAAGCAATGACTAAACTGGTCAATTATTACAGGTAGTAAATACCAATAAATCCTTTTCATGCAATTAATACATTTGCACAAGTACCCACAGTAATAGTTTGATGGTCACCTGAGTAAAAATAATGAATTCGATTCAGCCCTACAGTTTGCAACAGGACTGTAAACTCACTGAATATTGTTTTAAATGTACATTAGTATCATAAATTAAAAAAAATGTAAATGACAAAACATATGCAGTTCAAAGCACATCTAATTGTCTAATTCAGTTTCTACTGCCTGATTGACCTTAATCAAGATACTATCAAATATGGCTGATGGAAAGACAAAAATGGATAAATAATAATCGCTGGAAACAGTCAACATAAGTTTGCCTGCCCTAGATATAACGAAATCGAATAACATACATTTTCTCGAATCGTTTTCGCTTCGAAAATCTAGCATTTGAAATGGTCTGACAGATAGTCAATGTTAATTATGTCCGGATAGAGTGAAGGAAAGATGGCGACGTTTGAACATGTTACGTATCATCTTATGACCCATTTCAAACCAGTCCTTTTAGTAAGAAGATATAACAAATGTAGATTAATGCACACAAAGTATGCATACAGAGAAGGCATTCATTGGCACTGCCACAAGAAATACTTACCAAATATCTGGATAGAGTGACAGAGAAAACAAAGTAGGTGTATAGTTGACGCGTAATAATACAAATTGGTTATGATTTCAGCTCATTTTTATCATGTCACGTATGTGTTTGAATAATACAAGTATTTAAAAGAGGAAAAACACACAAAAATATTGGATACAGTGGTTTTCATATGTTTATTTATAAATACAAGCGGTACAATACGAAGACGCTTTTTAAAAAAAATCAATGGCACTACTTTTTCTGTGGCTTCTTATCGGCTAATCTCCACGCAGTTATCTCCCCTTCATTCTTGGCGGGTGCGTTCGATTAACCTACTAGAAGAGTCCAGGATAACTCGGGTTACATGGGTGAGGCCAATTAACCAGTTGCTTGTTGGACTAAGATCACAATTAATTTTAAAGGGAAATTGACATCCAAACTTACCCTCATTAGATAGATCTATTCAAGAGAAATAATTCTGTACATTTTAAACATGGGGTCACCCGACTACTCTTTGACCTATTTAACCAAATAACATACGTATGAATTTAGTGCACCGGTCGACCATTTCACACCAATTTTCTAAAAAATTCCCCTCTCAGTAATGCTAAACTTTTAAGGTTGTTGTGCAATAAGGCCTCCAAATTGGGCATTTTATGACTATTTTAACTGTGTTCTATAGAATTTAATCCTTTATTGCATGTCTTTCAGTCAAAATCTCACCTTAATTCAGCATTAAATAGGGTCACTATTTTCGGTGTAGGCACATCGGATACAGGGTAACCAAGTGCAGGTAATTGTGGTCTTAGTCCTGTTGGGTTTATCGTCCCACCGACAGGATTTCAGTCATTTGGAGACGATGTCTATATTTGAGACAGATATAGCGCTGCCACACTGCAGTATCACGCCGTATACATGTGGCATGATATCACACTCAGACACATTATCCTAACACCGAGCGCCAAGCAAGGATCGAGCTATACCAGTACCATTTTTTACGACTTTGGTATGCCGCGGCCGGGGATTGAACCCAAGACCTCATGCTCCAGAGGCAGACGCTCTAACTACTCGGTCACCGGGGACGGAAAATGGTTGCCGCAAAAAAAAAGTTAGTTGTATTGTAGGATTTGTGATATAATTTGTTTTGAGTTCCAAGTTGGCTGGCTTTGATTTAGGATGATGTCCTGTTCATCAGTAGTATACATAATTGGGGTTTTGGACCACTTTTGCACTGAATGATCTTTACGTTGTATTTTTAAGCGTTTTTCTTGCAAATAGAGCCCTCTACACTTTTTTATTTCCCAAATGTGTACCCTATCTGAACCCCGTTGTAGTCTAGCCAATTTTGCACCCCATTTTGTACCAATTCCTATACCCTCCCGGACTATTCCATGTAGAATAGTTCATTACTATAGCGCATTTTTGCCGGCGCAAATTTCGGCTACCAGGGCCCGCCCCACCCCCCACTGGCGGGTCCCCAGCCTGTGTGTACCCAGTGCGATAAATGGATTGATTACGGTACGATTACATATTGTTTTATTTTATACAGCTTAGTCCGAAATTGTTGCAAGTAGAAGTTAATTCAGCCTTAGCTATCCGATTAACCGTCGTTACTCAAGCAGATGGTATATTCCAGCAGACGATATGTCTTTCTAAATTTTTCGAGCCTATTCGTGAACATTCTAGATGCTTCCACGCATTGCACGGCGGATCACCGCCGGGCATACTGTATTTGGTTCGTAGGTTGTCAATGGAACCGGATTTGGAGGTATAAAATCCTTTCGGGTGCAGTTTCGGCTTTTTTTTTTTTTATAAATTAAACATTAACTTTGTGCCTAGAATTGAAGGAGCAAGATTGGAATAAAAATAACCGGATAATACGTAAAAAAATCCAGAAATAAATTGTATTCAATGCTGGAAATGAAGGCAAATATGTAACAATTCGGAATTAATCCATTCGTATCCCATTCTATTTTTACCATGATTAGAGATTATTTTTATTTACATCATCAAAATGCCCATTTCAACATAAAAACATACTCCATCAATTTTAATTATAAACTGAAATTTACAGGTTCATGTCAATTTGATAAATATCGTTTTGAATTGGGAGTAGCGCAAAACCATTATAAGAATCGAGATTTTTTATATTCTGAAATGGAGCAGTTGATTTGAAGCCCGATATACATGCACTTTGATCAACAAAATTGAAATCTACAACTGTATTAAAAGTCTATACACAGTAAATTGATATTTATTGTAATTACAAAGCTACATTAGATAGAGGTTTATGAAAATTTATATAAATATCCTTTATTCAGTTTAATGTTTAGATCTCAGAAATGAAAGTACATTTCGGAAAGGTTCGGACTTCAATGTGTCAACACCGGTCTGAATGTTACTAGGTGCTAGATAGTGACGTCACAGTCTCTATTTATTGGTTCGGACTTTACATTGCTGTAATTGTTAGCGATTCTTTCGGTCCTACTAAAAAGCGCCATCCAGGATTATGCGCCATCCAGGATTCTATAACGCCACCCGTTTTATTACTTGTCGTATAAGTATAAAATTTCACCAGTAGCTTTATAATAGCATTTTACATCATATGTGCAAATTTCATTGATATATTTTATTTTTTTGATGTTTAAATCCATTTTCAAAATTCACTTCAAAATCTCACCGGTGAGGGACTTGACGCCGTCCGGGGTTTGAAGACGCCAACTGTGTTATTTCAAGTTGTATTTGTATGAAATTTCACAAGTTGCTTTAAAATAACGTTTTACAACATCTGTGCAAATTTCATACGAAAATTTTATGTTTTTATTGCATATTTGCCTTTTCCTTTTTTCCTCGATCTCGCGCCTGTAAAGTTTGGTACGTTGCTATTATGTGGTTACCAAATCCGGATCTAGTGCCTTCGTGCCATCCGTTATATTTAAAAAAAAAAAAAAAAGAATAAAGAGATTATAACATAAAATTTGTTAAATTCATTTAAATTAATTTTGAAAAAAAAATCCCCAACTATACTACGGCGGTCAGACTCAAATAAGAATATACGCTACCCTAGTATCACCGCGCCACCCGGGTTTTTACTACTCCAGTATCATCGCGCCACCCGGGTTTCTATTGGTCATATCAATATGAAAATTTGCCAAAACATAGAGAAGACTATATCCTAAAATGTGTGTAAAATTTTCATTTCAACTTTTGTTTGCTTCATGCATTTCAATTTTTTTTAATCCCCACATATACAACGGCTGTTAGACTCAACTAGGAATATTCACTACTCAAGTATCATCGCGCCACACGGGTTTCAATTGGTCATATCAATATGGAAATTTGCTAAAACATAGAGAAGACTATATCCTAATATGTGTATAAATATTTCATTTCAACTTTTTTTTTTTTTTTATGCATTTTTTTAATCCCCACATATACCACGGCAGTCGGACTCAAATAGGAATATACGCTACTCTATAGTTTCATCGCGCCACCCAGGTTGTTAAAGGTCATATTTATCTGAAAACTTACCAATTAATGGAGAAGAATATAAACTAAAATGTGTGTAAATATCATTTCAAAATTTTGTTCTTAAAGCGCAGTTTAAGGATATTTTTATATCGCACTTTATACGACGCCGGTAAGACTCTAATTGGAATATACGCTACCCTGTAGTATCATCGCGCCACCCGAGTTTCTACTGGTCATATTTATATGAAAACTTACCAATTAATGGAAGAATATAATCTAAAATGTGTGTAAATTTCATTTCAAAATTTTGTTCTTTAAGCGCAGTTTAAGGATTTTTCATATCGCACCTTATACAACGCCGGTAAGACTCTAATTGGAATATACGCTACCCTGTAGTATCATCGCGCCACCCGAGTTTCTACTGGTCATATTTATATGAAAACTTACCAATTAATGAAGAATAACATAATCTAAAATGTGAGTAAATTTCATTTCAAAATTTTGTTCTTTAAGCGCTCTTTAAGGATTTTTCATATCGCACCCTATACGAGACGCCGGTAAGACTCTAATTGGAATATACGCTACCCTGTAGTATCATCGCGCCACCCGGGTTTCTACTGGTCATATTAGCATGAAAACTTACCAATTAATGAAGAAGAATATAATCTAAAATGTGTGTAAATTTCATTTCAAAATATTATTCTTTAAGCGCACTTAAAGGATTTTTTTATATCGCACCCTATACGAAATGATGGTAAGACTCTAATTGGAATATACGCTACTGTATAGTATCATCGCGCCATCCGGGTTATTAATGGCCATATTTACATAAAAAATGACAAATCAAAGAGAATACTATATTCTCAATTGTGTGTAATTGTTATTTCAAAATTTCATTCTTTAAGCGCACTTTAAGGAATTTTCATATCGCACCGTATACGACAGAGGTAAGACTTTAATTGGAATATACGCTACTCTATAGTATCATTTCGCCACCCGGGTAATTAATAGTCATATTAACAAGAAAACTTGCCAAATCAAAGAGAATACTTTATCCAAAAATGTGTGTAAGTGTCATTTAATTTTTTTTTCTTTTAGCGCATTTTTATGATTTTTCAAATCCCACACTATGCGACGCCGGTAAGAATTAAATAGGAATACGCGCTACCCTAGTATCATCGCGCCAACCGGGTTTTACCAATTCATAGAAAAAGACTATGACCTAAAATATGTGTCAATTTCATTTCAATAATTTATTGTCTTATGCACTTATTATTATTATTTTATTTATTTTTTATATCCCCACCTAAAATAAGCCGGTAAGAATTAAATAGGAAATAATCGCTAACCCAGTATCACAGCGCCAACCCGGTTTTTACTGGTCATATCAATATGGAAGAAAAAAAACCCACTAACCAATGCAGAGAGAAGACCATTACCTGAAATATGTGAAAATTTCCTTTAAAAAGGTATTCTTTTACGCCCTTTTATTATTTTTAAAATCCCCACCGATACCATGCCCCTGGTCTGACGAAGATACGGTACCCCATCATTATCGTGCAACCAAGTTATTACTGTCATCTCATATGAAAATTTACAATTCATTTAAAGACTTAATCTAAATGTGTCTAACTTACAATCGAAATGTTGAAAATTGCACTTATTTTATTCGCACCTATACCATGCCTATAAGAATACACGGCATTCCAGTATCAGCGCGCCAATAACTAGTTATACCACAACTAGAATGTGTGTTATATTCTCTTTTTTCCCTCAATCCTGAGATTATACAGTTTTAAATAACATGACAAAAGAAAAACAAATGAACAGCATAAAAGTCTAAATGTACAGGTGGAGGAAGACCCCGAATGCACGGAGGTATCCGGGTAGAACCACTGACCTACCGCAAGCCAGCTGGAAGGCCAAAAAAAGCGCAACTTTCTGTGGAAGCCATTCGACACATTGCTTCGGGCGAGATCGGTACGCGCAGCAAATACTAAACATGGAATACGCAGAAAGAGGGTTCACCATATTCGGAAAGGCTTGGAGACCGTAGACACAATCGGTCGCAGAGCATACCAACGCAGGGGATGGCCCTGGTCCCAACTAAGAAATAAATAGGAAGGTGGGCGAAAATTTGGATGGAGAATTTTGGTAGCCGAAATTCGCCATCCAAATTTTTGCGGGCCCGGCTGTTGGAGTGTGCTAGTCCTATTAGCGACGCTTTGACCCAACTAAAAAAATAACACAAAGCGACGGAAAATTAATAGGACTAGGAGTGTGCCAGGTAGCCAAAATTTGCGCCAAAAAATACGCTATAGTAATGTGGGTCTGGACTACGAGAAATGACGAGGAAGACTCCGTTTTCCATTCTAAAGTGGTCCAGAACCTCTAAGAAATGATGATGTGGGTCTGAACTATGAGAAATGACGAGGAAGACTCCGTTTCCATTTAAAGTGGTCCAGAATCCCCCTTGTGTATACTACTACTAATTCAAATCAAGAACTAACAGTGTCTTAACTAATTAGAAAACAATCAAAGATTTTGTGATCAGCTTAATTTTGTTTACCGGTATGTCTGGTTTCAAGTGGAGCCTGAGATATACATTTTGTCTAGAGATTTTGTGATCACTTAATTTCCAAGTGAGAGCCTGAGATATACATTTTGTCTAGAGATTTTGTGATCAGCTTAATGCTGTTTATTTATGGTTCCAAGTGAGAGCTTGAGATATACATTTTGTCTAGAGATTTGTTATCAGTTTACTGCTGCTTGTTTTTGTATGGTTTTAAGAGAGAGCCTGGGGTATATATTTCATATAAAGTAAAGGTACCGTTATATTTAGTGGTGAGCTGATTAATCATTAAGTCAACGAATCAGTGACGAGCTACTGGTTGACGTGACGATGACGACGAAAATAATTCGTTGACGAATTATTGACCAAAAAAGGGGGTGTTGTTAATATTTCAACGCGCATCTGATTGGGTAATTTCATTAATTTGATAAATTGATACTTGCAAAGTTTTTTTGGCCTCTGGTTGTAACCTCTTATACTTTATCTCGGTTCAATGTTTATACATGTATTTGAATATTTGAGAAATTAACATCTATACCTAATACATATCTATATAATCTATATAGTACAGTAAGAGAGTTTTAATAGGCATTTACTCCAAACATGGTATATTTGGTATTTAATCATGATTAATCAATTAATCAGTGACTTTTGTATCTGATTAATTGACGAATATTTTTTCGACTGATTCCAATCACTAGTTATATTGACTTCGCAAACAATGTCAATGAAAGTTGAGACAAGTGAGTGATCCGGTAAGAAAACTAAAGCAGCAAATTTGCCAAGATCCACGATGAAACACACTGTATTTTATATACATGTCTAAAGGTTTATCCTTTCGTTTTAAGCCTTTGTCTATGAAATAAGTACATGTGCAAACTCTTTTCACACTGAAAAAAAAATTGAAAAACTACACTAAAATATTTGGTAGAAATGGTGATTTGGTGTCAAATGACTTGGACCAGGATCTCATCCAGAATATTTCTTTTTTTTTACATAAAGCACTTCAAATGGTGAAAAATTACCAGGGAAAGTAGGGCTAACATTTTGTTTCATGGCATTTAATATCATCTGATTGTTTCTTAATGACACTAGTCATTTAAACCTTTCTAAATGTATGTAATCTCTCTAAAACAGGCAGTATCTTGGATCACTCAACTTTTACCAAGATTATGAAACATTAGAAAACCTTGGTTATCTTGGTAAAAGTTAAGTGGTCCGAGACATTGCGGAACCATTACAGGGGCTGTACCTTAACATTTGTTTGCTGTTTCAGTGCAGTCAGCTGCTAAATTGACTGCTTAATGTAAAAAAGAAATGGTACAAAAAAAATTATGGAGCCTTTAAAACTTTATCTTTGTGTTTACTTTTTGGGTTTACAGAGAAGGAGCACATTTTTTATCAAAGGTTCTCAAATGTGTTCCAAATGTTCTTTCTGGTGAAATTTGGACAACTTACCAATAATGTTTGATATGATGCTTGCCAAGTGAGCGTTAAAGGCTTTCATGACCCTTTTAATATAGTCAATAGAGAACTTATATAGTTTGTATAGTAAACAGTTTAGACATGATCAGTTTTTAAGAGACTCGAGATAGTGCCTTCAAATCAATATTTATTAGACTTAACCATTGAAATACTTGAGCAAATTAACTATACCCAAAGTCAACTGTATACTGAATATGTATATTGTAGCCAGTGAAGGTTTAAAATATGATGAAGAGACAATTTTTGTTGCTAAAATTTTAATTGTTCAGTTTTTGTTTGTTTTTAAATAAATGTTCAAGAATAAATTTCTTTCATTTTTATTAAACTAAAAAGTTTGTGGTTACTAGCTGTCTAACTTGTCAAGTCATTAGCCTGTTACTTCATACATATTTTGTAATATGAATGTGTTGTGGCACATGTCAGCACTGATTAGAAATTTCATCCAGAAGTAGCTCTGATCAAGATCACACTGTAATCAGGACCTCGTAGACTCGAGTCTACATATACGTTTGCTGGAAAATGTGAATTTCAGTTTATGGACTTTACAAGTTATTCAGAGGTCACATTTATATATCCCATGAAACAGAATACTATGGAGAAACAGGCTCTTTAACTGTATTGTAGAAGCAGCATCTGAAATTAAGGTATATAAAAGCAAGATGAACATGACAACTGATCAGTGAGGCTGAATATTTTGACACACTTTTCTTTTTTAAACAGATAAAACCCAAATCAGAAATGTGCTGCAGGAGCTATCTAATCAGATCTACTCTTTGTTAGCAGTTACTTATCAGAGTAGTTTTTGAATATATGTCATCCTAATCAAATTTCCATCTTTCTCCACAGAATAAAATGGCTATGGCATACAGTGCAGACCCTGATCAGTGGGAAAAATCCTCTAATTTGGATCTACACTGTTTGCATACTTATGTATCAGTGTCCAGTATAAAATGGGTTTTAACAAGGACAAGTGAATGTTTTTTTTTTTCGGCGTAGCTGTATAATTTCGATTTCAACTCGCATCTTAAACCAATCAAATGTACGCTAACAGCGGTAAATAATTCTAAGCTGAATAAAAGGACTCCTGTTATTGGTTAACGCATCGTTATGGACTATAAAATTACTGTAAATAAGGGGTGCAGCTTGTATATATCATTCAGCTTGGTGTTATTACTTTTCTTTTTGATGTAAACATGAAAGTGATTTCAGTAAGTTAAATACAATTCTTTTCCATCAATTGAGGAATGCTACTTTGTGAAAATGATTTAAAACAACAAAAAAGAATCCACCGTGTTATGACATAACACCCCTTAATTACTATGTATATTGAATTCTTCCAGCCTGCCGAGATGCTCTCATTGAAAATTAATTCGCCAAAACCAAAACAACTAATAACGCTTTTATATCATAATTGTCATATGCAATAATGATATGAACAAATATCAAACAAGCCTATTTACAGATATAATGTTTTGTATTACCGTCTATAAATAAGTATATTTCATAGAAAAAATACTGAACTATTTCTAGAGCGTACTAAATTTGTTGTGCGTCGGTCTTTCGCGCGCTTTTCCTGGGAATGATCTAGAAGATTGGAAATCTAGTTTTTCTTTCATCCTACGCCGAATATCTTTTTTAAAGATATTTCTTGTTCCAATTACACAGAGCATTCATGAGTTCTTGTCTCCTTGCAACACCAGCGGCAGCATTTGGGTACACATTGTGATACACATTAGGGTGGTTATCATTGTCCCTTTCAATAAAATCATTAATATTATCTGCATTTAAAATGCACAGATTGTGCAACCACAGAGAGAACGATGTCCACCTCACTATGTACTATGATTTCTTTCAACCTCCGAAATCGTCCTGCCAAATATGGCCTATGGATCTTTCAACAACTCGTCTTGCTGATGACAGAATCCTGTTGAACCTGCGCTGCTGAGCAGTTAACCTACCATTATCTCTAAAATGTGTAAAAGGCCATTGCTTCAGTGGATACGCACTATTTGCAATAATTATTTTATTCTGGGCTAAAAGTTGCCCATTTTCTGCCTTAGTAAAAAGAGTTGAGTTTCGTAAAAAACGTGCATCATGAGTGCATCCCGGCCATCCTGTGAATGCATCATGTATCAGCAGCCTGTTGTCTACAACAACCTGAAATTAAGATGATTGTGCATTCTTAATTAAAGTGTAATTATGCTGTTTAATCTTTATTAGTGATAAATGAATCTGTGGGGCCCCTTTGGCCGAGGGGTTACAGTCGTGGACTACAGATCTCTCAGCCCCTCACCACTGTGGGTTTGGACTTCAGACTTTTCATGTGAGGAATTAAGCCTTCTAGCTGGCTTGCAGTAGGCCGGGAATTCCATGCGGGTGGCTTGTGTACAAAGGTCCCTCGGGGTCTTCCCCTCA
This sequence comes from Solen grandis, assembly GCA_021229015.1. Classification (NCBI taxonomy): domain Eukaryota; kingdom Metazoa; phylum Mollusca; class Bivalvia; order Adapedonta; family Solenidae; genus Solen; species Solen grandis. The sequence continues at coordinate 3,670,681 of CM037790.1, read as the reverse complement.
CTGTAATTAGCTGGATGTCGCTTATTTCACTGAAATACTGTCGAAATGTCGGTTAACACTAACAAACATTAAAATCTCAGCCTCCTCACCGCTGTAGGCTTGAATCTCGGTCGGGACTTCGGTTTTTCATGTGAGGAAGCCTTCCAGATGGCTTGCAGGTCGCGGGTTCTACCTGGATGGCCTCTGTACCTTGTACATAGGTTCCCCGGGGTCTGTAATTAGCTGGACGTCTCTTATATGACTGAAATACTGTCGAAGCGATGGTAAACAACAACAACTGCCGAGAATGTATGTGCATATATGGCAAGTTGCGCTCGGGGTATTGGTGATAAGAGAGTTAACATGGAAGAATAACGTTAAACTTACATTTGAATATCATTCAACCAGTGCTCTAACAACCCTGTTTATAACGCCGTGTAGTCGACAGCCCTACTCCAAAGTACTGGCTTAATTCCCTCATGTCAGTAATGATATTCATTAACAAAATTCACATTCTGTCAAGAAATTATCTTAACATGCATTAAAGTTAGCCGCATTTTGGGTATACAAAGTCTATATTGTTAAGCGCTTAAAGAAATGTCTTAAAAGCAATGCATTGATTCTACGTAAGAATGTACATGTAATATTAAAAATGCACATATGCGAAAATTCAAGTTAATAGATTTAAGCATATAACTAAATTTATTTGGTCGTATAACATCTTAGGTTCATGAAAATCGCCATGGGGAAATTAACTTGACCTAAAGTAGTGTGTTACATGACTTGGCTAATATATAGTCAAATCACTCTGCCAGATACGTTACTAATGGGTGTAAAAAGATAAAGCATTACCTAGGTCAAAAAAAGAACACGTTACGCCCACATTCAATTATGGTATGGCATATACTAACCACACAAAACCGGCAAATGATGAAGATGTAATATAATTCACAGTAACACTACAGCTTTCAGAAGTTCGATCTACTTGAATAATAATATATCAGATAATGTATTTTGTTTTTGTAACTTTATCATTAAAAACAGTTAATGAGACACGTCATCTAAAGAACGAAAAATCGCTATTAAACTTAAATATAGACCATACTCCTACTGTATAAACATTGCTCTAGTCATTGTCTACATCCAATTCTTAGTGAAATGATATATGTAAAACGTAACGTATCTGGCTGAGAAATCACGTTTTGTGAAATAGTGAAAACAAGTGTGTAGACTGCCAAGCAACAACAAAAAAACTTTAACAAGAACTATATTGTAACACATGGTAACACAAACTGTTCTACTTTTATCTTTAAACCACATTATTTCGTAGCTGGTAACGTATCTGGTTATTACAAATGTTCAATGTTCAAACATGCATTGGTCACTACAAGTGCTTTCTTAGACCTTCAAATCGGTTTTAAAGTCTCCATTTTCTTTTTTCAAAATGGCCTCTGAACGCATCCACAAAACATTTTCCGGATGAAGGCCACTTGAATTTCATCCCACCTTTTGTATTGTGCATATCCATAAATGTTACTTGAATCTCTGCATCATTCTCATCATGGCCAACGGTGGTTACCTTGGTAGGAAGCCACAACAAAAGCACCGTTTTCATAGACTTCTGACTCTGTAAGCATCGAATTACTGATATTAAGTGAACGCGGATTACTGATTGTAAGTGAACGAGATATTCCAATTAGTGTTAAGAGTTTCTCCTGGCTCTTCAGTTTGGTATTGTTTGTCAGTTTTCATCTTAAGACGACCAGAGCGCTTCTTATACTTCATTTCTGATGTCTTGTATGATTTTATCTTACTTTCAAGCAAGTGGCGTTGGCTCTTCCCAAGGCTTTAGATCGTTGTACTTCCCTTTTCCTTCTTACAAACGGTAATCCGTATATTTACGACCAGTTGTGGTTCTGCGTATGGCAATTTATCACATGACGTTCCTTGTTTTCCGTGTAATATAACCTATACGTAATTTCTTATATTTAACACGTATAATATAACAACGTCATGACGTCATTTAACCCAATACGATTCATAGGATAAAAACAATGTGCAAAAACGCGCGAGAAACGTCAAATATTATTATTCCGTCAAATCCCAGCATTTAAAGTCATGTGATAAAAAGAATCTCACATGAGCTTTTCATATAATATAAAATCTTATTAAACTCGTCCAAGAAAATGGCCAGAGGCTCGCTTTTTACCATTTTCTTTAACTCGTGTAATAAAATTCTATATTATATAAGTTTCATGTGAGATCTCTCCTTTTCAAGGAAATTACCATCGTCGAAAACCCACGGTGTATATTTCATTATCACTTCTGTATATACATTCATTTAAGAAACAAAGCGTATTGAATAATCATTTTAAATATTGTTTTATTTCTTAAACTTTGGACCAGATACATAACATTTCAATATGTTTAATTTTCAGTTATTTACTGTAGCACAATCACCTTTTCTTTTATTCAATAACAATCATCCATTATTTTTGTCGTAATTTACAAGGGAAACATTGTTGCTTAACTTTTTATTTCATATATTTTTAGAAATGTTCAATTGAATGACACTCGTACAATGCACAGCTCTGAAACTTATGTTTGCTTTTTGATGAATATTCATTATTAAAATTGCTGAAAAAGTATACGATATTGTTGAAATTTTAAGTATAAACAACTATTCAAACATATTCGCACACACATAATACTGCATCAAGTGTAAATTGTCGATAAATCAAAGCTAATATTCATTTTACTGTACAACCAGAAACGTTACCATCACGACCAGATACGTTACGGGCAAAGCTTAGTTATTATGTGGACGGCATTACAAAAGTTCCCACATAAACAGTTTTCAAACAGCAACTTATCTGCACATCATTCCGGAACAGAAAATGGCTTCCAATAAGAAATGTGGTATGTGTCCGATGTCTGGGTGACATCAGCAACGATAACTGACGTAATACGTGAAGTTCTGCTCACTCATTCGTAGACAATATGTTAATTATAGTTTTATGGGTAACGTATCTGGCGGTAACGTATCTGGGGGACTTAAAGAAAATTAAAGATCTTTAAGAGCTGTCATGACATTTTGATGTTATTTTTTTCTATTTAAAAGAGTGTCATATCGTCTGCAATAATGTTTTGGTAAACCCTTTGAAAATAAGACAGGTAACCGTATACGGGATGATGGTCACGTATCTGGTGTTCTTAAGTGTAACAATGAGTATTTAAACAAGAGGGCCATGATGGCCCTGGATCGCTCACCTGGTATCATTAGGCTATGTAAAATCAAGTGACCCCTGGGGCAGAGCCAATTTTGACCCCAGGGTCATGATTTGAACAAAGTTGGTAAGAATCGACTAGACAATGCTACACACCAAATATCTAAACTCTATGCTTTGTGGTGTCTGAGAAGAAGATTTTTCAAGTTTTTTTCCTATTAGCCTATGTTAAATCAAGTGACCCCTGGGGCGGGGCCAATTTTGACCCCAGGGTCATAATTTGAACAATCTTGGTAGAGAGTCATAAGATCATGCTACATATAAAAAATCAAAAGGCTAGGCCTTGTGGTTTAATTGAAGAAGATTTTTCAAGTTTTTTTTCTATATTAGCCTATGTAAAATCAGGTGACCCCTTGGTGGGGCCAAATTTAATCCAAGGGCCATGGTTTGAACAAAATTCGTTGTGATCTACTAGACAATGCTGCACACCAAATATCTAAACCCCAGTCCTTGTGGTTTCTGAGAAGAAGATTTTTCAAGTTTTTTTTCCTATATTAGCCTATGTTAAATCAAGTGACCCCTGGGGCGGGGCCAATTTTGACCCCGGGGTCATGATTTGAACAAACTTGGTAGAGATCAACTAGACAATGCTTCACACAAAATATCTTAACTCTATGCCTTGTGGTTTCTGAGAAGAAGATTTTTCAAGTTTTTTTTCCTATATCAGCCTATGTTAAATCAAGTGACCCCTGGGGCGGGGCCAATTTTGACCCCAGGGTCATGATTTGAACAAACTTGGTTGTGATCCACTAGACAATGCTACACACCAAATATCTTAACTCCATGCCTTGTGGTTTCTGAGAAGAAGATTTTTCAAGTTTTTTTCTATATTAGCCTATGTTAAATCAAGTGACCCCTGGGGCAGGGCCAATTTTGACCCCAGGGTCATAATTTGAACAATCTTGGTAGAGAGTCATAAGATCATGCTACATACCAAATATTTAAACTCCATGCTTTGTGGTTTCTGAGAAGAAGATTTTTCAAGTTTTTTTCTATATTAGCCTATGTGAAATCAAGTGACCCCTGGGGCGGGGCCAATTTTGACCCCAGGGTCATAATTTGTACAATCTTGGTAGAGAGTCATAAGATCATGCTACATACCAAAACTCAAAAGGCTAGGCCTTGTGGTTTCGGAGAAGAAGATTTTTTCAAGTTTTTCCTATATTAGCCTATGTGAAATCAAGTGACCCCTGGGGCGGGGCCAATTTTGACCCCAGGGTCATAATTTGTACAATCTTGGTAGAGAGTCATAAGATCATGCTACATACCAAAAATCAAAAGGCTAGGCCTTGTGGTTTCGGAGAAGAAGATTTTTTAAATTTTCATTTTTAAAATCTATTTTTAGCTCCTGTGACCTACTTATTCACCCAATCAAAATAATTTGAACAACTTTGATAGAGGTCATGACAAGGATGATTCCTGTGAAGTTTGGTCAAAATCCATCCAGTGGTTTAGGAGGAGAAGTTGTTTAAAGGAAAAGTTGACGCAAGACGCACGCACGCACGGACGGACGGATGGACGGACGACGGATGACGGACAAAAGGCGATCACAAAAGCTCACCATGAGCACATTGTGCTCAGGTGAGCTAAAAATAATTATACTTGTATTATGTAGGGGTGCATGCTATACAAAATAAAAGGCAAAAGTTATTTTTATATGACACTAGGCTTGATAAATACTCACGAGCAGGCTGTTTATACACAATTGGTTAAAAAGTCCTACTGGTAAAATAATAGTCACGTATCTGGCGATGGTCTGAAAGACAAAGTTCTTTAACTTTTTTAAAAAAAGACAGTCAGCCATCAAGTGAATTTTTTTGAATATGTTCATCATTAAGGTTTTGAAAAATACTTAAAACAACATCGTTGTAATGTTACTGTAGAAAACAATTATCATTTTAAAATATATTAACAGAGACACGCATATTTTCCCTCTAGGGGACTAGTCCATGATGTCTACAGGTCACTTTTTGAGCGATTTTCATGAAGGTTTTGGTGTCAGTCCAAACAAAGTGTAAATAATTTAAACAGTCAATCATATGTGACTTATTCACGTAACACCAGAATATTTGTGAGACATTTAATTTCATAATTTGACATTCTTATGTAGAATGAATGAACGACTAAACTGGTCAATTATTACAGGTAGTAAATACCAATAAATCCTTTTCATGCAATTAATACATTTGCACAAGTACCCAGTATCCATGAGTAATAGTTTGATGGTTACCTGAGTCCTCAGTAAAAATAATGAATTTGATTCAGCCCTACAATATGCAACAGGACTGTAAACTCACTGAATATTATTTTAAATGTACATTAGTATCATAAAATTAAAATAAAATGTAAATGACAAAACATATGCAGTTCAAAGCACATCTAATTGTCTAATTCAGTTTCTACTGCCTGATTGACCTTAATCAAGATACTATCAAATATGGCTGATGGAAAGACAAAAATGGATAAATAATAACCGCTGGAAACAGTCAACATAAGTTTGCCTGCCCTAAATATAAACGAAATCGAATTACATACATTTTCTCGAATCGTTTTCGCTTCAAAAATCTAGCATTTGAAATGGTCTGACAGAAAGTCAATGTTAATTATGTCCGGATAGAGTGAAGAGAAGATGGCATTTCAAACCAGTCCTTTTAGTAAGAAGATATAACAAATGTAGATTAATGCACACAAAGTATGCATACAGAGAAGGCATTCATTGGCACTGCCACAAGAAATACTTACCAAATATCTGGATAGAGTGACAGAGAAAACAAAGTAGGTGTATAGTTGATGCGTAATAATACAAATTGGTTATGATTTCAGCTCTTTTTTTATCATATACATATGTGTTTGAATAATACAGTTATTTAAAAGAGGAAAAACACACAAAAATATTGGATACAGTGGTTTTCATACGTTTATTTATAAATACAAGCGCTACAATACGAAGACGCTTTAAAAAAAAAATCAATGGCACTACTTTTTCTGTGGCTTCTTTTCGGCTAATCTCCATGCAGTTATCTCCCCTTCATTCTTGGCGGGTGCATTCAATTAACCTACTAGAGAAGTCCAGGATAACTCGGGTTACTTGAGTGGGGCTGATTAATCCGAACGGCTAGGGGCGGGGGGTGGGGGTGGGAATAGTTTGCTTGTTGGGTTTATTGTTCCACCGACAGGATTTCAGTCATTTTGGGACGATGTCTATACTTGAGACAGATATAGTGCTGCCACACTGCAGTATCACGCCATAGACACGTGGCATGATATCACACCCAGACACATTATCCCAACACCGGGCCAACCAGTCCTACCCTTACATGCTGAACACCAAGCAAGGGAGCTATACCAGTATCATTTTTTGCAATTGTGGTATGTCACAGCTGGGGATTGAACCCAAGACCTCATGCTCCAGAGGCAGATGCTCTAACCACTCAGTCACCAGGGACGGAAAATGGTTGCCGCAAAAAAAAACAGTTTGTTTGTAGGATTTGTGATATAATTTGTTTTGAGTTCCAAGTTGGCTGGCTTTGATGCAGGATGATGTCCAGTTTATCAGCCGCACAATGAGAGAAGGCCACGTCCCTCATATCATGAATAATAGAGTATGTGGGGCCCATGTATAGTTTTTCTGACTTTAATAGTCATTTAAAAAAAAAAATGAGCATATCTGCCAACTGCTGGACAATTTAATTTACTAGTTCATGTTGGTTCTAACTACATGTGTACAAGTGTAACATGTTTCGGATAGTATCCCCCGCTTAACTTTGCTCACGTGGCAGACTAACTTAATATAATACAAAAAAGAAAAATGAGTGAAAACATAATTTTTTTTCTCAATAAATTGGTAAAATTTGTGTAAAATATGTTTCCCCTAGATATTAACTGCCCATATATTTTTTATAAAGAAAATGAATTTGGATTGTCTTCATTTTTTGAAGTGTTAGTTGATTACCATCAGAGCTATAATCTAATCAATCTGTGCTACTGTTAAAATCTACTTATTTATTATATATTTTTTTGTGTTGGGAAGGGATTTGTCTAATAAATTTACTAGTGTTACAACTGTATGACACGTATGCAAGCCATTCATGTAAAATTTTGTAATTTAACTGCTATTGTATTAAATTTTCTGCGAACATTGTGAACACACCTCGTAATTAGGATGACAGGCAACAGGTAGTACAAAACATTTGCAGATATTTGCCGTAATTGAATACATGGTCCATTCAAATTCATGCCAAAAATCCCACTGTGTAAATTCATGTTGTTTAATATTCACTCAGTCTTGAATTGCGTCATCAGTATTAATTGAGTAAATAGTTAACAACATGCTGACAATAATGATCAAGATCTGACCAGAGTTATGAACCTTGTTGTGTGTGACATTTTCTTTCCAAATTTTGTTTTAATAGCGAAAGTAGAACAGGAGTTATCTTGTGGTCAAGAATTTATTGTGAATACGGGGAATAACTAAAAAAATACTGATGCCTGAGTTATGATCCTTAAGCATGACACACTCATCAATATCTTTCGATAAATGAAATTTCACTTCAATAGCATAGGTTGAGTTAACTTCCGGACAAAATGCTACTAGAAAATACAAAAGAGGGGGATAACTAAAAAAGAAGAAGTTATTTTTCAGAAAAAGTGTGTGACAGACAGACAACTCTGACAAAAAAATATGTCTCCCCCGCATAAATATTGGGGAAGGCATAATAATGTATTTCAGAGCTACTAACATACACTCCATAAGTACAATAATGAATTTCACTGTTACTTAAGTACACTCCATAAGCGTATTTATGTACCAGTATTTCATAGTTACATAAGTAGACCCCATGAGTACAATAATTGTTACTTAAGTACATTCTGAAAGCTTAAGTACACTCAATAAGCGCACAATAATGTACCTGTATTTCATTGTTACTTAAGGTTTTAGAAGCCTAATGACGCTCGGCTAATTTTGACACATTACGTGACATACAGCGATAATGTTCGAATTAAAGGTCTGAAGCATTTCCGTGACAAAAAATGAATATCATGATCGGTACAAAAACATAAAAATACTGATCACAGTAAGCCGATGTGTAAGAGAGTGGTTCGTGACTACCACGGTCGCTTCAAAAAAAGAAAGTAAACTTAAAAAGCATAAAAGAAGAAAATTAATCATGAAGGAGCATAACTATAGCCAAGCTGATGGCGATGTTGAAATTCACAGTGAACTCGATTTTCCAGGTCGGTTTATGTATTTTATGCAAAGTTGTATTCACATGGTCCAACAGATTTTGTTTAATCTTCAATAATATATTCAGCTTATAGAAACATATATGTTGTGGTAATTGAAACTCATATAATCATTTTATATTGTAGAATTAATATAGCAGTTATTGAAATAATGCAATATACTGCCAAACCCCAACTTATACTTTGTGGCCAGGGGCACCACCATAGAATTTTTTACGTTGACATATTTATTTTTGACTGTGTGATTTATTTATTGGAAATGTTAAGATAGAATTTATGTTTCTCCTTTAAGTAAACTACTTCCCATTTGGAAATATATTTTTATATTTTTAAGTCTGATAGGGCATGAGAAATCTTTGCTCATTTTCAGAACAGTTCATTCTTCAAACGAAGCCATTTCCCAAGGTTTTCCTAATACATATATTTTTATACATCACAATTGCCTTGTCTAATTTTAATATAGAGGATAATGTACATGTGCTTTCAACTTGTAGTCTGTGTATAATTCTTCTTTCAAAAGCAAATCATGTGCGTATTTAAAATGCATCTCGTACTTGTATTAAAATTTGGCTTGTTGACAGTGTAATGGTTATTTAAAATAGAGAGGCTTTACTGAAAAACCAGATGGTTACCTTTCCAGTGCTGTTATACGATGTTCATGATATGTCATGGAAAATTATTATATCACTCTTTAAAATTGGCTCTACCAAATAATATTTTTTACAATTTTTTACAGTTTGCAGCTGTTGTTGAAAATGTCAAAAATTGAAGTTGGCCAAATGAAAACATTAAAGGTTCGTTGGCAAAAAAACATGAATAAAAGCAAACAGTGTCTAATGTTTATTTATTCTACATATAATTACGGACCCATTGATGTCTTGATATTTATTTTCTGACAAAATTTGTGAAAAAATGGCATTTTTATGAGATAGGTATCGGAACAGTTTGCTGGATTTTTTAGGAATTTAAAAAAATCCCCCCCAAAAAAGATCATTAACAAGAGGGCCAAGATGGCCCTTGGTCGCTCACCTGAGAAAGATGATTGCTTAAGAAATAAAGATGCTTGAGTGTAAAAGTGAAATCTGGCTTTTTTTATGGTGAAATGGGCATAACTCCTAAATTTACAAGTCAATATCAGTTATAAATGAACCCGATAGTGAGATTATGGGCATAAACATTGTCTTAAAGTTTGAAGATGATTGCTTAAGAAATAAAGGTGATAGAGTGTAAACACTAAAAATTGTTGACGCCACACGACGGACGCTCACGGGATCACAATAGCTCACCCTGAGCTTTGCTCAGGTGAGCTTAAAATTTAACAATCAGTAAAAGTCTAAATAAATTTACATTTAAGTCTGTCAATACATGTAGTTCATGTTTAGCACAAGTTTTTTCAATTCTCAAATCTTGCCATTAGGCTTCTAAAACCTATAGTACACTCTGTAACAACAATAATGTACCAGTATTTCATTGTTACTTAAGTCCATTCTGTAAGCAAAAGTACACTTCATAAGTACAATAATGTATCTGTATTTCAATGTTACTTAAGTACAATCCTTAAGAACATATACACTTCCTTTCTGGGTTTATAATAATGTCTTCCAGAATCACCAAAGCAAATCCATATGTATTATAATCTAACAACTGTGCAGGACATCAGACATCTCCCCTGTCATTGCTGGGCTTAGCATCTCTGGGGCATGTGAGTTCTTCAATGTCCCCTTTTATCTTCGCATATAGACTGTCAATATTCTCACTTCCATCCAAATATTCTGAAAAAAAAAAAGGTTGTAATTACAATTATGTTTACTTTTCAATAGAATAAGTATCAAAATCAATCACAATGCTTATTGTTTCAGTTTAAGTTAGTCAATAAGAGTTTCAGTGAATACAACCAAGTTAGTGTTGACATAAGATAAGTTTGATATGTAATGTGACTGAATGTTGACAGTAAGATAAACAACACAGTTAGGAAGAAAGTGGTCTACAAAAACAAAAAGTAAGCTAGAAAATTGATTGAACTAAATGGATGATCCATGAAACTCATTGGAAAATGTAGTGAAATACTGTTGTGAAGGTACACAGATTTATGTTGTTTGATGCAAATTTATAGGTAATTGCAAGTAATTCAACAATTCTATACTGAGAGTGATAACAGCCACACTCTCCTGTATTTTGTCGGTGATCCACATATGGATGTTATTTACCAGCTGAAATAATAGCCAAAGTCCATGACAGTAATATGGCCCTGTCATGCACTATCACACCAAAACAAACCTTTCAATCAAGTGATTTAAACATTCTACAGCCAATGGAATATTTAATGCCCTGACAGACCTATTGACATTCTTTTCTTACCTTTGACCTACAAGAATGAGCTAGCAATTTGATTCTGGGGCACAACACCCTATCTCATTAAGGCAAAATTTTGTGCCAAGTTTTTTGAAAATCCCCCAAACTTTTTTGAAGTTTAAGCCGGACAAGGAAATTGGTACTCATTTTTCACCTTCTCTTATGAGCTACAATCTGGTTCCTGTAAGGACACTACATTTTAATAAGGTAAACATGTGAGCAAAGTAATAGGGAAATCCCCAAACCATTAAGTAAGAGCCTGGAATTTTGGCATTCATTTTTCATATTTGACCCTGTCTAAATAAGGCAAACATTTGTGCCAAATAATTTTAAAATACACTGACTGGCATTCATTTTTGGCCTTGAATTATAACCTCCTTTGAGCAAGGCAATTTGGTTTAAACAAGTGGCAAGGTATTTGGACATCCCCCAAACCTTAAAGTTAGAGGCCAAACAAGCAATTAAATAGCATCATTTTTGACCTTTGACTTAAGAGTATGACCTTGACATTTGAGCTAACAATCTGGTTCTTGTGCTTAAAGGAAATTGACACTGATTGTTTTTCCCTGAACAACCAAATATTGCTATGACCTTTGAGCAAGCTACCTGGTTCTTGCTTGTGTTTCTTGCCAGCTCAATGAAGCAAATATTTGTGCCAAATATATTGCCAAGAAACATGTCAAATAACGCAAAACCAGGTTTTCAAAGTATGTTTACAGGTATTTTTTTTAGCCATGCATGTTTAAAGAACAAGTATGTATTTGATGACATCATAATTCATTGATGACAGTATAATATGCTTGATGACATCAAAAGTACAGGGGAATTGAATCAGGCACTGCAATTTTATAAAGGTTGGTGAAAAGTTATGCCCTTGACAAAGAGGAACTTATTTGAAGAAAGCTAAAACTATTTTAGAAACAGTGACCTTGACATTACTGACATGAAAATCAATCCAAACCGTCCTCTTCCCATAAGGTATCTACCTATCAAGTATGAAAACTGTATCTCAATTCTAACAGGAGATATTTGACAGATATGACCTGTTTGACACAAAGCTATTTTTAGTAAGTGACCTTGACCTGAAATTCAATCCTAATCTTCCTCTTCCCATAAGGTATCTATCTACTAAATATAATCATAATACCTCACTCCTAAAAGAAGTTATTTGACAGAAACGAAAAATCTTTTTTTAAGTAACAGTGACCATGACCCTATTGACCTGAAAATTAATCTCAAATTTCTATCTACCAAGTATGAAAACTGTATCTCAATTCTAACAGGACATAATTTGACAGAAAGACAGAAACGACCTGTTTGATGCAAGGCTGTTTTTAATTAACAGTTACCTAGAATTGCAATACAATCCCAATCTTCCTCTTACCATGAGGTGTCTATCACCAAGATATGATCATTATACCTTACTTCAAACTGTATCTTAATTCTAACAGGAGATATTCAACCTAAACAATCTGTTTGATGCAAAACTATTTTTTAGCAACACTGATCTTGCCCTTTTGACCAGAAAATCAATCCCCATTTTGCTATTCTCATAAAGTCTCTATCTACCAAGTATGGAAACTGTATCTCAATTCTAACAGGAGATATTCGATGGAAACCACGTGTTTGATGCAAAACTTTTTTTTAGTAGTAAAAGTGACCTTGACCCTATTGACCTGAAATTCAAATGCAATCTTCCTCTTCTCATAAGGTATCTATCTTTCGAATACCAGTATGATCATCATACCTCACTCCTGCAAGAAGTTATTTGACAGAAATGAAAAATCTATTTTGAGCAACATTGACCTTATTGACCTGAAAATCAATCCAAACCTTCCTCTTCCCATAAGGTATCTACCTACTAAGTATGAGAACTGTATCTCAATTTTATGAGGAGGTATTTCAAGAGGGCCAAGATGGTCCTGAACGCTCACCTGAGAAACATTGCCTTCAACGCCTATTATAGTATTATAATCCATGCTGAATTACAGCAGATCATCTAAATTCCACACAAAAACTGTACCAACCATCCAAACTTTGAAAGTCATAGCTCTAACAAGTAATAATTGTAACAGTGAACTGTTACTAAGTCTCCCAAACGAAGTGGGGCCTGACCTTTGGTGACCCATATGAACATCAAACAAGAGGGCCAAGATGGCCCTTGATCGCTCACCTGAGAAAGATGATTGCTCAAGAAATAAAGATGCTAGAGTGTAAAAGTGAAATCTGGCTTTTTTTATGGTGAAAAGGGCATAACTCCTAAATTAACTTGTCAATATCAGTTATAATTGAACCCGATTGCGAAATTATGGGCATAAACATTGTCTTAAAGTTTGAAAAAGATTGCTAAAAAAATGAAGATGCTAGAGTGTAATCAAAGTGAAATCTGGCATTTTTTTATATTTAAAGGGGCATAACTCCTGACCTTATCAACAGATCTCAGCTTTAATCGAACTCAATCGAGACATTATGGTCATAAGCAATGCCATAAAGTTTGAAGATGATTGCTCAAAAGATGAAGATGCTAGAGTGTAAACAAATTTTTTTCTATTTGTGCGTAACAATGGCAAACAAGAGGATTATTAATCTGACATACAATTGTGTGACTACAAATCTCACTATTGATTGACGCAGTTTTGTGTTAGATCTACATGTACATGTACAGGCTGTGAAAATTTGATTGTCATTTTGAAGTAAATAAAACAGTGTGTGTTTTTTTAATATTTTATTACTGAAGAAACTTTTGTGTTTTATTTTCTTTTAAATAATAATAATTTTAGCACTTTCAAGCATTTTCATGTTTTAAAAGTGTAAATACATTTTAAACATGTCTATATGATTATTCTTTCTGTATTATATGATGTGCATAGAATAAATGTATTTAAAAATAAATACTGTGAAAAAGATCTGGCCTATACTTTCTTGAAAGGGTTTGACACCTTACTC
>CM037790.1:3642059-3656773 GCA_021229015.1 Solen grandis | reverse complement strand
CAGCACTACTTTTGTAGTGGGGGTTTAAAACTGCATTTTATGTGATAAAGACAACATCATGATTTCAAGCAAAACGCCACCTAGCGGCAAAACGAGAAACAAAATTGATTAAAATTTTACCATTAGGTATCTAGCAATGCAGCAAATGGTTCAATCAAGTATGCAAGTCGCACAAGTCAAACATTCTATTTCTTATATATCACAATTTGAAGCATAAAACCTGATTTACAATTGTTCTAAAAAGGATCAAACTTTGGGACTGCCGTAAAATGACCAAATCAAGTCCGATCTTCAAAAACTGAATATTACTGGAAAGAGCTCTTTAAGAACTACAACTTTTGTTCATATACTCTCAATGAAATATTTTTAATTTTCGAACTATTTGGGCCGAATAAAAACACAATAATCGTAATAAGACCTTGACCTTTTCAAAAATTAAACTTTTTAATTGGAGGCTTTCAAACAAACAATACATAACGTGTGAACATTTCATGAAGAAGAACAAAAAAAGTCAGGAGCGACAAAAACATGTTTTTGAAATTTCAATTTTTCCTAAAATTTAGTGAAGTTTGACCGTTTCTAGAGGACAAACCATGCATTTCTTAAATTTGCCACCCATATGTATTGTTCGTAAATGACTTGCAAATCGTATGCAGCAAGCAGAATTCTTCTATCTGATCTCTAACAAAAATGGGTAGGTTTTTCGTAGACCTACCCTGATTTGTTCACTTTTTATAAGGTTCGAACATTCAACCTCTCCTAGAACATTTTTTTCCGATACTCGATGCGCAATATCCATCATATTTGATTGGGCTGTCAACAAAGAACATTATGTAAAAACCGCATCTACATCAGGCTTCATTTTTTTAGTTATTACCAAAAGAGCGATTACATGCATAGAGCCCCCTAGTGGCTAAATCAGAAACAAAAGCGAAAAGTTTCACCATTTAGGCCCAAGTTCAGATAAATGTGACTCCATGCCCAAAATTTCATAGTTGTAGCTTTTCTCATCTTGCCGCTAGTTTGGCTACAAAAATGGGTGGAATAGGAAAAATAATAAACATTAAAAACAAGAAAGTCAGTAGAACTGACAGATGCTCCCCGAAGAACGTCATTGTTACAAATAAGGCCTTGGTCAATGGGTGGGAGGATATGTTGAAATCCCAATTCCTAAATCATATCTATTCTCCTCATCAGATGAGATGTTTTACCAACTCTAATTTGGAGACTTAGTAACAGTTTACTATTTAATATGATAATACGTGTTACTCATCAGATCTTTCATTGATTTTTTTTTAAGTTTTTATACTACTAAAAATTTAGTCATACATTTCAATGTGTGCTCATATCATACCAACACTCTTGACATGACTGGATATTTGAAATAGTGTATAATGGCCTAAACAACAATCAGCTGACATGATTATGATTGACATTACTAGCATATTGAATTTTGTGGGGTTTTGTTTAAATGATATCTCCTGTTAAATTAGGCAAATGACATGAATATTAGTCAACAACATGGTAGTAGGGGCCATAACTCTCTTAAAAATTGAGGAACCAGGTCACGTCGACGATATGCGTATCTACTCTTGGTAATAAAGCTTCCCATAAAGTTTCATTGAATTCAAGCCATTAGTTCCTGAGAAATAGCCCGGACAAGAATCATGCAACATGAACTATAGGCCAAAAAGTCAAGGGGCCATAACTCTGTGAAAAATTGAGGAACCAGGTCACGCCGACGATATGCGTATCTACTCTTGGTGATAAAGCTTCCCATAAAGTTTTTTTGTTGAATTCAAGCCATTAGTTCCTGAGAAATAGCCCGGACAAGAATCATGCAATATGTACTATAGGCCAAAAAGTCAATGGGCCTTAACTCTTTGAAAAATTTAGGAATCGGGTCATGCTGACGATATGCGCATCTCCTCTTGGTGATTAAGCTTCCCATAAAGTTTCATTGAATTCAAGCCATTAGTTCCTGAGAAATAGCCCAGACAAGAATCATGCAATATGTACTATAGGCCAAAAGGTCTAGGGCCCTTAACTCTTTGAAAAATTTAGGAATCGGGTCATGCTGACGATATGCGCATCTCCTCTTGGTGATTAAGCTTCCCATAAAGTTTCATTGAATTCAAGCCATTAGTTCCTGAGAAATAGCCCGGACAAGAATCATGCAATATGAACTATAGGCCAAAAAGTCAAGGGGCCTTAACTCTGTGAAAAATTTAGGAATCTGGTCATGCTGACGATATGCGCATCTCCTCTTGGTAATAAAGCTTCCCATAAAGTTTCGTTGAATTCAAGCCATTAGTTCCTGAGAAATAGCCCGGACAAGAATCATGCAATATGTACTATAGGCCGAAAAGTCAATGGGCCATAACTCTGTGAAAAATTCAGGAATCGGGTCATGCTGACGATATGCGCATCTCCTCTTGGTAATAAAGCTTCCCATAAAGTTTCGTTGAATTCAAGCCGTTAGTTCCTGAGAAATAGTCCGGACAAGGAAAGTGTGACGGACGAACGGACGGACGAACGGACGGACGAAGCGGCGACTATATGCGTCACCTTCGGTGAGCATAAAAATCAACAGAAGAAGAACAATAGGTTTTCGCCCTGCAGAGGCGAAATCTAAAAATAATGGCTGCGAAACATCAAATATATTAGAAAAAAATGCATTTGCAAAAATTCAAAGGGTCTTGAAATACCATCATCAAACTCTAAACAATATGAAAATTCATTCTTTATGGACACTGTGATTCACTGGAATCATTTCCCTGATAATATAGTGCATGCTGGCTCTGTTGAGGCATTCAAAAATGTCTTAAAGAGCCACCGCCAAGGAGCTCTCCTTCCGTTGTGTAAAACCCAGTATTGGTATCTACAACAATTTTGATTCAGATTCAGATTTCCTCCACCTGAAATTATCTGGACGTCGTTGTTTGACTGAAATATTGTCAAAACAACAACACTACATTTTATTTATTATTTAGAAACGAGATTGATGTTATCATGTATGACAGCATTGTGATTACTTTACGGAGCCATGCTGAAGGAAAAAAACAACACACAAAAAACACTTCTTAACTTTACAATGGAATACCAATCGAGTCGTCTGCTAGATTTTTTAAAAAAAGCTATCCTTGTTTTGACGCTTGTCATATCGCGTCTCATGAGCAAACGGTTAAATATTGAAATACCCCGAAAACTGGTTAGTCAATACATTTAGTCTCCGTCGCATACAAAGAAACACCCAATATCCGAAATGTAGATACATGTATATTAAATGATTTTTTGTATGTTGGAAAACAAAGCATGTCAAGAGAATCATCTTCTATAGTCTTCGAACACAGAGCTGAACTAGGTAAAGGGTCACTTTTCATTAAAGCCCCCTCCACACCGGACCATGACCGCGCTACGAACTCCACGACCTAACAGAACGTAGCTTTCGGTGTGAAGGCAATCAAGACGATACTACGCTTTAAGTATATGCAAAACAGATTTTTCTCGCTACTTTCCGCGTTGCACCACGCTCAATAATCATAACACGCTCAATCTATCTTGACTAATACCTCATTATCACTGCCGCTTATTTGCCTAACTGTTGTTTGATATAAGTAAGTAAGTAATATATATCTAAAACAGTTACATTACTCCTGGCTAAGATTTGTAAATGTCGAGTGTATGTACAGACAGTTAATGACCAGACACACTTTGCAATTCTATGTCTCCTCTTCACGTTCTCCAAATCTTGGAAGAAGCATTTGCAAACGGAAATATAAGTAAACAATGAATTGAAGACAACATTTTAAACGTAAACAATTCGAATCATTTGGGTCATAAATAAAGTCTCTAGCGGATGTTTAGCAATTACAAAGCAAACAAAATCATCTTATTTATTGAGTCGTGTGTCTTGTTTAGAAAGTTTTGCTGAATATACTACAATAAATGCTAAGAGTGTTATATGTCAGGTGTCCCATAAATTGAGATGTTATAATGCTTTCGCTGTTCAGTGTTACCGTCCCGGTGGCCGAGTGGTTAGAGCGTCCACTTCGGGAGCGGGGCACGTCGTGGGTTCAATCCCCGGCCGCGACATACCAAAGTCGTAAATAAATGATACTGTTATAGCTCCCATGCTTGGCGCTCAGCAGATAAGGGTAGTTGCAGGACTTGTTGGCCCGGTGTCAGGATAATAATGTGACTGGGTGTGGTATCATGCCACATGTCTGCGGCGTGATACTGCAGTGTGGCAGCACTATATCTGTCTCAAGTAGACATCGTCTCCAAATGACTGAAATACTGTCGTTGGGACGTAAAACCCAACAAACAAATTGTTCAGTGTTGCTGGTTAATCGTTTACCGAGTGATGTCAAGCTTATCATGAGGTGAGGAGGCATCCGGGTAGAACCACCCGCCTTCCACAAGTGCCTTGTTATAATGCAACCTGTGTACCACTTAATATTGATCTTTCATTCCATACTCAGTATACTGGAGATCAGCTTATAATACAATTTTCATATTTAATATATATACGAATACATATACAGAAGTTAATACCACTGTAAAAGCTCCATATAGAGAGCAAATTTTAACACAGATAAACTACTCTTTCATGAATTTTCGACCAAAGAAATACAACAACTCTACATAATTACATTTTGACCAAAACAATATGGCGTAATCATTAATCAACCCGCAATAATGTAGTTCTGATTTATTTCTTCGCGTTTTGATAAAGCCCTTTAGGCGAAAATTTAAAAAAAAAAGTTGTATAACTGATAAGTTAATATCTTGAAACAAAAGGCGCGTTTTAAAATGTTCCGTTGTAATACCAGCAGTTCGTCTATTTATGTGTCTATCGTTTTAGAATATTAATCGTATGTATTTCTTAATATTAATATAACCATATTCTTTTACGGAAATGATGAATGCTTCAGTACAGGAACTTAATTACATTGTAGGGACTGCATGCTTTATTAGCATTTCGGTATATTCATTTTAACCTCAACTAATACATAGAAATTGCATGTTTCTAGTTATATAAATTCCCTAAATCATATATGTCTCCCATCTAAATGCAGATAAACATTAGACATTTCTTTTATATAAATCCTTTAACCCTACATTGGTTCATTCACTGTCTGATATTTCTGATCGCCGTTTGCTAAATTAGACACAATGTCAATAACTTGTATACGCAAAACGTAGTAGGCAATAAAAGGGAAATGACCAGACTGCCCAGATCGTGCTGCAACTTAAATGAATAACACTAGCCATTCAGAGTGTCAGCGGAGACACGTGCCCTCCAGCCTCTGTCGAACATTAGTTTGATTAATGGCGAGTATCTGTGAAAGCCTGACCTCTTTAATCACAAGTTTAGTTGAATACCCAAAGTTACCATTATTTGACTCTAATTTGTTTACATGTTTATGTCGGGTAAAAGATCAGATAAAGTAAACCTGTGAGGTTTAATTTTATAAAGATACACTGTATTTTAAATAGTTACTTTACACTGCCCATAGCTTTTATTCAAATCCTACATACCTTAAATTCAAATTATACATACCTTAAACTTGTCATAGCTTTATTCAAATTTTACTTAATGAGTTCATGATAATGTTATTAAGCGAGCCTCAATAAACCGCGATTTTAACAACAAAAACAAAGCATGAAAGGACTGACTGTGAACAAATTGCTATTTGTAATCTTAGAACATAAATAGTTTCAAATAATAGCTGAAAGTGTGTATATCTCATTCATTTTCAACATCATATGAATCATATAAAAAATAGTTTCATTCAAAGTTAGTTACATCAAATATATTAATCCAGCTGTTTGAGTTCAACACAATAAGCATAATAGAATAGACAATTTCGCTCCGAAATAAGTTTTTTATCAGTTTATTACCATTTTCGACTTATACAATATGTACATCGTCAACCATTATAATTATACAATATATACCACGTGACAAACGTTATAGCTCATAACAGAAGTCATTCACTCTAACACACTAACCCATACAGTCACTCACTAACTCATTCTCTCCCTCACTCATTTGCACACACATTCATAATTATCACATTATCAAGTTATATCATGCATTTAATGAAACTACATGTACTTCACACTACATACAAAACAGAATGCTACAATACGGAGGATGGATTTACTATACTATTAAAAAACAATTCCAGCAAAAATAGTTAGTGTAAAAAAAAAGCTCATGAAAGAATAAATGATTTTCTTCTTTTAAATGCCAATTCAATGAACTTTCCTAGCATCATTAACTGTTTTTTTTATTATCACGACAGTATTTCAGTCATTTGGATACGATGTCTTCTTGAGACAGATATAGTGTTGCCACTCTGCAGTTTCACGCCGTAGACATGTGGCATGATACCACACCTGACGGTGACTATTGATGCAAATTTTACTATCACGATAGTTATCGATAGTTGAAATAACTATCACGATAGACTATCAATAGTTGGTCCAACTATTAAGATACTATCACGACCTCAGACTCTTTAGTTAATTTTGTAGATGGGTGCTTGCGACGAATGTGGTCAGCCAGATTCGTTGTGTTACCAGAGTATTTAAATATACTTCTGCACAATTTACATGCTATTTGTGTCTTATCTACCTTGTGATTGCTTTTAACAAAGCCAAAATGCCTCCAAAGCGCCGATTTTCCCTTTTTATTATCGGTGATCTCAAATGCCGCTTCGACAGACGACATATTAAAAAATCGGAATTTACGGGCCGAAAAATGAAACTTACGTAAGAATAAGTATCGAAACTATCGATAGTTGGAGTTACTATCGGCGATAGTTATCAATAGTTCAAATTACTATCGACTATTGACTATCGTGACCTTTGATATCGCAATTTATCGATACTATCGACTATCGTTACACCCCTAACCACACCCAGTTACATTATCCTGAAACCGGGCCAACCAGTCCCACAACTACCCGTATATGCTGAGTGCCAAGCAAGGGGGCTATAACAGTACCATTTTTATGAGTTGGTATGTCGCGGCCGGGAATCGAACCCACGACTTCCCGCACCATCGGCGGACACTCTAACCACTCGGCCACCGGGGATGGTACAGTGGCTCAGTCTAGAAGAAATAATTTAGTATCATCACAGAACGTCATAAAAGGGTTTATTCTTATTTTTACAAGTCGAGAAAGACCTATTAACATTTGTCAAATTAATGTAAATCTTCTCCAAAAAGGAAAGTTAAAACTGATAAGACGGAAAATTAAGATGTTAAGAATCTAGTCTGATATTAGATATTTTATGTTTCAGCAATTTAAATGAAATAATCGCTTGTAATTTAAGTCGATTTCTTTATGAAACTTATACTTCATTTCAAATCCTTACAATAATGGACTGGAGGAACAAACACACAAAATAATATTTATTCATCAGTTCTACTGTTTTTATAATCCCTTCCTAGTTAATAAACATTCTGTCGACCTGTTTTATAATATGATAAACTATTAGCATGTATACAAGATTTGTTACTTTAAGACTTGGACATCCCCTGTCATATTAAACCTACGATTTGCGAACAAACAATTAGCAAATCCTTTGTAAATATTGATTTAAGAGTTTGCACTCATCAAACACACCATTTTGTAAAACATTTTACACAGTTTTTATTCATCTAACTATTCAATTGTTCATCTGTTTTACCATCGTACTAATTTTTGTTCAAGATCATTCTTTGTCCTACATCTACTGCTTATATTTAATGATATTTACTGGTCATTTTCAACTACTGCAGATTTACCTTGCTGCGTCCAGTACTCGAACACAGATATTATGTCCCACTTACTTCATTATTTAACTTGTAATAAATGTATGATATTAAAATTCATGATGCGATGTCATTTTAGTGGCGAAAGTAAAAATCCAGTCAAAAACACTACTATGACACGCACCATAGAAATGTCATTTTAACCAGTCCACAGTGACTCGTGATACTTTTTACGAATATGGCAATATCCCTCCGGGAGATTGTGATGGTAATTTTTAATGAGATCTTTTTAAGTTAATCTTCAAAAAGGCGCTATAAGTCGTGTTAATCCCCATGATGTGGAATATGTTTTTTTAACGGTTACGTATAAACCAAATATTTAGTATGCCGTTATTGTATTGGTCCACATGTAATTGACAGGTATTTCAAAAGAAGATTGAAAACCAGACTAAATAAATGTTATACTAACTTCAGTCGGTTGTATGATGCAGAGAATGATCCCAGCCACTCATTAGTCTTAATTTTTATGGATGTTATTAGAAGTCACGACCTTTCATTCCGGCAGGTGTTTGCAAACCTGCTGGCGCGTGGCATATCTCATTTTCCTGTACACTTGTAGAACAGAAAACGGTAATATAGGGTTAATTTATCAAGTACGTTAAATGATTCTCTTGCATTTAAAGGTGGTTTCCCTGACCAAGTTTTCTTTAAAGGCAAATGACCCTGGAAGGGGAACAACTAAATTGGACTCGCAAGGGATGCAGCAGGAGAAAGTATTAATGACATATTGACGATGAAGGTGACTAAAACTATGAACTATTATAGAAGGACAGTCATGACTAAGGTTCAAAAGTTTACAACGATTCGAGTTGAAAAACAGTCTTTTAAATATGTGCCGATGATATGAACACATAAAAATATGAAACAGATGAACAGCTCTTCTATGAAGTTTTATCACAGTAACCACACAGTAATACTGTAACACTGCATTATTGCATTTCGACCAAAAACAATATTGTGTTCTCAATATGGTTACGCCGTATTGTTTTCAGTCAAAATGCAATACTGTAGTGCTCTTGTATTTCTTTGTGTTTTTTTTATAAATCTTGTGGGCGAAAATTCATAAAAGAGAGTGTGTTTAACATAAACACTCCCTATATGTCGCTGTTACAGTGCTTATGAAATGAATTCAGGATTCGGGGTTACATGGCGAAATATTGAGAAGTTACCCTTTAAATATGTACAACGGCCTCATGAAATTTAAAGAAAGAAAAACAAAAACGAGATATAGCTGGCAGCAAAGAAAGGTGAAATTAGAGACAATACTTAGAAGATCATAGTATCCTTCATATAAAATAGAACAATTCGCGATTTAGAGAGAATCATTTTATACAAATACAAGGCGAAAGTCAAGTTATAATTAATTGTTCAATAGACACATCGTTATATTATCTATAATCGTTGTTTGAACTATAAGGTACATGTATGTTATAAAATGAAACTATGTAGGATTATGCTTTAGTCAATAAGCACAGGCATATATTTTCAAAAATTAAATACATATGTTTTTCATTCATCAGGAAAGGAAAGAATAATGTTTCCAATTCATGGACTTAACAGTGCTGAGCGCTCTTCTAATTGTTTTTTAGTATGGTAACATAAAACACGAGATTTTCATTATTTTTCCTCCAGACGGAGTAAAGAATGCTGATTTCATTGGTTCTTATTTGATTCATTTTAACTAGCATATGCATTTCAATGTGAGCCCAGTTTTTAGTTAATTTAAACTTATAATTTAATTAGAAATACACGTATATATTATGTTTGGACTAAAAACGATTTCCTAAAACTGTCGAAATGAAAGACAATTTTATCACGGTGATCATACAATGTTCATGGTGTATGTCAAACGATATCTTTTTGACGAAAAAGTTATCCCTGTTATAAGAAAATGACTGGTATATACTTCTGTTGAAAACTGAGTATATTCTGAATTAGTCAGATATCATCAACATAAACATATTTTTTATTTTAATATTTAATGATATCAACAATCTTATGATAAATACGTTTATAAAACCTGTATTAGACGAAAATGAAATACGATTATAATAACAAAGATCTATCAAAATGATACTATTATAATGTACTTGATAATATGAAATACGTAATTATAATAACAACTGAACTTATACATAATATGAAATACGTAATTATATAACAACACATGATACTTATACGATAATATGAAATACGTAATTATAATAACAACAACAATGATACTATGACGATAATAAATAGTATTAAAACAACAATGATACATGCGAAATATGAAATACGTATTTATAATAACAACAACAATGATACTATGACGATAATATGAAATACGTAATTATAATAACAACAACAATGATACTTATGTCGATAATATGAAATACGTAATTATAATAACAACAACAATGATATTATGACGATAATATGAAATACGTAATTATAATAACAACAACAATGATGATTATGACGATAATATGAAATACGTAATTATAATAACAACAACAATGATACTTATGACGATAATATGAAATACGTAATTATAATAACAACAACAATGATACTAATGACGATAATATGAAATACGTAATTATAATAACAACAACAATGATGATTATGACGATAATATGAAATACGTAATTATAATAACAACAACATGATACTTATGACGATAATATGAAATACGTAATTATAATAACAACAACAATAATACTTATAATGATAATATGAAACACATAATTATGATAACAACAACATTGATACTTATGTCGATAATATGAAAATAACATAATTTGATAACAACAACAATGATAACAATGAAGACAGTTATAAATATTCGTAAAATAAATTTCATTTAAAGAGGAATGAAAACCGACAAAAAAACTTACCCTGGAGAGATGAAGATAAATGCGAAAGCAGGAATTCTTCACATTGATTAGTTGCACAGGAAGACTTCTTATCCGTCAATGACACAATGATAATACCGTCTTCAACAACAATGGTCGCCGTGTCCGAATTCAGACACACACGGAAAGCAACAGTTAAAACTAGGTCCAATCTATTCTTGCTTTAACGACTGAAAAATCACTTTCAACCATTATATTCACTTCCGCACTTTGATAGCGTAAACCGATTCACTCACACACACCTGAGACGTTGCGATTTACCTATCGACACGCTAGACCTTCAGATCCCACTGGTCCGGCTCGCGCAGCCGTTCGCTGTTAGTATTCATGGGGTTAACGTTTATACCAATGAAAAAGTTTGGCAAATCACCTAGATATTTGGATCAAATCGTAAACCTGGATTGATAAGACGAGAGAAATTTCTCTTCCCTCCACATCGAGGGATATTGATAAGAAAAATATCATTGAAACGGCTTTTTTATCTCATGTACATGGATATGTTTTCAAGCAAACGGACATCTTGTTTCTTCTTGAACCAGATGAATAAAAACACAAAAAAGAGTTCAAACATAATCAAATTTGAGAACCAAATGAAAACATATGGCATATATTTTAAATCGACTCATCATTTATCTCTGGGTTTTTTTTAAACAACAACGATATAGAGCATCTAAAAGAGAAATGTTTGCAATAAGCTTAAACTATTGTGACGTGTAATTCAAGCAATTGCAAAAAAATACTCGGTATAGAAAAGACTGACTTTCATGTGTTTAGTAAAAAGTAAATTGCGTTTCAATACATTTATGATATAAAACAAAACAATATATGAAACACTTGAATAAATACTTTTGTAATAAATGCTGTTAAATGGTTGGACTGGCTGTATTAAGTTATATAATAATTTTCAAAGGTTTACCATTTGTCTCACCAATCAGGCATTTTTATTAATGTACTCTTATTTCTATGGCCTATTAACACGAAACTTTGCGAATGAAGTGCAATGAAACTTGTATTGAAACACACTTTACTCCGGTGAAGGTATGATCAAGTCCGGGTTATATCTCCTCATTGTCGTATGGTCCCTGTGGTCGAGTGATTAAAGTATCCACTCCGTAACAGAGCCTCGTGCGAGGTGGCGACACTCAGTGTCGTTAAACACATTGTGCTTGGCGCTCAGCACATAGACGCCAGGCTCGAATTCCACCAACAATTCATAGCACTAAGTAATACTTAAATATTGAGGGATGACTGTCTTCTTTCGTGTATCTCTATGAAAAGTACACACACACATGACATTTCTTAACAAATAACAAATAATTATAATAAATAAAATAAAAAATAAAATAAAATCTTAACAAATAATGATGTTAATAAGGTGATGCATTATGCCATTTTAATCATTTTTATGAATAGGATATAAAAAAGGAATTGTAGAGTGCGTTCCTATTTAGCGCTAAGTATTGTGGGTGGAATCTGAGGACTGGTTAGCCCTGTGTCAGGATAATGTGAGTGGGTATTGTACCATGCCACTTGTCTACGGCTTTAGGCAATACTAAAGTATCTTTAAGTCCCAACACTGTTGGTGAGATGTTAAACCAAAACGATAACTTTAGTAAGGTATGATTAAATCCGATTTTACTTAGTATATCAAAGTCATATGAGGCAGGTTAATGTCGTATACATTTTATTTTTCATGTACACTTGTTAATGCCAGGAAGGGCGTTACTACAAATGACCCCATCCACATTATTAAAAATGCATTCGGTCCAATTTTATCTCTACCAAATAATGACAAAAGTTGTAAGCTGAAACACACGGAAATATAGCTTGCAACATTCATATTCCCAGAAACTCGACTGAATCAGACAAAGTTATATGAACATAACGAAAATCTTAAAAAAAACGCCGACATTTTAACTCACGAGTACACACGAGGATTACCCAACATACTCGGAAACAATCAGATCGCACTCGGAAACGCGCGGAACGTCATGAATATTAATGTGGCAACAAACTTGCTACACGTTTTTTCTCGCCAAATTACATTTAGCTTTGGGGGACTGACAACATTACACCGACATTAGACACGTTTGTTTACATAAGACAACCGCACAGCGTTCCAGTTCCTCGAGTATTGTCTATTACATCAACAGCTGAAAGCAAGAATGCCTCCAAATCACCAAGCTTATTTTCATAACCAAAAGAAAAGGTTTAAGTGTAAGAAACGTCTCAAATTATCCCATATCTCATAGAAGAAAGTTTAACATATATCGGCCCTGTGAGCTTATATATGTCTTTTCTATGTTTCGGAACTTTATAGAACTTTTATTTTCGTCATTGTCAAAATGTTGTTCAGCCATTTTGTATCGGTGACTTTTTGCCTCATGAACTTACGGTACTGTATGTATAATAAATTACCAGCGAGTCTTCCCGATAGTGGCAGAGGCATTTCCGTATACTCCTGTGACAAGGTTTATACTGGTGTCAACGGCCGTATTGTTCTTGTATATTTACGCAGATATGGTTTTATAGCTTTAATGTTTCAAAAGGTGAATTTTTGTGTATCCGACATTATTTGAAAGTTGAGTCTAATACATATGTAACTTTAAAAGTTATTGATTTGGCACCATCATGCATAGCGAATATTAGCCTAGGATATTTCAAATTGTTCATCTTGGGAAAATGATATCTCGGTTTGCACTTCATCTCTTAACCCTTTCCCTCATATAGCCTCATTTTGACGCACTCATTAGGTACCACATAAAGCCTGATCTTCAGAAAACCACAGTTAAACCTTACCAAATTTAATTACAAAATCCTCATTTCCAGACCACTGAAGAGCAGCGAACAGCATAAAACCTGATCAGCCTGCGAGTTACTCGAAGGCTGATCTGGTTTTATGCTGTTCGCATAGGTCTTTTCATGATGTCCTCTATGAGGGAAAGGGTTAAACATAGAAATAACTAGAACAACAGAATGTTCGTTCGCCCAATACGTCATTTTCATTGAACATTTTCAAATACGGCTCCAACGTCACTGTGATAACGCTCATTGTAGTTAACAAACAATATGCGTGTGCCAATTTGATGTAGACATCTAATTGAGTTGGACGTAAATTATAGGTGAGCACTTGATATAATAGGGTCACGTGGACACGATAAGAAAGAACTTGTGGACCTTTGACATCGACCCTGTTTAACTTTAGACATCAAATGCTTATTTGCCGATTAATCACCGGGAAGTTGAATAAGCGATGTTGTGGTTTTGTACTTGAAATGAACTGGGCGAGCTGTATTTTCGCTGTAAAAAGAAAATAAATGAGAGAAATTTATTCGTTACTGTAATTTGAGGGAGATGTTTGTATAATGCATGTTGAAACTTGCAGGTGTGTAAGAAATGAGGTTAGTAAAGGAGAACGTGTCACTCGACATTTGATAAAAATCACATATCGTTCACACTTAAACGATTGAATACAACCATCTAAAGAGATCTTTAATTTTGACACGCTTTGCCCAAAATAATTAACTTGAAATAAAATCATCATTCAGGGCGCTCAGTGATAATAAATGATGACTGTTTTATAACTGATTTAATTAAGTTATCTCCAAGTCAATGTCACAGCTCTGTATAAGAGTAGAATAGTGTAAGCGAATTTGGACCGAATCTGGGAAGAGATACTATAATAGTTTTGTTGTTGTTTTTGACATTGTGTAATTTTTTTGCGAATTTGTCCTTAAACAATCATTCTATGTCAGTAAAATTCTGCGAATATCTTTGGTGCGAATTCTGAATACAGGAATTAATGGAACTCCGTTTGCGGGGCAAGAATCTGTCATTGTTGTCCCATGAATATTTGGTAAGAAATATAAGAAATTATTTCCCAACTGACGTCAAAAAAAGTTCAAGTAAGTTAACGAAATTGTATTCGAATTACTGTTGATCAAGGGATTTATTTTTTGTTCATAAAAATTTTTTTAGTATAAAAT
>CM037790.1:3624381-3641959 GCA_021229015.1 Solen grandis | reverse complement strand
CTGGAATTTGGATATTTGGTATGTAACATGGGCTAATAGACCTCAAACAACAAGGCCTAGAGCTTAGATATTTGGACAAACTAAATTGGTGTGTAGCATTGTCTAGTGGACCTCTACCAAGTTTGTTCAAATCATGGCCTTGGGGTGAAATTTGGCTCAGCCATAGGGGTCACTTGATTTAACATAGACTAATATAGGAAAAAAATTGAAAAATCTTCTTCTCAGAAACCACAAGGCCTGGAGTTTTGATATTTGGTATGTAACATGGACTAATAGACATCTATCAAGTTTAAATCATGGCCCTCGGGTCAAAACTGGTCCTGCACCAGGGGTCACTTGATTTTACATAGCCTAATTATACCAGGTGAACGATCCAGGGCTATAATGGCCCTCTTGTTTTTGGAGTCAATGTCTGTTTGAGACAGCAGGTATAGTGCTGTATCACACTATAGACATGATGCATGATACCACTGTTTATCACACCAAGTCACGTTATCCTGACACTGGGTCAACCAGTCCTAGAACTACCGTTATATGCTGAGTTCCAAGCAATGGAGCTTTAGACCATTTCACTCCAAAATGAGACGCAAGTCCGCATAATCACAATATTTTTCACAAGTCACTGATTGGTCAGTTTATATAAGTATGTTATACTGAGTATTGCCAAATCCCTGGTGAAATGTTTTTTTTATGACTTTGGTATGTTGAAGTCAGGGATCAATAATAATAGGAATTCATGCATGTTGCTATATATGCCATATTTCCATTTTAAAAGCCTTCAAATGACTGAAATAATGTTGGATGTTTAACCCAAGTAAGCAAACATTAGGGATAGGCAATTGACCCCACATAGAATTAAAGTATGTTTAAGTTCCATGGGGATATATTTAGTCAGTTTTCCCATTCATATATGTTAAAACTGGGTGCAAGTTTTGCTTATTTTCCTTATATTCTTGGCCAGCATAGAGAGAGAATTATTAAAATTTTGGGGGTAGGGGCTACAAGGCACATTTTGGGGATATAATTCCCCTCTGCAAATGGTAATATTTAATTGGAATGTCAGTATTATATTAATTTTGCTTGTTTGGCACATCCATACAATACTGTTAAAATGTACAAAGTTTGTTCATTCAGCCAGTATTTAATTTATATTTAGAAACTGAACATAAACTAAGCTGATCCGTCTGTGGAGGATCTAAGATGTAATTGCCAGTTTTATTGTACAATATGTCTGGATAACTCTCTAAGTTTAGAAAATAAAAAACATTTGAATTACAGGGTGATGCGGTTTAAACGAGAATTCAACCCAGGAGCCACATTAAACCTCAGGCTTCAGCCTGAACAGACTGAAATATTTTATTATATTTTTTTGATAAAGAATGCTTGAAAGCTTAGCCAACTCATATTAGCTATATTTAGAATGAATAGTCATAAATTTACTCCTCAATTCTTCAGATTTATTTGACTTCAGCTCATAATTTTCATTTTGTTTAACCCTTTCCCTCATAGAGGACGCCATGAAAAGACCTATGTGAACAGCAGAAAACCAGATCAGCCTGCGAGTGATCAGGTTTTATGCTGTTCGCTGCTCCTCAGTGGTCTGGAAATGAGGCTTTTGTAATTAAATTTGGTAAGGTTTAACTGTGGTTTTCTGCAGATCAGGCTTTATGTGATACATATTGAGGGTGTCAAAATGAGTCTATACGAGGGAAAGGGTTAACTTGAGCAAATGTGTAAGCACACAAAAGTAAGTGGAATCATAGAAAATACTTTTTATACCATATTATTTTTTCTGCTTAATTTTCCCTAGGGCATAACTTTTTAAAGGTCAATATATTATTAATATTATGTTCCCCGAAGGAAGGAACCAAGATATATTTCTGGTCAGTTTTTAGCTCACCTGAGCACAACGTGCTCATGGTGAGCTATTGTGATCGCCTTTTGTCTGTCGTCCGTCGTCCGTCGTCCGTGCGTGCGTGCGTGCGTGCGTGCGTCCGTCCGTCGTCAACAATTTGCTTTAAACAACATCTCCTCATGAACCGCTGAAGGGATTTTGACCAAACTTCACAGGAATCATCCTTATGATGCCCTCTATCAAAGTTGTACAAATTATTCAGATTGGTTAAAAAAGTAGGTCACAGGAGCTAAAAATAGATTTTAAAAATGCAAACTTTTAAAATCTTCTTCTGCAAAACTGCAAGGCCTAGAGCTTAGATATTTGGTATGTAGCATCATCTTATGGGCCATTACCAAGATTGTACAAATCATAGCCCTACGGTGATAAATGACCCCGCACCAGGGGTCACTTGTTTTACATAGAGTTATATAGGAAAATCTGTTTAAAAATCTTCTTCTATGAATCCATAAGGCCTAGAGCTTAGATATTTGGTATGTAGCATCATCTAATGGTTCATTACCAAGATTGTTCAAATCATAGCCCTACGGTGATAAATGCCCCCGCACCAGGGGTCACTTGTTTTACATAGAGTTATATAGGAAAATGTTTAAAAATCTTCTTCTATGAATCCATAAGGCCTAGAGATTAGATATTTGGTATGAAGCATCATCTTATGGTTCATTACCAAGATTGTTCAAATCATAGCCCTATGGTGATAAAGACCCCCGCACCATGGGTCACTTGTTTTACATAGAGTTATATAGGAAAAACTTTAAAAATCTTCTTCTATGAATCCATAAGGCCT
Organism: Solen grandis; assembly: GCA_021229015.1. Classification (NCBI taxonomy): domain Eukaryota; kingdom Metazoa; phylum Mollusca; class Bivalvia; order Adapedonta; family Solenidae; genus Solen; species Solen grandis. The sequence continues at coordinate 3,639,257 of CM037790.1, read as the reverse complement.
AGGGCTTAGATATTTGGTATGTAGCATCATCTTATGGTTCATTACCAAGATTGTTCAAATCATAGCCCTACGGTGATAAATGCCCCCGCCCAGGGGTCACTTTTTTAACATAGATTTATATAGGAAAAACTTTAAAATCTTCTTCTATGAATCCATAAGGCTTAGAGCTTAGATATTTCCTATGTAGCATCATCTAATGGTTCATTACCAAGATTGTTCAAATCATAGCCAAACGGTGATAAATGCCCCCGCAATAGGGGTCACTTGTTTTACATAGAGTTATATAGGAAAAGCTTTAAAAATCTTCTTCTATGAATCCATAAGGCCTAGAGATTAGATATTTGGTATGTAGCATCATCTTATGGTTCATTACCAAGATTGTACAATCATAGCCCTACGGTGATAAATGCCCCCGCACCAGGGGTAACTTGTTTTACTAGAGTTATATAGGAAAATGTTTAAAAATCTTCTTCTATGAATCCATAAGGCCTAGAGATTAGATATTTGGTATGAAGCATCATCTTATGGTTCATTACCAAGATTGTACAAATCATAGCCCTATGGTGATAAATGACCCAGCACCAGGGGTCACTTGTTTTACATAGAGTTATATAGGAAAATCTTTAAAAATCTTCTTCTATGAATCCATAAGGCCTAGAGATTAGATATTTGGTATGAAGCATCATCTTATGGTTTATTACCAAGATTGTACAAATCATGACCCTATGGTGACAAAATGCCCCCGCACCAGGGGTCACTTGTTTAACATAGAGTTATATAGGAAAAACTTTAAAAATCCATTAGGCCTAGAGCTTAGATATTTGGTATGTAGCATCATCTAATGGTTCATTATCAAGATTTTCAAAATGGTGGCCCTTTGGAGATAAATGACCCCGCACTAAGTCTTCTCCTCTGAAACCATAAGGCCCAGTGCTTATATATTTGGTGTGTAGTATTGTCAGGGCTAAAATGTTTAAGATTGAGTTATATCAGAATTCTTGTCTGTTTAAAAACCTTGTAATCAGTTGTAGCAATGGTACTCAGGTGAGCGATCCAGGGCCATCATGGCCCTCTTGTTTGTATAACCTTCATAGAAACAAAATAAAATAATTACCATGCAGACAAGGCAAAATATGCCTGTTTTGCCCCCTTCAGGTGCCATTCCCCTGAAACCCATAATAGGATTAGGTCAATTCAAGAATTATCGACTTAGATACCTGTGTTTGGTTAAAATCAATAAAAAAAAATAAAATGAAACTGCTATCATGCAGATAAGGAAAACTGCCTGTTTTGGCACTTTCAGGGGCCATAACTGTGTAGCCTATATAAGGGGATCAAAAAAGGAACCAAGATCTACTGATGATACAAGTTCTGTGCAAGTTTGGTTCAAACCAAAATTCAAATAAAAAATGAAACTGCTAATGTGCAGACAAAATATTTGTTGACGCACGGATGACATGCAGACATCACATTGAAAGTGGTCACAAAAGCTCTGGTGAGCTACTGAAACAACAGCAACAATTTTTCAATTATATGCTGTCTACCTTCTCCAGAGACGCTTGAAAAACATCAGTTTGTGATTATGATATTATGTACTACTCTCTAATATGATTGAAATCACCTCAACTTTGGTATAATATATTGATTATCTTTTGGTTCTTACGAGAGTTTGGATTGTTTATCTTTAAATTAGTTCTTTCCATACTTAATTTCTTAATTGGACTTATCCTTTCTTTATTTTGGACTGTACCATTAATTGTTTATGGGGGTTGCTTACAGAAAATTTATTTAATGAATAGTGAACAGTGCATACCATGATCTGACTGCACAGATGTCTTCACTGGGCACTAAGGCAGTTACAAGTGACCACAGAATGATTAGGGTTAGAAGTGGGGAACCTTTAACATGAGAAATTGAAAATATGGTATAGATGCCTGTCATCCAGTGCAGTTTTGCATGGCTACTTTAGTATTACATGTATAACGTCTGATATATCATAATAGTTATTTATATTAACTGTGTCGTTGAATGATGTGTGGAGCATGCTAAATATACTGTTGAAATGATATGGTGACTTAACACTGAGTAAGTGTCAAATGTACTGGCTGTATCAGTGTTTATCAGAAAGGAATTCATACATCAAGGACAAGTAGGAGAGTGACTTGAATTAACTGAATTTTATTTTGTATTTCTTGATTCAAGGTTTGTACCATCTTGAAATTTAAGAAAAAGTGTAACTTTGTGAGACTTAAAATCTAAACTTGTTTCTTTTTAATCAATTACTTGGGGAAACAAGACACTTGTACGTTGTAGATTATATATATCTCTTTTGATAAGGTTGGACCAGTACTTTGTGTCTTTGTATTTTTTTTAGCATTCCTTGACTCCAGCAGGGGGGAACTCCTAACCTTTTGATCAGTCTGGAATTTTATTAGTTACAGAAATATTCCAAGTTGATATCGCTATTAGATTAAACTTATTTATTCTACATTGATTGAGAAACAAGTTCTTACAACTTATAAATACTAGCCCCTCTTGATGATTCATGGAATGGACTAGTTCTTTGTGCCTTGGAAGGTTACAAAAAATACTTTCCCCCCAAACAGGGTTTGAACCCACAACCTTCAGATCTGCAGCCAGGTATGCAACCACTGGACCACCGTGAGTGAGTGGCCTTAAAAAAATCATCTTATCTAATAGCTACCTTTAGATGTTACTGTTTATGAGCTTTTCACCAAGTCATGAATGGAAAATAAACAAAGATGGCCTGATTTATAGTTTTTACTCAAAAGCATTAAATATCTGTTGTCATTTATCATTGTGATCTTCCCCTTGACGGCTATGCATTTATACAGCCATGATTGTAAAGACAATTGGATCTGTTCAAGCTGCAGATCTAAGTCAATTTCCTCAAATACTGGTAAACTGGTGTAATAGTTTAGTGGTAGAGTGTCTGCTGACATGCATTCGGGAGGTGTGGTGTTTGAATCCCAGCCAGGGCACTACCTCTGGTGACTGCGTCAAACCAAAGATTTATAAAATTGGTACCAGATGCACCCTTGCTGGCACTCGGCAAAATTGGCTTGCTATGGGAACTCTGAGTATTCAGTACTGGTTCTACCCAAAACTTGTCTCCGTGTATCAGTGCTTTATACAATACAATGAATGAGCTATAGCTAGGGTATTGTACCCAGACTTGCTTGTATCCAACTAAGGCCTACTGTCTCTAGATACTGTCTTTTCAGCAAAGAAAAAAAAAACAACCATTAAAAACAGGTCCCACACATGGAAAATCCTTGACCATAAGATCTGAAATATGGCCATAATAATCAGAAAATGATTGCTAGAAACAAATAGATAATACACAGCCACCAGCTGTGTCCAGGGTTGATTGAAAGCGTATCGACTTAGATACCTGTGTTTGTTTACTGAAGCATGATCAGTGTCGGAGTACATATATTTTTTGCCAGTTCATTGAAGCTAAACAATACTGTACTTTTATGTGGTGTTAGTACACAGGACATCATACAGAGAAAGTTTATCCTTGTGTTTTAAGCCTTGACAGTTTGTATTTGGTGGTGTTCTCTGCGTTATTTAACAAAAGAGTAAGGGATCCTTTAATTCTCTGCACAGGTAAGGCAATATGTAACCTAACTAAAAAACTTCCTTTTGTTGAAGATTTTGTCTACAGTATACATGTACTATGCTTTCATGTTGAGTAAATTTGTTCGCATTTTAACTATTGTAATTGCATATCTCAAAAAGAATTTGAACTATGACAATATTGCTGTGAAAACCAAAAATATATATATATTGCCAGGAAATGTTTTAGATGCATTCTTGATTTTTCATTTATAATGTCAAGATATGAATTGTTTAGTTTCATAGATTTTTGTACTTTACATCATGGCCAGCAAGGTATTGAGATAATGTGTATAATCTAGTATCATTTGGTCAAAGTGATCAACAACCGGGAGTTGTGGGTTTGACCTTTATTGTGAGCTGCAATATACTTAAAAGGCCGTTGTGACAGTGCCCGTTATTATGTCTATCACTCCATAATTGTTCAATTTCTGTACATAATTTTAACATTTCACTCGGAAATTTCATGTGCCGAAATATATATATACACATGTTTGTTTATATACCTAACCAGCGCCTTTGCATGAACCTCAGTGGTGAGGGAGCCAGTGAGGAAGCGAATAAAAGAAGAAAATTATTGTAAATGGTATTAATCTAACTTGTGCTTTGCACATAAAGGACTTTCAAAGGCTGGTTGGCCTATCGTCAGTACTTGTGATTGGGTGTGGTATCATGCCATTTGTCTACAGCCTGATTCTCACAGTGAGGTGGCGCTGTAATTATGTTTCCCATGTAGCAATGTTACCTGAAATTACTGAAATATGGTTGGGCATGAAACCCAAATAGATTTTCATACCTTGGTTTTTAACAGTCTATAGCTTTATAATTGTAAAGACATTAACACTTTACCTCATGAATATTCATATTCAAATATTTTACTTGGTGAATATTAACTTATTTGAACTCAAAATGGTATATAAAACATCAAGGGCGCCGTGATCCAGTGGTTACGTATCCGATTACGGATCCGAAGGTTGTGGGTTCGAACCCCGTTGGAGGCGAGAATTTTTCACAACTTAAACTATATAAAACATTTTTCTTTGCTGTGCAGACTGTAGAATCTTAGCTGCAATATTATAAAAGCAAACAGAGGAAACCCTGATCAGACAGCTCCTATAGGAGTATATAGTATTTTTTCAAGTAGATTGCCTTAACCCAGTGTAACTATTAGAAAATAACAATTTAGGATTCATTGTCAAATGGTGTTAAATTGGCTTTTACAGTATGTATAATGGAGTGCATTATAATGGGTCTGCATTTGAGTCAGCTGCCTGTGAAAGCCTCATGGATGTAGATTTACTTGTAGGTATGTCAGTGGGCAACAGATGTGCAATCAGCTATTTCTATTTATAAACACAGTGTTTTTTCACTGCTTGATTTTGAGATCACCTACGCATAAAGAGATTTTGTTTTAGATTTTTGAGTGTATGTCATCTTGTCAATATGTTTTTCACTAATTTTGAACATATAAAATTTATAGAAAGTGAGTGCTGTGCATCTAAGCAGTATAATGGCTGCTTTGAGTGACATGGATGGTACGTACTGTACCATGGGAGATTATGGTACATTTTTACCACTGTACTTTGCCTGGTTATGCTGCATTTACACTATGTTCTCAGTGGCAATGGCAACCATGTTTCAGTCCACTGTGGACAAAATGGGGTGGTCGTGAGAGAATGTGGGAGAGCAGGATAGGCAAAAATGAGAGGCCGTGGATGGCAGGCTAGATTTTTAAACTGTCAAAAAAATTTGCCACAGCAGTCATGGTGCGGATAAGAAACCTAGTAGGCCATAGTAAAACAAGGTGAACGCAGCAAGACGTAATAGGTCATAACAAAACTTAGAGGTAGTCTGTAGTGGGATGGGGAGCATTCCTGATTTTAATGTCTCATACAACAATTGTTTTTTCCTTGGATGGCATTTTTAAAAATGTTCTATGCTAGCAAACATTCTGCATCGAACAACATTTCGGGGCGTTACATATATTTAGATAAATTAAATTTACTCCCCCCCCTTTTCTTTTACTACGCAGAGATATATCTGATTTTTTTCACCTAGTGCTGTTAATTCTTATATATATTTAAGTACTGTTTCATTTTGGAAGTTGAAACCGAATTGAAATCTGCAAAAAATTTATGCTGGAAATAACATGTTCAACAAACCGAAATAAAAAGTAAATGTGCTAAGTCGCAAATTTGCAGGTATTTGAAACATAGACACTTGTAATTCCATCACTTGTAATTGCCTTTAAATATGCACATGCAAGTTAGTGTATACATCACCTGCCTCGCTAGTTATATGCAGTGTGGTGCAAAGTTAGGTTGCGGTTTCGAAACTAGTAGGGGAAATTTTGGAATGGTAGATCTTATTCAGTTAAGACTTATGGAGGATATTTGTTTACTTTGGGTGAATATGGAATATATCTCATTGAGAAGTGCCAAAACAGATAAAGTACTAAATCACATCAAATTATTTGACATAACCGTGACATCATGAAAATCTTTATCTGTTTCACGTTCTACTTTGCTGTATATTTCAGTGTACAGATTGGGAAGCATATTCAAATATATAATTCTAAGTTTTTAAGACCTAATTCTCGTACAAAAGGCTAATTGATAATAGGTATTTTATTCTAATGGCAAAAAAAAATAAATAGTATCAATTAAAGGCTAAACATGACAAAATAATTATGAAAACACAACATATTTAGGTATTAACAAATGTCAACATTAAATTTAACATCTGAATGATTCCTCGAATATGGCTATTCTTCAAGTTTTTTTCCGATCCCGTCCAACTTCGAGACCACTGTATAATATGAAATAGTTTTATGCAACTTTACGGTGTATTACAAAATCATATTATGGTGTTAATTATTTGTCTTATTTAACCCTTTTCCTCATATAGACTCATTTTCATTATTAGGTACCACATTAAGCCTGATCTGCAGAAAACCACAGTTAAACCTTACCAAATTTAATTACAAAATCCTCATTTCCAGACCACTGAGGAGCAGCGAACAGCATAAAACCTGATCAGCCTGCGAGTTACTCGCAGGCTGATCTGGTTTTATGTTGTTCGCATAGGTATTTTTATGGTTTCCTCTATGAGGGAAAGAGTTCAGGGAAATTAGAAAAGTTTTATCAATCAGTATACAATGGCTCCCTTGTTTTCTAGATCATGAATCCATGCATAAGCAAGCATCCATGAAATTGCCTAACTACAACAGATTATTATTCAACAAAAATCTATAATGTGAATGGATTTTAATGAATTGCAATATTTTTTAAAATTGAGACTGAGTTGAGGCAATTTAACAAGATTATTTTGGTGGCCAAATGGATAGAGCACCCAACCCTGAACTTGGAGGTCATGGAATTGATCCCAGGCTAACATCAACCAAAATCATTAAATGCTCAGCACACAACATCCACAGTACCTAGGCTATTCATAATACTTCTTTATGAATAGCCTAGCTTCATAAGGGTATGGTTTCTGGCTGTGACATACCAAAGTCATAAAAATGGTACTGGTATAGCTCCCTTGCTAATGGCGCTCAGCATATAAGGGTAGGTCCAGAACTTGTTGGCCCGGTGTCAGGATAATGTGACTGGATGTGGTATCATGCCACATGTCTTTGGTGTGATACTGCAGTGTGGCAGCACTATAAGTAAGTAAATTGTTTAATATAATGACATGTGTTATACAATATATATACAGTACAAAAACAAGTGTATAAAATAATTAACACACAGCCCCATCAGGGCCTTTATCTCAACTACAATTTTAAAGAATAAACATATAAATGTATCTGTCTCAAGTTGACATAGTCTCCAAACGGTTGAAATACTGTCTGTGGAACATAAAACCCAGCAAACAAACAAACAAATATAAGGGTATAGTTCAAGGACTATTAGACCCAGGATAATGTGACTGTGGTATCATGCCAGCCACATGTCTACAGTATGATTTTCCAGTACTTTATCTGTTTCGGCATGATCTCCAAATGACTGAAATACCGCCATGTCCGGATAATGTAGTGGTTAAGATACCACCTGGGTTTCATCCTAGATTCGCCCGATGTATGTGAAAGGGTATGGGTTGCCCGTTCAGACACACGGGTTGTCTCAAGGTATTCTGTTTTCCTTCATGCCTAGGACTACCTTACAACACCGGCAGTGCCAGTTGAAAAAATTTCATAAGCGATAATGCTTTCTGTCCAATTGTTGTTAGATGTTAAACCTAAGCAGACAAACAATATCAGTCATATTCATTGATAGCTCTAGCTAAGTTAACTCTAAAATGCTCCACATACCATGGTTAAATGTGCTTTAAAGTAATTAATTTCTGTTGGCATTCAATTTAGAGGATTCAGCATCAAACATTTTTTTGTGAACATTTAGCCACATACATTTGTGGATTTGATTTTTATTTGAAAAAGATTAATGAAAGGAAATGATTTTTAGTGGGGACAAAAAATTGTGGATTTTCATCCCATCTATGAAATCATCAAAATAATTACCCCATGAAATATAATGATATAACAGTATCCTCGTTAAAGTTTACTTAGAAATTGTTTTATCATGAGAGAAGTAAATAACTGCTGCGTGACTCATGATTTATCAATGTATGTCCCTATCAATATGATCAAGTCATCTACGCATGTATATGACATTAAAATCTTGAATAATTTATCTGTGTTACGTCATGTCCCTATCAATATGATCAAGTCATCTACGCATGTATATGACATTTTATATAACTGTTATTAACAAGCTCTGCGTTAGACAATCCCTGAAAAGAATTCTTGTTAGTGCAGTTACCAGACCCACTTTCTTCAGTCGGGGAAATTTGAAAAGCAATACTGTAGATATTTAAGAGTAGAATAAAGATGATATGGTTGGCAAAGGGTAGAAAGGAGGCCAACATTTCCTATAAATTTTATGATATATTTTTAGCTTCCATAAAAACATTGCATAAATTATGACAGAAAGACCAAATGTCATAATGTAACATACTGGGGAAATCTGAAATAATATTAGGGAAGTGTCAGGGAAATTTTGTTTCTCCTGGACTGTGACATCCCTGAACATAGCACACAGTGTTCATACCCAATACTTAGATTTGAAAGTGGGGCAAAATGTGTCCTTTTTAAGGGGGGTTATAGGAATGCCCTTCGTCCGTCCGTCCGTCAGTCCGTCAGTGTGTCCGAAACATTTTCGTGTCCGCTCCATATCTCATGAACGCTTGGACACATTTTCTTCAAACTCAGCTAAAATGTTAACCTCATTGAGCTGATGTGCAGAAGGCATGAAGCGGTCACGCTGCTCAAGGTCAAGGTCATACTTGAAGGTCAAATGTTATTTTCGTGTCCGCTCCATATCTCATGAACGCTTGGACACATTTTCTTCAAACTCGGCTAAAATGTTAACCTCATTGAGCTGATGTGCAGAAGGCATGAGGCGGTCAGCTGGCTCAAGGTCAAGGTCATACTTGAAGGTCAAATGTTATTTTCGTGTCCGCTCCATATCTCATGAACGCTTGGACACATTTTCTTCAAACTCAGCTAAAATGTTAACCTCAATGAGCTGATGTGCAGAAGGCATGAAGCGGTCATGCTGGCTCAAGGTCAAGGTCATACTTGAAGGTCAAATGTTATTTTCGTGTCCGCTCCATATCTCATGAACGCTTGGACACATTTTCTTCAAACTCGGCTAAAATGTTAACCTCATTGAGCTGATGTGCAGAAGGCATGAGGCGGTCACGCTGCTCAAGGTCAAGGTCATACTTGAAGGTCAAATGTTATTTTCGTGTCCGCTCCATATCTCATGAACGCTTAGACACATTTTCTTCAAACTCGGCTAAAATGTTAACCTCATTGAGCTGATGTGCAGAAGGCATGAGGCGGTCACGCTGGCTCAAGGTCAAGGTCATACTTGAAGGTCAAATGTTATTTTCATGTCCGCTCCGTATCTCATGAACACTTGGAATTTCTCAAACTCGGCTCACGCTGGCTCAAGGTCAAGGTCATCCTTGAAGGTCAAATGTTAGAGCCTCCACTTTTTCATGTCATCTCGATATCTTGTGTCATTTTCACAATCATACAAATTATGTCATGATACATAAAGTTTTTAATTGAGTTACACATGTATTTTGTGGTTACCTAACACATCCTATACTTCATTGATGTTCACTTTTTGTACTGTTTCCCATGTAAAACTTGTCAGTAAACTTTTAATATATGTGCCTCCAAATTCTGAGATTCATACATAACTCCGGAAAGTTAAATTGTCTTAAACTGATCTTCTATGTCTGCTACAACCATGCCAGGTTAAGGTGAACATAATCCTACGACCAAACAAATTCTAATATTTGGCCAGCGGCTGGGGATATAGCTGTCCTTTGGACTGCCTTGTCTTAATTCTTTGACCAAACTTGTGAAAGATTCATAAAACCCTTTTAAATGGTGATACTGAAGACCATTTTGGGAGTAAAATACCTCTATATTGGGGGAAGGGTGTGTGTATAAAAATCATCTCATCTGATTCAAGGTTGAATAAGAAATCAGTTGATGAAAACAGGTGTTTGATGAACAAGCCCAAATCTTTTAAACTTATTTCTATTAATTCACCAAAAGCACAACAGTTGTAGACAAGCCAGAAAAAGCATTTCACCAGTCTGCACTTGCTGACTTGTGCTATGTTCAATCACTGAGAAATGCAAGCTCGTATTTTCAGAACCTCGGACATCAATAAACCAATACTTGGAATACTTGCAGGCAAGATAACAATCACAAAATACACACAGATTATCAGATTTATTGTAACTAAAAGTTTGATTGTACATAACAATGTAGTTTTTCTTTTGATCAATTAAATTACCTTTAAGAACCAGAATCAGTGTAATAAAACTAATGTGTCAACATATTTTATTTCATGTGTTTGCCGTGCAATCATCCATTTTGATTATCAATGACTTGAATTACTTGGATCTGTCTGCATTACTTTCACTGTCCTACAATCAAGCAAAATTTTAAAAGTACTAGAAAAATGGTATCAGATAAGCTATGGTGGCCAATTTATTTTCAGTCACTGACTGCACACCACCACCATTAAAACATATGGTACAAACTTACCACAAGTTCTTTCCTCTTTTTAGCTCACATGAGCACAACGTGCTCAAGGTGAGCTTTTCTGATCGCCTTTTGTCCGGCGTCCGGCATCCGTGCGTCCGGCGTCAACAATTGCTTCAAACAATATCTCCTCCTAAATGGCTTGGCCAATTTGAAAAATATTTTGCAGGAATGTTCCTTGGATGAAGCTCTACTAAAGTTGTATAAATGGTTCTGGTCCATTGCATAATTAGGTCACAGGAGCTAAAAATAGATTATAAAAATGCAAACTTTAAAAATCTTCTTCTGCAAAACTGCAGGGTCTAGAGCTTAGATATTTAATGTGAAGCATCATCTTAGTGGGCCATGCTACCAAGATTGTACAAATCATAGCCCAATGGAGATAAATGACCCCGCACCCAGGGTCACTTGTTTTACATAGAGTTATATAGGAAAATCTTAAAAAATCTTCTTCTATGAATCCATAAGGCCTAGAGCTTAGATATTTGGTATGTGCATCATCTTATGGGCCACTACCAAGATTGTACAAATCATAGCCCAATGGTGATAAATGACCCCGCACCAGGGGTCACTTGTTTTACATAGAGTTATATAGGAAAATCTTAAAAAATCTTTTTCTATGAATCCATTAGGCCTAGAGCTTAGATATTTGGTATGTAGCATCATCTTATGGGCCACCAACAAGATTGTACAAATCATAGCCCTACAGTTATAAATGACCCCGCACCAGGGGTCACTTGTTTTACATAGAGTTAATAGGAAAATCTTAAAAAATCTTCTTCCATGAATCCATAAGGCCTAGAGCTTAGATATTTGGTATGTAGCATCATCTTATGGGCCACCAACAAGATTGTACAAATCATAGCCCTACAGTTATAAATGACCCCGCACCAGGGGTCACTTGTTTTACATAGAGTTATATAGGAAAATCTTAAAAAATCTTCTTCTATGAATCCATTAGGCCTAGAGCTTAGATATTTAGTATGTAGCATCATCTTATGGGCCACTACCAAGATTGTACAAATCATAGCCCTATGGTGATAAATGACCCGCACCAGGGTCACTTTTTTACATAGAGTTATAGGAAAATCTTAAAAATCTTTTTCTATGAATCCATAAGGCCTAGAGGTTAGATATTTGGTATGTAGCATCATCTTATGGGCCACTACCAAGATTGTACAAATCATAGCCCAATGGTGATAAATGACCCCACACCAGGGGTCACTTGTTTTACATGGAGTTAAATAGGAAAATCTTAAAAAATCTTCTTCTATGAATCAATAAGGCCTAGAGCTAAGATTTTTGGTATGTAGTAGCATCTAATGGTTCATTACAAAGATTTTCAAAGTCTTGGCCCTACAGTGATAAATGACCCTGCACCCAAGTCTTCTCTGAAACCATATGGCCCATTACTTAGATATTTGGTGTGTAGTATTGTCAGGGGTAAAATGTTTTAGATTAAGTTATATCAGAATCCTTGTCTGTTTAAAAACCTTGACATCAGTTGAAGCAATGGTACTCAGGTGAGCGATTCAGGGCCATCATGGCCCTCTTGTTTTTTGGAAAGAATTCTTTGATCATTTGCTACTTCCTTGCTTTTCTGGTTAGAAATTCTTAATTATTATGACAAATTTCATAGTTTCATATGAAGCTCTGGCTGGTATTTAAATGAAACAGTCCATTTGGCCAATCAGATTTAATCTAATTTGCCATGAGGTGGAAATAAAAAGGTTAATAAACAGTAAAAACTTGCTTGACTAAAATTAATATGCTAAATCTTAATTCAACCCGTTTCAGACAGAGGAGGAAGCTTTTGTAATCATTAAAATATAATTCATATAGTGGTCACATGTTCTGAATTTTAATGGCCATTAAAAGATCACCTCACCAGATATTAAATGTGTTGTATATCAATGGAAAAAGCAATTTAAAAATTTTTTTCTTTGGGTTTTAATTTAAAAATTTGTGGGGTTTTTCTGCCATTAATCTATATTTTTAACTTTAATGGGGATAAAATAATTTAACTCCACAAAAAACCCTTAGAAGTTACAAAATTTCAAAAATTATGGGCCCATATTTTTCAGTTAACATTTTTACATTATTTTTGATTTTTTTCCTTTTCTGGGGCCCTTTAAAAGGTATTTTTTTGGTTTTTAAAAATTTTAAAAATATTTTGTTTGATAGGTCTTTACAAAAACTAAGGGTTTAATGAAAGGTTTCACTGTTTTAATTAAATTTTTTGGGCTTTTTATGGGAGATTGCCAATTTTTAATGGCTTTTGCATGCAGTAGTGAAAAATGTTTTGGGATTCACAAACTAGTTGAGTAATTTGTTTCATGTATGGGGATTCTCAGCCATTAATCTATTTTAGTAAACCAGATACTCTTTTGTGTTTTAAATACACAATGGAAACCACAGATTTTCAGTATCAGGTCAGAATCAACTAATATTTTTAAGATAATGTATACGTAAAGGGGGAAATCATCAGTTAGTTAGTGTTGAATAGAACAATTTTGTGAATGCTGATTACAAACCTTATTGATGACTGTATTAGATATGTGATGTGGAAAGAAACGGATATCGAGAAATATCAGAGAGTATAATGTCAGACGACCTATAGTGTGATTAAGTCTATTGAAAACAGGATGTTGTGAAGGACATATAGTGCGACAGCAGGCTGGACGGCTAGTGGATAAATACAGTGGGTACAGAAAACTGTTTATGAGAATTCAAGAGATATTTCAGTGCAAATCAATTCATTATAATGACTGTTTCATAGTGTAGTTAGAATTGTGTGTGTTGGGGGGGGGAGCAATTTACATTGAACCCTGCTATACTCAATGACATTTTACAATTTATAATTTTGGGGGCCAAGGTATCAGTTCTGTGATATTGGAAATCGTATTAAGAAATGGATCCAAACTGTTTTCAGTTTCTGAGCATGCAGTGAATAGGCAGAACTTAATTGTGTTACAGAGAGTAATTAGAACTTACAAATTTCTGAGAAGTGATCAGAAAACAGGAGAGAAGTAAAGCCTGGGGCACGTTGCTCACTCAAAGAGTTTCAGTTTAAAATGCGATGAAGTTTTCGGTGGAATTATATGCAACCATTGATACTACAAAATAAGTTTCAAGGTACTGAGGAAGGCACATCTTCAAACTGCCTTGTGCAGTAATGTAGTAAACAAATATGGCTTAAAAGGTTTTAGATGGCGATTAGCCGTCTTATGCGAAGAACGAAATCAGGCCTTGCTAATTTGCATATTTTCCACAACAATTTTAACTGTACCTCTCCGCGCTTAGTGCGGATCCATGCAATGCGATTCTGCACTAACGAATACGATTTGGAATATGTTACACAGACGTTTAAATCATAACCGTAACCACTTTTAGTGTGTTATTTTTTTGTTAAAATGTTTTCTTTTGCCATTATTTTGCATTGGAAGCATCAATTTTAAGCGTGAAAAAAATATCCGTGACATTCTTAACCAGAACAGCAACCCATTTTTACGTATATGAAGATCTACTCCGTAAAAGAAAAAATAGTGCTCCGTATGTATGTAATTGACCTAAAGTAGTTTCCCCCCAATATTTTTGCATGATGGCGAGTTAGGTTCCTCTCAGGGCATTTCTTAACTTGGAAAAAAGATAGGCAAACATTCTAGTATCTTAAATAATCAAATACCTGGTCAATTTTCTACATATACAAAACAACAGATAGAATTCGCTAGCACTAGAGAAAGAGAAAGACCTACTTAGGTATGCAGCTCTTTATGAATGAAAGGTTCATGACCTTTACTCTGGATTATTTTGTTACAAACGAAATCCTGTAGCAACAGCGGGTGGAGTTTTTGTCGTCATGTGTCTGCTTCATAACTTCAGAAACTCTGGGTTTTTAATGTTAATTATCCCGTCGCCTCTCTCAGCGCATTGTGCGTTTGATTGTTTATCTGATTTGGATGGGTATTCCTTAAATGCTATAACATGTGGAAAAACGTGTTTTGCCTGTTGTTTCTTTTTGGGGTTATTAATTAGGGTCATGGCCATGGAATTTGCTAAAACTTGAAGAAAGTATTTGTTTTAGTGGAAAAAAAATTTTTTA
>CM037790.1:3574281-3624281 GCA_021229015.1 Solen grandis | reverse complement strand
GGTCGTCCACGCGCAGTCGGCAATCAAGAAATCCTTGCATCTGAGGAAGTCCGTGTTAAGCTGAAAGTAACACACATGAATACAAATATATATATATATATATATATATATATATATATATATATATATACTCGCCTAAAACGTTCCTTTACACTATCTTTAGCCGGCATTAAGTATTTAAATGTATTCAGTTGCACGTAACCCAATATGTATAAAGATATATGAGTTGCACGTGACCCAATATGTATAAAGATATATGAGTTACACGTGACCCAATATTTATAAAGATATATGAGTTGCACGTGACCCAATATGTATAAAGATATACGAGTTACACGTGACCCAATATGTATAAAGATATACATGTATGTATAAAATTTAATAATCTATTCTTGGGCAATGAACCCGATACCTGGATGATATTACTATGTAATAGAAATAATGAAGACAAGTTTAAAGAAAAAATATGATACGTAGCATAAATATCTTTATTTCTCTCAAACATTCTGGATGCTGTTCGGGATTATGACCCTAAACCAAACCAGCTAAAGGCGTTGCAATACTCTCTTGAAGGTCGAGATGTAATTGTTAATTTGCCAGTGGGTTATGGTAAAAGTTTGCTTTGTCATCTGTTGTCGATCGGAGTATCACGTGATACCCACCATGGTCACGTGGTAACTCATTATGGCAGTAATTGATGTGAAGCCAAGCCACTGATTTGTAGTTTGATTGAAAATGTAGAATTGTACATGAAAAAATTAGATACATTACTACACTCTACGTCTGAGAGCGAGTTCGAACAGCAACTAGACTGTCTGAGCGGTCCTTGGTGTGAGGCTTTCGAACAATATTTCCAGGGCCATTTAATATGTGATGTATATATTGTGACAAGTAAAAACTGACAATAAAGGGAAAAACTGATAAAATACAAATTAATACGCAAGAGGATTTAGTGGATAAAGTGTAAACAACTCATGGAGTGAGCTTAGTTTCGGAAATGAACGCATTTATGGTGTGCGGTTTAAGGGACAAGAAGTACTCTGTTACACTTTTTCCCGAAAAACGAGTGTTTATGTCCGGCCACAGGTACATGCTACAGGGCCGGATCCAGAATTTTTCAAGTGTGTGTGTGTGGGGGGGGGGGGGGACGCAATCTGATTGTGATGTCGGGACTAGGGGACATGCTCCCCCCCCCACCCCCACAAAAAAAAATGTTTCTTATGTAATGGAGAAATATTCTGAAGGGGATCTGGGGAGGAATTTTTTGGGTAAAATTGTTATGGCAAAAATAAAAAATTTGAAACTTGTGGTTGTGGGTTTGAATCAAACTTTTTCTTTCTATCTACTTGTAGTCATTATATCTGCATGAGTAAAAATAGGAGGTTTAAAAATAAACACATGAAAATCTTGCTTTTAGCATTTCTTGTTTATATAGTTTTATATCGAATAAGAAGTAATCTGGCAATCTGAAAATCAAGAAAATTTCTGAAAACTTTTGCCCATGTATCTGTATTACTCTGATCAAGTTTAGAAAAAAAATATTTTATTTTATTTTTGTAATTTGTATAGGAATTTAATTTGGATAAATTATGCAAAATTTAATAACAAAAATGATACCTGGTATATTGAAGGACTAAAAAAATCAAAACCATTCGAAAATAGTCTTTAATTTGACAAGCTCAACCAAAATAGATCTACTTCGTAGAAAATTCAGGTAAACTTTGAAATATGTCTCTCAGTTATGAAGAATAAAGCGATATAGGGCGTATTTTGAATAATAATAATAATCATAATCATAATAAAAAGAAAAAAAAAAATAGGCCAGTGTGTAAAATGGGTTTGGTTTGTTAAGAATTTATTACACGTTTACGCGTAATTTTAGTTGAAACAACTTATCAATAATCAGTAGCAAAATATTTTCGTAATATTTTTTTCTTTCTAAAAATGATAATTTTAGATAAAAAAAAATGACACAGGACAGTAAATTTTGTTTTAGATTTTGCATAGAGGTGTACGTATAGGCATACAACAAAATATATAAATATTTTTCATAGTGCCCATTCGGGTGTGACTCCCTTAAAGTTAGATGATACATATATACTGAAACTTGAAGGCAATGGATCAAAGCCTTGAGCAATATAAAAATATTGCTTGTTTTTTGTTTAACTTTAGCCTATAGCTGTGTAATGTTATGTTATTAACCAATAATAATAACAACTATATTTGCATACTGCAAATGCAACGGTTTTCGTGATGATCAACAGTTTCAAACCTGATCAGCCAAGTTAAGTTATTTCTGCTATTTTTTGTTTTGTTGAGAACCGTGTCAGATTGACTGGTTGACATGATTAAAAAAATTGCTCACTTGTAAATCAATTTCTTTCTGCATTTCTAAATGCCAATTCGACATCTCAAAAATGCATGCGTGTAAACACAAACATATATCTAACATTAATACTTGCACACGTCCACATCTTTTTTTTTTTTTTTTTTTTTTTTTTTTTTTTTTTTTTTTTTTTTTTAATCAAAACAAGCTTAAGCATAGGTGACCGTCCCTAAATGAACAAATGGTTACATTGTCCGCCTGGCTTTAATGCCCGGCTATGACACACCAAAGTTGTTAAAAATGGTACTGCTGTGTAGCTCCCTTGCTTGTTGCTCAGCATATGAGCCCACACCAACGAAATGGACCAAGAATAGCGGATTGGACTTTTGAATTTACTACTACGGCATTACATAGCTGTGATTTTACTATAAATGTATGATTATATCAATACGTTAACGTTAAGCTTGAGAACATTTTACATTTGTGATATTTATTGACTTGGACGATAGCATATCCATAAAATGATTTCCATTTCGCAGTTCACGGAAAACACAAAATGGACAGAGAATGGCGAAATTAACTTTTTTTAATTTTAACACTACGGCATTTTACAAATGAGTTTTCATTGTTTTTGTTAGATTTAATCAATATATTAAAGTTTAGAAAGAGAAATTTTATCAGTAGGTTTCCCAAGTAGTACATGTATATACAACATATTTCTTCTGCAAAATAAAGAAGAAAAAAAGGTAAGAAGAATAAATAGAATGACAGATATATCTGACAGATTGGCGTACAGATATAGAGTAGACAATGATAAAAATAGATATATAACACGTAGATAGATAGGCAGGTCAGACAGGCATACAGTTACAGGGAGTTAAAAGTAGTTTTATGGAATTTAATACTGGTGTTCTGAAAATAATATTTCCATTTCGTACATTGCACCGTAAATTTCAATTGTGTGTTTTATGCCAACCCGGGAAAACAGCTGAAATCAGATTAACATCTGACACGTCCCCAGCAACTACGCCATACGCGCTGAATTCTGTCCATTTGGCTGAAGAAAATTGTTTCAATAGCGTTTGTCAATGACGCAAATCGAAATCCAACTACATCCAACATTATTATCCCTATTGGGTTGACCACACATGATATACAGCATTTTATGTAAGATAGGTGTATACCCAAAATAACTGCAGTTACAAATGTAGTCTAGCATACATGACTAACTCTGAAATTTTAATAACTTCTTTATTTATGGGAATAGTTCAATGAAATAAAAAAAATGTGTGTTCTATCACTTAATCTGCATTAGAAATTGTAAAACAACCGAAAATAAAACCTTATTCATTACTCAATACTAGAACTTGTTACTATTTTTAGTAACATTTTTGAATTTTTTAAATTATTGGGAAAAAAAACAACAAAACAACAACAACAATATAAAAAAAATAAAAGTCTCACCCTGTCAAAATTGTTCATCTGAAAGAATACACTTTTGTCTTAAAATGAGACATAGTTAACCATTCTACTATAAAAGACTGTGGAGATACCTTGTTATGAAACAGGCCACTGCAGGCACTTCAGGGGGTCTGGATGGCCAAATGCCAGATGGCCACATCTCACCGGGGTAAAACAAAACTACAAAGGGTGACATACAGTTGTCATTGTATCTTTCATGCGCAATTGACAGCATCCCTGGAAGATGTCTGCATTCTCTGGAGACCATTCTCAGTATATATAGGTCTGATTTTCACCAAAATCCTAATAAAAATATCAACATTTAGGCAAAACAAAATTTCATCAACACAATGAGAGGTGATATGGCTGCCCACTTAAAAACTTGCCATATTCCACAGAGCAAAGGCTTAAAACTGACTGACTCTTCATCTATGGACACCTACATGATACATACTGACTGCAGCAGAGAGGCCTTTGAGACTGAGGACCAATCCGTAAGGCGAAGTCCACTCCTAAAACAGCACAGGCGTCTTCGGCTAACATGGACCCACATCTAGGCCTCTCATCAGGAACAGCAGAATGCAGCATTAACTTTAGGCATAAATCTTGTGGAAGGTGAAATGACTTCCATGGGCTATGATGATGTTTATTAAGGTCATAATCAAGAGTCAATATGCTGGGATCAGCCTAATTTATGGGTGGGAAGGAGAAAAAAGCATCTCCTGCCTTGAAATGCACTAACTGCAATTACATATCACACCCATGACAAGCTGTATCATAAGGTTCAAACTCCTAACCATGAGTCAAACACCCCAGCATGATAATGGACTGGCAGAAGGGTCAAATGATGCCTAAATGGGTGACAGGCGATGCTGGTACATATTAGCTTTACTGGACATTTGACCTCCAACTTAGAGCAGCAAACAGAAAGCAGCTAGGAAATGCTATCCAGGATGGCTGCCAATCCAGTACACAGAGTATAATAAAATATGAATCATTTAAGGAGACAACAGAAAAAAAAACAAGAAAACTAAATCCAAAAAAACATCATCAAGGGGAGATAACCATTCCTATGCACTAAAAATAATTTCATGAGTTATCTCCCGTTTGCTAAATAATATAAAAGAGCAAATTTAAGTTTTTAACAACACAGTAAAGTGATGAATTCTGCTGAACTGCATTCCTAGAGTAAAAATAAATGCTTTTTAATAAATGGAAGCTTTGATTCTTTTTCAGAGATAGAGAGAGAGAGAGAGGGGGGGGGGGGAGGGGGGGGGGAGAGAAAAAGAGAGAGAGGAGTACATACATATACGCATGAAAACACTACAAACACATGGTCCCCCAAAGACAACACAATCCCTTAAACAAAGAATCACATAACCAAAAAATAAGATAAAATAAATGAATGAATGAATAAATAAATAAATAAATAAATAAATAAATAAGAAGAAAGAAAATTTGCCAAATACTTACACTATCTGTCACGGCATTCATGATAGCTATCATGGGCCAAACATCTCCCCTTATTAATACAAATTGCTGTCTCATGTTCATATAATTGGGCTCAAGTCTAAAGTGTTCCACATTTATGCAGAGTAACACATGGCACATATGCGGAACATCATAATCATGCTTTTCAAGCAGAATTCTATGATTCATAATGTGTCGCAATATATCAACTTGGATAGTATGCTAAACTGCATCTCAAAAATGGTCCCTGAGGAGTCTCTAGTTTGTGGAACCTGACTACCCATGGCGGTTTTTCTCATTTTGGACATTTTTTTCTGCCAGTAGAATGGAATATTTAACTCCCATTTGCCCAATTGTGCTGTTTAATACCAAATTGGGGCATAATTTTTATTATTTTGAACCCTGCTGTTGTCATGACTATTATAAACATGTATCTTTCAAACCGAAAATAGATTCCGGTAAAATTTTAGTAAGATGGGAAAAATTATATATTTTTATATATATTTTATTATATAATATAAAGAATATAAATATTTTCTTAAACAAACACAGTAACACATTTATACCTTTATAAGCCATAACTGTGCCAAATTTCAAGTCACAAACATGCATAATAAAAATAGTTATTAATAATGAAAGTAGGTCTCCCCCTCTCAAAAAGCAGTCTATATCAGGACTAAGACCACAATTAATTTTACTATATGTTCTATATAAGCATATATACAAATGACAATTTCTGTACAATAATTCTGTACATTTTAAACATGGGGTCACCCGACTACTTTTTGGCCTATTTAAGGCCAAATTTTAGTGCACCGGTCGGCCATTTCACACCAATTTTCTCAAATATTCCCCTCTCAGCAATGCTCAACTTTTAAGGTTGTTGTGCAATAAGGCCTCCAAATTGGGCATTTTCTGACTATTTTAACTGTGTTCTATAGGATTTAATCTTTTATTGCATGTCTTTCAGTTAAAATTTCACCATAATTCAACATTAAATATGGTCACTATTTTCTGTGTAGGCGCATCCGGATGCAGGGTAACCAAGGGCAGATAACTGTGGTCTTAGTTCTATTTCTCCGAGGGTATTTCGAAACAATGGGCGAGGTGTTCCGAATGAACTCAATCCAGCACAACAGAACCAAAACTTATGGAACAGAATTAGGGCAAAAATTGCATCTCACCGTCTTACAAGTCCATGTTTACACGTGACATTCTGCCTTTGCCATACTGACAAGTGGTATGCTGTATTATGTTAAGTGCGTTTATCAATGCTGTCTACTGACTAATGCTCTTGTGTATCTTGCATTAGTTAATGATTTGACATTCATGTGTCATAATTTGATGCTGTTATATTTTAAAGTTTTGTTGAGCAACCATCAATGTGACATTTGTTTTACATTGAAATGTCTAAACTGCCTCATTGGGGCAGAATAATCAAAGAGAAGTTAATTCGTAGAATCAAAATCCTGCGTTTCGTTTTTACTCAGGGGAGGAAACTGAATACTCGGAACTCTGGGAAAGTAATATGATCATAACAGGAGTTGAAATATAATAAAGGTATAACAGTCTGACTTTTTATTTATTTTCACTTAGGGTAATTTTTAGGAGGGGTGGGGGGGGGGCATAGCTCCTTGGTTTTTAGGTGTGTGTGTGTGTAGGGGGACGGAGATGCATTCTGAGGGGCATCTGAGGGAAATTTGGTATATTTTTTTTTCGCTTTTGACAAGATTCCTGTCCCACGACCCTCTTGTTACTGTAATGGGGGCGAATGACAACGCTTGGATGTTGTTGCAGTAGGCGGGCAGTTAACCTATTATTGCTCTTAGGAGGACCATATCCTCATATCCTCCGTAAAAATCTCGCATGGTAGGTAGCCGCCGGGGCTTGAACTCACAACCCGCTTATTTTTCTACATGATTTATAGTGACATTAATACGAACTTTATGACACTGGCTGCAAAGCTAGGTTGCGAGTTCTAATCAAGCTTGGGGACGTTTTTTTGATATGTATTAAAAACTTGTTAATAATTTTAAAAAAAAGGAAAATAAAATGTATGTTCAGCAATACTAAAGGCGTTTGCCTGATTCAGATTAAAGCAGACACAATTCCGTTGTTGTTGTAGTTGTATTGGGATTTACCGTCGCTGCGATAGTATTTCAATCATATAGCGACGTCCAGCTAATTACAGGTGGAGGAAGACCCCGAGTACACAGAGGTACCCGGGTAGAACCACCGACCTACCGCAAGCCAGCTGGAAGGGTTCCTCACATGAAAAATCCGAAGTCCCTACCGGGATTCGAACCCACAGCGGTGAGGGGCTGAGAGATTTGTAGTCCACGACTGTAACCGCTCGGCCACGGCGGCCCGTTGCCATAATGACAGCGTAGATAACTGACAGTGGATGCTCACTCAGCAAGGGTCGGCCTGGGTGACTGGTAATTGGCTAACTTTATTTCAGTAAGGGGCTCACGACTGGGATTTCCATTTACCCAATCAAAACAATTTCAGTCACCCAGAAATTTGTATTGCATTGTATCAGGCCAGGGGGGGGGGGGGGGTGGCTGAGGGGGGAGGAACTTAAGCCCCCTAAGCCGCCCGGTGACTCTGGGACTCAATTACGAAACTACGAACAGTATGTAGATCGACGAGATGTGCTCGTATATAAAATTTTGCGTGACGTTCATTATTTTTAAATATTCATCTTTGTAAACCTGAGCTCATATAATTTATATCTGAAATGTTTGGCCTGCAATTAGAAAAGCAATGGAAAGTATTATGTAAAATGCAATTATGTCTTTAAGCAGTGGATTTACTTTCAATTTCAAACAATTCGTTAAAAGAAATAACTTTTTCGAATTTGAAAACAGCCACAGTTTCGTACTTCATTTTGCCGATTCTTCCCGAACAGTAGTATAAAGTGACTTATTGTAGGCACGCCACCTTTTCTGTGGAGGACGAAATTTCTATATATACTACTCCGAACTACCGACAGCGAGTGCAGGTGGCCAACTATAGTTCTACTCGAGTTATAGAGCGTCCGCCTCGGATGCGGGAGGTCGTGGGTTCGATCCCTGGTCGCAACATACCAAAGTCGCAAAAAAAAAGGTACTGTTAAAGCTCCCTTGCTTGGCGCTCACCATATAAGGGTAGATGCAGGACTGGCTGGCTCGGTGTCAGGATAATGTGACTGGGTGTGGTATAATGCCACATGTCCACGGCGTGATACTGCAGTGTGGCAGTCTCAAGTAAACATCGTCTCCAAATGACTTAAAAATACTGTCGGTTGGGACGTTAAATCCAACAAACAAACACTACTCGAGTAAACTCGTATTGATGACGTAATAAATACACTCTAGTTAGCAATCAACTGAACGTATGAGGTTTACCCCTTGTGACGTAATTTGTAAATTCATGATTTAAACAATTTTATTTATGACTTTTTTCGAGCTTGGGCTTGAATAAAGTAGCTGCCAGCTTACATGCTTATTTAAAGACAGGATATCATAGATATTTATAAATTTCTATAAATTTGCCTAGATGTTTTCCGTCCGCCATATTGCTTTATAGTCTACCCACCTACATCGCTGGGTTGAACTCGCGTAACCCTACAGAGTTCGTATGGTAAAACCCCGCACGTTTTATTTGTAATTCTGGTAAATCTAGTTAACTCTAGAAGGTAAACTGAACTCGCTCCAAGTCAAACCGGCAGAGCGCCCTCCAACGTCATAATGCTAGGTGTACATTTTGACATTTGTCATTCTGCTTGCGTACATGTGTTATTTTGCTTAGCTACATGTGTCATTCATCGATTCGTTAAACCGACGAAATAAATTCCATTTTAATACGAAACTGGACTGTCCAGCTATACACAGTGCTATACGGTGATGAAATGGAAATAAAAGCAGATGTATTTTCAGTAGTTAATTATGATGTGAATGAGTAATGAATGTTTAATGTAAAAAAACAACAACCCAACAACAAATAACGCAGACGACGACTACGCCGTATTGTACTAGTCAAAATGATGCTAGTCACTTAGACAAATGAAGCAATAAATATGTCAAAAGGCAAAATGTATTTTTTGCCCGAATTCTGTTCCATAAAAACTATTCAAGGCTTCAGAAAACATACTAGATCTGACATGGTCGAGTGCGAGACTATGCTTGGGTTATCTCCGTTGACAAGTCAAGTAGACCGTCGGAAACTAATGTTCCTATGGAAACTTCTTTCATTACCACAGGACACACTAAGCAGTGAACTATTCACTAGAAGATTTCTTAACTACACAATGTCATTTAGAAACGCACCAACTAAGTCTGCCGAGCAGATATATATCGTACCATAAATGACTAAGATTCTGCGGGTGTACAACGATGTTCACAAACGACCTATAAAACGCTGCTCAAATTTCATATGATTTCTTTAGCGTGTTCATGTGTGCATGCAAGAGAGAGAGAGAGAGAGAGAGAGAGAAGAAGAGAGAGAGAGAGAGAGAGAAGGGAGGGGGAGAGAAAGAGAAGTAAGGTAACTGATTATGGGAAACCACATTAACATAACCATTTTGCAAAAAAAAAAAAAATACAAATATATTTGTATGTATGAATAAGGTAAAACTTCCAAGGATTTAGTGATAATTACATTTAGCAAACAAAACAAACACTTACACATATAAACAAAAATGACACTATTCACAACCATTAATAAACATCGATACATATGTGCTAGGTTAATTCAATCAAGACTTCTGAATTCCTGAAACTTCCAAAATCCGAACTTTTTGGTCGGTCTCACATAATAATTATACATCGGATTTAAAAAAAATTATACCCAGATACCCGATAAACATATGTATGTGTTTTTAATGTCCCAAAACTTATCCAATGATTTCTAAAAGCAGCATGCATGCATCGTGTTTGTATTTGATATTGCGATGTTCAACATTACAAGTGAAGAGAACATAATATGAAGAGAAACTCAATATATCGGTGTTAGATGTTATATTGTGTGTAAGGTGTCATCGTGTTTCTTCATTCTCAGTCATTTCTGCATGGATGAGCACGTTTATTATTGTTGTTATTATTTTTTGTTTGATGCATCTTTTATATTTTTGAGATATAGAGAAAGGATGAATTGGTTCCGAAAAACAAAAGAGTAAAATGTGTTTAGTCCTAAATACGTTTGTGTAAGACGTCCTCACATTTCGGATGCTGTCCTTTATTTTTATCTGTCATTTCTGGTGGATGTACACGCTATAAATATTATATTCTATTAATGACAAATCTTTTATGTAATGTATTATTAAAGGGATGGAAATGACCAAGATAACGAGTATATAATCCGAAATATATATGTGTGTGTGTGTGGTGTCCTCATTTGTAAAAATGTGTGTAACGTGTCCTCAGTACATAAACAACATTTGCAGAACCCATCAACAAGATTTCAACTTAAATGCGTAACTCTTCAACGCCTCGTTGGGCATCTACCGAAGAGGGACTTACACCTTTAAATGCCTATTTAGAACACTGTTGTTAAGATAAAACAATTTCATTATTCCCTTTTTTAAATTTATAACTATAATATTTCAGATCGGTTATCTTTGGAGATATGATGAGGACACCATACACACACACATATATTTCGATACTAAAAAAATCTTCGTAAGCGTAAACTCACAGATGTAACATAGTATTTTTCCTGTGATTTTTTTCTTTACAAAAAGTGTTGTGTTTGTATGATGCAATAAATTGGGTCATCTTTCTTCGTGCTTTATTGTGAAAATAAGAAAGTGATAGAAACAATCTAGAACTACAGGCTTACGACTAAGATCAAATTTGATCGTTCGAAGCATCCTATAACTTTACGGCCAGTGCCATAACATTCGTAATAGTGACACTACAAGATTATAAAGAAAAGAAAAAAATCACGGATCTGAGTATTGGTTAAGGGGGTTGTGAGTTCGAGCCCCGATTACCGACATGGTTTGGTATTCGTGTCTAGTACTGGTCCTTCCCAAGAATTTTGACACTAAGCAATAAAACCATTTAGTCCAAGGCAAAGATCTATATTTCAATGAATACTACATCTAACTTAAAAAAACTCCATATTTCCCCCAGAATGCATCTCCGTCCTTCAAGGTAGCAATAGCATATCACATTGATCATCGGGGACAATCATCTGGACAGGTGTGAATTACAACAAGGTCTCTTAATACTATGTATTATTCGTCAAGCTAAGATTAAAAGAAATGAACATGTTAATTAAAATTCAAATCACTTGATTGCAATTGTTAATGAAATGAAGTGATGAATAATTAGTAATAGTTTACAGATTTAAAAAATCTAAACCTGTATCGTTAGGAAAGGTGCTTTGATATGTCTGTACTACCATATATATACACATTTACTGATCATTGTGATTATCTCCCACTCAAATTTGTGTATGAAGTCTTTTCTCTCTCTCTCTCTCTCTCTCCCCCGGGCATTTCTAGATTTATTTTATGTTCATAATTTTAAATAAACAAGAAATTATAATTTCTGTTTTTTCCGTATTGTATACTCCATTTATTTTCTCTTAGCCGCCACCTTTGTATTCATTTGTGAATTACTGGCAAAAGCCAAATGTGGTTTGTGCCAAACATTTTTTTGACTTTGCCAAAAGGGGGGGGATTTGGTAGAAAAACGGAAAGGAAATTGTCCGCCTTGTAAAACTACGAGAGAATAAATGTCCGCCTGGGAGTGGAAATGTCCGCCCTGTCAAAATTAGCGGGAGGGGAATTGCCCGGGAGTGAAATTGTCCGAATACCATTTTCACCTAATTCGAAGAAAAAATACCGTTCCCTAGACCTAATGCTTTTTTTTTTTATTAATTTATTTTAATTTTTAATAATTTAATTTTTTTTTTTTTCATTTTATGATGTTAATATCAGTACGATATGTCTTGAGTTTTAATGTTTACCTAAATGTATTACAAAAGTCTCTTGTAATTCAAATTATGAATGGTCATGTGCTATTTTCATGTTTTATGATTTTCTGTTTAATTGTTTTGTACATGAATGAGACTGAAATAAATAAATAAATAATAAATAAATAAATATATCCAGGTCAGTAATCAGGTATATAGGTCAGTAATCAGGTATATAGGTCAGTAATCAGGTATATTTTGCGGCGGCACCTAAAGTGATTGCTCAGGCAATCTGGCAATGTGTGTCCGACCGGAAATGTTTGATAATTGCTAATCCATGTCTGACAGGTTACATAATATGCACGTGCCAGCAGATAAACCCAGGTGACAGATTTTGAATACATTCCATATCATAGCGTTCGTCACTGGCATGCGACGCTACCTGAAGCAGCAGATCGACGGTAAAAATATTTATCACTTTGTTGACTTGTTTGAACGATTATGAACTATTTTATTATTTTTCATTACTTGCCAATAGTATATTCGTACACCTAATAGATATACACCGGTAATGAAAACGCAGACATGCACGCACACGAACTGAAATTTCCATCGGAATTTTAATCTCAATAATCGTTATTTCGAAATTTTTAGGTTGGTCCTAAGGACTTCGGTTTAACGAGGTTCTACTGTAAACAACACTTACATGATTTGTTTTGCACCTAAAAATTTAAAAGTAATCGTAAAGAACATGTAACTGAAAATAATCATGATTATTGTCCATTTTTTAAGAATAATTGATTACATTATGGTTAAAATAATCATGAAATTCATCAATTAATGATTGATGTCTGATTAATAGGATTGTTGGTCAATTATTAACCATTAGGATTAATGATTATAAATACCCCATGTCTGACAGACACTTGGGTTTACTCCGATTTCCTCCCACAACACATGTAACGACCCCTCAGTCATGTATTGACGTGACCAAAAACATTACGAACATATATTCAATATTAATTACAAAGACGGAATTTTATACGTGTATGAATTAATGTTTTGTTGTTGTTGTTGATGTTGTTTTTCCCCCCAAATTCACACTTAAATCTATTCTAGCGCTCTGAGCTGTTTATGCCTTAATACATGAGGTATGATACTAACATTGGCATAAATCACACTGAACCATATCCCATGACTCTGCTAATGACAGAGACAATACAGTTCATTTGGCCCGATTTTTTTTTTTATCATTTTTTTTAAACACAGACTAATGCTTTTGGTAGTTTGGGGGAATTCGTACATTTAAATAATGCGGAAGATCTTCCGCAGCAAATGCATTCTTTTTGTCTATGTACCTGATAATCCAAACAAATCATAGCTTTGTTAAAGTTTGAGCATAGGAGTCAAAATTTTGAATAGGGAAAGAAAAACTGCAGACGATCTTTTACAGATAAAAACTTCGGGCAGCTGAAGAAAATACAAAGGATCTTCTGTAGAACAGGTAAATATTGCTGACTGGATGAATACTGTACATGCAATGTCGGCATAATCTAAATATTTGATAAAATGCCACGAAAATGCATGATGGTAATAATCAATTTCAATTATACGGTAACCTTCTACTAATGTACATTTACCGAGTAGCCTGCTTGTAATAAATTTAACTTTATTGTCATTATTGAAAACTCATGAAAAAGAAAATGTCTGTCTTTTGGTGTTCATTTATTCTTTTATTCTACGTACATGCAATACCAATCCGTCGATAGTTCTTTTGTAAAAAGCATATTTTGCTGACCTTTTTTTTAGGAGAAAGGGATGTTTATGAAGCATAAAACCTTAAAAACTGACGGTATATATATCATACATTTGCGATAGCAAAAAGAATAAAAAATGGGTAAAAATTGTCGGCACACGTCGTCTGCGTATTATACCAAATATACGGATGAAAACATAATGACGACATGTATTATTTAAAAAAAAAGATTGAGTGAATTGATTCGGATATAACTGAGATAACGGTGTCTATATACTTATTTTAAGAGTGTAAACAACATGAAAACATCCCCCTCCCCCGTAAGGGTCGCCGTAGACTTATAGCGCAACATTTTTTTAGCCGTACGATCTCCATAGCAATTCGACATTGCGTTTGCCAGCGGCTGCCCCAAGTTCTTATGCATTTCAATTGACCTTTCGGACTCAAAAAAAAAAAAAAAAAAAAAAATCTACGGACGCCCTATGGCAGTCATAAGGCGGTCCTACATAGCTAATAAGGCGAATTTTCAAATCGCCGCGTACCATTTATAACAGTCTTCGCGTGTGGCGATATATACCAATTTGTATTCACATGTACATGTGTTTCTCTTACATCTGTCAATCATTTAATTGGATTTTTTTTAAATAAATCGATTAAGGCAGTATAAAATAAATATCAATTATAAATTAAGCATGATTTTTTCATTTATGCCAGTATTACTTATGAAATAGATTCTTTAAAAAAAGGATGTATTTGTTTGTGCTGCAGTATTTTAAATTCCTGTACCAAGGTAAAATGGCTTTTGAATTTAGGTACTGTTTCACCTACTGATAATTAATTCTAAAGCCGGGGTACAAGTTAATTATAAAATGCTGTACAATTTTTAAGAAAATTCAGTTAATTTAGTAATAATATTTTACAGACAGTAGGCATTTAAATTTAAGTAATTATATAAACTTTGTTAAATAACAACACATTTAAGTTATTAGATTGTAATTTAGACAAAAAGTCCTGTTTCGAAATGTTTAGCAAAATTTTCGTAAAGAATTTACACATCTCGTACCAAATATACATTTTTGTACTTTTAATCCTTCTTTGTTTTTCGCCGCCAAGCTGGACACAGGGTATCAAAATAATAAAATCAATCATAACTCAAATTACAGAAGGTAAGAATAAACAATAACAACAAAATAATAATAAAAGTAAAAATTTTTTTTTAAATAAATCTACAATTTATTGTCTTGTGTATTATTTTCGGATTATTATTTATTTATGATATTGTCTTTGTGATTCTTAATACCGTGCATTAAAGTCATAGAATTTTATGGTCACCCTACGGCCACCGCAGGAACGCCATAATGCACCGTGTCTGCTGTGTCATAAAAGTATGTTCAGGTACGCCTTACGGCGACCGTGTGTCATCATTTGAAGGCTGTACGGATGCCACAGGCTTTCTGTCAACACAAATTCAAAATACTCCGTGCAGCAATGACTGCTATTGGATGTGACCATGGATATTCTACGGCGGCCTTAGAATTGCTACTGGTTGTAGAAATTTTAAACCCTACGGCCGCCGTGGCAAAACTGTGGATTACATGTAGTTATAAATCGTTCAGTCATTCCTGCAAGGCTGTGCACGCTTTTTTTTATTTTAAAATATATTAATACAATGAATTCCATGAAGTAAATAAGATGTGAAATGACTGAGATAAAGATGCTTATCATCTTTGATATAGATGTGTGTAAGTCGTACCCACTTGTTGAAAGTCATTATTTTTTCTCTCCATTGCTACATCATTGAACATATATTGTAGATATTATTGTGATAGGTAAATGATTAGGTAAATTGGCTCCTAAATAGCCTTAATATAGGTGTGTGTATATCTTAGTGTGTAAGACGTCCTCACTTATCAGATGTCCTCATAGACATGTCCTCAGTGCGAAGTGTAACACAGATGTCCTCATTGATCGCCGGGCCTCAGTGCGATGTGTATCAAGCATTTGTCCCCATTTTCAGGTGAAAAGACAAGTTCTTTCCCTAAAGTCTTAGAGGAAATCTAAATAGCCTAAGAAGACAAAAGCAATCTAAAACCGCCCTAAAAAAATTCGAGACTCTATGATTGCTAGAAAGTGGTGTCCCCAATCGGAGGCAAAAATCATGTGTCCTCATTGTACACCTCTTGCAGGTGTGTGTGTGTGTGTGTGTGTGTGTGTGATATTTATTGATATCATGTAAAAGTGGAAAGATTAACACTTTCAACAATATAATTGCTGTTTTAACTTGCAAGCTCCCGTGTTAAGTTACTGATAACCAATACACAGGTAAAATCCTAACGACAGCTAGAGGCGATATGTCTTATCAGTTATCTGTATAGATTCCATAGCTCACTACATACACAGCAGGGTGTGGCGTGTTGTTAATTTCAGATATTTAGTATTTGACTTATAATCATATTAATCCAAGAATTAATTTGCAAGATTCTATTATTTAGGCTTGTCCTATACTATGCGTTTAATCCTATGCATTCTTGGTGATACTTTTTCATGTTGTAAAAAAGGTATAAATTTTGATATTTCTTTAAAGTTATTGGACAGGCATGTTCCTTTTCAGAGGTAAATATGTTAGTTTCTTTTAGATATCGTCGCGACCGATGAAGGGGTGCATCGTTCATTTAATGAGAAATTAGGATACTGGTATTTCTATTATGAAACAAAATATAGTTAAACAATAAATCATATTTAATACTGAGACCTAAATTTTGATTATCTGTTTGGTCATTTAATCTATAATAGTCATTTAAGGATGTTCCTGTCAGTTTGTTATCGTTCATGAAGAGAATATCGCAAGCTTTTCTTTTCATAATGAGCAAATATATGAAAAATCATGGACATTTGAATTTTACAACTATGATGGTCTTAATAAAAAAAACAGTTTTGAAGCTCGCAACTACATAATTGAGAGATGGTCGCAAGCCAGATTCAAATTGAGGTAGCTCCGGCATTTGGGTCTGTACTATGAGAAATAACAAGGAAGGCTCCGTTTGTATTTTAAAGTGAGCCAGAATCCCCAGTGTGTATACTACTTGTACTCATATCTTCATTATCTATCCAAATGTTGTGACATTATAGATGTTTTGAGCATGGATCCATATTTTCATTAACTATCAATGTGTTGTTAAATTATCAGTGTTTTGAGCATGGGTCCATATCTTCATTATCTATCACTACGTTATGAAATTATCGGTGATTTGATCATTGATCCATGGTTTCATTATCTTTCAGTGTGTTGTGGAAATATCATTGTTTTGAGCATGAATCCATGTTTTCATTATCTTTCAATATGTTGTGAAATTATCGGTATTTTAAGCTTTAAAGCATGTATCCATATCTTCATTAGCTATCAATATGTTGTGAAACTATCAGTGTTTTGAGCATGGATCCATGTTTTCATAATCTATCAATAAGTTATGAAATTATCGGTGTTTTTCAGCATGGATCTTTGTTTTCATTATCAATCAATATTTTGTGCAAGTATCGGTGTTTTGAACATGAAACCATATCTTCATTATCTATTCGTATGTTTTGAAATTATCAGTGTTTTGAGCATGTATCCAATTCTTTAATATCTATCAGTATTGTGTAAAATTAAAAGTGCTTTAGCATGTATACATGTCATCATTATCTTTCAGTGTGAATTGAAATTGTCAGTATGTGATGATCATACCTTCGTGCTGTCAGAATTTTGATTAGTTTTAATAATGACATATGTTTTATTATTGATATAAGAGGTAGACTGGAAAGTCACAACAACTCTAAGAAAACTGATGAAAAAAAAACACAAGGAACAGGTAACTTTTGAGCTAATATCATTTTTTTTTTTTTTACTTTATTTGTTTTGTAATTATTTTAATGATAAAGTCGCTGACTTAAAAAATTAATCATACCCCCACCGCGTGGGTTCGAATCCCTGCAGGGTCATTCGGATTTTCATGTGAGGAAGCTTTCCAGCTGGCTTGCAGTAGGTCGGTGGTTCTACCCGGATACCTCCGTTCATTCGGGATCTTCCTACACCTGTTATTAGCTGGACGTCGCTATATGACTGAAATACTGTCGAAGCGACGGTAAACTCAAATAGTCAAGTCAAAGTTGTCATTCTGTTCTAGGTCGTGGAAGAGAGAACATCTCCAGTGAAGTAACTAAGCCTTTAGTTGCACAGTAAAACCTTTGATATATTATCTGAGTAGAGTCAGAACAGAGAGGAAGCAGTGGACTTGTTCCATCCTAGAAGTCTTTGTTGCTGAGCTTGAAAAGTAATATGCCAAAAGCGTATTACCAGGACTAAACGTTATAGCCATTAAGCTGGTGGCTATCTGTCCGGTGGATGCACGGCGATAAGTGCGAGACATATACAAAATTATATATAGCTGAGTAAACCTCGCTCATCTATAGGTTCTTGTTGATATTTAATCAAGATGAAATAGGAATCCGATCTAGTTACATACATGTATAAGGTTGTGCATAATTATAGAGTTCGGCAACGTCATTTGCTAATATAACATTAAACATATACCATAGTATGTTTTAGTGTAAATATATAATTTTTCTCATGATAAAAGGACAGGTTCGTCTCCAAGGAAAGTTTAAACATGTATCAGCTTAATTTCTCTTGATTTATTCTCCATATAATCATTTCATAATCATTTGAATCAAACGAGCCTGTCTTTTACATGACGTAATTTTGTAAATGAAAAAAATGTATAGATACGAGTATGTTACTCGTCTTATCTTAAAATTGTCAATGGTATTTATTATGACAGATGTCATTCTATTTTCTGTTATTTCAAATTAAGTTTTACCTTTTTATGTTTCATATTTACACGTTACAAAATTTGGCGCCGAACATAGGGCTGGGGCTATAAGTATGCTAAGGCTAAGATATTTTTTTCTTATATTGTCTTCCTATTACATATTGTTAGGCTTATCCAGATATGGAATTGCTGCGATATATGTAACATTATCATGGCTAATAAAAGTACCGTTAATACTGGTCGTTTAGATGGGCTTGAGCAGTTATACAAACAAATCGCAGAACTACAGGCAAAGGATGATCTTTTACGGATTGAGGCTGAAATAAGAAACATCAAGCATGAGCTATCTAATGCATCATTGCATCAGCAGACTTCCATGCCAGTGAAACCTGCTACCCCCGAAAGCTTATCCCGGAATTACTGAGAGGCAGACAGGACGTCAAACAGAAATTATCAGACTCTACCCATGCTTATGATCGCCCAGATCGCTTTGTTGCTGTCAGAAATCGGCAGGCAAGCCCGAAGTCAAAGATTGGATGTACGAGCATGAAACCAGCTACATTTTGATGGGGGCTAGCTTGGCTTGACTACAAGGCTCATTTTGAAACATGCTCTGAACTAAATGACAGGGTTGCCACGCTAACGGGAAAAGTCCGGAAATTTAAACTCTCTTGCTCCCGGCCGTGAAAATACCGGGAATTCAACAAAGTCCGGACTTGGTCCGGGAAAAGCCCGGGAATTAGATCGCCCGGGATTTCGACTTGTCCCCCGGTCTCCTGCTGAGAGGTGAAAATTCCCCGGTCTGACTTAAATCAAACCGATTTCCCTTTGAACTCAGTATAATCCATTTTATTACCGAGCTATGAAACAGCATCAGGGAGATTACGTAAGAACATGTGTCAGTATCAATTCGGGTGTACACAGCAATGTGTGATCGTCCTTGTCATGATTCAGACAGGTACCAGATTCTTTAGTCTATCAGTTGAAACAATCATCATTGGGTAATTAGCGGCTATCAAGCCACTACTAAAGCTAGAATGATTAAGGTTAGAATGCATTTGGTCACCTAAAAAGATGTAAATGATTGCTTTAGTGTATCTTACCATGATAAAAAGGTCCGGAAATAGCTAATCCTTACTACCGGAAAGGTAAACAATAAATGATAAAGATATATGATAATTAGATCAGCTGTTTACTTATTATTTAATCATTAACAAAACTCGTCATATCGACACATGATTATAGCAAGTAAATCTCAGCTATCGATAAATTGCAAATGAAGGGCAATTTTCACACCGACATTGATTTGATAAACAACGGATGTCGTCTGCTGAATAGTTTACTATAATGAGATGTGCTGATCCGAAGAGTTGGGTAACCACTTCATATCAACATACCATACGAAAAATATTTTTAACTAAATAATATTTTAGCTAAAAGCAATTGAAGTTAGGGGAAAAAAAGAAGAAGGAATGTGAAATTATTCAATATATTAAAATCGATCTAACTCTTTATCTATATTCATCCACATTGATATAAAATAAATGATCAGAAATCACTCAAGGAATCAAAGATAGTTAAAGATACTGTATCAATTTAAACGTTAATTGTGTAAATGACACGATCTCTGATCTGTGCATCTTTTATCTGTGACAAGGCTGTGTTGCAATAAATGTGAAACAGTGCTTGTGGAAAAATTAAGTTTCTATTTAAAATATTAATTGCTTTTGTAATTTTTTAATTAAGTATATTTTTCATGATATTTTCATTTAGTGCAATAAACAGTAGATCTATATATATAAACTGATAATAAATTTATTGAAGGGGTAGTCAAATGTGTATTTTTTTTTATTAAGAACGCCTCTTCGATATATGGCGTAATTACTCCCTAGCTGGACCCCAAATCCCCCTGTGAACATTTCAAAACCTCCTGGGATACATGCTGAAATATGGCAAGTATGGTGTTAAAGATCATGCAAAGACTGTAATGTTCTTAGTCACAAAGGTCCTTGAAAAACACATTTATGCTTCCCACATGGAGTTCGTAATATATGGTCTAGTTCACATTTTCCGCAGCTCGGTTAATTTTGCATTGGATTTAAATAAAAACTGTGAAGACATGAAAATATGCATTTATAATCATAAACTTTATGACATGTATGAAAGGAGTCAGAGACTAGATACATAAAATTAGATCACCATAGACTAGATTTATAAAATCGAACATACATAGAATAGTAAATATGATCACCTTTCATATGCAAATAAGGTGGCGAACACAAAATATGCCACAGAATCTAAACTTGTTTAGATTACCGCCACCCAAGGAAAATGTGAACCATGGGGAAAACAGAAAATGTAGTAACATAGTAATCAGTTAACTTGTACATAATTACCTCTGTCGAATGACAGACAGGTGCTTGTAATAGAAAATGGCTTACATACTGGAAAAGTCCTTGAATTGTAATCCGGAGAAAGAATGGCAACCCTGTAAATTGCTGGTCATTCGAACTGAAGGGTTTATACCTTCCTGTCTCTTTACGCAGACGGGCACAAGGTGTGTTTGGACATCTCGGAGCAGGCAAGCATGATTTTGATCAGCTGGTAACAGCCTTAGAAGAGAGATTTGCAACCCCGAACCAAACGGAACTCTACAGGGTACAACTTCGGGTCCTTCGTCAAAAAGCCACCGAAACTATGGCTGAGCTGACACCTGACGAATCTGGCATACCCCAAGGCACCCGCCGATGTCAGGGAAACCATGGCGAGAAAACAGTTTATTGATGCTATTGTGAAATCTGAAATGAGATTGAAGATTAAACAAGCCAGGTCTGTTGATCTCAACGATGCTTTAAGGCATGCAGTCAAACTAAAAGCATTTTATAGAGCCGAAAATAAACATCTTGGACATCTTTATACATGCTACATCTCCAGTTGTGCAAAAGGATGAGATTGGCTGGAAAAGAGCATTTGCTTTTCTCAGCAAATCAATGGATGAGATGTCGAAGGCTATGAGCAAGCTTGCTTCCCAGCAACAAAATGATCCTTCAGGAAGACGGCAAACATATCAGCGTTAGAGCGGGAATAGATCAGGTTAAACACAATCACAGCTCACACGAAATCGACCACTTAAGACATGTTTTATTTTAAAGTCTGACAAGCACTTTAAGGGGGACTGTCCACTCCGAAAAGACAAATCTTTTTTTGAACTTATAAACGTATTTTGAGCATGAATCCATGCCTTGATTATCTATCAGTATGTTGTGAAATTATCAGTGTTTTGAGCATGTATCTATGTCTTTATAATCTATCAATATGTTTCTACCGTGTCAGCGTTTTGAGTATGTATCAATACCCGTATTAGCCATCAGTATGTAGTGTAATTATCAGTTTTTTGAGCATAAATCCATGCCTTCATTATCAATCAGTGTCTTGTAAAATTATCAGTGTTTTGAGCATGTATTTATCTCTTGAGTATTTATCAGTATGTTATCAACCTACTGAGCATGTATCTTATCCTTGACTATCTATCAATGTGTGGCGAAATTATCAATGTTTTGAGCATGTATACATGTCTTGATTATCTATAGTGTGTTGTAAAATTGTAAGTTTTTTCAACATTCAGATATATCAACATTATTTATTAGTATGTTATAAAATTATCAGTGTTTTTGTGCATGTATCCATGTCTTCATTAACTATCAGTTTGTTGTGAAATTATCATTATTTTTAGCATGTTTCAGTGTGTTTTTAGCTCACCTGAGCACAACGTGCTCCATGCGAGCTTTTGTGATCGTCCGTCGTGCGACGTGCGTCGTGCGTCGTCAACAATTTGGCTTGTTAACACTCTAGAGACCATATTTTTAGCCCAATCTTCATGAAACTTGGTAAGAACGTTTCTTCCATAAAATCTTGGACATGTTCGAATTTGGATCATATGGGGTCAAAAAGAAGGCCAATATGAAAAATGCAACATATATTGCTCATTTATAATTCATCATGGCCCTCTTGTATTATCTTATGGTGTGTAGTGAAAATATTCAGTGTTTTTAACATGTGTCCATGTCTTGGTTATCTTTCATTATGCTATTTAATTACCAGTGCTTTAAGCAAGAATCCATGCCTTTATTATCATTCAGTGCGTTGTGAAATTATAAGTGTTTTGAGTATGTATCCATGTCTTGATAATCTACCAGTGTGTTTCAAAAGTGATTTTAGCATTTAGATATGCCTTCATTATCTATCAGTATGTTTGGAAAGTATCATTGTGTTTAGAAATTATAAATGTTTTCAATATCTATAAGTGTGAATCCCTGTCTTGATTATCTATCAGTATGTTGTAAAATATCAGTGTTTTGTGCAGGAATCATGTCTTCATTATTAATCAATGTGGTGTGAAATAATAGTTTTTGTTGATTATTATCAGTATGTGAAATTTATCAGTATGGTGCGCAATTGTCAGAATTTTGAGTATGTATCCATACCCTTATTGGCTATCACTGTGTAGTGTAATTATCATTTTTTGTTGTTGTTGTTTTTTAGCATGTATCCATGTCTTCATTATTCTATCCGTATATGTTGTGAAAATACCAGTGTTTTGAGCATGGATTTATGTTTTCGTATTCTATTAGTGGGTTGTGAAATTTTCAGTGTTTTGAACATAATTCATGTTTTGATTATCTATCCGTATGTAGTTAATTTTAACATTTTTTTCGAGTATCATCAGTGCATCTAGTATTTATCAGTGTTTTATATTTTTTGCTTCAGCTCAGAACGAAATTGTGATGACTATGAAGAAGGTTTCGTCACTAGGCCTGGTGTGAGATTGAGAGGGGCAGCATATCAGCGAAAAAATCCACTGAAGAAATAGATTTTCATATATTCTTATACTTAGTTCTATCTTGTTAAAACTTTGATTTATTATAATAATAAGGTATTCCATAATGATACTTGTCTAGTTTTGTGTTTAATGTTCTGTGCCAATTCTTTTTTTAAAATACGTTCGTAGCTTTCAACGGCAAAAGATACTGTTCAAATAAAGAATCATTGAAGGGTAAAGGTTATTCGAATAGATGTTTTATAGACATTTTTCTAACAATCCTAGACAGCCTAAATAGTATCAAAGTACTAACTTATGCCAGTATGTGACTTGCAATATGCGGCATGTCTCAGTTTGAGATATTCCTCAAATTAAATATCTATATTTGTATCCCTAAAATTTTAAAATGCTCTGGGAAAACAAACACACGCATATTCTGAGAGAATAAGCAAATAGAGGGCTTTAGCAAACCAACACAAGCTGCATCTACAAAGTTAATTAAGGTGTCGATAAAGGGATATAGAAGATATCAATATCACGTACGCACGCGATATAAAATATCTCCCGTGTCCTCATTATGCCACCGCAGTTAAATTGTGTGTGGTGACGCGACAATGATATCACGCCTAGCCGTTTTTTTAACAAGACTAAAGAACTAAAGATTTTTATGTATGTAAGACAGAAACACTATATTTACATCATTTTATTTAAAAAAATAATAAAGATTACATATATAATCATGGAGAGATTTGATATTGATGTAAAATACTCTCTCTCTCTCTCTCCCTCTCTCAAGAAATGTTTCCGGTCTATACAGCTAGCACCCAAATCTCGTTGTGGCGGTTAAAGAAAGTATAGGGACCGTCATAACCGGCGGTGATGAAGACGTTGTCCTTGAAATTGACATTAGCCATCTGCAGGGAGTCAATCAATTTCACAAGGTTCTCTCTCTTCAAGTCGTCACTGTCAAAACCTCCGTACTCTCTGAAATAGAGAAATGTGTACAATCACTTAACAGACCAATTTCCTATTTCATGATTTATACTTCAATGTGATATTAGCCTTGAAGAAAGTAACATTATGTACGGACATTTGGACTGCATTCGAGGTGCGAAGTGTTCTTGTGACATCATCAAATATGACAAAATCCTCGTATAATGAGGTCACGCGGATATTGTTCGCAAGAATGAAACTTTTATCCCTTCATTATGTTGAAAAACATAGCGTATTGTTATGATGCTTATACGCTATGATAGTTTCCAGATGAATGATAGAAGTTAATACATTACAAGTTAATTTATCATTTTTAAACATTGTCTTTTTTCTCTAAATTTCGTTTCGTTAGGGATATAATATGGATTATTACTCATCAATTTATTTATGATATATATTTATTTTATACATTTGAGTATTTCTTATCCTACAAACTTCCCATAATTTTAGGAAGATATCAAGGATATAAAGGTAAAAAATAAGCTATAAAGATGTATATTTTTATACGAAAAATAATATAATATGAAATCAAGATATTTAATTGTAACATTGTCGATATAAGTAGCACGTAAAGTATTATCAACAATTATATGTACATCGTATCCTTGATGAAAGTTGTGTTTAGATAAGTGTTAGAAAATAATGCTTCTTATAAATATCATTTAGTGAAATGTAAGATAATTATTAGAGTAAAATGGTATCGACATACAAATTAAGACACACATATGTACTTTTATGATGTATAAATTAGTCATTCACTTTGTACAGCAATAAATGTGGAGATTTGAACAGGAAAACTATTGAAAGACAGGAGTGTGTATGAGGGTGTTTTTCAGCGAATGAGTCAGCAAGAGAGGGTTTTTGTTTCACGTGTTTTAAAATATGTCAAAATATGTGTTGTGTTTTGACGATGTACAATACTGTGAATGTCAAAATAAATAAACCATAAACATCATAACTTGTTATTCGGAACAATAAATGAAATACGTTATTAATCCCGTTTTTGTTATTCGGAACAATAAGTTTCAAGTTAACTGGCATAAATCAGCAAATAGATTTTACCTTTTGCCATTTACAATGAAGTATGGCAAAGACACAAACAGATACAATCAAAACTGAATATTTAATTCAAGAAATCGCAACTTATTACGGATATTTTGTCGAAAAAATAAAGCATCTTTTATAAATTTGATATTTTATGTAACTGTTTTTCGTTGTTGTTGTTTATTAGATGACATCATGACATCATGGCATTAAATTTATTTCCTGTAGGCTATGACATATAACCTTAATATTTTACGAGTACTAGAATATCTTATACAACATAAAAACTGATATTCAGATTCTATTGATTTCAAATTATGTAATTTACATAACCTATTTTCCTTGTTAATATATTATGTCAAGATATATCAGAATTAACATGCTTCAATCAAAGAATGGCATGGTGGGTGAAATTGACTACATCATAAATGCTTTTTAACATGTTTATCATTTTACAGCTAATGCCAGACAGAACCAACTTCATCCATAACGCATCTCTATTGATCGTAAAATGCTCGCTGATAATCTATAATCAAAGCACTGAAAGCACTGAGGATGTGTGTGTATCTCAGTGAAATGTGGTTTGACGAGCTGCAAATCTGCTGGGTAACTTAATTTTTACAAGATACCAAACTTAAATAAAAGAATGAAAGATTGTTGTTTTAGAATTGCTTCCTTTTGATTTACGTAGGTATGCATGATTATATAAATATGTAGGCAAAAGTGGCAATGTGCTAATTGTTAGGGGTTTATTAGCATCGCTTGATCAAAACTAGAAAGAAAACCTTTTTCCACAGTCTTGGTTTCTGAATTGTGTTTTGTTCACTGAAATGGAAATCATTTGATCAAAAGATGAATTTGATCCCCGTTTATGCCCCCGAGATCTTTGATCGGGGACATTTTGTTTTTGCCCTATCACACAAATGATAGTCATTTTACGTTTGTTAAAAGTAGCAGAAAAAGACAAATTAGTTCTAGCGGTGAATGTAGTCTGGACTTTGAATATTTTAAAAATTTGAATACTGATGATAAACTCTTAGTCCTTTATTCAGACCAGCACAAACAAAGCACCCTCTCAACCTCCATTGAGGCCAAATTAGAGCAGTGCTTACAAATAAAAAACAAGGTCAATGATGTAGAGGCTACCATGGGAACTCTTGATAAGCGACCTCTACTCCTAGAATACAAATCGCTGGACCTAGAAGCACGCAGTCGACGCAACAATCTCATTTTTCTAGGGTTCAGAGAAGAAAATTTGAAAACTGTCACTTGAAAATCACAAATGTTATTCGAAGTAATCTTGAGATAGATTTTGACTTAGTCAATACAAATACGTATTCTTAGCAGGTGATGTTAACCCAAGGACCGCCGAGCTTAATGACTTCATACCGTCTGATCCATTTATATGCGATTTATTTGACATTGGTGACGATATGCGAGCACATTTTAATAGATATACAATTTTGAAAAATAACGGAATAACATTAAAAAGGAACTCAATGGACCGAAAACCTAACACACATGGCTTTAGACTGATTGAAATTTGTAGAAACTGTAATCTTTTTATTTTAAATGGCCGTTCAGGAAATGATTTGTCAGGAAAAATCACTTTTAAAGAAACATCTGTCATTGATTATGTATTATCAACTGCTGATTGTTTTGATGATTTATTACAGTTCGATATCATCAAAGATTGTTCTCTATTCTCTGATGGCCATAACTTGTTACAATGGCACATTGCTTCAAAATCTAAAAAAAATGACATAACAGATATCTACCGTAACACATCCCGTCCATTATGGGAGAATCAACATGCGTCGTCCTTCCGTAAAAACATTGATATTGATGATTTTTTTTTCAACAATTCTTGCTTTAGTATGCATGACGTCATAACCACGTGACAAAACAAACATTTCTTGCAGTATTCATCACTTCAATTTTAAATCTATCAATTCTGAAGATATAATTAAGATTGACTCATAATTCATAATGCTAGAGCAGGAGAAATGTACGTGAGTTTATCATTTATTTTCTCCGTCATAACGGTTGTTACGAAAACCATTGTTTA
Organism: Solen grandis; assembly: GCA_021229015.1. Taxonomy (NCBI): domain Eukaryota; kingdom Metazoa; phylum Mollusca; class Bivalvia; order Adapedonta; family Solenidae; genus Solen; species Solen grandis. The sequence goes on along the minus strand of CM037790.1, from coordinate 3,596,633 downwards.
AAAATCGTTAATTATCACTTATCCTCAATCACGGCTGCCTTTAATATCATTTATAAAGCTAAATACTCCATTTTTTATTGATTTCTCTTCACAGCGATATTTTCAGTCCGCCATACTCCACGCATTACCATTATTGAAACATTTAATGCTATCATTTATTCTATGAATTTTACAATGATAAGGTTTGTATGATAGTACTATGTGCAACTTACATGTACCTTGACCATTTTCATCGGTAAGAGTAATCTCCATTGAAAACGTCCTATCGATTACACCGATAGCGTTTATATTTTATTGACTTATACATTGTAATTCTGTAACCTATGGCCTCGTAGACTATTGAGACAAAGCGTCTACTAGGAACTGACTGGGTTATCATAAATACAAGAAACAATTCTTGCTTTTTTGTAAACCCTAAAAAAGATTGCATTTACCCGACCAAGACTTTTTGGGATTATGATTTGTTTTAAAGTGAACATGAGACATCAGTTGGAACACACACACACACACACACACACATATATATATAGCGCGGGACACAGTGACTATACAAGGTGAGTATTTGTACGTTTTTTTTTTTATATTTCTAAACTTTTGGTCATTTTTCATTCAAATTCACGATAAGTAAAGCGTTTACAGGACCAACAGTTTGTTAGCAGGTCACCGTTTAGATAGACTTTAAAATTGTAAACTTGGTTTTACCAAAAATTGTTTAGAAAATATATGAATCGTACAAATACTCACCATGGTACAGCCACTGGGCCCCGCGCTATGTACTCGTATATATATATATATATATATATATATATATATATATATATATATATATATACGAGATATATATATCCAAGGCAGGAAAATTTAAGATTTTATGTATAAATGATGTCTAAACGTTTCGTCATTACCCTGTAAGAATCAGTTGGTTTCACTCTACATCCAGTATGAATTCCTTTATGTATGTAAAAAGGTGGTAGTAAAGTGATTATGAAGCTATTTGACTTTGATGTGAGTTTTGATTTAGGATGTTATTTTGCTACATCATGAATCTTAGATAGTGTGTAACAGTATCAAATAGTATTATACAAATGTCTTACCTGACGTATACGGTAACGGCAGGTTTACTGGCGATGAAGACGTCACTCTCCGTGGGTTGAGGCGGGTTGGCTTGTAGGGCGAAGGGCACCATGAAGAACATGGTGAAGTTGCTTTCGCAATCTGGACCAGCTCCGTGTTCAATTTCCGTAAGGACAGGCGTTGTCATGGCGATCTTCATATCTGGAAAAAAGTAAGAGTCGTGAATGTTTTTATCAATCTAGTGGTTACCCCCTTACATCTGTAGATGATATAGTTTGGAGAAATACTAACCTTAATATATCAATATAACTGCAGGTGGCGGCTAACAGTGTGAAATATTTTCTGAAGTTTAAAGTTGCCAATGGGTTTTAAAAATATTATATTTTACGGTTTGAGATATTGTCCGATTGAATATAACGTCCTTCCTTCAGTATTTCGGTCATTTGGGGACTTGGTGAACATAAAAGCAATGCATTGCTACCACACTACGATATCATTCCGTAGACAAGTGACATGGTACCATAAAATGTCGGGGGTAGAACCTGCCACGACCCGTAGAGGTTTGGATATGAATTATTTTAAAAAAATGTAAAAAAAATGTCACATGTATATGATATACCCGACCAAATAAATGGAATCTGTCTAATGTGACATATTCGTTTGGTTCTTTTTTTTCAAGTTTACACAGAAACGTATATGTCACATATGTTGTAAAAACTACAAAAAATATTTTTGTTAAACTCATTCCAGAAAGAGAGTCCACATAGAGCTACTTTGAATACAGATACACGGGTGGCTTTATTCGAATGAATAGTTCCCTCATTTAGCATAGGTCTCTTCGACTGCGAGGATAATGAGGCGGACGGACAGACAGTCTTATTACTACATGGCTACTGAATCCTGAATAAATATCCCGTGCCTCCCCATTCCCTCTTCGAAGAACAGGGATATATTGTTTTGCACATGTCGGTCTGTCCGTCCTTCCGTAACAATTTGACCCAGTGTCCTCATATTTGCATGGCATCACATGTAGATGACCCCCTTTTATTTTAAGGTCAGAAAGGTCAAGATTTCAGCACAAAAAAACTTTTTTCCGATCAATATAGAATATTTTTATATGCCGTCATGTGTGGTGGGAAGGGTAAAGAGGTTGGCCATCACAAATAGCTGACCCCTACTGATGTTAGGGTCAGTGGTCTAGGTCAATGTTACTCTCATTTTGTAATCAGGTTACGATTGGCAACAGCATATATTATTCAGTTGATTTTATTGGGGCAGAACACATCTTTTATTATCATATTTTGCATCATTTATCAGAAAAAATAATCAACTTCTCCGAATACAGCTGCTTATTAAGTATGAGAGCTATTCGGCGAAGAGGGCTATTTTCGAAAAGAGCTACGAAAAGGCAATATGTGTTAAAGTTGACCGCTTTGCAATAAATGTAATGATATGGTCGCACGTGTGACTTAGAATTTTATTTTATAATTATAAAAGACCCAAGATGGACAAATGCCTGACTCCGTTTGAGCATCGGTGGTATTCACTGGTATGATGCGGTTGACATTACGTATTTTCGGTGTTTGTGAGGTTAAGACATACATAGCGCGCTGTCAAATTGAATTTGTAGTTACAAGAGCTCGTTATAAACCCTGGATTGTTCAAACTATGACAATGCTATTTAGTTTTTTATCAATTTGTATGAGTTTTACTCATATGAAAGTTACATGTATATTAACAGTGTCGTCCTTGAATACATGTAACTATATCGTTTCTTTATATTGTGGTGATGCTTGCACGAGATTACAAATAAAGATAGCGCTCTTAAAACCTGTAATGCCTTCAATTGTCCTTTTGGAGTTTCGTAGTAATTCCTAATCCGTCCCTAGTCTCTAAATTTCCAGGATTAAAATAACGAGTTGAACTTACTTTACAAGGAAATATTTCTAATGACAGACATGATATTTCATAACGTTTTAGACCCATTGTTTATCGTTTATTTATATTTCATTGTCCGAGTTATTGGTTTTCAGGGGTCGGGCAGTCATACACACTGCGCACCTTTTTTGCAGATGATAAAAAAGATAAACGCAGTTGAATATGAATTCCAATTTTAAACAAGCATTAATGTGTCTATGACAAACAAATGCCCCGCCAATAAGGTCAGAACTAAATATTTGCTTGTGTTTTTAAAAGATTGTATAATAATGTACCTTTGTTCAAAGTTTGATGATGTGAATTTACCTTTAGAGAATAAGAAGCTTAAACACAGAGGTAAGCCTGGGGCAGAATAACCAATTTTACCAAGTCATAGCCATAAAAACAAATAGATACTACTGGTAAATAATCCATGTCATGATGTACATGAATGTCAAGTTTCATGAAGATGAAAAGTCATATTCATAGAAAAAAAGCTTAAACACAAATGCAAGACAACTTAATATACCGAGTTCATCCAACCGTGAAATATGTGTCACAGCTATAAATTTGCATAAATATTAAAAAGTTATCATGAGGTATAAAATGCAAAAATAGTTTCATCAAGATGTGAACTCATCTCCATAGAAGAAAAAAAAGCTAAAATGAAAAGGTAAACCTAAGGCAGAAGAATCATTTTACCATGTTCATCCAACCATGAATGTAGGTTACAGCCATAAATCTGCATAAATATTAAATAGATCATATCATGATGTACATGTGTATCTAGTTTCATCAAGATGTGAAGTCATCTTCATAATAAAAAGTTTTAATGCAAAGGTAAACCTTAGGCAGAACAACCAATTTCTCAATGTTCATATAAATCACAGTCACAAATTTGCATTAATATAAAATAGATCATATCATGATGTACATGTGTATCTAGTTTCATAAAGTTGTGAAGTCATCTTCCTAGAAAAAACACTTAAACATAAAGGTAAACCTGTGGTGTGACGGACGGACAGAAGTGTGACGGACGGACGGACGGACGAACGGCCATTCTCACGGAAGTGACGTTGTGGGCTTTTTCCTTTGATCTTTGGCCCTTTTGCACCCCGTAATTTGCACCCAACAAGCAACAAATTAGCCCACAAGTGCCAATTGTACAACCGAAACCCCATAAAACTAACCCTAACCCAATTTCCTTACCCCTGAGCGTCACTTGAGGGAGGGCGGACGCACAGACCGAAATGCCCTCCAACGGAGTTAGCGGGGCATAAAAAATCATTTATGAGTAGCAGAAACAAAACAGTCGTTAAGCCTTTGTTATTTAACAAAAGCTAAGTTTCACTTAATTCCATAGACAAAGCGACTATCTATAATAAGATTGCACATACGTACTCATGTCATTACAGATTGAAACACAATTCATAAAATATACACACATACACGCATGCACATCATATTTAATACATCTTATGCATGAAAAGTAATATTCTTATTCACTGAATATTTTAAGGTAATTATCTACTTCCTTCAAGATGCACAATGCGGAGATACTTATATATGGGGACACACACACACAGTATTTCAGGCTTAAAGCGCTTAAAGCGACGCCCATCTAATTACAGGTAGAGAGTGGTATCCTGGTGGAAAACACCGCCCTACCACAAGCCAACTGGAAGGATTCCGCAATTGAAAAATTCGAACGACCCTACCGGGATTCGAACCCACAGCCTTACGTGCTCGCACTCGAAGACACGCACGTGTGTGTGTGAGTGTGTGTGGAAAGATATTCATCTATTTATTTCTTTAGATTTTATCTCTAATCCATAATCGTTTTCGATCAATAAATAAATAAATATTTTTTTTAAATATAAAATAATAAATAAAATTTGGCTGTTGTAAAACGATTTTGTTTTCAAAATTATATGAAATATTCGTTGAAAATTTCATATTTCTACATCCATTTCTGCATGTGAGATATTCGTTTAGATGTTCCTATAAAAAGTACGATAAAACGTATACATCACATAATATGTGACATATTCATTACATCTCACGTGTGATATATTCGGTCGAATTTTTTTCTCGTGTGACACATACGTTTAGCATACTAGGGAGGTTACCGATTCAATTAATCAATAGAGGGAAAAACAACTTTATCAAAATGTGTTGCGGTTGAGTTTGAACTGATCATTTAATAGATAAAAAATTAAATGATTCTACTCACGTAATGTGTTATTGCCGGCAATATAGTGGAAAAGTTTTTGGAACATCATACTTCTATCTGTATTCGTGTATAGCATGGTATTGATCTTCGTTCCAACCCACATGGAAGCATTGTACATTCGCTTCTCGTAATCCTGGGTGAGAAAAAAAAGATAACAATTGTTATTATTATTCACATATACGGTCGCACATGATTCTTTTTATCACAATGCAAACCACAAAAATTCTAGTACACAAAATATACAACGTTGTAAATGAAATTTCTTTAAAATCAATAATTGCTATATACTATTTCATATGCGGTCTACCAATTGAATTATGTATGACAAATATATTGGATATTTTCAACAATATTTACAAACAATATGGGGGGCATCATATCATCCTCGTGTATCATACGAAAAGTAAATTCGACACGTACGACGTGTATCAAAGAGTTCAACCACAAATATACCGGTATATGGCTACCAAATGAATAGAATGTTGTTTTGTTTTTTTTAATTTTATAATTCAAGTATACACAATATCTTACGGCGGTTTTGTCTATGAGCGTGTATGTAGGACATTCATTATTATGACAAAACCATGGTTTCTGATTCCTGGCACTGGCTGGAATACTCAGGTCCAGAAGTCCCGCCTGCAGAGAGCTCGACACCAGCGACAATAGAATGGTTGACAAAAACATCCTAAAAGAAAGACAACAACAACAGCATATTTTAATAATTATTGTTTGCACAAAAAGAAATTAAAAAAAATCTTTTCATGTAAATGTTCTTATTTAGTCAATAAAATATTGCTTGATCTGTTCTTGTAGCTAAATTGTAACATCATCAATGGATCATGCACGTAAACATCATTAGCGCGTTTTAAATCGTCTCCCCTGACTTTTCAATCCTTTCAATATTCATTTTCCGAGGTAACGCAGTCACATATTTACACTACTACTAGAACCTCGCTTACAGTCTTCATTTACGTGCTACATCTAGTATTACTACTAGAAATTCCCTAAAAGTCTTCATTTATGTGCTACATCTAGTATTACTACTAGAAACTCCCTAAAAGTCTTCATTTATGTGCTACATCTATTACAACCAAAATTTAAGTGCTAATCTATAAAAAACAATCTTCATTTAAGTGCTTCATCTACAACTACTAGTACCCCGCTAACAGTCTTCATTTAAATGCTTGATCTGCAGCTACTAGAACACCGCTTACAGTCTTCGTTTAAGTGCTACATCTAGTACTTCAAGATCCTCGCAAGATCAAGATCTACTATAACTATAACCCCGCTTATTTTTTTTCTGCTACCACTAGAATCCGCTAACAGTCTTCATTTGAGTGCTACATCTTCTTCTTATAGAACCACACTTTCAATCTTTATTTAAGTGCTACATTACTAGAACCTCGATTAAATTCTTCATTTCAGTGTTACACCTACTACTAGAAGCTTGCTTACATTCTTCATTTAAGGACTACATCTACTACTACTAGAACCCAGCTTACATTCTTCATTTAAGTACTACACCTACTACTACTAGAACCCAGCTTACATTCTTCATTTATGTGCTCCATCTACTACTACTAGAACCCAGCTTACATTCTTCATTTATGTGCTCCATCTACTACTACAAGAACCCAGCTTACATTCTTCATTTATGTGCTCCATCTACTACTACAAGAACCCAGCTTACATTCTTCATTTATGTGCTCCATCTACTACTACTAGAACCCAGCTTACATTCTACATTTATGTTCTTCATCTACTACTACTAGAACCCAGCTTACATTCTTCATTTATGTGCTTCATCTACTACTACAAAAACCCAGCTTACATTCTTCATTTATGTGCTTCATCTACTACTACTAGAACCCAGCTTACATTCTTCATTTATGTGATCCATCTACTACTACTAGAACCCAGCTTACATTCTTCATTTATGTGCTCCATCTGCTACTACTAGAACCCAGCTTACATTCTTCATTTATGTGCTCCATCTACTACTACTAGAACCCAGCTTACATTCTTCATTTATGTGCTCCATCTACTACTACTAGAACCCAGCTTACATTCTTCATTTATGTGCTCCATCTACTACTACTAGAACCCAGCTTACATTCTTCATTTATGTGCTCCATCTACTACTACAAGAACCCAGCTTACATTCTTCATTTATGTGCTCCATCTACTACTACTAGAACCCAGCTTACATTCTACATTTATGTGCTCCATCTACTACTACAAGAACCCAGCTTACATTCTTCATTTATGTGCTTCATCTACTACAACTGGAACCCAGTTTATATTCTTCATTTAAGTACTTCATCTTCTACTAGAACGAAGCTCACATTCTTCATTTATGTTCTCCATCTACTACTACTAGAACCCAGGTTACATTCTTCATTTATGCTCCATCTACCGATACTACTAGAACCTACTTACATTTTTCATTTAAGTGCTTCGTCTGCAACTACTTGAACCCGGCTTACATTCTTCATTTAAGTGCTTCATCTGCTACTACTAGAACCCAGCATACATTCTTCATTTAAGTACTACACCTACTACTACTAGAAGCTTGCTTACATTCTTCATTTATGTTCTTCATCTACTACAACTAGAACCCAGCTTACATTCTTCATTTATGTACCCCATTTACTACAACTAGAACCCAGCTAACATTCTTCATTTAAGTGCTACATCTACTATTAATAAAACCTCGCTTACAATCTTCATGTACTACTACTACCGCAGTAGACCGTCGAAGGCGTAGTACCCATTACACACAATATACTCGTGCCTACAAATTATTCCAGAAGAAATTTAGAATTTGGATATCTGACAACATCTTTGAACTCACCATTTCGGTTTTTAGATAAAAATACAAATCTCCTACACCCACTTGAGGGGCACAAATTTTCACCATGTTAGTATCATAATTCCATGTCTGGCTACGCTACTGGTCGTCGTCTCGTATTATTCATAATAGCTTGTTTGAGTAAAGAAAAATCCAAATCCTTTTTTCATAAAGCAAATATGAAACAGTTATGATGAAATAAGTTAAAGTTTTTTTTATTAAAATTTACAGTATTATCGTTCGTTATATTTCCTTTCTTTATTTCTAATGTTGTTTTTTTTTCTACATGAAAAAAAAAAAAAAAAAAAAAAAAAAAAAAAAACTGGATCGTATTTTGCAATTCATCAAAGAAGAAAAACTTAACAGTTCCTTTTTCGATATGCCACTATCATTATTCAAGATATAGTTCTTACTAGTTCATTATAACAACACATTTCTGAGCTTACGTTTCAAAAACGGAATATTAAAACAAATATAACTTTGCCGAGTAAGTAAAAGTTTAAAAATGGCGGATATCTTACCCTGATATGTGTGTGAGTCGAGGTTGGTATTTACGTTCCGACAAGAACATTCAGTTGCTGCGTACGAACAACTCTTGCCCCTTAAATACACCTGGCTGGACTTGGGAATTAGACCATGTCACGTGTACCACGTGACGTTTCCGTTATTCAAGCTACAATAATCTTTTAAAGAACGTGACCATACTCTATTTTAAGGGGTCGCTATCTCAGGGCCCGTTCGGTCCACGTGAATTTTCGAAACATACTCATGTGATGGTCATTTTACATAACTTCAATGAGCTTGCAAAATAGGCATTACGTCATGAAAACGTTTGACTCAGTTTTAATCAGTTCTGAAAATTGTTACTTGCAATATTTTTTCATTTATTTTTATATATAATTTATATACACTACGCAGATGAATATACAATGCATATTTATTTTTGTTTCTAAAATTCATAAAAATAAATAGATGACTGGGGGAAACCGTGAATGACGGAATGTGTCTTTTAAGTAGGTATGTTGTAAAGCTGTTAGGTTAGGTCCATGTATGTTTCCGTAATTTCGTTTTAGCTTTTCAATTTCAACTAAGAAAAACGAAAACCAAACTCATTTTCGCTTATCCTTATTCAATTTCGAGCATGGAAATAAAAAACAACAACTATAAATCCATTTTTCAACACAAAAAAAAAAAACGAACCCGTTACCGTTTTTCCATTTTTGTTTGCAAAAAAAAAAAAAAAAAAAAAACGAATCTATTAGCTGTGTGTGTATAATAATGGTATACCTTCCTGCGGAATGTGTATTCGCACGGAGCGGCAATGTTTTGAATTCCATCGAAAAATATATTGAATATGGACAACGTTGTTCTATTTCGTGGTAGCAAACGTCTTTCTTTTTCTTAAATCTTAAAGAGCAGACGATTGTAAGAAATGAAATCTGCAAGATCCCGTTTAGTATCTATATAGACAGACCAATACTTTTGAAATAATTAAGTGACTTGAAATTAGGTGAGGCCTTTGAAATGAAGACAAGAACATATTGAGATGATACATACATTGACTTTTTTAATGATAGTTTTTTTTTTCTTTGCTTAAAGTTCCTTGTTTAATAATAATAACAATAGTAAAACAATAAATAGATCAGGTTATATCGCCGGAGGCCCAAACTTCTTCCAAGTCCTAATTTCGTCATCAGTTTTGTTTTTTACATAAAGTCGCTCAAATCGCACAAGATTTTCTGATCACACATGTAACATGTCACGTATATTTGGTTAACAGAAGTTCACGCTGTCAAACTTGCAATTTTTTTGTTCATTAATAGTTCATTGACAAAAGTAATGTATTAGTGTCACAAGAGACAAGAGATCTACTCTGGATTTATTTTTTGGTGGGTATGGTATCATGCCACATGTCTACGGCCTAGTGGTTAGAGCGTCTGCCTCGGGTGCGGGAGGTTGTGGGTTCGATCCCCGGCCGCGACATACCAAAGTCGTAAAAAAATACTGTTATAGCTCCCTTGCCTGGCACACAGCGTATAAGGGTAGTTGCAGGACTGGTTAACTTGGTGTCAGGATAATATGACTGGGTGTGATATCATGCCACATGCCTACGGCGTGATACTGCAATGTGGCATCACTATATCTGCATATCTGTCTCAAGTAGACATCGCCTCCAAATGACTGTAATACTGTCGGTAGGACATATATATATACCGATGATTATCTATGTGCAGTTACATGTAAAGCCAAGCATTCGCATCAGGTTAAAAAAATATGATCCCTATATATTTATCATTTATTCATTTGAAAAGAGAAAGTAACACTAAAAATAAGACTGAAACTCCTCGCAGTCTGGTCTGGCTTCCTTTTCTTAAACATATTCTTAGGTAATATCTCCTTTTTACCACTACTGAACGAATGTTGGCCTATATACATGTACTCATTTTGGGCAACTGTTTATGGTAATAGTGACGGGTGAGTTTGCTAAACCATTTTTAGACTTTTGGTATGTCGTGACCGGGGATTAAACCCGTGACGTCCAGGATATCAGAAATTTTGATACAAAAGAATTGCATTAGTATACGCTATAGTGTTTTCTTAAGTAATTTGTCTTTTTTCATTATTATTATTATTATTATTACTACTACTACTACTACTACTACTAAGACGAAGAAGAAGAAGGAAAATGCCAGGTTATTTTGACAGTAAATTATTTAATCGTTTTGTAATATGATGACAATCAAGAACGTAAAAGCGTATGCATGGTAAAATAAAAGGGAAATGATATGTCAATGGCCTACTTTTTAACTCGGCTGTCTGGCCACGTGTGGCAGTGCTAATTTTGTCCTCCCTCTTGTGTGACACCGGAATGTCAGATAACGATTTGAGAAATATTGAAATATATCAGTTTAAGATGTGGGGCCCTAATGGGCATTATGAAGAAATGAGAAATAAACAATTTTGTTATGTTGTATGCTTTAAAAGACAAAAATAATCCAAAATTGTCGTCCGATTCTTTACTTGCGAAAATATAGACATTTTTCTTATGTAAAACTCGGACATTAAATTGTTTATTTTAAAGAAACTCTTAGCTTTGTATTATTTATCCAATAGATACCTACACAAACAAGAACTATCATTGAAAATGATGAATACCCCAAGATACCGCTTTGTCACAGTTTCTGTTACCATGTCAGACAGTCTTTATAAAGTTGAAGAGTAAAAATAAAAACACACAAAAAGCAGGTAGAGTTCTGATACACTTATTTCCGATAAATATTTGGTTGGTACTTATAAATACTGTGAAGTTACATCAATATCTGACCAATAGTTGCTGAGAAATAGAGCAGATAAAATATATTCAAGAAATGAAGCAAGGGGGAATAACTCTGTAAACTCAGAAAATTGAAGCAAGCATTAAATGCCTACAACATAGGCAAACATACTTGGTATTCATAATTGTTGTGAAGGTAAATGAAATGTAGCTAAGAAATAGTGTGGACAAAATGTATATGATAAATACATGTATATCAAAGGGTCCTGACACAAATAAAATCAAGCCGGCCGGTCATGATGTGCCAATGACATGCGCATTGGTAGACGAAAAATACTGTGGACAAAATAGTTTCAATTTTTATTATGATGGACCATAATTCAAGTCAGTCATGATGTGCCAACATTATGCTCAACTAGACTTAGTCTGGGTCCCCTACCGTTGAGGTGCATAGTTCCGTTACCATAGCAACCAGAATTTTGGTCCGAGAAAAAAAAGTGACGTGCAGAATCTCCATACTGCCATCTTTTCATATACCAATTTTCAAAATATTATCTTAAACGGTTTTTAAGTTATCGCGGGATACATATTTCCGGACACCGGTAGGGGACTAAAAAGAAAGAGAGGATTTGAACCCACAATCCTCATTTTCAAAGCGTTTGACAGTTATTCTATCCAATTAATGGATGTTGTAGCACAAGTAAACATTGTCATTGCATACATGATCAGCAACGGAAATGAAACCGTAAACGACCGCATGTGTTACCCATGAAGTTAACTCGACGCGTCACGTAACAGACACGACTTAAAATAGCACTGTTAGACACATTTAGGAACAGAACAGAACACATTTTATTAAAGACTTGTACAAAGTACATCGTCTAAACAACTGCATATATACAAAATAAGCACGTGATTTGTCAGATAACAGTCCATATCCATTCCATTTAAAATTAACTGGAGTATATCTTCCTCACCTACGAAAAACGAACCTAACTAAGCAGCCAACGAAACCAGGGCAAAAGCCTACCTAGCACGTAACCACGGAGCTACTATATGTAATACTATACAGCTTTGTATACGACCTAAGCAAACTGGTGACCTGCTTCCCAATCACCGATGTGCATGGTACGGAAGAATCACCTAGGTTAGCTACCTTCCGATCCCCGGGGGCGTGGTACAGTAGCTAACCAATAAATATAACACTTGCTGCCGTGCGATCTAATCGACTGCATGTGCAAGACTGTATGATTGTGAGGAGAGCATCGCCTTATATACCTCAAAACCACATGACTATTCACAGACACGTTCATTCCTAGGTTGATTCCACAATTAACCAAATAGAATAACCAAAGGGGTGCCTAATACCTAGAGACCCTAACCTAACTGTATATATACCAGGCTAGCTACCTTCCGATCAATAAAAATAATTATACATGTATGTGAATTCCCAATTGCAAAAAGGCTTTAATTTGGAATCAAACTGAATTAGAAGAGAAAAAGAATGTGTTACGACTGATTATCAATTTAGATAAAAGCATGGAAAAATCACCTATGCACAGATTTTGTTGTTCACAGACTAAAACGTCCTTACGTTTTCATTTGGTTTAATTAATTTTCATATTCACTAAACACAAATAAAGCGCAATATCTCAGAGAGTCCGCTTTTCGTTCGGGAGGTCCGGAGTTCGAATCCCAGCCGGGGTACTTTCCTCCAGTGACCGTGTAAAACCAAAGAAGTATATATAAAAAAAATGGTACCAGACGCACCTTTGTCTGACACTCGGCAATATGGGGTTGCTATGGGAACTTGGGATACTCAGCAACAGGAACCCGCTTGAGGTCTTTCCTTGACCGCAATGTCTGATTATGGCCATAATAATCAGAAAATTCTTGCTATAGCAGATAGTTCGCTATTTTAATTTCATGATGGTGAAAGTGAAAATGAAGGAAAGAATAGATTATAAAAAATAGCAAAATATTTATTTTATATAGTACAACTCTTAAAAAAATAATAATGCATATATATATATATATATATATATATATATATATATATTCGCAAATACATATCATTATATTCCTTTATTTTGCTTTTTTCGGTTTAATTTTTAATTTAACTTTTTGTCATTCATGAATTATTACTCATTATTTGTCATGACTTACAAAATTAAAAAAAATCTAAAATCTAAGCATCAGATTATCACACACACACACACACACACACACATACTTACATTGCATTCGGTCGTGGTTTCATTTACCGACCGCGGCATACAAAATTCGTTAAACTTGGTACTTTTAGCCACAGGTACTTGAGGACAGGACCCTGTCTTTATCAATAAAAACAATCACGATGGTCTTTACATACTAAACAACAAGGTTACCAACTTCAGCAAGTATAATAGTCAATAACGGGCACCTATCTGAATCCTTTAACATAGAAAAAGGAGTGAGACAAGGATGTCCCTTATCATCTTTTATTTTTATTTTATGTATACAAACGCTGACAAATTATATAAATCATAACAAAGATATAAAAGGAATAGTTATCAATAAAACGGAGATAAAACAGTGTTTCTTTGCTGATGATGCAACATTTTTCAACAGTGGGGACGAAACATCCTTTAAAAACTTAATACAAACATTAAACCATTTTTCAAAATGTTCCGGCCTTAATCTCAATATAAATAAATCCATTATCCTACGAGTTGGATCTTTAAATAAAACTAACATCCAATTCTGTAAAACACAGCCTTTTGTCTGGACTTCAGAAAGTGCAACGGTTCTCGGTATAACCCTTTACAATGATATAAAACAAACATCCAAATACAATATAAATAGAAAAATTAATGAGTTCAATAAGATATTAAAACAATGGGAACATAGGAAACTTACATTGATGGGAAAAGTCATGGTTATTAAAACATTTGCCCTGCCAAAACTGATATACCCACTATCAATTTTAAACAATCCAAATAAAACAACAATAAATAGTGTACAAACAACCATATTTAAATTCTTATGGGATGGAAAACCTGATAAAATAAAAAGAAGCATTATATACTTACCCCAAGATCAAGGGGTTAAAATTCAAATATAGAATCATTTTCTAAAGGGGGAAAAAATCTCATATTTAAATGTAATATTGATGAAAACATAATTTCTAAAATAGATAATAAAAAATCCTTCCTTTTCGATGTCTTACATGCATGGATAAAAATTCATTCAAAAAAAAAGAGATTAAACTAAAAAAAAATATTAAATTAAATAAACTTCAAAATGAAGGAATTCTAAATTTCACTAAAACAACTCTGATAGAACAAATTTCAAATATTAAACAAATAAATAAATATCTTTACAACATTATTTCAAATAGTCAAGAGTCCCCATCAAGTGAAAGAAATGGTTAAATGAACTCTGTCTAAATCCTCATAATTTCCCATGGAAACAGATATATAATAATATTTACAAGTCGACAATAGACACAACATTACGAAACTTCCAATACAAATTTCTGATGAGAATAATCCCTACAAACAAACTACTTTTCAAATTCAAATATGTATCTTCAAGCCTGTGTGATTTTTGTAATGAATCAATTGAGTCGATTGAACATTTATTCTGGGAATGTAATACTGTACAGCCTCTATGGAACTCATTAAATACTTTTATAAAATCAAAATCTATTGATATTGTTGTAAGAAAAAATGAAGCATTGTTAGGAATAACAACTATAAGTATGAATTATAATGCTTGTAATACTCTTATAATAGTCATGAAATATTTTATATTTTATGCTAAAATTAATCAAATAAAACCATCATTTAACATATTTCAGGAATATCTCAAAAACAGAGTCAAAATAGAAGAAAAAATAGCGATTAACAGAGATAAATACGAAAGGAAAGGAAAAAACATCAGCCATGACCAACAAAAAAAAAAGAGATTAGATTTAATCAAAATGAATTGAAAAGTAGAAATATTTTAACCTTAAACATAACTTCTTTTTGAAACAAATATACAGAAAGATATGATAGATAGTTTTAGGGAGAATGCGTGATAGGAAAACATACGTTAATAGATCACGAATTTTTTTTTTTTTTTTTTTTTTTTTTGGAGAAAAGTTAAAATTAAATTATGTGGATAACAAGCATTTTTTCACATAATTATCTGGAAAAAGGCATGATATCCAGTTAAAATAAGTGAATATGTGATTGGCAGTAGTGGGCACTAACAGACAGTTTAGTCCTGTTAAGATACCTAAGTAGATAACTTGAAAATTTGCTACTTGCCAGATACTAACTGGATGTGTGACAATTTTTCAGAAAAGTTTCAACATAGCTAAGTGGATAAGTGGCTGGCAGAAAAATGCCACCATATAATTTAGTTATTTTAACCGATTGGAACCTCGATCAACGGAAGTGAACCTAAAACGACATCTATGACGTCATCGCCCACGAAGGTCAACTCAGACTGAGAAAAACATGTTGCGATTGTATATGATACACAACGGAAAGGTAAGAGTGTTTCGAAAAAATGTGTAAACAAAATTACTTCGGAATACTCTTACCGGTCTCTTCTGTACATAAACAAAACGCAGCGCTGACCTCATAGATATCGTTTTTGGTTCACTTCCGTTGATCGAGGTTCGAATAGACCCTTCTTAATATTATCTCATGCATATTTAGGTAATCAGAACGAGGGTTAGATGGGTCAGTTCAAACTCAGTTGTAAATAAACTCAGCAGCTTACACTGACAGAGACGTCAGTGGTGTACATAATAACAAAGGCTTAAGCTTTGTTGAGGCCAAGAAACTTATTAAATAACTTACATTTTCATCAGAGAAGAAGTTCTTGCACAAAAAATCCAAGTTTTCCAGTGAAGACTATCTACATTAAGACAGTTTCCATTTATCCACTATTTAAAACAAAGAATACCTAATAAGCCCAGCCATGCATATTTCACAAATACACAAACTGTTGACCAGATGTATACACATGGTTAAAACCAATTCTCAACACCTACAATAAAGCCATTAAGGTTACATTTCTTTGTATATAAGATAACCTTTTAGACAATAACATATAAATTATCAGCTTCTTTTTGGGCACCTAGCTAACAGTATCCCAAATGTCTTTTTCAGTTCTTGATAATACTGATGTATGCAGCAAATGCCACAAATCTCAAAGAAAGAATGAAATTTCGCATACTTATGTGTTAACGGAAGCCATTTTAATCAAGAATGGAATTAAATCACACATTTCTTTGTAATATAATATTTGATTTAAAGATTATGACATATGTTTTCCTCCTTTTTTCGAGACTTGAATAGAAACCCCCAAAACCAACATACATTTTCACTATATTATATATTAACAATAAATTATGGGTGAAATTAACTTTTATAAGATATATTTTCAGTGAATAGCGTACATATTTATTTCAGTTGTATGAAAGTTTTTTTTCTTCATGCAACTAATACGTTTTAAGTAATCTGTATAAATGTAAAATAAATGCATTGTTTCATTTCATATAATACTAGTTGCAAATTGTGACTGCCAAATTAGGCAAATGTCTATGTTTCAAGCACATTACGGGCTTACTCTAACAGATTGCTGATTAAAATGTATTAACACATCTTTACACTAAACATTGCAGATTTAAGAGGAAAGGAACCTCAGGACCTTGAAATTAGTGGTTATTCGAGCTGTAACCCAGCCATAGAATCCAGATCAATTCATTCCACATTATATACTAGTAATCCCGCCAGTGAGAGACCAGATCCAGTATCATAAAATATAGTCACAAATGACACTACTAGCTAGCTCCCACCAAGTCTGGAACAGCTTTAAATGACTCAATTGCATAAAAACAACATTTTAAGCAGAAGGTGTGTGTTTTCCTGGCCTGCCTATAAGAAATTACAGTTGAACATGTATTAGAAGCCATCTGTACATAGCGACCATCTGCATTAAGCAGTCAATTTGAATACAATGTTTTACAAAACTTAAGCATTTTGTCATATATTTGTACTTAAGTTTGCGGTCACCTCTGTTAAATGGTCACTTTCTCTTATTCCCTTGAGTGGCCATTGAAAACAGGTTTGACTGTACATGATTCACAAATATAAGTCAGTATATCTCGGACTCAGTCAGATCATATTAACAGTCTTAATATACCTGAGATAAAGAAATTTGAAGAAATAAAAATAAAATGAAATAAAAGAAAAAAAAAACAAAAAAAAAACAGGTCAGCTCCGGCATAAAGTCAGGAAGCACAGACTTACAGCATCTAACATGGGTAAAATAGCAAAATGCAGAAAAGATTATGATTGTCTCTACCTGCAACTAAAGAATAAAAGACATGTAACAACTAATGCCAATTATCGGCGATTAGTTTTTGATCGTAATGCTTATGCTTCTATAGAAGGAAATTCTTTGCATATGTATCCGTGTGGAATTGTTGGCAGTTCTGGTTCCAGAACCATAAGGTATATATAACCCATCAAGAAATCGGTCATTTGGACTTCTTGGATTCTCAAGTGGCCTGGGACTATATTTGAAGACCTAAAAATAAAGAAACACTAAATACTACATCATCAAGTGTTAACACTGTTGCTAAAATTATTTTTGTTAGAAACACTTTCCTTCGATACAGTTTTTGTAATTTTATAAATTGCAAGATGGACATAGTTTTCCATACATTGTTTATTTGACTATAATTCTGGACTTTTTTCAGTGTGTAAACTGGAGAATTTTGTAATACATCTGACATACACCCAGTATACAAAGATAAACTTCATAAAATTATATGCATCTCCAAGCATGTGAAGCATTGCCTAATGATGATTTAATGTACATACACTTTTGTTATTAAAATATAAAAATAAGAGCATAAGACCAGAGAAGATGGTTGTTGTGTTTTTATTTCTATACAATCAATGAATATCCTTGTTCTTGAACATAGTGATTTAAACTCAGTTTACAGTGTCTCTGGATAGCCAGATATAGGATATATCTGCAACATATCTTCCAGTAGAATTATAAATTGAAACACTGCAATGATAATGAGAAATTTATTTCAACAGTTACTTGTGGATGTGCTTCCACCAGTTGACACCATAACTACCTGAATGGTTATCAGCTGTACTGGTGCGTACACCTGACCCATTTAAATCTAATCCCTGGTATGCATAAATTTTGAGAAGGGCCTATGGGGTTAAATCACTAAATTCCCAATCGAAATCTTGACATTTCAGAATTAGAAATAATTATATTTGTATTTCTTTTGAACACTTATGAAGGAAAAATATCCGTTGACAGTGGGAACTCGCCAATATTACCGATGGGCACATTTTTCATAGATATTCTGACAACAATTCCTGATGGGTGCTCTACAGTATCCTGCTGAACTATGTAAATGGCGAATTAAAGTTGAAAACCGATACTTCAAAGAGCTTCGGGGGGGGGGGGGGGGGGGGCAGCTAAACCTAGGTTAGTTTTACAAAGTTTCCTCCACAAGATGTAACACATATTTTCAGGACATGTCAATGTCAACAATTGCAAGGGATGAAATTCATGGTTACAGAGGTTAAAATTTACCAGTTGAAGTATGTAACTGAAGAAAATGACACTTCTTCAGTATGCGGATATAATGGTTTTAATATACTTTAATCTAAACATCACATGAATAACAATATGAACTTGTATAACTAAAACACATGTATTCTACTAAAAGCATGACTGTAACTGTCAAAATCATCATATATAAAACAAAACTCAATATATTCTACTTTTCTCTCTGTCTTTAGCTTTGGGATGCCATGAATTCATCATTGGACATTTTACTATGAGGGACAAAGACCTTTCTTTTTATGTCTCTCTCCTTCCTTCTGTATTCTTTTGGCTCTTGCTCTTTTGTTTTTCCCGCAATCACCGTAGTCTCTCAGCATTGGAAAGGCACATTCTGTGAAAAAAAAAGAAAAACTCACAATCTGTTAAGTTGATAAAATATGTTGCATTGTAGGTAATGTCACACTAAGTAGCTCAATTTTTTTTTTGAAAAACAAAGACATATGCACAATCAAATAAAGAAATGTTCTTAACCAACTATCAATATACACACTCCATTTTAAAGTATTTTGTCTCCTCCGAAACCGGTTATATCCTCCGTAACATATACATGATTTTTCCATTAAACATGACTATTTTCCAAATTGTAGATGCTTTAACTCCAGCACGTTTTACTAGATATATTACCAAGTACATTTAATAAGGAATCTAAGTACATAGCTTACATGGCTTTATTAAAAGCAATATAAATTCGTCAAAATGTCACCTCCGTTACCATTTTCAATCAAAATTATCAATTATTTAGCATATTTTAGGTAGCTACATGAACAGTGGAAGTTAAATCTTGAGTAAGTACCAAATGTTTGCTAAACATTTCAATTATGTACATCGTAATAAGATGTACAATAAACACTTTCGCAATGAGACATTTTTTTCTCACTCCCATATCGGCTCAATTGTCAGTGGAATTTTATACATCGTCACCATCAACATCGCTACATCCTAGATTTCGATGATTATAGCAGGTTATTCCAAAATGAAAATCATTTCAAACGCATGCACCAGTCATGAATACTATGCACAACTATCTCAAATTCGTACATACCTCAGAGAACCATGATTGTCCAAGAATATTCTTGTAGGTGTAATAAACACTTACTGTAAGTCAGTCAGATGTGGATTACATCCCTCAATAAGTCTGTAGAGATATCAACAGAAATTCTTCATAATATTCCCGTTATTTAGGTGAAAAAGTCTATACACGGTAAGTTGATATTTAATGTAAATACGAAGCTACATTAGATAGTGTTTTATGAAAATTTATATAAATATCCTATTTTTCAGGTTATTGTTTAGATCCCAGAAATGAAAGTACATTTCAAAAAGGTTCGGACTTTTAAATTGCTTTAATGGTTAACGATTATTTTTATGATGCTTGGGATGGTTACAGTATTTATAGGCAGAGCAAAAAGGATTTGGTGAAAAATGTAAAAATATGAATAGAGTTTAAAATATCTGCATACTAGTGCAAGTATTTACATAAGATATAAATTTAAGAAAAATCTACCTAAAAGGGGGGGGGTGTAGGGGAGTTCAAATAAATTCTTCATTCTTTGGTTTAAATTTATTTTAAATATGTGCAGCTTTGTGTTCAGACAGATGTGAAGACCTCATGTAGCTTCATGGTTCAAGAGTATGATTAATTTATGGACAAATATATATAATCAAATCAGTAGGAAAAAAAAGATGAGAAACAATTTCTGTAATGAAATACATTTAATTATGCTTTATTGCAATACATTTTGTTTTTATTTACACCTATATAATGTCGCAGGGTGAGAAAGATGTGCAGCCTGACCGTGACTCGAACCCGGGGCCTTTGTTTTACAAGGCAAATACTATACCAACTGAGCTTCTTGACCGCATACACACCTTTCTATATCCTACTGTGAGTATTTGGTACATTATCCCCCTTCATGAATTCTAGGAGTTATTGGGTACCGGTAAATATAACCATGTGCAGGTGTAATTAGACAGACCTGGCACCTGTGTCACAGTCGTTGGTTGCCTAATGTCACAGGGTAAGAAAAAATGTG
The DNA here is from genome assembly GCA_021229015.1 of Solen grandis. Taxonomy (NCBI): domain Eukaryota; kingdom Metazoa; phylum Mollusca; class Bivalvia; order Adapedonta; family Solenidae; genus Solen; species Solen grandis. The sequence goes on along the minus strand of CM037790.1, from coordinate 3,575,613 downwards.
CAGCCTGACCGAGACTTGAACCCAGGGACTTTTTATGCTTAGAGGGCGAATGCTCTACCGACAGATTGAGCTACCCGGCCGATAGCATCTACGGCATACACATCTTCATTCCCTATTGTGAGTAATATGCAGTATGCAAATCCAACATTTCTGGACTCTCTATATTATTTATGTGTTTAAATACCAAAGCAAATCTATTACTGATGTTCCCAGACTATATTTAAAATTATAAAACTAATTGTCTTCATTTTTCGACTTTTTTTCAGCTTGCAATAACTAGAAAATATGAGTGGCTGCGGAAAACCTGGTAAATTGGACACTGACAATACATAAGCTCTAAAGAAAGGACAGGAACAGCTTTATCCAGTTTTCAAGCCAAAATTCAACATTCTGTTCACCTAAGCATCATTTAAAAACATCTCAAGCAACCAATGGACCATTTCATCAGGGGCTTCGCAATATGCAGTATAATTTTGACTAAACTACGACAAAAACTGTGACTGGTGGAAAATTTGATGCATATGTTTACTACCCAACTGAACACTGGGTGGAATGTTATACCAAGATAAAGACTTGGTATTTGGAGAGGATTTCTTGATTTACATATGTAAATGTCTCCTTGCTTGCGTTTCATAATACATAGTACTTCAACTCAGATTTCTCTTAACTAAAAGTTCAGAAAGTTTAAAATTCCCGTATTTATTGACCTAGTGATTAAAATATTTTTCATGAATGTTCTTAAGCAAATGGTATTTAACCATCTTGAAATAAAAAAAAAATTTTAATTAAATTTGCTTATTGAAGAGAAAATATTGGAGACCATTCCAGATTATCAGTTATCCTTCTAAAGTGTAAGCACATCAGTTTGTTTCCAATTTTTCTGTCTTTCTTTTTTGTTTGGACCAAACTGATTCTCTTTAAATTAAAGTAACTAAAATAACACTATTCTACATTCCTTTTTTGGAATATGAATCAATGACTTAAAACGATTGTCCTAACATGACCCTTCTTAGTTCAACAGGTGAGCTATTCGGATCACCTTGTGTCCCATCTTTTGATGGCAACAATTTGCTTAAAAAGACAATCATATCTTCTGAAACTACTTGTAGGATGCCCATCTGTTGTTTGCATTGGCAACCATCAAAATTTGATTTTGAAAATTTTAAAAATCCTGTTCCATGAAACAAAGGCCAGAATAATTCAATTTCATCTGTTACAAATTGCCACCTCATGGCTATCTACTGTCATTGCTAAAATTAAGTTGTCCCTTAAATTTTTTCCCCTCTGAAACCAATGGCCAGAATTTAATTTCAATTTGCACAAATGGTTAAC
>CM037790.1:3524181-3574181 GCA_021229015.1 Solen grandis | reverse complement strand
ACTCCTGTAAAAGCCAGTGGAAAATATTGTGTAAGCACACAGTAGATCATTGATTGTTAAAAACATGGTTTATTGGCAACCTGTTAAAAAAGGGTTAAAAAAATGCGCCTGCAAGGTTAAATTCTAGGCCTATTTGTTTTTTCATGCATAAAATTAATTTTCATTCAGAACTTACTTATATGATGTCAAATGTTGAAAATCTTGGTACCGTTAGAAAGGTATTTAAAATCTCAACATTTCATCTATTAATGTATGACCTTATTTTTCACTATCATTGAGATTTAGTCGGTTAAAACTAGAGAACGGCCAATCATATTTGTGTCATTTATACTTATTCGAGAATAACTTTGCAGTTTCTTATCCAAACTGTAAATATGCATACCATTAGAAAGACCAGAAGATACTCTATAAAATGAATTCATTTTCTTATTTATAAAAATTAAAAGTTGCTTTATTATAAGCAGATGAACTGTTTGTAACAACAGCAGAAAGGATAGTAGAAACTGTTCTCACAAAGTCTTATTTTCCATGTTACTGTCTTATATGAAGTCCAATTTTAAAAAGCAAGTTACCATTTGAAAGGCAGAATTTTTAATATTCCATAAATGCTTTATGTATGGACTTATCTAATATAATTTTCAAGATATAGACGTTAAACCTCGAGGAAACAGCAAATATATAGCCAAAAATATGTTCATGTCATTTACTTCTGCAGCTATACCTTTGTCATTTCTGATCTGATCTTCAAATTCTGCATACCAGCAGAAAAATGAGAAGGTGCTCTAAAATATTTGTTCATATTATTATTAAAAAAAAAATCAATATTAACATGGCAAAATCTGTTGAGCAGTTGGGAATAACTGCAGAGAAGCAAGCTGAAATGGTTAACGTGAATTCTTATTGCCATTTGAAAGGTCTTCAAATTCTCTGCATTTCACACACTTTATGTTAAACTTATCTTTCACAGTTGTCAGATATAGACAGTTAAACCGTGAGAAAACGGCAAATATATAGTCAAAAATGTGTCCATGTCATTTACTTTTGCAGCTTTAATTTTGTCATTTCTGATGCATTTTTCAAATACTGCATATCAACAGAAAGGTGAGAATGTGCTCTAAAATATTTTTTCATATTGTTATACACAAAAATCAATACTTTTCGAGTTATAAATTGTGAAGTGCAGTTGGGATCACTCCAGATTTACTTTTCCCGCCATAACTGAACCATTTCAAGCCCAATCCTCAAAAACAGAATATTCATATGAAGCTCTCTCAAAGCACTACATATAATATCCATAGTCTCGATAGAATGATTTTTGTTTTTGAGATATAAAGCTCAAAAGAAAAATAACGATATTTGGCATATGACCTTGACCTTTGTAAACCAAATAAGACATAGAATTGATTGCAGATCTGTAGTGCTTAATGGTTGGCTTTTCCATATTATCATAGGCTAGAAAAGTTTAGCCATGCACTAATGGGATATACACATATTCCAGAAACACTCTCTTGGTTCTTGCTTACAACTATAAAGTGTTTTTTATCATCCTTGGTGCATTAATTAATCATTAAGAAGTGGCATACTCTTATTAATTAATTACACGAACAATAGAAATTATTTATAGCAATTAATTTATAGGGAAAATTTATTGCTATAAATAATTTGTAGTGCTTATGTAATCAATAAAAGGTGCAATTTCTTTCTTTCACTAAAATGTATATGTGGACTACCATGCAGCTGGAAGCATGTAGTATATGCATGTAAGTGTAGGGTTGTGAAGGGAACATCATTGCTGCTTAAACCTCCAATGTGTGTGGGGGAGGTCAGAATCAATCATTTACAGGAAAAGTATGTAACGTCATCTTTTGTCTCTAAAATATATTCTTTGTTTGACCTCAATGCAAAATGCAATATCTGAAGCAAATACTTCCATAGTGCAGCAGAGCCACCACAAAAAGCTTATGTGAAATATTCAGAAATTAACAAAAATATTTTTATACCCCGCTGCTTTTGCCATTTGTCAGCCACTATGATGTGCAATTAGACAAATCAGTACAGCATCAATGTGGTACAATGACACATTAATCAAACATGCAAGTTTGCTTGCTTGTAGCAGGGGTTATTTTGAGTGATATGTAACAGGTACAGTTGTGATCATCTTTGTTTTTGCTTTTCAGTACATGATAACACAATATGAGAATGAAAATAAAGTATATAACGTCTTGTAACATTACAACAATTTAACATATAATCACATTGCATAAGACACTAATGAATCTTATATTTCATATACATGTTACTAAAATAGATATCAAATCATTCTCAGGGTTCATTCTAGAAATGAAATCAGTGGGGTCAAAAAATTGGGGACATTGCCAAAAACACAGGGGTCAATACAAAATAAATCTTAACAAACAGAAAGTGACTTAAAAGGGATTCATGCCTCTTAAATGTCATTCCTTATTGCTAATGTCTTTGAAAATCCATTAACTATGACGAAAACTAAAACTTTGGAACTTTTTTTGAATTTTTAAACGTTTTAAGTCTGTTTTGAATAACATCATGTTTTGGTTATGACAGTTACTATCATTAGTCATTAAAAGCCTTCTGTGGTTCTTCTCTTTCCAGTATTTAAGGGCACTTTTGAAGTCAAATTTATATATGGCTGTAGAAAATTCGGGTTTCATTTATTCAGCTTTCAGTTCACCCACATGATCTCTGACCTGGTTAGCATACTTGAACGAAAGTGCATTGATCCTTCTTAGGGAATTCTGTTTATTTATTCAGTTTTTATTTTGCATACGTCACAATACATTATACTTTCATCGTTATCATATCTGAACCAAGAAAACCTCCAGCTAAGTGGTTTGAAAAAGCCTATGCTTACTTTCTTGTGACGAACTAACAGTAACTGTATCTGACATATCCATTCAGATATCGACTGGGGGCCTCTTTTATCGTTATTTCCCACTGATTTATTATTATTTTCATCACTACTTGTCTTTTGTTGCTTCGACCATAATCAGTCATAATCAGTCATCTTTGCAAATTACAAATTGGAAAAGAAACGCCGATTTCGATTGGTCGTAATAGGCTAACATGATGAAAATATTGCTACCACAGCCAATCAGCGACGCTGTAAAAAAACTCCGGCGTCCGCTTTGTCGTCCGGAATCTTAACGTTGGCCATAACTTCTCTACTATTCCATAAACAACTTTAATTTTTGGTATGCATATTCATCTGAACAAGGCCTATCCAGACATATGCAAAAGCGGCTATAATATTGATAGTGCACTTTATTATCGATATTATATGATCAGAATAATATTTCGGTTGTTGACGCTTTTAGGCTAATATAGAAAAAACTTGAAAAATCTTCTTCTCAGAAACCACAAGACCTGGGGTTTAGATATTTAGTGTGTAGCATTGTCTAGTAGATCACAACCAACTTTGTTCAAATCATGGCCCGCCCTGGGGTCAAATTTGGCCCTGCCAAGGGGTCACCTGATTTTACATAGGCTAAAAAATTTTAAACCGGCCTGGAGTTTAGATATTTGGTATGAAGCATGATCTTATGACTCTCTACCAAGATTGTTCAAATTATGACCCTGGGGTCCTAATTGGCCCCGCCCTAGGGGTCACTTGATTTAAAAAAGGCTAATATAGGAAAAAAACTTGAAAAATCTTCTTCTCAGAAACCACAAGGCCTGGGTGTGCAGCATTATCTAGTAGATCACAACCAAGTTTATTCAAATCATGGCCCTGGGGTCAAACTTGGTTGTGATCTACTAGATAATGCTGCACACAAAAAATCTAAACATAGGCTAATATAGAAAAAAAATTGAAAATTGAAAAATCTTCTCAGAAACCACAAGGCCTGGTGTGTAGCATTGTCTAGTGGATCTCTTCTAAGTTTGTTCAAATCATGACCCTGGGGTCAAAATTGGCCCCACCCCGGGGGTCACTTGATTTAACATAGACTAATATAGGAGAAACCTGAAAAAAATCTTCATCTCAGAAATCACAAGGCCTGGAGTTTAGATATTTGGTATGTAACATGGGCTAATAGACCTCTACCAAGTTTGTTCAAATCATGAATCATGCATTGTCTAGTGGATCTATACTTAGTTTGTTCAAATCATGGCCCTGGGGTCAAATTTGGCTCCGCCATAGGGGTCACCTGATTTTACATGGGCCGATATAGAAATAACTTGGAAATTCTTCTTTTTAGAAAACTAGAAAACTCATGGCCTGGGGTTTAGATATTTTGTGAAAATTGGCCCCGCCCCAGGGATCACTTGATTTTACGTAGACTTATTTTGGAAAAAACTAGAAAAATCTTCTTCTCAAAAGCCATAAGGTCTGGAGTTTAGATATTTGGTATGTAACATGGGCTAATAGACCTCTACCAAGTTTGTTCAAATCATGACCCTGGGGTCAAAATTGGCTCTGCCCCAGGGGTCACTTGATTTTACATAGCCTAATGATACTAGGTGAGCGACCCAGGCCCTCTTGTTTTAAATGCCTGTCATTTCAGAACCGTTACCAACAGGGCACTGATATTTCACATGTGAATTCCTTGTGGCAAGACCTTTCATTTAATGTTACACTTTTGGGCATTTGACCTTGACCTTTGATCTTTGTCCTATTTTTAGCTCACCTGAGCACTTGTGCTCAGGGTGGGCTTTTGTGATCGCCTTTTGTTCGTCGTCAACAATTGCTTGTGAACACTTTAGAGGCCACAGTTTTGGCCCAATCTTCATGAAACTTGGCCAGGATGTTTGTCTACATGATATCTCTAATGAGTTCAAAATTGGGTCATGTGGGGACAAAAACTAGGTCACCAGGTCAAATCTTAGAAAAACCTTGTGAACACTCTAGTGGCCACAGTTTTTATCCAACCTTCATAAAATTTGATCAGGATGTTTGTCTACATGATATCTTGGATGAGTTTGAAATTGGGTCATGTGGGGTCAAAAACTAGGTCACCAGGTCAAATCTAAGAAAACCTTATGAACTCTTTAGAGGCCACAGTTTTAGCCCAATCTTCAATAGATTTGGTCTAAATGATATATTGGATGAGTTCGAAAATGAGGGGTCATGAAACTTTGCCAGGATGTTTGTCTTTATGCTATGTCAGATGAGTTTGAAATTGGGTCATGTTGGGTCAAAAACTAGGTCAGTAGGTCAAATCTTAGAAAATCTTAGAAAAACCTTGTTACACTCTAGAGGCAACAGTTTTAGACTAACCTTAATGTAACTTGGTCAGAATGTTTCTTTACATCAAATCTCAAATGAATTCAGAACAGGGCAAAAAAAAAAAAAATCTTGTGAACACTGTAGAGGCCTACATTTTTGTCCCAGTGTTCATTAAACTTGATATGAATGATGACTGCATGAATTCCCAGTTGAGTGCAAATTCAGGTAGGATCAAAATGTAGGTCACTTAGTCAAATGTTAGAAAAACACTTTAGATGCCAGATTTTTGTCATTATGCCTAACACAGCCATCTTACTCAGGTGAGCAACACAGGGCCATCTTTGGCCCTCTTATTTAAATGTTTAACAAAAATATGTAAAGTTGGCAAAAACAGACATGCGTTGGCACCCGCATGCGATGCTCTTGTTTATACCTACAGATAATCTACAATACTATGATCATATATCAGAATTTCATAGCCACTGATTTGGCTGTTATTAACTAATTCCACAAACTGCCTAATTTACACAAATATAAATAAAGTAATCTAAATATATAAGTGCATGAACCACTTCATTGGGGTATAGTTTTGAACTTTATTGAAATATTTTTCCTGATGAAAAACAAATGTAATGCACCTAGAGAATGGAATGTGTTATGATGCATGAGTTAGACATGGGGACACTCGCCAGGCACTTGTTAGGTTACAAACGCTTATGATTATGCATGGCCTACAAGGGCTGATCTGACTACACAAGGGAGCTTGATTAGTTTTGTAAATTTTCAGGAAATCTTTGTGATGGGGCAGGGGAATAAATTTCCTACAGTCATTTAATTTACCGTATACACCGGCAGATTAGGCGCACTTTTTTTCAGATAATTCAAGTTTATAGAGGGGGTGCGCCTTATATGATGATATACAGCTTTTCAGGTTTCTTTTTTCAATCACCGAGAAATGAAAATTACCGGTATAAGATCTCAGAAAATGGATATACTGAAAGCCAATGAATACAATAATATGACACAAAGTCTATACGAAACCATGATAAACAATACCAGATTATTGCTTTTGTTCTTATTAGTTATCCTACAGGTATATTTCATGATAAAATGATCGTGAGAAACTGAAACAACTTGATGGAAGCCATTTTCAATATAAACAAATAAGTTTATTTTACGGGACCTCATGATGTATAGGAGAAACTTGACAGGTGGCAATTGTTACGTAATGTTTGTTAGTTGGGAGAATTTAGACAGGTGACAATGGTCCCCAGTGTTAGAATGCGGGGACACGGTTGAGTAATGTCATGTTATGAAAATGTGTCACCTTTATCCTACCCGTCGTTAATGTAATGGTCTAACGGTAATCTTATGCCATGTGTAAATAAAACGGTTCACCGTATGACTAGCCCGGTGACGTACGGATAGCTTTCGGTCTGTCAAAATGTACGACGGCGCAAATTTCAAAACAAGATTTCGCTGCATACAATACGATAAGTGATTTATTTTTTTTCCAAATAAGTTACCCTGAAAGTTAGGATGCGCCTTATACGTAGCTGCGCCTAATCTGACCGTGTATACGGTATATCTGTGATTCTGTCAGCATGAATCCAGTTAATCATTTTACTTACAGAGGCAATATTTTGCATGTCATCAAAAGCAAGATTGAGTTTTCATATTTTCACCTTATTTTCTATATTCATTGCATTGATTTTGGGAAGTATTGCAACTTTAAATGTAAATTACATATAAAAGAATGGGGTTGGTTATTTGTATTTTTCTTTTATAGCCACAAAAGGACCATGGTGTGTACACAGTCTTCATAGAACTGGGGGACACAAAGATTGAGGTGAGCATAAATCTAGCGGAATCCTGAAATATGCTTTTATATAAAGTCATTGGTTTGTCCAGCAAGGCAAATAATTTTACCCTCGCCCATCCTTTTGTAATACATGTACAGCATTCTCTGTTTTCTTGACATCGTAACTGATAATTGACACTTGTCATCTTGACATCAACAAAATCATCATTTTATGCCAAGAAAGAGGTATGTCAACATATGAATTAACATGTAAAATCTTTTTTCAGACACCAGGAAGTGAAATTTACAGCTATACAATCTCAGAAAATGGATATACTGAAAGCTTTTTAATCGATAATATGCCATAAAGTCGATAGGAAACCATAATAAACAATAACAGGTTATTGCTTTTGTTCTTATTACTTTTCCTACTAGTATATTTTTATGATAAAATGATCGTGAGAAATGGAAGCCATTTTCAGTATAAACAAATAAGTTTTATTTTACGGGACCTCATGATATACAGGAAAAACTTGACAGGTTTTAGTTGTTCCATAATGTTTGTTAGTTGGGAGAATTTAAACAGGTGACATTAGTCCCCAGTGTTATTTAGAATGCAAGGACATGGTTGAGTAATGCCATATTATGAGAAGTTGTAACCTTTATCCTACCCCTCCTTAATGTAACAGTAATTTTATGCCTTGTAAATAGAACAGTTCACCATATGATTAGACACGGTGACATACAGATAGCTTTCAGTCTGTCAAAATGCACCTAGTTTGCATGTGTGTACGGTACTCGCTTTTAATGGCACCAAAGGATGTTCAGTGTATGATCAGTGTTTTTCTAGAAATAGTTTTATACATGTACCATAGGTTTTTAGCTTACCTGAGCACAATGTGCTCAGGATGAGCTTTTGTGATCTGCATCTGTCATCCGTCATCAGCAATTTGCTTTAAACGATATCTCCTCTGAAAACGCTAGACAGAATTTGATCAAACTTGGCAAGGATGATCCTTGGGTGAACCTTCACAATAGTTGCTAAAATAAACTTGATCCATGTAGACTCTGGTTGCCATGGCCACAGCAAGAAAAACGAATAACAATAAAGTCTTAAAAATCATCTCCTTTAAAACTACTGGCCAGACTTCAAAATGTTTTAGTACAGATGTTTCTTGGGGGCTTAAATTTGCCTATAATTTATATAGTGAACACTCAATACGACATCTTCTATGAAACTGCTGGACAAAATTTGATTTAACTTGGCACGAATGATCCTTCAAGTTGAACCTTCACAAAAGTTGCTAAAATAAACTTGATCCATGTAGAACCCTGGTTGCCATGGCAACAGAAAGAAAACTTTAAAAATCATCTCCTTCAAAACTACTGGCCAGATTTCATATACATATGGTGAAATCTTTAAATAACATCTCCTCTGAAACCTCTGGACATAATTTGATTTAACTTTGCAGGGATCATCCTTGGCTGAACCTTCACAAAAGTTGCTAAAATAAACTTGATCCATGTAGAACTCTGGTTTCAGTGGCAACGGAAAGAAATAACTTTTGAAAACTTTTAAAATCATTTCCTTCAGAACAACTGGCCAGATTTCAAAATGTTTTAGTACAGATGTTCCTTGGGTAACCCTCTAATAAGATTGCTAAAATTATTCCAGTCTGTAAAAAAACATGACCTCCAGGGGTGGGGCTAATTTGCATTATATGTATAAAGTGAAATCTTTAAACAATATCTCCTCTAAAACCACTGGACAGAATTTGATTAATCTTGTCAAGGATGATCCTTGGGTGAACCTTCACAAAAGTTGCTATAATAAAATTGATCCATGTAGTACTCTGGTTGCCATGGCAATGGAAAGAAAAAATTTATGAAAATTATAAAAATCAGCTCCTTCTAATTTACTAGCCAGATTTCAAAGTGTTTAAGTACAGATGTTACTTGGGTAATGTCTACCAAGATTGCTAAAATTATTCCGATCTGTAAAAAACATGGCCGCCAAGGGCAGAGCTACTTTGCCATATATATATACTCATTTGTATCAAATTTCCAGTTATGTCTAATTTATTTTCTAGTCCTGAATTTGTTTCCTATATATACATATAAATATTCGACGCTTAAGTCAAATTCCTTTAAGCCAAAATTCCTTTTGTCTCAAAGCGATTATCTGTCCCCATGTTGTTTTTTCTCACTTTTTGTCTGTCGCTTGACTTAAAGATCAAAGCAGTCACCAACACCTGGCACGTGTCAGTTTGTTAATGTGACGTCACGGAAATTGACTGATTGACAATCTACCTGTATTGAGCTAATTTGTGTTGGATTGGAGCAATTAAAGAAGTCATCAGATTGTTTATTTTTTTTTAGCTCACCTGAGCACAAAGTGCTCAAGGTGAGCTTTTGTGATCGCCCGTTGTCCGTCGTCCAGCGTCCATGCGTCCGTGCGTGCGTCCGTCGTCAACTTTTCGTTCAAACGACTTCTCCTCCTAAACCACTGGATGGATTTTGACAAAATTTCACAGGAATCATCCTTATCATGACCTCTATCAAAGTTGTTCAAATTATTTTGATTGGGTGAATAAGTAGGTCACAGGAGCTAAAAATAGATTTTTAAAATGCAATCTTAGAAAATCTTCTCCTGCAAAACTGTAAGGCCTAGAGCTTTAATATTTGGTATGTAGCATTGTCTAATGACTCTCTACAAACGTTGTTCAAATTATGACCCTGGGGTTAGAATTGGCCCTGCCCCGGGGGACACTTGTTTTACATAGACTTATATAGGAAAAACTTTAAAAATCTTCTCCTATGAAACCAAAAGCCCTAGAGCTAAGATATTTGGCATGTAGCATTGTCTAATGAATCTCTACAAAAGTTGTTCAAATTATGACCCTGGGGTTAGAATTGGCCCTGCCCCGGGGGTCACTTGTTTTACATAGACTTATATAGGAAAAACTTTAAAAATCTTCTCCTATGAAACCAAAAGCCCTAGAGCTAAGATATTTGGTATATAGCATCATCTAACGGTTCATTACCAAGATTGTTCAAATCATAGCCCTATGGTGATAAATGACCCCGCACCAGGGGTTACTTGTTTTACATAGAGTTATATAGGAAAATCTTAAAAATCTTCTTTTATGAATCCATAAGGCCTAGAGCTTAGATAATTAGCTCACCTGAGCACAACGTGCTCATGGTGAGATTTTATGATTGCCTTTTGTCCGGCGTCTGTCGTCCGTCCATCTGTCCGTGCGTGCGTGCGTCTTGCGTCAACTTTTTCCATTAAACAACATCTCCTCCTAATCCGCTGAAGGGATTTTGACAAAATTTCACAGGAATCATCCTTATGATGTCCTCTAACAAAATTGTACAAATTATTATGATTGGTTGAAAAAGTAGGTCACAGGAGCTAAAAATAGATTTTAAAATGCAATCTTAGAAAATCTTCTCCTGCAAAACTGTAAGGCCTCTACAGCATGTAGAATTGTCTTATAAACCTTTACAAAAATTGTTTAAATCATGGCCCTAGGGTCAAAATTTGCCCTGCCCCAGGGGTCACTTTATTTTACATAGGCTTATAAAGGGAAAACCTAGAAAAATCTTCTCATCAGAAACCACATGGCCTGGTGTTAAGATATTGGGTATGTAGTATTGTCTGGTGGATCTCTACTTAAGTTGTTCAAATCATGGCCCTTGGGTGAAAATTGGCCCTGCCCTAGGGGTCACTTGATTTTACATAGGAAAAATAGAAAAATCATCTCCTGAAATACTGCAAGGCTTAGAGCTTGGATATTTGGTATGTAGAATTGTCTTGTGAACTACTACAAAAGTTGTTAAAATAATGACCTCTGGGTCAAAATTGCCCTCGCTCCAGGGCTCATTTTATTTTACAAAGGCTTATATAGGGAAAAACTAGGAAAATCTTCTTCTCAGAAACCACAAGGTCAAGAGTTAAGATATTTAGTGTGTAGCATTGTTTAGTACATCTCTATCAAGTTTTTTTCTTCAAATCATGGCCCTGTGTCAAAATTGGTCCCACTTTAAGTATGTTCATATTATAAACCATTGAAAGCAATATTTCTCAGGTGAGCGATTAAGGGCCATCATGGCCCTCTTGTTTTTTTTTCTTTTATTGCAATGGCTATCAATCATTTTCTGGTTATTATGGTCATATTTTAGACCTTTTTTTTGCTGAAGAGATAACAAAGGAAGAGACAGTGGTTGGATACAAAGGAGTCCAGGTGCGATACCCTAGCTCTTTGCGAATAGACCCCTTGGTTCCTTTACATGCCTGGTGTATAGTTGAACATCAAATCATGATATTTGAACATCATAATTATAACAATATTTGAACATCATATAACGATGTTTGAACATCATATGATTTGAACATCATAAAACGATATCTGAACATCATATAAATATGTTTGAACATCATATAACAATATTTAAACATAATATAACGATGTTTGAACATCATATAACGATATCTGAACATAATATAACAATGTTTGAACATCATAAAATGATATCTGAACATCATATAACGGTATATCTGAACATCATATAACGGTATATCTGAACATCATATAAATATGTTTGAACATAATATAACGATGTTTGAACATCATATAACGATATCTGAACATCATATAATGGTATTTAAACATCATATAACTATATTTGAACATCATATAATGATGTTTGAACATAATATAATGATATTTGAACATCATATAATATGTACATAATATTTCGATATCTGAACACCATGAAACAACACAGTAGAATCATATAATGGCTTTCTGACAGCATAAAGAGACAAACACACATTGCATAATGACAAGTTGGCATGGTGTAATTGAAAATAACACCACATTATACTTTGTTTGCATCATAGCATGTCAAATACACATCGTTAAATGTGTTTGCCTATGTTAAGGCAGCTATGGTGTTCCATAGTCTACATTTAAATATTAAATAACCGAGGATTATTATGCCTAGTATGGGAGTTATGGTCTATAATTCTTAAGGTTGCCTTTAGGCAGTGGTACTCAGTGAGCAATATAGGGCCATCATGGTTCTCTTGTTTTAAAAGTATAATAAATTTTTACTGACAGTTGCTAACACCACTTGGGGACAAGAGTCCGATACAGACATTCTTGGACAAAAACAAAGATGGAGGGATGCACCATATATGCTTAGAGGTATGTAAACCAGATATTAAACATAAAGAAGAAGAAAGAAGAAGATTGTAGTAGCCAGTTACCAGTTTAACCCTTTCCCTCATATAGACTCATTTTGACGCACTCAATAGGTACCACATAAAGCCTGATCTGCAGAAAGCCAAACTCAATCCTTACCAAATTTAATTGTAAAATCCTCATTACCAGACCACTGAGGAGCAGCGAACAGCATAAAACCTGATCAGCCTGCGAGTTACTCGCAGGCTGATCTGGTTTTATGCTGTTCACATAGGTCTTTTCATGGTATCCTCTATGAGGGAAAGGGTTAAGACACCATTTCCTTCCAGTTGTATGGTTTTATTATTTTCTATGTCCTTACCACTAAGCGGTCAGAGCATATATTTTTACCCATGACTGTCATCCATCATTACAAAGTATAACAGCTTTACATGCTTGGAGATACTTAGTTGATTTTTAGCTTACCTAAACACAATGTGCTCAAAGTGAGCTATTGTGATCGATGAATGTCTGGCGTTTGGTGTCCATCGTCAACATTTAACTTAAACAACATTTCCTCCTAAACTACTGGGCCAATTTACATAAAACTTTACAGGAATGTTCCTTGGGTGATCCTCCTTGAAAAATGTTCAAAGAATTGAATTCCATGTCGAAATCTGGTTGCCATGGTAACTAAAAGGGGAAAAAATGTAAAAAAAATCAAAAATCTTTTCACTCAAATGTTCTGACTGGATTTCAAAATTATTTGGCACAGATGTTCCTTTGGTCACTCTCTACAAAATTTTTTTTAATTGTTCAAATTATTTTGATCTGTTGAAAAACATGGCCACCAGGGCCTGAGCCCATTTTCCTTATATGTATCATAGTACAAATTTGAGAAATTTTCTTGTCGAAAAGTATTGGCTGGATTTTAAAGTAATTTGGCAGAGATGTTCCTTAAATAGGTCACTAATGTAAAAAAATTCAAAAATCTTCTCACTCAAATGTTCTGACTGGATTTCAAAATTATTTGGCACAGATGTTCCTTTGGTCACTCTACAAAAATTGTTCAAATTATTTTGATCCGTTGAAAAACATGGCCACCAGGGCCAGAGCCCATTTTCCTTATATGTATCAGTACAAATTTGAGAAATCTTCTTTTCAAAAAGTATTGGCTGGATTTCAAAGTTATTTGGCAGAGATGTTCCTTAAATAGGTCACTCTCTACCAAGATTTTTCAAATTATACAGTCTAGCTTCGGTGACTCAAACGGACTGGGGGAACGGCAATTTGTTCTAGTAATCCATAGTTCAACCCAGCCGTGGTTAAAATGATTTTAGTAAAATGACCTGTTACTCTTTAAATACTGATGATGATAGGATATAGTCAAGTGACCTGTTACTCTCTGAATACTAGTGATGATAGGATGTAGTCAAGTGACCTGTAAAGATGGAGTCAAGTGACCTGTTACTGTCTACCACTTGAAAAGGCTTGTGAAAAGTTATCTCAGACTTGAAGTAGTATTCAATTTGACCAGTTTTTAGCTCACCTGAGCAGTTGTGCTCAGGATGAGCTTTTGTGACTGCCTTTTGTCCGTCGTCAATAATTGCTTGTGAACACTAGAGGCTACAGTTTTTGCCCAATCTTCATGAAAATTAGTCAGGATGTTTGTCTAAGTGATATCTTGGAGGAGTTTGATATCAGGTCATGTGAGTTCAAAAACTAGGTAACTAGGTCAAATCTTAAAAAAAAAGAAAAAAAAAACTTGTGAATAATCTATTTAGCCCAATCTTCATAATATTTGGTTTGTCTACATGATATCTTTGATAAGTTCACAATTGGGTCACATGGGGTCAAAAACTAGGTCACCAGGTCTGTCTTAAAAAAAACAACTTGTGAACACTCTAGAGGCCACAGTTCATTAAATTTGGTAAGGATGTTTGTCTACATGATATCTTGGATGAGTTTGAATTTGGGTCATGCTGGATCAAAAACTAGGTCACCAGGTCAAATCTTAGAAAAACCTTGTTAACACTCTAGAGGCCAAAGTTTTAGCCCTATCTTCATATAACTTGGTCAGAATGTTTGTTTACATCAAATCTCAGATGAGTTCAAAACTGGGTCACATGGGATCAAAAAGTAGGTCACCTGGGCAAATTTTAGATCAACCTTGTGAACACTCTAGAGGCTACATTTTTTGTCCCAGTCTTCATTTAACTTGACAAGAATGATGACTGCATGAAAGTGCAAATTTAGGTAGGATCAAAATTTTTTTAACAGCAATCTTATTCAGGTGAGCAACACAGGTGCATCTTTGCCCTCTTGTTTTGTGTTGCCTTTTTATTAGCTCACCTGAGCACATGTGCTCAGGATGAGCTATTAGGATCATTGAATGTCCATCTTCCGTCCATTGTCCATGATTAGTTTCTTAACACTCAAGCATCTCCGTTTCTTAAGCAATCATGTTCAAATTTTATGTTGTTTATGACCATAATCTCTCAGTCAAGTTAGATTATGGCTGATATTAGTCATTTAGGTCAGGAGTTTTGATATAAAAAAATGCCAGATTATGGTGTATATTGGCTAATTAGGTCAGGAGTTATGCCCCTTTTAATATAAAAAAATGCCAGATTTTAATTTGTTTACACTCTAGCGTTTTCTTTCTTTATCAGTCCTTTTTAAATTTTATGACTATGTTTATGACCATAATCTCTCAATCAAGTTTGATTATGGCATTAGGTCAGGAGTTATGCCCCTTTTAATATAAAAAACCTTTCAATTTTTAATTTGTTTAATTTTAATAAAATTGATCATCGCTTAAGTGACTCTCTTGATGAGGTAAATACTTATATTTATTGTATAGGTCAATGAGAGATTTTGTGTGGTAACAGAAGGCTTTAAGACTGGATAAAGAGGGGTGTAAATAAGATATAACAATATAGAATTGACAGTGAAGATATAACAATATAGAATTGACAGTGAAGATATAACAATATAGAATTGACAGTGATGTACTCAACAACATCAAGTATTACATGTAAAGTGTGCCATAAAACAAACATGTGATAATTGTCTGGACAAAGATCTCTTTGTTTTATTATTTCTTCAGGTGGATGATATTGAGAAATCCATGAAAGATTTACAGGACAGGAACATCCGATTGTTGAGTGATTCAGCTAAGATCGGAGCCCATGGGAAACGTGTGATCTTCCTTCATCCTAAAGACTGTAATGGTGTGTTAGTGGAGTTGGAGGAAGTATGATGTCAGTATGATGTCAGTGTTTGTGTAATTGTGGGACATTCTGGTTTCAGCACTGTTGTTTGACATTTTGATTGATTTATATATATATATATCCTTTTATTCCATGGAAAATTCTTTAAGATTCAGAAATAGTTAAAAACTGGATTCATGGAATTTGAAAAAGAGTGTCATAACTTTTGTTTAATATGTGTAAGACAAATAAGATATTTGTTTTTAAGGTACATTAAAAAATGTCCTATATTGAAAAAAATAAGTTTTTTTCTAAATCAGTACCTGTATTGTACTTTAAGTTGCATGTATTGGTCACATGTGATGTCATAACACTGATACTATGTATTGCTGTGTATCTTTCTACTATATTAATTGTTAATTTTAAGGAACCCTATTGGGCTCGGCAAATTATGGCCAATGTCAGAAAGATAACCTAACTTTCAATGTGTTTTTGTTTTTTTGATATAACACAATCATTTGGAATATGGTTTTTCTTCATGAAGAAGTTTCATTTATGGTATCTTTTATTATCTTTAATCAATTTATCTATTTAAATGCAAAAATACTGTTCTTTTTCTAAAAAAAGAGAAGAAAAAACACCTCCTTGAATTACATCTGGTGATGTCATATTTGGAATTCTGCATAGATCTGTTAAAATGCATCATTGGGGTATTTCAAAAAGTTCCTCATTAAAAAAAAAGCAAATTTAAAAAAGCAAAGTGTATGTTAATTGACCATAACTACAGTAACTCAAGTTTGTCAATTGGACATTCATGAAAAGTGTATACTTGTAGCAGAGATTCCTTTGTGCCAAGATTGTAACTATGTATTTTTATCTCACCAGAGCTCAACCTGCTCTAGGTGAGCTATTGGGATCACACTCCATCTGTTGTCAATCATTGTCTGTCAAGCGGTGTGCGGCATCAACAATTTTTCTGAAAACAAAATCTTCTCTGAAACCACTGGGTAGAAATTTATGAAACCTGGCATGTATGATCTTTGGTTGGATCTTTACAAAAGTTGTTAAAGTAAACATGATTCATGCAGAACTTTGGTTGCTATAGCAACCAACACCATTTAATGTAGAATTATTTAAAAATCATCTCCTCTCAAACCAATTATCAGAATATAGTTTTCTTCAGTATAAATAGTCACCTCATAGTCATCTACCATAATCTATAATGAAGTTGATCCCTTAAAAAATGAGGCCCCCGCAGGGTTTTCTAGTTTCCTTATAAACTCTGTATAAAAAGAATTCTTAACTCTTAAACAAATAGCCAGATTATTTTTCATTAATGGCACAAATGGTCACCTAATTATTCTCTACCATAACTGCTAAAATGGAGTTGATCTCTTAAACAAGAGGTCCATGATGGCCCTAGATTGCTCACCTGAAAAATTTGTGAAGCTTCACCCAAGGATCATCCCTGCCAAATTTAATTAAATTCTGTCAAGTGGTTTCAGAGGAGATGTCGTTTAAAGAGTTCACTATATACATATAAAGCAAATTAGCCCCGCCCCTGGCAGCCATGTTTTTTTATGGATCAGAATAATTCTAGCAACTTTTGTGAAGGTTCACCCAAGGATCATTCCTACCAAATTTAATCAAAGTCTTTCTGGTGGTTTCAGAGGAGATGTCATTTAAAGATTTCACTATATACATATGTGGGCAAATTAGCCCCGCCTCTGGCGGCCATGTTTTTTTCCCGATCAGAATAATTTTAGCAGTCTTGGTAAAGAGTTACCCAAGGAACATCTGTACCAAATTATTTTGAAATCTAGTCAATAGTTTTGATTTTGAATTTTTCATTTTTTTTTTCTTTCTGTTGCCATGGCAACTAGAGTTCCACATGGATCAAGTTTATTTTTGCAACTTTTGTGAAGGTTCACCCAAGGAACATCCCTGTAAAATTTAATCAAATTCTGCAAAGCAGTTTCAGAGGAGATGTCGTTTAAAGTAAATTGTTAACGACAGATGCAGGGTGAACACAAAAGCTCACCTTGAGCACTTCGTGGTCAGGTGAGCTAAAAATGAGGCCCACCACAGGGTTTTCTGGTTTCCTTACATATTCTGTAAAGAAAATTTCAAAAATCATCTTCTCTGAAACCAATGGTCAGAATTTAATGTCATTTGGCACAAATGGTCACGTAATTTTTCTCTACGATATTTCTAAAATGAAGTTCATCTCTTGAAAAATGAGGCCCCACAGCGTTGGATTTTGTTTCCTAGCGGAGATTATCAATATTCTGTTTTGATACACTAAATATAGAATATTGATCTCCCTTGGTTAAATTTATTTTTGTCCTTGCTTGCTAATTAGGTATCAAAATTGAACTGTTCATACATTTACAATTTTGACTTATACTTTGGCAGTTAGGGGAAGTTTTAAATTAATAACTTAAAGGTCTTAAAAGAGTTATTTTTTTCATATGAAATTGGAAATTAAGGCCACACATAATGCCTATATATTATAGTCTTTATGGGCTATAATGGCTATGGGTCTTTAAATTAGGGGATGGGGAGCTTATGTTTTGAAGATATTTATTGAAAAAAATGACATAATACTAATTTTCTTCTCTTCTCAAACAATTGCCCAGAATTAAATTCTGTTTTGAACCTATAATAAGCCCATGGTCCTATACTGTCAGTTACATTGTTTTGATCCCCTCAAGATGGTTTGCTAGTTTTCTTATTTATAGTCTGTATAGAGACTTGAAATTGTTTTTTAATATGAAATTTTAATCAAGGTTACTGAATTGTTTTTAATTAAGCTGATGGTACTCTAGTGAGTTTTCTAGCGCCATGATAACCCTCTTGTTGTATAAAACTTTTGGATAACTTTAATTGAATGTTTGGACCTTTTAATTCTTGAAAACATTTAAAAAGTCAGTTAGAAATGAAATTTTTATCTAACAGTACAAGGTGGCGAACTCTGCCTTTGGGGATATTTCATATGTACATTGTGGGATCTGTTTTCTTTGAAAAATGTCATTATCTGTTCACTGAACAATGATTTCAGATTAAGCATGTAATGAAATAAAAAAAAAAACAGATGAATTATGATTATTATTGAGGTTACATTGAGCCTGAAAAGAACTTCTGAAGCAGTCAATACCTACTATTGAGTGTTCTTACTGAGCTTAAAAATTAGGGGTCAGGTTATATATACTGTTTTTACTTGATATTTTTATGGTTAACTTTTGTAAAATAATGCATTATCATGTTTGTTGCAGTATATAAATGATTGTTACACAGCTTTTCCCAAGAAAGTTGTATAAAAATTATTAACCAGTAATTGTAGTACTGTTATTTTATGAATGGAAACAAAATAATGTTTTATATAAATTTAATATACCCCTTAGGTATATCATATATCGGTTAATGTGAAAAAAATGAGAAATTTGAATATTTTAAAGCAGTTTTATACGTATACCCCTACAAACTACATAAGCATTTCAATACAGGGTTTTATAGACTGAAAATCATTTTTAGCTCGACTATTCAAAGAATATGAGAGCTATTGTAGTCGCCCTTGCGTCGGCGTTGCAGCTTTTGGTTAAAGTTTTGCGTGCAAGTTACTATCAACCTTATATCTCAATAACCATTTATGGTATTAACTTGAAAGTTTATAAATATGTTCAGGGGCATCAGACAACCAAGGTAGACAACTCTTGACTTTATTTAATATGAAATATGGCCTCTTTTTCAAAAGGTGTATTTTTGTATAAAACATGTAAGAAAACTTTCAACTGAACAAGTCCCATTAGACGTCGGATTCCTAACACTTTTCACACATGTGTATAAGTTTTTGCAATTTGGTCTATTTTCCACTTCCGATTGTTTCACACTCCACGTCAATACACATACGTTAAGATTTTCACCCGTTTCCAGTTATGACGGCGCCATTTTGATAGTTTTCACTTGGTGAGTAAATTTACGTTTTTGTATGTGTGTATTTTTACAGTTTGTTTTATAAAGAGTTGGTGAGCATATTTGTCTGAAATATAAACAATTAATCATTTTGATGTGGCTTATCTTATCTTAAGAAACTAGATCTAATTCCAGTCTGTTTTTTGTTATTTTTTTTTTCTTTGCCATTGTGGCGGTAAAATGCGGACTCGTTCCTAGTCATCCTACACAGATGCAAAAATAAATACCAGTATTTCTGATTTCAAGATGAGATCAAAAATTGACACTGAAAAGCTCAGGATATCACATAATCCTATTTTTATCTAAGATCTATTAAAAAAAGTGTAATCGTGAGAAATGCCAACCACACTTTGATATCTATTTCATGTAAGAGTTTCAATTCATGGTTCATATTAGTAGGTGAAATATATAATTAATTAACACACATACTCAAAATGTTTTAATTCTATTAGAATGAACACCCGTCTTCAAAAATATATTATTATTATTATTTGCTAGATCGATTGTACGATCTTAATTCGCAGTTTCACACTCTTTGAACTTTACTGCTGCAGTATGTTAATTTCTTCCTGTCTGCCCCAGGGGTCACTTGATTTTACATAGACTTATATAGGGGAGTTTTTAAAAGATCATCTTGTTAGAAACCACAAGATCATGGTTTAGATATTAGGTATGTAATGTGGCCTTGTGGACCAGAACCAGGTTTTCAAATCATGGCTCTTGGGTCAAAATTGGTCCCACTCTATGGGTCACTTGATTTTATAGCTATAACTATCAAACTTTGGACCACAGGTACAGTTTTGTGTGGAATTACGATTATTTTGATGTACTTCTGCATGAATTTTGTATTCAGTATGACTGTATTATAAAAGACAATGAAGGCAATGTTTCTCAGGTGAGCGATTCAGGGCCATCATGGCCCTCTTGTTATAATTTAGTACACGGATGGTTTTTCTGGAACCTACAAAATAAACTGCATGAAATATAACCGATTGCTTTGATTCCTATTCTAATTACCCCCACCCCCAGAATTGCAGATTGGGGCTTATATAGCTCTTGCTGTCTGTTAGTCCGATTGCTTAACTTGTGGCGCATAAAAAAGCTTAAAAGTCCCAATATTTTATAGTTGTTAGAGCTAAATCCTAATGCATGTGCAACATATATGGATCTGTGTGACGTTCATCCACGAAAGACATTGAGAAATGCCTAATTTACAGGAAAGATTCTATTAGAAAAATTACAAGTTGTGGCTGTCTCGTTCTATATTTAGCTCAAAACAACGTCAACATAAAGTTAACATTACAAGGGTTTTTCCAGAAGTTCGTGGAATTTCTTCCTATTTCCTCTGTGGATTAAGATGTATTCAATCTATAGCAAAATTAAGTCCATGAACTTCTGAAACACCCCATGTATACCTTTACTGAACAGTGTGTTTCAAAACAAGCTCCGCCCATTTGTCTCAGTATATTTATATATAACACCCCGAAATACCAACTTAGGATTCCGACATATCTGCCGTGTTCTGTTGTTAAATAGTTTATTTTACGAGCTTCGGAGCTTAGTTGGTTGTCATTTGAGGCTTTAAACTACTGATATAAGCGAAAAAATATTTCTTCTTCTTAAATTTCAAGCTAAAACTGGGCATTGGTTAAAACTTTTGGACTATTTTACATACGGCTTTCAAACTAGACGTGTCTATCTTGTGTACAGACTTTTCAACCATACTATATTTGATATATCTGGAACTTCTTTCACACTGAATGCCAAGCCAATGAATAACTGAGTGACTTTGATGGATCAAACTCATAACCTCCCACTTGCAGGGCGTATACCCTGACCAAACACAAACTGGGACCAGTCCCAAGCCAATATATCTTGGAAGTTCATTGTACAGTCCATTAGATGGAACAAAATGACAAAGTAATAATACAAAGAAAGTCGCTGCTTCCCTCCAAATATGTTCTTAATGTTTGACTTGAAATTATGCAATGGAGCAAAACTGAGTGGAATGAAAAATGCAATTTAATGAACCAAATATAAAACCTTGGACCCAGTTAGCTACGGTGGCACTGAGGTGACATGTGCAATAGTTTTTTTTTTGGTATTGTTTTCCCGAGTTAATTTTTTTTTTTAACTCGGGAAAACAAAGTTATTTTTGTTTTCCCGTGTTAAATTTTTTTTTTAACTCGGGAAAACAAAAAAATATTGTTTTCCCGAGTTAATTTTTTTTTTTAACTCGGGAAAACAGTTATTTTTGTTTTCCCGTGTTAATTTTTTTTTTTAACTCGGGAAAACAAAAAAATATTGTTTTCCCGAGTTAATTTTTTTTTTTAACTCGGGAAAACAAAGCCATTTTTGTTTTCCCGTGTTATTTTTTTTTTTTAACTCGGGAAAACAAAAAATATTGTTTTCCCGAGTTAAATTTTTTTTTTAACTCAGGAAAACAAAAAATATTGTTTTCCCGTGTTATTTTTTTTTTTTAACTCGGGAAAACAAAAAATTAAGTCGTGCGCACGACTTAATTAGCCAATCAAATCCGCTTATTATGTTGTGGCCA
Organism: Solen grandis; assembly: GCA_021229015.1. NCBI lineage: Eukaryota > Metazoa > Mollusca > Bivalvia > Adapedonta > Solenidae > Solen > Solen grandis. The sequence goes on along the minus strand of CM037790.1, from coordinate 3,552,247 downwards.
CGACTTAATAAGTTGTGGGAACGACATAATTGGCCAATCAGAGCCCTCCGCCAGAGTCACGAGGGCTGCAAAGTTCTGTCCTAAGTTATACAATCATAATTTATCAAATTCAAAACAATAGCTTTAAAAGAGATGCAACGTTTAAAAATGTTTATTTTCTTTTTTTTTCTCTTTTTTTTTTGGGGGGGGGTGTTGTTTTATTGACATAATCTTTGTTTTTGTCACTAATTGGATTCTCACTTGGCTATTTATTACCAACATTGTTTGTGATAATCATTGAACACTCATTCATTTGTGCTAAATTTCTGGAATAACAACTTTACAACAAACACAACAGTGTCAGATATTGACGCCCACTCTTATTTTTTACTTTTAGCTCATAATGTTGATATATTTCTTTCAGTTGTAAGCATTATGCTAAAAATAACATTTGGCAATACAAATTCTAATATGTGTGTGTCTGTCTTCCTTTTTAACACCCAACCCATCTCCCCAGATACACTCACACTCACAGACTGCATATCTGTAGCCAGTATTTATTTATACGCACACAGTTTACTTATTTACACAGTACTTGTACACTGGTGACATTTGCAAACAAAATATACATATATGAGGGAGCTTGCTCCTACAGCAGCCATCTGATCAGGGTCTGTACAGTCTATAATTTTGATATAGAAATTCATCAAGTGCCTAAAAGGCAACAGCAAAATCATCTGTAAGTTTGCAGAAGCAGTGTTGTAAAGGGATCTAGAAACCTTTAAAGATGCATGTTGTTTAAAAAAATGTTTTAATGTACTATTAAACTTGCTGAAGAGAACACCTCAACTGAGGAAAATCTTAAGAGACCACCCTTTGGTCTAACATGTACAAGTATTCAAATGGCGATAACTCTTAAATTAGTCACCCTAGAGTTATGGTTATTGTACACCGCACTTCTCCACACTGAGATCTATCTACCTATGAAGTTTCATGTTGATACATTTTACATTTTTTGTGTAATGCTCCGGACAAAATTATGACGAACAGACGGACGGGAAGGACAAAGCGGCAACTTTATGCTCCCCCTTCGGGAAGCATAAAAAATCAGCATAAGATCTTTAAAAGTCAACATAAGGTTTAGGAATTCTAAACAGGATCTTGAAAATTCAAGATAATATCTTCAAATCAGTTTTCGATAATTCAAGATACAAAATCCTTGAAATTCGAGATAAAATCTTGAAAAAATCAGATAATTCAAGTAAACTACACTAACTAGAAAGGGTATCGGACTGAGACTTGGATTTTTGCCTTTTGTATCCTAAGAATTACCAACTGACCGAATTCCATTAACTCTGTGTGATAGTTTCCCAGAATTATCTTGAAATTTCAAGACATATATTTCATACATATTTTAAGAACGAAAAGGATTAACAGAGAAATTCAAACTTTGATAAACAGACTATCTCGCCAAATGAAAAGCTAAAACCAGATCGGACATGCAATATATACTCAGAAAAAAGCATCTTTACATGCCTTTCCATTTGATTATCGTTGTCGAAACTTTCTGGATCACTTCATAGCCTAAACTTATTGATAACGATGACCAATGCTGCTGCCTACACAATTCGTTCTCATAGTCTCGCGGTGAAGGAATATCCTTCTTATTTCAATTCAAATGGATGGTGTAATTTATGATTACATAATATTACATTATATATACATTATATAATCTAATTTACAAACAGCTCTCAGTACCTGTCCCAGAAGTTGTTTTTCTTGACCTAGACTCTGGGTTTGATGTTAAGTGCAAGAATAATGCTAAAACACGATCCCTCGGAATGTTTAAGCTGACTGTAAAATGTTTTCACGTAAACAGTTATACGCCATTGTAAACAATGATTTTTGGTTGGTGACTATAAGCGAATTCAAACATATTTGCAGGTGATTATTACTTGTATCCTAAGTGTTTTAAGGAATATAGTCAATAAATGTAAAGTTTCTTTTTTGCTGAGTACATAATGCATGGAAATGGTGGGCGCTTTAAATTCTTACAGCCGGACTGGACCAGTAAACGCAACGGCCAGCTTGTTGGAGGTATAGTACTACAATTATTCAAAATATATTTTTAATATATATATATATAATAATATATAATATATATTTATATATATATTTTAACTCAGACATAAACTCTGACTGAGGGCTCTGATTGGCCAATTATGTCGTTCCCACAACTTATTAAGTCGTGGCCACAACATAATAAGCGGATTTGATTGGCTAATTAGACTTAATTTTTTGTTTTCCCGATTAAAAAAAAAAAAAACACGGGAAAACAATATTTTTTGTTTTCCTGAGTTAAAAAAAAAAATTAACTCGGGAAAACAATATTTTTTGTTTTCCTGAGTTAAAAAAAAAATTTAACTCGGGAAAACAATATTTTTTGTTTTCCCGAGTTAAAAAAAAAAAATAACACGGGAAAACAAAAATGGCTTTGTTTTCCTGAGTTAAAAAAAAAATTTAACTCGGGAAAACAATATTTTTTGTTTTCCCGAGTTAAAAAAAAAATTTAACTCGGGAAAACAATATTTTTTGTTTTCCCGAGTTAAAAAAAAAAAATAACACGGGAAAACAAAAATGGCTTTGTTTTCCCGAGTTAAAAAAAAAAATTAACTCGGGAAAACAATATTTTTTTGTTTTCCCGAGTTAAAAAAAAAATTTAACACGGGAAAACAAAAATAACTTTGTTTTCCCGAGTTAAAAAAAAAAATTAACTCGGGAAAACAATACCAAAAAAAAACTATTGCACATGTCACCTCAGTGCCACCGTAGTTAGCAGTTAATTTATGATATGCTCATACAAATTGTCAGCCACTTTTACACATCATGTCTAACAGTCAATGAGCAAAAATTTTGGTGAAACAAAAAAGCGATGCAACAAAGGAAAAGCGATGCAACAAAGGAATGGCCTTGTCCAATGCAACCCCCAGTTTGTACCATTTATGTATTTTTCCTTGATATGATTTGAACATAAAACCTCTTGCTATGGAGATGAGCATCAAAATCATTATGCCACTGAAACAAATATATCTAGCCATGGTTTGACTTGTTTCTTAGATTGTGTTCTGATTCACCTACCGGTATTATAAATTTTCCTTTGATTTTATATCTCACACAACAGACTATCAATTTTCACTTAACAAGATCTGATGGTATTCATAATGGAAAGGGTTTTCTCTGGCTTTTTTTGTTAAGAGTAGGTCAAAGGTAAAGGTCAACTGCATAATGAAGAGGTCCATCCAGTTAAGCAACAGTCCAATTATTGAAGCAGTCCAATGAAGCACATAGAAGTTATAGCAGATTAACCAAAAGGTTAACCAGTCCACTAGATGCCATTTTTCTCATTAAAGGAATAGGTCAAAGGTCAAGGTCACAAGGTCAACTGCATAATGAAGAGGTCTATCCACTTAAGCATCTGTCAAAATATTGAACTAATCCAGGATTTAGAAGTTATACAGATAGTAAAAAAAGAAAAAAAAGGTCAACCTGAGTGGATGTCAAACACCAGCACAGACATCACAAAATTAAAGGACGTAATTTCTTGCATTAACCAATCCAATTCTTGTCTTGTAATTTCAAATATCCGATGTAATATATTCCACCCACCAATGATGTTCTGACCTCCACATGGAAGGTATCCATATTGTAAATTTTGATAGGCTAAATTATCTACAGCCATGGAAATAAATCGTAAATGTTACCATTTCAATAGAATCATCGACGCATGCTGCCTCGTGAGTTAAAAATCAATAATGCTTGTAACATCACGCGTCAACCTACGGTTGAGTCTACTGTATTACACAAAATATAGTGATGGGTTCTTCCATTTGGCCCTTGTAAGTGTAAGCTACTGACTTGCAGTTTCTATTTATAGATTGGGGAAATTGAAGAATCAAGAGAGGCTTCTTAGTACTATATGATATCACGTGAGCAAACTTACTATTTTTATACAATTGATATACCTGTGTGTGTAACGGTGCTATTTTAAGTCGTATCTGTCAAGTTAACTTCATGGGTAACACAAGTGATTGTTTACAGTTTTATTTCCGTAGCTGTACTTGCTAGCTGAAAATCCCACAGTTGATTTATGTTGAGTAACAAGAGGAATTGACTGTGATGTACGATAATGGAGTTCCAATTGAGTTATGAAAGTTGGGGTCCTTCTACTTTGTATCCATTCATAAAGAGAGTCCTATTTACACTTTACAGGGGATAAATGGGAATGCTGATTGTAGTCTTAAAACTGTGTCTGAACTGAGCACACATACATTGTGGACAATAAGGTTCTCTGATGGAATGAAAAGAAAAAATTTGTGAATCTTGCACTTTAAAAAAACCTAAACATGGTATTATGTCAAAAATGGCTTCTGAGATAACAAATGATGACAGAAGGGGTCTCCATATATCTTATTGTAAAAACATATTCACAATTTTACACCAGTCATTGATCACCAATTAAGGCTCGCATAAAATGGAAATATGAATTTTGCCAAGAATCATCAAAGCTTTGTTTGTTTGCTGGGTTTAATGTCCCACTAACAGTGTTTCAGGCATTTGGAGACTATGTCTACTTGAAACAGATAAAGTGCTGCCATACCGCAGTATCAGGCTATATAATTGCATTTGGCATGATACCACACCCAGTCACATTATCCTGCCACTGGGCCAACCAGTCCTGGAACTACCCATATATGCTGAGCACAAAGCAAGGGAGCTATACCAGTATAATTTTTTATGTTATGTTGTGGCCTGGGATCAAACTTACGACCTCCCATTCCTGAGGCAAATGCTCTAACTACCCAGCCACCAGGGCTGGTCAAAGCCTTTATGAAGATGCCAATAAAATTTTGATTTTACAAGACCAACAATCCATTCTAATAGTTATCTATACAGGTTATCTGCCAAAGGGAATTAAGGAAAATGTCTTCATTCCTTGGTCTGATGGGAATTGAGTGGACTTAAGCACTGATTGTAAAGAGGCTGTTTTCTTAAGATAACAATCCATTTTACACCTGAGAAAAATTAATTTGCAGCAAGATCAATGCTTTTTATCACTGATTTGAATAACTTGAACACTCCTCCAGATTTTTCTGGGATCCTTTAAAATACATGTTTGTTTTCACATAACTTTAATTCTCAGAGCTACACAAGGTTTTTTTTTTTTTTTTTTGTATTTATATTGATTTCCAATGGTATTGCAATTCTCTTGTATCGTTTTAATCTCATTTTGTCCAGAAAACTTTGCCTATCCCCACCTAGTTACACCACTGTATAAGCAGGAAATTGTTTTGATACTACATTCGTGAAATGGATAACAGACAACGGGCGCTTAAAACCCCCTTTGGTAATAACTTGTTATGTTTATGTCAACTACCCAGGTCAGGATCCCGAATTTTTCCACTGGGGGGGGGGGGGGGGGGTCTGAATGTGATGTGAGTGCTAGGGGGGGGGGTCCGGGGGCATGCTCCCCCGTAAAAAAAGGTTTTTAGTTTGACGGAGATGCATGCTGAAGGGTATCTGAGGATAAAAGTGAAGTTTTTTTATGTTTTTTTGTTGTTGTTTTTTAGTTGTTGTTGTTTTAAACTTGAAGACCATGGATCTAATGCCTATGTCCCACTGGAGAAAAATCATCGGCCATGTGGAAATACACAAATTTTCTCCCGATGGCATCAGATGTTTCAGCCAAAAAGACGGAGCATTCCCATGAGAAGCTTCGGGATTGGTCCATTGAAACGTTCTCTGATGTTTCGGTTGGTACAATGGCCTTGTATTATCGGGGATGGCTCCCGATGCTCGTGATTTTTTTTCCGATGATCGTGGAAGGTGCCCCGGAGCTTCACCGAATTTGAAACATCATCGGGGGAATATCCCCGTTGATTAGGGGATGTATCATTGTATCGAACCATCCTGGATGCCTCGGGGAAGATTATGGAGATTATGAGAATTTGGTGATGGACAAAATCAAGGGTAGACTTTCGGGGGTTTATGAGGATGCCCCCAGCGGGCCATGGCCTTTTTGACCGTTTCAGTCTGAAGTTGACAAAAAAAGCAACATTTTAGAGTGCGCTTGCCATTTTTTTTGCGAATATTCTAAGATTCTATCACTAGATCTGGAATGTGTCACAGAAAGGTCGCCGAACCTTCGAGATATCACCGAAGCCTAGGGGATTCCTCGGAGGAAAAAATATTTCGCGGATGATCCGTGAATGCTTCCCAGGAACTTCCGGGAGGCTATGCGTATGTTTCCCCTGCCTGTTTTCCCCGATAAAACTTCGAGAACATATAGGGAAAAATTTCAATGCAATCAATGAAGTTCTCCCGAGGCCTCCCGATGACTCCACATGGCTCGCAACGTTTTCGAAGTTTCCGCGGGACACAAGGGAACCTGTTCCCGATGCCTCCCGAGGCTCATCAATTTCCATCAGGAGTACATCCCCTAGGCAAATATTGTCAAGTGGGACTGAGCCTTGAACGATATAATCTTATATTTTACCTTCGCAAAGCCATGTTTTTGAATAACTACTGTGCAATAGTATTTGAATACAGTTGTATTAAAAAAAATGACGGTAATAAGGGGGGCAGACTGGCATAAAACAAATTAATGAGTGTTTTTTGGACCCCCCCCCCCCCCCCAAAAAAAAAAGCTTGACTTGTGTACACTGTCAATTAGTAAATGTTTTGAATAGTCATCAGTTTATCAGTTTTAGACTCAACATTGTAAAGGCCAGTTTTGTTTAAATCTGAGAGAAAAAAAAATTAACATATTTTGTCAAAATGTTGAAGGGAATACCGGGTATGTGCTGTATTATGTTTGAACTTGGTAATCTTGACTGTCTAATTGTCGATCTGGAAGCAGTCTTCACACACAGACTTCCCAGATAAAAAAAAAAAAAAAAAAAAAAAAAAAAAAATCAGGCGTACGTTTTAGGGTCAGGTGTGCAGATGGGGAGACACTCAAAATCCCCTAGACTCAAAATCCCCTAGGCCAAAAATTGATAAAGTGTTCAAAATCCCCTAGATGAAAATGAAGGGGTAGTCAAAATCCCCTATATGAAAAATGAAGGGGTTGTCAAAATCCCCTAGATTCAAAATCCCCTAAGTGTTATAATGGTATTTGGGTTGTCAAAATCCCATAGATTCAAATTTCAAAATTCTCCATTGTTTATTAATAAATTTAATATTGTTGTTTCTATCACTTGGACTTTTGTATAATGGTAGTGTGTGTTACTCTTTTACTCTTTATTATACCATTTTTTAAATAATTGAAAAGTTACTTTTTTATATTTAATGTATCATATTATTATATAAATGTATTCTTGATTATAGCTATAAATATTGATTAGTGAAAGAGCACTGATGTTCATCTCTCTCTCTCACACACACAATAACATACACACACACACACATCCTTCTATTATTTAATTTTTTATGTTCTCAGTACTAATATAGAGAGAGAGAGAGAGAATTTTTTCAACTCAATTTGTAAAATAAACAAACAATCTTTATTTTGTTTAAATATATGATTTTATTTTATTTTCTCATACATTTTACAAAAATACATCATATAATGGCAACACTGCGCATTTTCACATTTATTTCATTTTAAATGTATATGTGAGTTTCAAATAAATACAAAAATCCTTTCAAACACAGTATATGATCATAATGAAAACAGCACATTTTCACCTAAATTAGCAGATTATCTCAACACAGCACTGGCTCTAAATTGTCTGAAAACATTACAGCACATTTTCACCTAAATTAGCAGACTATTTCAACAGCACTGGCACTTTGCCTGAATTTGACATTCTGTTTTCAGTTCATTTCCTGATACGTATGATCTTTCCCATGGATCCTAGGAAATCCTCCAGTGTTTTCTTGCCTGCAACAAACTGGAGGCAGAGGGCCTTCAACCGCTGCTGATGGGTTTTGGTTTCCTTCCTGATGCATTTGCTTGGCAGTTCACCCCTGTCGAATCTCAGGATATCAGCAGCAACCATAAAGGCATCTTTCTCAATGTTAAGAACCACAGTCCATAATGAAGGATTCTTGTGTCCAACAAGGTGCTTGAAGCTGTTGTTCCACGATTCACATTGATTGTTTGTCCTGTCTCTATCCTCTATTGTTGCTTGTTGGACACTCCAGATGGCAGGGGGGAATCGCGGCTGAACTCTCCGAAAACATATATTTCCACTGGCTGTTGTCACTGCACGAAAAGATCCATTCACATAATTTCCATCGAAATAGTCAGCTAAGCACTGGAGGTTCTCTGGAGCCTGTTCATGCAGACAGCACAATCCTTCACTTACATCACTTGGAGGCAGAAAAGCAAGACCGTCCAGTTTACCACAGAATTCCTTCACCTCATCATCACTGATATGCAGCCTGAAGTCCTTCTGACTGAACCCTTCTCCATGTGGCCTGCGGAAGGTGGTAAAAACATCCTTGGATGGTCATGTCTGTTCACGGACAGCATTGTGAATTCCTATTTCATAGCTAATATCCTATCTGGGTTTGGGCGTATCCCACGTTGGAGGCAGGCATCCAGTAATCTGGTGAACATTTCCTCATATGCAGCCTGTTGTTTGGATGGTAGGAGCGCATACACTGAGCTAACACAAGAATCTCCTAGCGGTAAACGAATCACAAATAGCTGCTCAAACTGTGCTGGTGAAGTTGAATGTGTCCCATCGAGAAACCAGGTTTCAGCACTGTCCAAGAGTTGAAGACCATCTTCTGTCGCGAAGATAAGGATGCGCTGCTCCAAGCTTCCATTGTCGTATATATGAGGTTACTCCCAAATTCCTCAGGAAAAGGAGAAGGGATGTCTTTGATTGTTTGCGGGTTCTTCAGAGAAGTTGCCTTCTTCGATCATCTGTCTGTTTCAGAAGTCTCACTGGTCCGGCAGCAACAATCACCTCTTTCGGCTGATGGGCTAGCTTGTCTGTAACTATCTGACCAGGTTGACCACGGTTGGAAGAGGCAGAGGACTTGATCTCAGACCTGACCTTCAAAGCCTCTGTGAAGAAGGAGTCCGGTGCATGGCTATGCTCAGTAGTCGACTTGACGAGTGTAGCTTGTATGTCCATGTTTACAGATCTTTTGCATTGCTGACTGATTCTCTGGGAACATTCCCACCGTGTTGAGGACTTAGTAGAATATTTCTTGGTGTAGGCATAACCCTCATAAAGAAGCTTACGGGAACCCTTATTACTAGGAATAAACTCCATGATGGAATAAAGATATAAGAAATAAGTGCCTTTATATATACCATATTGTAACAGTTTGGAAAATAATAGTCAAATTATATGGCTAGGAATCTTTCATAATCTACAAACAGTAAAATTCATTGACTCATATTAAATGCTTGTAAAAACCCACCAAGAAAGTTAAAAAACATCAGTTGGTCCAATTAAAGAGCTAAATGTCTCCATTAGGCATTCTAATTTGATTAATAATAGCAATCAGTAACCATCTCTAATTGTCAAATTAGCACCTCTGTTAGATAATAAAACTGAAATTATTTATACAGCATAAACCAAAAGTCCATGTATACAAACTGAAACTATCAAGTATTATTTTCTTGTGATAGAAACAATATTAAATTTATCAATAAACAATGGAGAATTTTGAAATTTGAATCTATGGGATTTTGACAACCCAAATTCCATTATAACACTTAGGGGATTTTGACAACCCCTTCATTTTTCATCTAGGGGATTTTGACTACCCCTTCATTTTCATCTAGGGGATTTTGAACACTTTATCAATTTTTGGCCTAGGGGATTTTGAGTCTAGGGGATTTTGATATACACTCGTGCAGATGGCTTGGGCCCCTTCTGCGTGTCGATTTTTGGTACATTTTTTTTCTAAACATTGCTCAATGACTGATTACCTGGATTTGATTTGAATTATTGATCATGCATTATTTACATATACATTGTCCCAAAATATGGATTGTCTCAAAAAACGGCAGATTGAAATTTTCAAATTCTTTCATTTTATAAATTTAAAATACATCAGGGTCTTTATGAATACATACATGTAGATTATTATATTCGTAAATATTAAAAAGTTAACATGATGATATATCGGCCTACTGTTTGTATTTATTCCTTTCAGGAAAAATATTTAGAGGAGTTAGTTTCATAAAAATAATATTTAAAAGTTATGTAAAAATAGTAAAGTTGATGACATTTAGAAACACAACCCATTTAAATTTGCATGGCTAGCGATAGGTATGCATATACTCTGCAGTCCCGAGGATGATTCTTCCCTATTGTTAAATCGCTCGGCAGACGACATGTAAATTTCTCTCAATCAGTGAACGTGTCCGCAACTCCCTAAACACATGCTTATCACACAGTCATGGACGACTGCCGATTCGGATTACCTACACATTAACAGCAGGGGGCCATAAGACAATAGGAGTCTGTCTTGTCAGGTGGTTATACGGGTGGTTCAGTAGGGGGCCCACGATGGGGATTTCCTCTAGACAACACTACTATGATGTAATCAATGGATTTTATAGCCTAGAAAAAATGTATGAGGGCCAAGCCCTCCCCCCCCTCCCCCGCTGGATCCGGGCCTGATTTTGGTAATATGTTGCAAGTACCATGGCTAGTTGTGAATGGTCCATGTTCCAGATCACTCAAACTCCACTGCAGTGGTATCTCCCCTTACAGTTGCCATCTTAATATTTTTTAACTAGATTTGGTTATTTTTAGCTCACCTTAGCAAGAGGTGAGTTAATGTGACCAACCTTCGTCCGTCGTCTGGCGTTCGTCAACATTTGATTCAAACATCTCCTCCTAAACCCCTTGATCAATTTTGATGAAACATTACAGGGATGTTATTTAGGTGGTCCCTTTTCAAAGTTGTTCAAAGAATTGAATTCCATGTGGAATTCTGGTTGCCATAACAACAGAGATGAAAAACTTCAAAATTCTTCTTCTCAAAATCTAATGGCCAGATTTCAAAATAATTTGGCACATATCTTCCTTTAGTGTGTGTCTACAACAATTCTTCAAACTTTTGGGATCCGTGAAAAAACATGCCGCCAAGGGCGGTGTTATTTTTCCTTATATGTCTTTAGTAAAAATTAAAAAAAAAATGCTCCAAAACTACTGACTAAATTTCAAAATATTTTGGAACAAATGTTCCTTGGGTAAGTGTCTACCAAGATTGTACAAATTATTTGAATCCGTGGTATTTCAAAGAGCTGCACTGACACAGGAATTACACAGCTATTAAACCAACAACAAACTCTATTACATGTTAAACCATTCAGACACTAATCATCAAACTGTTTACCACGGCCGAGTATCTTTTTAAAGATATTTCTTGTGTAAAAACATCAAATAACGGTAGTGTGTCAGATTATTTTGATATCGCACTCGGCTTGAAGCAAGGCGAGCCCCTATCGCCGATTTTATTTTTCATGAATGATATAAGTGATTGTTTGGAGAATGACGATTTTACTGAGGCAGATTTAAATCAATTTTCGATATATCTTTTACAATTCGCCGATGATATAGCTATCTTCACAACAGATAAGCATAGTCTCCAGGAACAACTAAACAATATTTATAATTATTCAACCAGATGGGGTCTAACTATCAATGTTAATAAAACTGAAATTTGTATTTTTGAAAAACGCCGTCAGAAGAATAATTTTGAATGGTTTATAAATAGTGTGAAAGTTGAGGAAGTAGATTGTTTCTATTATTTGGGTGTAAAACTTGTTAAAACAGGAAATTTAAGAGCAGCCGTAAAAACATTAATTGATCAAGCTTCTAGAGCAATGAATAATCTCTTATCCTTATTCAAAAAGGTATCTCTTCATATTAAAACTAAATTATCATTATTTGATAAATTTATCACACCAATTATACTTTATTGTTCAGAGTTGTGGGGAATATTTAACTTTGATGAGGTTAATAGCTTGCATATAAGGTTCTGTAAAATAACCCTAGGTGTAAAGCACAATGAATCAAGCAGTATTAGGCGAGTTAGGAAGAATACCGTTATCAGTGATTGCTGTCCAAAGATCGCTTCGATACTGGCTTAAAGTAAGACCAAGTAATATTCTCACATTGAGAGAGGCGTTTTATTCACAATGTCGTAACACGACCTATATAGGTCCGTGGTCGTAATAACCAATAAAAATCATATAAATCATGGGCATATAGAATTAAACAACAGTTAGATAATTTAGGACTTTCACATTTATGGTACAACGAACACATTGATATGACATTCTATCCAGCTATTCGGGAACGATTAATTGATATAAACAGAAATGGAAAAGTGAATAACTTTCAAGTAAGCTAAAATTAAAAAAAAATTTGATGGAATCTTATCTCACAAATAAACAAAATGATATTCTAAGAAACAATTAACTAGATTAAGATTAAGTTCACATGACTTAGCAATACAAACAGGAAGGCATGATAATATTATTTTGGAAAATAGAATATGTGTTCATTGTACTCAAAATCAAATAGAATCAGAGTTTCATTTGTTATTAATTTGTCCGAGATACAGGAATATTCGAAATAAGTATCTATCTAAATTTTCAAGTTTTCCAACTGTTAATAAATTCATGTATATTATGTAAAAAAAAATCAGTTAAACATTGCAAAATATTTAAAATATGTGTTTATGGAAAGGAATCGGCTTGTTTTGTAGTTTATTTTTTTGTTTTACTATTATAATTTTTTTACTTATAATTATAATTATAAAATTGGAATTATAATTATTATATATTCATGATTTAGTGAACTTTTTTTCGAAATGTATAGTTGTATATTGTGTCGTTTTGTATGTATCATAATGTATTACATATTAGCCATGTTTGCATGTACCGTTTATATGTGTTCGGCCAATGGCATACTGAATTGCCGATTTGCCTAATAAATTGAGTTGAGTTGAGTTGTTTAAGTTCGCATAGACGGAGCTAGGGTCTTCATGATTCAGTATCAATGATAATTAATTGACCTGCTTGTGGTTTAATTGGACGTTTTCTATTAATCAAGTCTTTGTGTATATCTCCATTTACACATTTTGACTGTCCACACCTGCAAATATTTTTGCATGTAACAAATATAATGTACAATATATATTGGAAGTTTATATGCGGGTTAATGGTACTGTGTATTGTGTTCCTTGAGTCGACACGCTTAATGGCACGTGTCCAGTAGCGCCAGGTGCTAACTGCAATCTAATTAGATGCATTGATTGTTATCTAAATTATGTAGAAGACGAGTACCATTTTGTATGCGTTTGTCCACTATATGAAAGATTTAAGAAAGAGATATATTTCAAATTATTATCACCAAATATGTTTAAAATTTTAGAACTTCTAATTATTAGGTACATATATTAGCAGCTTTTTTGTACTAAAGGTTTTAAGCTTAGAAACAACACTATCATTGCAACAAATACCATATAAGTTAAACATATATGTATGTATTTGTCAATATACATAAGTATAAATACTTATATATTTGTCCCGTATATGATTACTATTGAGCTCCCAATTAATATTTTGAAACTGAAAGACATAACATATTATGCAATAGTTGAAACAGAATTTCATTCTTTTCTGAAATGTCCAAACTAGAGATTAATGTGCAATATATTTTTTGTTAATATGTAACCCCTAACGTTGATAAATTTCTTCACGTATTGAGGTCAAATCCAAGAACTTGTGTACTTATTCATGATTAAATGTGTTACTTATTTATAAATCAATTAATTCGTAGATCTATAAATGAAAGACTGAATTGAAAAAGAATCTCCATGTAAAAAATGGCATGATGCAAAGACACAGCAATTCAATATACTACTCACCGAGAAGAAAGGCACTACATCATATATCACATCATCATCCAGAAACTGACGAACTTTATATCCAGGATAGGAAAACACTGAAAATTTTTCACGTTCTAGATAATCACTCAGGCACTTTCGCTGACTATGTCATATTACCAATGGCAAATTGTTTGTTTGTTTTTGTTTGTTGCAAACTTACACATTTATAACCAACGCAGCTGTCCGACATGTAAAAACACCAATATATTTTTAATACTTAAGTTTATTATATCCTGATTATATGTTCTCCTTTGCACAACACAATAAAACCTTTATTTGTAATCTTACATAAACGCTCGCGTTTATTTGTTTATTAAGGATAGCTAAAAATTACATGCATTTTATACTTAACCAAATCAATATTTAGCGAGTAAAGACAATTTCCCTGAGTATGTTCTTTCATAATTTTTTTTATAAAAAAAAAAAAGTTCAAGTATGTTGTTTTCAAAGAATCATGTTGCTTATGGCCAAACAAATATTTTCTTATGAATTACCTACCATTAATACTGTCAATGTGTAAAACAATGTAAATTAATTACACCAATAAATACTTATTCTTATCTTTTGATTGATCAATTATGAAGACTTTAATTTAAAAAAAAAAGAATTTTTATGAAGACGATCTCGGCCGGTCTCCGATCTGTCAAATCATATACTATTTGACTATACATTACATCTTTTTTTAATTTCAGGTTTAATTGCGTTAATTGATCAATAACAAGACTTTAATTAACAAAAAAAAAAAAAGAAGTGAAAATTGGTTTGTTTAGAAATGTAGACCGTCTCAGCCAGTCTCCAATCTATCTCCACCCCCCCCCCCCCCCCCCCCCCACTCCCCGCTGGATCTGGGCCTGGCCTGAATTGCTGTTGTTCATTCTCCACGCAGTTATCTCCCCTCATTTCTTCGGCATAGATCTCTGCCACCGCGAGTGGTATTTATCAGGATTTCTGGTATATGTATTTTTTTATTTTTTATTTTTAAATGTTTCTATGTATAAGCTTAGTTTTCTCTAAGTTAAATATGATGAAATAAATAAAAAGTGATAATAAATAAAAATATATATATATTTTTTAAAATAACCGTTAAGGCATTTTCCTAAGTATATTTTCTTAAATAAACATCATTTATCGCCTTGTGGTAAAAAATAATCTGATAGAAAATAACTCTGTATAAATAACAAATCTTCGCCATTTTGTAAGCCTACCATTGTGACTGCAGTGATTCTTTTTGCTAAGTGAGCGTGCAAGGGAGATCACTCTGCGGAAGTGAGCGTACAAGGGATATCACCGTATCTACTCGGTCATATCCGTCGGTGCCCGGATATTAGTTCGTAGACAGATAGCAAACAAAGCAAGATATGATTAAAAATAGAATAAAAGTTCCCTCCCTTGAAACGTAAAACAAATTTGTTCTCTTTGATACTAGCCCTATTAATATTCCGTCACTTTGTGATATTTTTTTAGTTGGGCCAAAGCGGAATATTAATAGGACTACTTTGATACCAGCGGCAGGAACGGAGTCCCAGGAACGAAAACAAGTGTCTTCGAAGTATACTTAACATTGGTAAAATAGTTATTTAAAAAATATGACTGAACTCTACTGTAAAGTTGATCCGGTAGTTCCGACAAATAAAGAAATTTGTGTGGATGTTTGTAGAACTTTGACCTAAAATTTAGAGAATTGCAGTCGTTTCGTCGACCAACCGTTTCGTCGAACTGATTATGTATAGTAAATGAAATGTCGTTTCGTCGACCTGAATATTCAGTAGGCGGAAGGTGTGAAAAACTTTTGTAGGGTCATTCACTCCTAATTACTCGCGCATGTGTAACTGTTTAACATAAAATTAGGCACACGAGTTTAGGAGGAATAAACAATTTTTATCACTCATTATTCGGTCCTTGAGATGTTGAAAAACAAAAACAAACTTGAAACTTGTTTTACAGAATGGGAGAGGAACATTCATACATAATAACTAGCACACTAGGAGGAATAACAAACAAACACTTATCACTTATTTTTTTTTCTTTATTGTACATTATGATGATGATGATGAAAATGATGATTGATTAATGATATTTACAAGATACAAACATGGTTTATCTATAGATCAGATACGATGATAAGAAACATGATATATACTCAATGACGATGATACGTATGATGATAGCACAGTGATAAGAAACCAATATATACACTATGATGATGATGATGCAAATTTAAAACAATATAAACATGATATCTATATATATATGATGATGGTGAGACTATGATGATGATGATGATGATATTTACATTTAATTACAAGATACCAAAGTCAAAGTAATAAAATTATTAAAAATATCAGTCTTCCATATGCTAGACGGCCTAGATGATACTTACCACAACATAGTCCAGCTTCGACCTGCGGGATGCTGGTGCTTGTTGACACTCAGCGTGAACATCTCATGGAACTGCTTAACAGTAGCATTGCACGTGAAGTCCTTGCATGACCAATATACCCGACCTTCTTTCTTTTTCTAAAATTACAATTATCACACATTTTACACAAAATAAATGGAATGACTTCATCCAGCTGACAATCAGGGAGTGAGTCGTCTAGTGGCATAGCCTGTTGGTTGAAGTTTCTGCCGGCGACATCAAACGACCTGTCCTCCATGCAGCGTCTGCAGACTCCATGTGATTTTCGGTAGGTTCGTCTTCCACATCTGTTCTCAGGATGTAAGTGCTGTTAAGAACCCGAAGCGAGGACACCATGACGTTCAGCTCAGTAGGCACTGCCAGGTCACTGTCTGAATCCAGGTCCAGCTGTTGTTCCATACAGGGTGAACACTTCCATTCTAACGTCAGCGTTTCTCATACCATCTGTCGGTACTGTTCGGCAGTGATTCCGGTAAATGCCCCTAAAAAGAAAACATAAATATACATAATACATTTCAATTAGGCAAAAAAAAAAAAAAATATCTTCTTTCCATTTTTATAGACTTACTTATGAAATGATGTTGACTTCACATCATGAAATATTAAATTATGATTCATGCCGTAAAAGTTTAAGTCAGTAATTAAGAGTTACTTTATTCCACAAAGTGAATATTGTTAAACAAATATGTAATATGGTAAAGGTAAATACAAAAATATGCATACCTGTTTTGCATTTTCTGTGTTGCCACAAACCGCAGCCGTCGCAACATATTGTATGCATCCGCTTTGTAACCAAACGAGTATAACTGATGCAGTAAACGTCCGTAGACATGATTGCTTTGGATATTTTGCAAAATCGTTGGAATATTTATATGTTTTTTTTTCTAATGTGGCACATTTCACTCAGTTTACAAAATAAAACATATTTGTAACAAAATCTCGCAAACATACATGTTTATTCTAATAGTTTGATCGTTTTCTTTTTGATCTTCTGAAATAGGTATCAACCGCATTTAACAATTATATTAATTATATGTGCTCTGTATCGATTAATTATCTGCTGATTAATTAAAGGCAAAATACACCTGCATTAAACAACTACCATTAATAATGCGCGAGTAATTGGGTGTTAGTTAAGTATTTCACACCTTCCGCCTACTGAATATTCAGGTCGACGAAACGACTTTTCATTTACTATACAGAATCAGTTCGACGAAATGGTTGGTCGACGAAACGACCATCACCCAAATTTAGATAATTATGCTATCCAGTCAAAACGGAACCAAATCTATTGTAAAAATTATACTAGTTATGAGGGCAATAATTCTTTTAATCAAAACAATGCCGATTCCATTATCAATTCTATCTCAGAAGTATTTATTTGGGCTTGAGTCATTTGGACATACAGATATACAAAATAAACAAGATAGTATTAAAGACACTAAAACGACACTACCACATTGGTTTGGATCAAAATGTAAAAAAGCCCGTAGGAACTTTCATAGGGCAAAATATTTTATATAAACTATGAACTATAAACTATTTTGTCCACATTGCGTCAATAAATAAAGGGACTAATTCCATCATCTTTTTGAATGTAATATTTTAACAGAAGACGGAAAGAAATTGAAACCTTATTTTTACAGAAACACTTATATTTTTAAATTAGAAAAACTAAGATAAGGTAATGTTATACTCTGAAATTTGCTTAAGAAGACAATCTGATTATGGTTGACTAACCAGTTTTCGGGGTATTTTACCTTTACACCTTTGCGCATGAGAAATTGATATGATGAGTTGTTTTCGCTGTCTCAAATGATCAAAACAAATGTCAGCCATGCTCTAATATTGAAATTAAGACATCATGTGACTTCTTGTGTGAATTCGGGACAATGTTTAAGATGCAGGTGCAGTTCATTAAAATCTTGAACTCGTATTTGATTAGCTATTTTGTAGATCAAACTTGTCTAAATTATTAAAATTTACATATTTTCAAACAAAAATCCATTTATAGTTTTTATTTAAGTTAATACACCTTACAGGTTTAGTATTTTGTGCAGAAAGCAAACTAAATGTTATCAATTACCCGGATAATATGTCTCATGATGGCTTATTTTGATTAAAAAAAATGGCGGATATTTGCTATGAATTTTAAGGGGTTGGAAAAAAGCTTGTGCGAGAAGCTTTTTAAGGTGTGTAAAGCATATGTTTTGTGATGAATATGTGTAAAAATGTTTCAGTTATCCATATGTGTCATCACTGGTAACTGTCATTAAGTTTAAATGGAAAAAAAAGATCATCGAATGGGGTGGGTGTAAGGTCAGCAGTTTTCCCGGATAAAGTTGCAACTTTTTCCGACCGTGGATGCCAAAAATCAAAATGGTATCCCAGACAAAGGCTCTATAAATATCCAATAATAACAGCATTAATTCCCTGAAATGTAATTTTGGTGCATATTAAACTAATAAAGTATGTTGAGTCCAATTTGAACATACCCCGAAAACTTGTCAGTAACTTTTTATGTTATCACCGTTGACCTACATTGGAATGAACGCTGCTCTGTTTTGATCGAGATGATTTTAAGACTACAATGTATACAGGGATTGACAGAAGTTGTTGTTGCACCCCTTTATTCTAACTAAATGAAAATTTGATATGCAAATATGGATCAATCTCGTTAGTACCCCGAAAACTTGTTAGACCATCATACATGTTTAAATTGATCACTTTCAAATGACAAATGTGAAATAATGACTTTCCGTCTATACAACTATTGATTTGTTTCAAGATTTTGAATTAATCTGTGTTATTTATTTGTGAAACAAATTTTATACATTGTGTAACTACCTACCTTACTTGTATGTTTGTCAGAGCCTCTTTATATGTCATATTTGTTAAGAACTCATTTATCCATTACTGTGAAATGTAATGAGAGAAATAAAGGCATTTAAATATAAGCTGCAGCAAAAGTAAACCATGAATACAGTGGTTTCTATTCCTCTCTTCAAATTAATTACACCATTAAGATAGATTTAGCACATTACCTTTATTTTTTCACACATTTATATTTTCACGCACTTTTAATCAGGGTTTTTGACACAAATTCCAACAAGTAGACATTATAACATAATCCATGGATGTTTGTAGCAAAAATTTAATATCATTAAAACTGACTAATCATTTACCATTAAAATTCAACAGTTTTGTTCATTTATGAATTTATATTTACTTCAGAGGATTAAAATAGTTATCCTTTAATAATTGTACAATGTATCTTACAGGGGCCGTTCTATTATACAAACCTTATAACGTAGTGGAAGTTTGTAGCAATAATTTAGTCTCATTAAAACTGACAAATCATTTATCATTAAATATCAACAGTTACATTCATTTTATAAATTCATATTTACTTCAAAGGATTAAAATACTTATCTTTAATAATTATACAGTGTATCTTATAGGGGCCGTTTTAACCAAAGTGGCACCGTTTTGACTATTTAAACGGAAATGGAGCTGTTTTGACTATTTCTTGGGACCGTTTTGACCAATTTGGCACCATTTCAACTTGTCTTATACCCATAGTAGAATACAGGTCAATTCGTAACCAAACCAATTTGTAACTTCTTTTTTTGGTCGATTCGTAATAATTTTTTACAAGCCGTAACCATTTCAAATTACGTGTCAATTTTTTACTGCGATTCGTTACCTCATATAGGTGTTAGATTTTATCGGTATTTAACCAACTTTCCTTTAATTAGGTGTTGAATGGTTTTATATGTGCATTGAAATGCTGATAATAAGATGTAATGGTGCATGGATGATTTGATAATAAAGCCTTATAATAATAATTGACCCCATATTTTTATTCCCTACCATGAAATGGCTATGGGTATATAGTGTTACACCTGTCCGTGTGTGTGTGTGCGTGTGTGCAAGAATTCATGTCCCAGCTGTAACTTTGTTATGTATGGTCACTTTTTAGCTCACCTGACCACAACATGCTCATGATGAGCTATAAGAATCACCCTGTGTCCGTTGTCCGTCTTTGTCTGTCGTCCATTGTGCGTCGTCAACAATTTGCTTTAAATGATATCTCCTCTGAAACCGCTGGACAGAATTTGATTTAACTTGGCAGGGATGATCCTTGGGTGAACATTCTCAAAAATTGATAAAATAAACTTGATCCATGTAGAACTCTGGTTGCCATGGCAACAGAAAGAAAACAAATATGAGAGCTTTAAAACTCACCTTCTTCAAAACTACTAGCCAAATTTCAAAATGTTTTGGTACAGATGTTCCTTGGGTAATCATCTACCAGGATTGCTAAAATTATTCCGATCCATATAAAAACATGTATATAGTGAAAACTTTAAACAACATCTTCTCTGAAACCAATGGACAGAATTTAATTTAACTTGGCAGGGATGATCCTTGGCCTCACCCCAGGGATCGCTTGATTTTACATAGCCTTATGATACATGTACCAGGTGAGCGATCCAGGGCCATTATGGCCCTCTTCTCTTTCATTTCTAGAGCAAATGTTTTAATGCTAATTAGATTTGTTGCTGTTGTTTTGCGGTTACGAGAATTTCATACCATTTGCTATTTCCTGAATATTTTACATCTATCTTTGTGTCTATATATCTATTTGAATTTCAAAGTAATTTAACCTCAGATTAATTGTCAGCATTGCATATTTAATTTTTTATTCTGTGGTACGTCAGTCACCATGGTAATCAATGCAGACAACTACCCGACTCGGCAACTGCCTGTCAGTCAAATTGAATCAATGAAAGTGGCCAGGTTGGGTTTCTTTTAAACAAGAATTGGGAATTTTTTTAATAGAATTGGGGAAAAAAAGTATGATTTCTCATGGGGAATAGGTCCATTTACCCGACCTGTAAAAAAGAAAAAGGCCTGTATTCATATGTTAATTGACATCAGAGGTTATCAAAACTATTGGTTTGTGCCCTACAGTCAGTGATTGAATCTTGATAGATTTTATTTAAATTTTAACAAAAGGTATAAAGCAGGATTTAGTTTTGAATCTGCACAATCATTTCTGAAAACCAACTTTGGGATCAGTGTTCTCAGATGCTTTTATATTTTTGAATCAAATATGTTTTATTGAGATTTCTTCAATATAATCTTCAGTTATTATGGAAGTGCGGGACAGTACCCCACCCCCTGGCCCTAAGCAGCAGCCAGGCAAAAAGCAGTCACCAGATGGCAGTCATCGCCTGCTTATATCCCCTGTCAAGAAGCTTAGTGCCCTCCGCCTGGTCTCACCAATAGATATAGACCAGGAACAGAATGATTTGGAAGTGGCATCCGTGTTAGCTGAAGGTAAATCTTTTGAAAATTATAAGTTTTGAACAAGGTTTTTTGAAGAAAGTTTCTTTGTCTGAACCATAACTTTGTCTGGCATGCATTGAGATATTTTAAAATCCCACTGTGTTGATACAGTTGATCAATATGATGAGATGATGTGTCAAGGTCACACATTGAAGGTGGAGGTCAAAAGGATACAGTAGACCTTGTCCACACTTTAACTTTCTCATGCAATGAAGAAATTATCAGATTTTGGAAAAGCTTGATGAAATTGTTCACTATTATGACACAGTGTGCAGGCTCATGAAACAGTTCTGTAGCTGAAAGGTCAAGGTCACAAATCGTGGTTATTTGTAAAAAAAAAAAATCAAATAAATGTAATCCGTAATAATACATGATTCATAAACGTTAGGGGTTGGGCTAGTTTGTTTTATATGTATGCAGTATAGTGAAAACTTAAAAAATCATCTTCTCCAAAAGTTATGGCCAGATTTCAAAATATTTTGGCACAGATGTTATTTGGGTAACCATTTCCCAAGAAAGATAAAAAAATAATTCTGATCTGTATGAAGATATGGCCACTATAGGCGTGGTTTGTTGCAGTATATAGAGAAAACTTTAAAAGTTCACCTTTAAAAAACTATATGCCAGATTAAAAAAATATTTTGGCACACATGTTCTTTAAGTTACTCTTATAATATTTCTCAAATTATTCTGATCTGTTAAAAAACATAGCTGGGAAAATTTTTGCCTTATATGTATAATTTTGAAATCTTATTCTCTGAAAACCAAAGTCCTAGAGTTTTGATATTTTGTATATAGCATTGTCTCATGGTCTTTTGTCGTCAACAATTGCTTATGAACACTCTAGAGGCCACAGTTTTGGCCCAATTATCATGAAACTTGGTCAGTCAGTTTGTCTACATGATATCTCAGATGAGTTTGAAATTGGGTCATGTGGGTCAAAAACTAAGTCACCAGGTCAATCTTACAAAACCTTGCGACACTCTAAGGCCACAATTTTGGCCCAATCTTCATGAAAGTTGGTCAGAATGTTTGTTTACATGAAGTCCAGGATGAGTTAAAACTATATGTCACATGGGGTCAAAAAGTAGGTCACCTGGAAATTAGAATAATCTCTGAGACCACATTTTTGGCTTAATTACATGGAATTTTGTCAGAATGTTTGTTTACATGAAGTCTTGCATGAGTTCTAAAATGAGTCCCTTGGGGAGCATGAAGCAAGGTGAGCTATTGTGATTACCCTCCATCCATTGTTCATCGTCCATCCTCAACAATATGCTTTAAATGACATCTCCTCTGAAACCGCTGGACAGAATTTGATTAAACTTGGCAGGGATGATCCTTGGGTGAACCTTCACAAAAGTCTTTGAAATTTTCATGAAAATCAGTCCAGAAATAATGGCTGTAGATCCCGGCTGTAGAACGTCTTTTAGCTGACGACAAGTTTAAAGTCATATGTCATAGGCATAAGAAAATCATTGAAATGCAAAATTCAGTATCTGAAGCCTACGCTATTTAATTTTCATGGTCCAGGGACGTTCACAACATATAGGAGTTAACACATAGTAATTATTTATGACTTATGACGTCATGTGACCTGAAATGATGTTCATCTTCTCAGAATGTAATACAGATTGGAGACTTATATTCTATTCAATTATCAGCTTTCTAACTCATCTGGAAGCAATTTTATAAGTATTTGATATTTGACGTCAATGGTTTCTAATCTTGGATTCGCCAAAGAACCTTTGCCTTTTCGAATTTGGAAAAATGGACATGGGGATGCACAACTATAAACTTATATACATATTCTGTGAATTTTGATGAAAATCGGTTCAGAAATAATGGCTGTAGACCGTGTACAACCCTGGCGTCACCTGACGTCACATGAAAATAAAAAATGCTGCATTCTAAAGGGGCAAAGTCACTGTGTCTACTGTAAAATTTTCATGCTGCTTGCTCATCGGCAACCTGTTTTAATTTGAATGTCAAAAGGATGGAAGAAAGAATCATAATAAGAAGAAAAACATAACAAACCCAATAGGTCTTTCTGCTTTGGCAGAAGGCCTAATAATGATAAGAAAAAACATAACAAACCCACTAGGTCTTTCTGCTGTGGCAGAAAGCCCTAATAAAAAAAACAGTACAAATCCAATAATAATAATTAGGTTTCATTTGTTGAAACAAATGATAGGACTTTCTGCTACATTTGTCAAACACTAAAAGCAAAAAAAAAGTTAAAGGATATCAAATTTCTTCCTTTAACTTGCTTTTGTATGACCATAACTTTCATAAACTTTGAAAAATAAGCCGTTTAACCTGGAGAAAATCAATTCTTTCTTTTTTTTATATCAATTTCATTGAACTTGACCTATTTTCATAATCTATGTACCAAAATATATTTCTTGAAAATGCCTACAATTCGATTGTCACATAATTCGGTCTTGCTTTATATATTTTCAAGATATAAGCAATGATAACCTTGAACTTAACATTTTTACGGAAATGAAAGTGACATTGTTCCATAGGATCATATGCTGCACCTTCAGTAAAAATTCATGCAAATCATGCAAAAATTAGGCCTATAGGTTTTAAAAACTGTTAATTTCAATAAAAAAAATACCCCAAAAACTTTGGCCTTGTGACGTCACATGACGTCATATGACGTCCATCTTCTCAGAATGAAAAGACGACTTAGAGACTTATATTAAGTCCAAATATTAGCTTTCTATCTTATCTGGAAGTGAATTTATACATATATGAACTGAAATTTGACTCACTGTAAAGATTGACCCGGTGCGCAAAGGATATGTATAGTGGAAACTTTAAAAATCCTCTTATCCTGAAAAACAATATTGTTACTTTAAACTAATTGAGCAATCCAGGGCTTTCATGGCCCAATTGTTTAGAAAAAAGATATAGATATATGAAGTTAACATCAGGAATACAAACTATATTATATGCACTGCAGGTGGATCAGTTTCACCCACCAAGCCAAAGAGACATGAGACACCTGTCAGAGTAAGTTTCTCAACTTCTTTTTTAAGCTTTCTTCTTCCTTTCTTATCTTTTATGGCTTGTCTTATTTTCAGCCAAAAAGTATAGAGTCATTAAAATGATGTATTTGGGGTCATAATCTAGACATCATTATGTCTCCCCCCTCCCTCATATTTATACGGTGGTGCTATCGTATCGATATATGATCTGCGATATGCGATGTGGATAGCAAGTTTGATTTACCTTTACGATTCGATACAATGAGATGCGTTTATAATCTGATACCATACGATATACAATCTGCGATTTACGTTATGCATATACGATATACGGTAAGCACGGTTTACTTGACATTTTTATACCTGCAAGCTTGACTACAAGTCCAGAAATATGCAAAAACTTCATGTTGTTAACAATATTTATCGTCACATAAACTGGTAATCCATGTGTTCATCTGAAATAAACATAGCGAGCGACAGGAAATGGGGACATACTAAATTGCGGTCCCCCTGAAAATGCGACGGACTCTGCGATCTCCATCGAGACCACTGTTGACGGCACATGTAATGAGAAAAAGTTTTTTTTTTAATGAAGAATATTTATAAATATATTTTTATAATTACGTGTAATAATAACAATCACAATAAAAACAAATGATAACAGTACTATATTTTTATTGTATTTCCAATACATATTAAGTGACTGTCAAAGTCATTGATTGAATATATGTATTAATTAATTTATGAACTTCAATCAGGATCTCGGATAATCAGCTGCTATTTTAAAAAGAACAAAAAATGTTTATTTGATTAGTATTTGGCATGCATGTCAAACAATTCAAACAGGTGTGATAAATTATTATTTAGACAGTCTAAATCTTATCCATATTGGACAATATTCAATGTTTATGGTTTAAATTTCGTGCGCGTGATTTTGTCCTGTCCCCTTTATTGGACAGGTCCTTAAAAAAATATGAATATAATTGGTCCATGCCCTTTTATATACAATCACGACCGCTCAATGAGCGCTTGTTAACCAACACATAGAAGTAAAGCACGTGCTAGAGAACTTCTGGTTAACTGTCAAATAGCCAAAAGAAACGTAATGATGCATGAACAACTGCATGCAACCTGCACCTTATATATAGAGAGAAAGAGATACCCGTATTGCTGCTTCTTTAAACAATTAATTAATTTAAAAAAAAGAAGACCGGAAGGCCATCTTGTTCGTAGAGAAGTAATTAGTGAAGAGATCGCCGATTCTGTCGTAGCTTATACATGATGATAGCAGAAAATCTATTTTGCAAACGACTTCTAAATTGGTCTCATGCTTTCAACCATAAGCACAAATTATTTGTTCCTATGAAAGAACTGTTGCTATATTTTACTCACTGTTTTAACTATAAAAAAATATTTGTTATTTTTCAATCATAAGAATACTCTAACACTTACTCGTATGTGATTACTATATTTTTTAAAAGTCCATAAGTCTTTAATTTGTAAAGAACCCCACCCCCTCAAGAGAGAGAGAGACAGAGATCTTTTACTATTAATATCATCATCAACAAGATTCGCTATGGAAATATACTGATATATAGAATGTCTTCCTCTTCGGAATATAATATTTCTATGATGACAATTTAATTTTAGAATAATAATGTAATAATGATATACATAAAAAGGAATAAACAATATGGATCAAATTAATGAATGGAAGAAACTTGTAGTCATGTTGTTGTTGTCTAGTAGATTCCTCTGTTGTCTTCGGGGCACTCCTTGGTAGGATGAAGAATTTTGAGTTTTCTGTATTAAGGGTCGCACTTCATTATGTACACTCGCAATGTTGTGAATATATACTCTAAAACGCGGCGGCGGCAGAGCTTATAGTCAGACGGTATTAATTTAGTCAGTACAGTTTATATTAGGTAAGTGCTCTATAGTGTACGTATGTATGTATGTATGTATATACACATACTTATGAATTATTGTATAATATTTATTATAATAGAGGAACAGTTTTTGACTAAGCTACCCAGTGACACTACGTACATAACACCCTGATTCTTTCTGTGATAATGTTCTCACAGTAGGCCTGCGGCCATCTTTCATGTTTTCTGTCATGTTAATTAGTACCGGTTATAACATTCATGTTGTGTAAAGGTTGATTGTCCCTCCCTCGCCTTGGGGTGCGATTTGGGATGGGGGGTTAGTGACGGTATATTGGTACCGGCTATTGGGATCACCCTTCGTCCGTCGTCGTCCGTAGTCAACAATTTGCTTTAAAAGACATCTCCTCTGAAACCGCTGGACAAAATCTGATGAAACTTGGTATAAATGGTCCTTGGGTGGGACTCTACAAAAATTGCTCAAATACAGTTGATCCTTGCAGAACTCTGGTTGCCATGGCAACAAAAAGAAAAAATTCTTGGAAAGTTTAAAAATCATCTCCTTCAAAACTACTGGCCAGATTTCAAAATAAATTGGTACAGATGATCCTTGGGGGTAGCACCACAAAGATTGCTAAAATTATTCGGATCCACAAAAAAACATGGGCGCCAGGGGCATTTTTTTTATATAGGGAAAGATAAAAAAAAAATCTCCTCTAAAACCAATGGACAGAATTTGATGAAATTTGGTAAAAATGATCTTTGGATGCGAGTCTACAAAAATTGCTCAAATAAAAATGATCCATGCAGAACTCTGGTTGCCATGGCAATAAATAGAACAAAAATCATCTTCTTCAAGATTAATATAAATCATCTTCCAGATTAATAATTTGCAGGGTTTCAAAATGTTTTTAAGTAGTACAGATGATCCTTGGGTGTAGCTCTACAAAGTATTCAAAATTATTTGGATGTGTGTTGTAAACTCGGCAACAATACGAGGGGTGGCTTATTTATTATATTTATATTGATTTACGCAGAACTCTAGTTGCCATTGCAGCAATGAAAAGATAAATTTAAAATTCATCTTGTTTAGAACTGCTAGCCAGATTTAAGATACATTGTTTTAGATGTTTATTTAGGGTTAATTGGCTAATTTTTACTTTGTTTTTCAGACAATTTTAACAATTAATCAAAATCAAAGGAAATGTCCTTTGTTTTCACGTGATGTCATCAAGACAAATCTGCCATCTTACCATTTTACTATTTGCACTTCTGTTTCAATTAAAGATTTACAGATATATACTTTTGAGTTTAAAAAACAGAAACACATGAAGATTGATTCTATATTAAAGAAGTGAAATTGCATAAAGTGGTTATTTAATACAATATATAAATTCATTATTGAAGACGGAAAATATATACGTTGTAATTTTTTGCAGTTGTCAGTCATTAATTTCCGTAGTGTCCTATATGAGACAAACGGATCCATCAACCTC
>CM037790.1:3474081-3524081 GCA_021229015.1 Solen grandis | reverse complement strand
GGCCCGCATCCACTTAAGTATGATTTTTCCCATATTTCAAAATCTACAATGATTCGTGGATCCGATAAATAAAAAGCTTATTTAGAACAGTTAATGTTTGACATCAAGGAAATAAGACAGTAACTTTATGTTTTGTGGCACAACTCATTTCTTATACCAGAAGGCTCAAGACAAGCACCCGCCGCCCCCCCCAGGGAAAAAGGATGGTAAATCAAGAGTTTTGGGGTTGATATAATGATAATAATAAAAAATATGGTTCATAAAAAATAAAATTAATGAAATTAAGTGCGTATTTTTTAAATTGTCTGGTGCTTATCTTCGGGGTTGATATGATGGCATACGTATGCAATATTTTTTTAATCGATGTGGGTTTTTTTTGAAAACTGAGTTAACTTTGTTAATATAATTTACACGCCCATTACAGATGAACCAGAAAAAGCACCGAGAAAAGGGACTCCGTTAAAAATCGAATGAAGGTAAATGCTTTAAAACATTAAAGATAAGACAGGCGCATTTTTAGATAAAACTATGTTTTCGCTCTTATACGACCGTATCTCTGCCATTTATAATAAAACCCAAACCCGCTGATAGGCTGAGAGAACATGGTTTTCAAAGTGATAATGTCCCCTTTTGTTTTGCTTATCAAAGTTATTTAAAAAACGATAATCAAATTTTCAAGGGGATGCCAATAAACCCAAATGTTATAAACCCTGTTTAAATTTTGCGGTGAAAAGGGGTCGTTTAAAAGAAAAAAATGAACACATCATTTTTCTCAGGGACTGTACCAAAACCCTCCGCTACTCTTCCTCCATTTTTATTTTTGCCTCCCAGATAATAGAATTTTGATTATGTGTAAACAAACCCTAAAACAACTTTACTTTCATTATTCAATGTTTTTTTTTTTCATTTTTATAACACTTAATGAAGGCAAATAATGATTTTTAATGTTTATAAAAAAAATTTGTTTATCTTGTATTGAAAAAATTTAATAAACAAAACTATTTAAAAAAATGTTCCCCGCCCCGGGGGGCTCGTCCCCAAACCCCTTTCAAACGTATGGTGAACAGACTAACCCTTTACCCACTGCTCCATTGGCCCCACGGTTGCATAATTTGGGGTTTTCCATCCATTTATACGGAAATCACACCCCAGTTTTGGTTCAAAATTAAAACCGAAGGGAGGTCCCGATATTTTCTCTAGCGTACTTTTTTTTTTTTCATTGCAGTTTGTTAAACACGTTAAAAACTCCAAGCATCGATAATAACAATTTTAATTCATTTTTGATGTAATAAAAATCAAAGTAAATAACCCTAAAAATTATCCCATTTCTTGATAAAACAGAAAAAAAAATTTTGGAAAATTTTTTTCGCCGCGCATTTAAAAGAGGAAATCGATGTCAAAATATTTTTACCGAAACGTTTGCAGAAATGTGTGCCCCCCTTAAGCGTTGCAAAGCAACCCTTTAAAATCATACGCTGTCACAGATAGAGGAAGCATGGCATGTTTGTTTGGAAGTCAGGGGTTATTTTTATGGCAAAGTATAAAATGCCATTTTAAAATCAAAGGGAAAAACATTTCATTGTCTCCTTAGTTTTTCATCATTTGATCTTTCAAGACGTGAGAGTCTTATTTATTTTTAACAATCTTTTCGGCTACCTCAACGAAAGTTTTAATGCAGTGGCTTGCCATTTTAAATTTAATGTACCTATTAATTCCGAATATTTTTCCGTATTTCAAACTTTGAAATTATTGAACTATTTACAAAGTTTGCTTGAATTATTATTTGACCCCACACAACATATTAATCATACCAAAGTGACTTTTTTGATATTTTATTTCCCCTCGTTTGAAAATTGGTGATGTACTTTAAGAATATCAGTGATAATATGATACAATTTTTCAGAGTATTCGTATTCCTTGCTTAAAAGAATATTTCAAAAGGTAATGAGGGTACAGAAGGGACAAAAGAGAAAAGTGAGATGAACAGAAGTTTTGCAAATCTAAAAGTGCCTTTTTAAATCGGACGAACACATGGAGGAAGGTGCCTTGAGATAAATCATTGAGCACAACATCTCCGAGATGGACTACGCTAATGGTGAGCTTTGTCGTGGTGTCTTGTTTGTTTTGAGGCTTTGCTAAATGAGATTTAATTTTCTATCCTTTTTAAACTCTTTTATATTTTAAACTAAATTTGATTTTGTATTTCAACTTTTAACAAAATTCATAACAATTCTAATGCTCTGAGTTGGGAGATTATCGTAATAAGGATGAGGTATGCATAAACTATAAAATTTAAAAATTTTCTCCAAATAAAATAGGGAAATGCCAGAGGTGGGGGTTATAACACCACGGTGATTTGCGGCCCAAGGATCCCGTCGAGAAACTGACAATTTTATTGCTGGAAAGTCTGCGGACGATTTTTTTGCAGGAATTCCGTTTTTGGGTTTTTTCCTATACACTTTTTTTTAGAATAAAATGATTTTATTTACATTTTTATTGGGTTATCTGACATACATACTTATATTCATAAAATGCAATTTGCTTATAATAACATAGTTTTAAAAACAAAGCATCGATATCGCTGACAAAAAAAGGGGTTTTGATATTAATTTTTGTCACATCTTTTTTTTTTTATATTATAGTAAATTTAACAAACGAGGATCATTTTTTCAAATCATATTAACTCTATTTAAAGTTGGTGGGTTTCATTCAACCCTTTCTTTAACGCCGATTTTAAATTCGGTAAACCCCAATAACAACTAAACAATTTGCCGAATAAGCAATACCCTCATCTGCTCATTCATGGTGAAGTAAACAGTGCAGCTCCCGTTATCCAGACTATTTTTCTTAAAGGGTGAATAAAATATTGAAGATGGGTACTCTATTTTCGGCATTTACATTTGTTATGACCAATGATTGTAATATTCAACTTTCATAATGAAAACGTTAAATGATCAACTTTACTGAGAAATAGTGTAGAAAAAAAATGTACTATTTCTACGAATGGTTTAAAACAACAGGGATTATTTACTTAAAATAGACACGCATTTGTCTGATGCGAAAATGTTTGCTTCAACAAAATAGTTGCAAGCAAACCCGACCACGGCAGAGCAAAACTTTTTTTCAATTTCAGAAACTTGCAGTCGGACTGCCGTGTTACACAGCCGCAGGAGGCCGGAAAAAAAAATACAGAAACAGATACAAGAAAATTTTCGTTGTCGTCAATGTTGGGAATACACGTTGAAAGTTCAAAATACGGAAAAAAAAACCCCAAAGCCCCTCTAGGCCATTCTCAATTTTATTTTAAAAGTTTTTTTTCTAAATTTTTAGAACTTTTAAATTGTTTTTAAAAAAATCAAATTAAGTTATATCAATTTTTTTAAATTTTGGAACCCTTATTTTTTGCAGAACTAAATGATTTGGGTTTTGGTTTTTTAAAAGTCAAAAATTTTGCTTTTAAAATTTAAAAAAATTTCTTTTTAAAATTTTTTAAAATTAAGCGTTTCCTTTTTTCAAAAGAAAAAAAACCAATTTAAACAACACAAAAAACTGAACGATTTCCCCAAAAATTTAAACCCCCTTCTGATTGCTTTATTTGACACCAAAAGTAGTTTCCTTAAACTCTTCTTAATCACATTGGTATTTTACAATGTAAATAAAATTACTTTTAAAATTTGCCTCCGTTTTTTCTAAAACGATGAAATGTGTAAACAAAATCGGCTGTATGGATTCCCAAAATGCAAATTTTTTAATGAAAATTTTACTTTTCCCCTTTAAAGTGCTTTTTTTTTATTTATTAAATTTTTTTGGGTACCAATCTTATAATTTTAATATTTTTCTGAAGGGGATCTAAAAAAACCCAAAAAAAAAATAAATAAATTTTAAGAAAATTTAAAATTTGATGACCCAACTTTTTCCCGACATTGTTTTACTTATGCCAGGTAAAAAAAGAAATGAAAAAAGTATATCAACAAAATTTCTTAAGCCAAATTTATTTTTGTTTAAAAATAGACATTTATTTTAATTTGCTTTGGTTTTAATGGGCTATCGGTTTTTTAAAGGGGCCTTTTTGGGGCTTGTCGGGGAAAATTTTATGAAAAAAAAATTATTTTTTGCAAGGTTTTAAAACTTATAAATAATGCCAAGGGAAAAAAAAATGAAAACGATTCTATATTGAAAAAATATTTTATTGTTCTTTTTAAACCCCAAAATTTTAATTCAGAAAATTTTTTGAAAAAATATGAAAGCAATATTTCAAAATTTTGTGGGGTTGAATTATTTTTAAAAAAAAACTTAATCCAGTTATTTACTCAATTTTGACATATAAGATTTAAAGTTTTCAAAAAGTAAAAATTTATTTTTATATTGTATTTCTTTTTTTTTAATAATCCTTAAAAAATTTAATTGGCGAAAAATAATATTTTACTGATTATTAAAAGGCCCCCCGAAACACAAGGGGCAATTTCCGTTCGGCCATGGTTTGGAAAAAGAAGGTGGGGGAAGGGGTTAATGTTTAAAAATTATGGGGGTGAGGTAAATTACATTTTTTTTTTTTGTTTTTTGGGATATTTAAGTTTATGATTTTTAACAGTGTTAGGGGAAAAAAAAACGGTTTTACTGTTATTCTGTTCATAGCCGAAGTAAAAAAAACAAGGGCGTGTTGTATAATTATTTTTAATATCCGAAAGTTTTTTTTAGTGATTTTCCCCCAAATTTATGTTTTTTAAAAATCTATCTTTTCCATTAAACCCAAAAGAATTTATGTAAACAATTGTTTTTTAAAAAACCCCACATTGTTTACATATGCAAAGGGGGTTAGAACATTAAAAACCATAGCATGTTATATAAAGGCACCCAAAGGGGGGGGCCCGTGGTTGTCTTATTCACTACTTGGCGGGCCCCGGGACTATGGTGTGCCTGGGGCCGTTACGGAGTTTGCTGGAATTCCGTCAAAAGGGTATCTAAAAAAACCCCGGGGGACAAAGGGGGCCCCCAAGGGTTTTGCCCTTTGGGGGGGTTTAAAAACCATGAAAAAAATGTGTCCCTATTTTTTAAAAAAAATTCCTAAAAAGGGGTTTAAAAAGGGAATTTTTTTTCCTATATTTTTATAGGGAAGTAAAAAAGTATATAAAAGATGCAAGTGGGGCCCCCCAAAATATGATTTTAACATTTTTTTAAAAAGGGGGGTTATCAGTTAGAAAAAAGCTCTCTTAGGGAAAAGTGCTATATACAGTACCACGTTCATATCCAGTAATATTGTTGTCATTTGAATTTTGGGTTTAATGCTTTGAAAAAACCCGGAAAATTCTAATTTTCTTTTTTTCATTGATTTTAAAAAAATTTTAAAAAAAACCCCCCCCCCCCCCCCCCCCCCCCCCCCCCCCCCCCCCCCCCCAAAAATTTAAAAACAGACATACGGCAGCTTTCCCGCTTAAAAAAAAACCGATTTTTAAAAAAGTAAAACATTCATTTTTAACTATTTTCGTTTTTTTAAAATTTTTATGAGGGGAATTTTATTTTTCGAAGATGACTTTTGGGGTTTTTTTGCTCGACGTTTCGGGAATATGGAGCTTTGGTTCCCCCAATACGTCGGCTTTTTTTGTAAAATTGAAAAAGTTTCCCCCTTTTAAAAAGTTGATACCCCCAAAAAACCCCCTTTATGGTTTACCAAAAAAGGCATTGCATTTTTTTGGGGGGGAAAATTAAAAAAAAAAAAAGGGAAAAGAAAATTTTGACTAAAAAAAATTTATTTTTTCCCCCCCTTTTTCTAATTAGTTTTTTGGGGGTTAAAAAAGTTTGAGGGGGGGTTGTCATTTTTTATGTCTCCGTTACAAGGTTTTATTAAATTTTAGATTTTATGATAAAAATTTCTTTACAGGGGTATAAAAAAATTTAAAAAGTTTTTTTTGGGGGATTTTTGGGGGACGTTAAGGGCAAAAAAATTGAAATAAATTTTTTTTTTTCAACCAAAAGCATTTCGAAAAAGAAAAAGGGGTGGTCTTGCGGAGAGCTCTTAAAAAAAATTTGGGGAAAAAAAACCCCAATGGAAATCGGACGGGAGTGTTTTTTTATTAGTCAATTTTGGGGGAAAGGGGGAATAAACAGGAATGATTAAACAAGTTGCTAAATGGATCACTTTCAAACGTTAAAAAAAACAACAACAAAAAAACATATTAAACAAGTTTCTAAATGTGTTCACATTTTTTAAAACTCTTGCTAATAGGAATAAAAAAACGTGTTCAGAGCATGATATTAAGCTAACAAGGTGAATGACAATAACAAACATCTCTGTTGTGCGGATTTTAACTAGCTAATGATTACAGTAATATTATAAAAAAAAAAACTTATAAGATTGATATTGAATGCATGAGAGGTATGATAATTAACTAGCTAATGATTACAGTAATATTATAAGCTTTAGGGGCAAAAAAAATTTTCCAAAAAAAAAAAAAACCAAAGAAAACCCAAAAACCCCCCGTAGCAATAGAAAATTTTACAAAAAAAACTTTTGGGAAAAGGGGCGTAAAAAATTTTGCTTTTCAGGGCCCGGGGAAACGGGGACGGGGAAAGTTTATCCCCTTTTGGGCATGTTGTTAAAAAAGGGGTCAGTGGAAAAATTTTTAGAGTGTTTGCGTGTGTGAACGGGAAAAAGAGGTCAAAGGGCCAATTGGTGAAAAAAGTGGTCCTGTGTAAATATTCATTTTTTTTTTTTTTAAAACCCAAAAAAAAGGTTTTTTTTGTTTTTTTTTCAAAAAAAATTTTAAATTTTAGGTTAAAATGTATCATTGTATTTTTTTTATTTTAAAAATTTTTAAGCCCCTTTAAAAACCGAACAAAAATAGTTCAGCCCCCCTTTTTTTAACCTGTTTGGGGCCCAAAAAACAAGTTTTTTCACCACGCTTTAGCACGTTTCCGTTCCCCGTCAGATGCTGCCCCCCAAAAAATTTGCTTGTTTCGCCAGGAAGGGACTTCCAGATGCGGGGGCAATTTAAGGAAAAAAAAAAAGACAAAAGGGAAACGTTCCTAAAAAGAGTGTAAAGTAGAAGGGGGTTTAAGGGGATTTTTTTAAATAGTTAATATGGTAATTTTTTTAAAAATTTTTATACAAAAAAAAAACATTTAAAATAATTTTCCCCCCAAATTAGTGAAAATTTTTAAAAATCTTTTTTAATTAAAAAAAAATTATGTTTAAACTCACTTTTTTAAAAATTTTTTAAATCGAAAAATTTTTTTAAAAAATTCCCCAAAAAGTTGGCATTTGTGATATTCTTTTTCATGTTAACCCAAAATTTCGGGGTTTTCAAAATTTTTTAAAAAACATTTTTTTTGTGAAAATGCTTTTTAAAAGGAGCAATAATAAAAATTTTTTAAAGTCAAAATATTTTTGTATTTACTCACATTGTTTTTTTTTCCAAAAAAACATGTGAAAAAAAAAAAAAGCTTTTTTTCCCCAAAAGGGAAAAATGCGGGGTTTTTCCCGGGGGGAAAAAGCCGGGGTTTTGGGGGCTGAGTCTACCTTATGTAACGGGGAAATTTCCCAAAAAAAAAACCCCAAGGGAGCGAATTCCCGGTATAATTATTTTTAAAAGGTAGATTTTTCCCGAAAAGCTTTTTTTATTTTTAGCACGTTTTAATTCCATCTATCTTTAAATTTTTTCTTTTTAAAATTTAAAAATTCCCTTTTTTTTTTTTGTCAAGAAAATTTTTTTGGGTTTTTATTATTCGTAGTAATGTTCTAGAAAACGAAAGGGGCCCAAAAAATAAGGGTTTTTTGTGGGTTTTATTTGTGTGGAAAAAAATTTAATGATTTTACGTCCCTTTTTTCTTTTTGTGAACAAAAGGGGAAAAAAAAGGGATCTGGAACAATTCCTCTAGAAAATGTTAATCCCCCTTTTTTCCCTTTTAATTTAATTTTTTTTCACGTATATGAACATTTATAATGAAAAATTATGACCAGTTGTTTTTTTTGGGGGAAAAACAAAAAACCCAACACAAAGCCCAAAATTTTATTTGCCTTTTTTTTTTTTAAAACTAGCAAAAAAAACTTGAAAAATTTTTTTAAAACAAAAATATTTATCGGCTTTGGTGCTGTAAGCGTAAATAATTAGCGCAAACACTTTGCGATGAAAACTTTATTTTCCTTTCCGCCATGATTTTCTCTTTGTTAAATCAAAAAAAAATTTGATCTTAAAAATCTTTTTTAAAAAAATTTTTAAACGTGTTTTTTTTTGTCCCCAAAAAAATTTTGCCGCAATTGTTTTTTTCCCCAAATTTTGGGGGTTGGAAAAATTTTTTCCCCCACTTTGTTTAATAGGATGTTTGTATTTTTTAGGAAAGTGTTTTTATTCCTGTAAATTTTAGTATGGGTTTAAAAAAATTTTTTTCAAAAATTTTTGGCCCTTTTTCATTTCTTTTTTTTTTAATTAAAAATTTAAAGGGGGTTGTACATTCAAGGGGTCATTTGGGGGAAATTTTTTTAAATTTGGGGTTTCATAATGAAATTCAAAAATTCAAATTTCCCCCAAAAAAACCCCGCCAGGTGTTGGGGGTTTCCCCCTTTTTTAAAACTATGTATTCGAAAATTTTTTTTTTTAAATTCTAAATTTACATTTCGGGATTTTTTTTTTTAAATTTTTTTTCCCCCTTTTTAAAAAACCCTTTTGTCTTTTTTTAATTTTTATATTTTTTGCTTTATCCATTTGAAACGAAAAAAAAAAAGAAAAAAAATTTTGTTAAAAAGGGGTTGTTTTTTAAAAATTATATTAAAAAAAGGTGCCCTTTTATTTTACCACACAAAAAATTTGAATTTTTTTTACTAATGATTTTCCTTGCTAAATTGCAGTAACTATTTGTTTAAGGTGAAGATATGGGGTTTTAAAATTTAAAAACGAAACGCCTGGATGCGGGACTCCCCTCAATGCCACTTCGGGGGTTGTAAGTTTTTTACCTTGTTTATGTTAGTTTAAATTTTAAACTTCATGAACTGGGTCTAGAACAGAAAAAAAAACCCTTTTTTTTAAATAAAAATTTTTTCTTATCGTAGTAGCTTTTTCTTAGAGCAAAAAAAATTTTTTCAAAATTTTTGTTTTTTTTTCCTTTGCTTCCCCAAATTTTGATGAACTTCTAGTTTTGGGCCCCAAAGCAATTGTTTTATCTCGTTTTCCTTTTTTTAAAAAAAACCGGGTTGTACTCTAGTTTTTCCCCCTATAAAAAATTTTAAAAATTTTTTTTGGGGCTTTTATATATTTTTTTTATTACGGGGGTACTTCAAAGAGAAGAAAATTTTTTGTTGCTAAAAAACCACTGCCTAAAAATTTGGGGGTTTGTTGAACTTAAAAAGCGGACATATCGTTTTTTATTGTATCATGGACCCAGAATCCACAGGTTTAAAAAAAAATTTTTTTTTTCTTTTTATTTTTTTCTATAATGTATCTTTCTTTTTTTTAAAAATTTCCCTTTTTTTCCCCCGGGAAAAAACAAAATTAAAAGTAAATTTTTAAAAAAAAAAACTGCTTTTTTTTCTATCGTGCAATATAGAATCAAAATTTTGCAATGTGAAGGAAATGCAGATAAAGGGAAAATTTGCCTTTTAAACCCCTTTTCTGGGGGGTCATAAAAACAATAAAAAATTTTGCACTACGTAAATGTGCCCAAAAAAATTTTAGAACAATGGCAATAAAAAAAAATCATGTAGTTTTATCTTTTTAAAATTTTAATTTAAAAAAAAGGGGTTTACGCAAAAAAGGGGTTTCCTATCGTTTTGAAAAAACCCTTTTTTTTTGGTGATTTGTTTTTTTAAAAAATTTTTTTAATTTTTTTTTTATTTTTAACGATTTAAAATCTTGAAAAAATTTTTTTAAAGTTATAAAAAATTTATTTTTCTAAAAGACAATTTTTTCGTCAATAAGTAAATGGTTAGTGGGAATTTAAATTTTAAAAAATTTTTGGGTATTGATATATTTATACATCGGGGGCTATATATGAAAATTTAAAAATTTTTCAAAAATTTTTTCCCGACACCCGGGGGGTTTATCTCCCTTCAAAAAACCCCCGAGCTTGAAAAAACGGAAAAATTTCCCAACCCCCTTTAAAAAAAGAAAAATCTCTTGCTATCATGTATTCGGGGTACTGGAGGTGTCGAAGGGGGCCCAAAAAGTAAGTTTATTTTCAATACTCGGTATTAAAGGGGGAAATTTTCGTTGTAAAAAAAATTTGAAATTGAGACTTTTATTTATCTCTGTGGATTTTCCCCCTCTGAAAGTGTACATCGTCTTATTTGTTATAGTTAACGAGATGTAGCGTTTTTTTTTTAAAAATTGTATTTTTGGGGCTTTTAGGATTGGAAAACCCCTTTTCCCCTTTTTTCCATAATACAGCTTGGAAAAAAGGACAAAAAACGTGTCCCTTTTCCCCCCCCAACACGTGGCCCCAAAAAAGAAAAAATTCCCCCCGGCGCCCCCAGACTTGGGGTTTTTGGGGATTAAAGTAGCCCAAAAGGGGCCCGGAAAAAAAAAGGAGGAGGGACCTTTTAAATGCTTGTTTTTTGGGGGGGTTGTATTTCATGATATTAAAAAAAATCTTATTTGTTATTTACCTAAAATGATGTTTTAAATATGATAAAAATAAGCTGAAAATATGTTTTGGGGGACATTTCCATTTACAAAAAAAACAACAATAGGAACAAAAAACAACAACAAAAAAAAATTTTTTTCCCTTTTTAGTCGTATAACGTATTTACTTTATCGAGGGGGTATGTTTTTCCTTGTATCGCCCGTTTGTAGTAAATTCAAATCATGCTTATAAAAGAAAAAGCTTTTAAAATTATTATATTAGTATTTTTTCCAAAAAAAAAAATTTTTGGGGAGAGTCAGATAATAATTGCAATATGATTTTAAAAAAAAAAAAAAAATTTTAAAAATAAAAAGTTTTTTTTCCCCTTTTAAAAATATTTTTTTTTCTTTTGCTCAAGAAAAAAAGGGGTTTTTTTTGGGGGTTTTTGAAAATAGGAACTTTCGGTTGAAAAAAAATTATTAGACGTTTTTCCCTTTTAAAGTTTTTATTTCAATCCCAAAAGGGCCCTTATTCCCCCAAAAAATAAGTATACAATAAGGGGGGGGTTTTCCCAACCCCCTTTCTTTTTTTGTCCTTTATCAAGCAATTGTCATTTTTTTTGGGGACATTTTTTTGAATAAAAATTGCAAGAGAAAACCTTAAATCTGTTCGTTTTAAAACGACGTTTCTTAAAAAAAAATTATGTTACTCTACAAGCCACCCCCGTTTTTTTAAAAATTGGATTTTTTTTCGTTAAGGTAGACGAGAATTTTTAAAATTTCCCCCGGGGAATTTTAAAAGGGGCACATAAAAACCTATTTCTACCCTTCAAAATAATCCCCGAAATTCTCACCCCCAAAAAATTTTAAATAGTTTTTTTAAAAATTTAAAAAATGTCCCGCACTCAAAAAATTTATGATTTTTTTTTTGCTTTTAAAAAAAATTTTTTTGTTTTTTTGTTTTATTAACAAATATCTTTTTTAAATTTTTCTTTTATATCTTACTTTTTACTGTTTTTAAAATTTTTCATATTGATTTTTTCACACTTTAAAAAATTTAAAGGAAAATGCTGCAGAAAGGAGGGTTTTTTTTTTTATCGCCCCGGCATTTTTTTTTTTTCCAAAAAAGTTGGCATAAAAAAAAAATTTAAGGGTCCCCTTTTGGGGGACTTTTCAGGTCAATAACGTCAAAGGCGTT
The DNA here is from genome assembly GCA_021229015.1 of Solen grandis. Lineage (NCBI taxonomy): Eukaryota > Metazoa > Mollusca > Bivalvia > Adapedonta > Solenidae > Solen > Solen grandis. The sequence continues at coordinate 3,512,333 of CM037790.1, read as the reverse complement.
ACCGACGGGTAAAGTGAGATAAAAGCAAGATTTTTCCCTTGTTTAAGTTTTTGAAAAAATTTTTTTAAAATGGGGGTTTTTCCTTTTTGGTTTTGTTTTTTTAAAAATTTTAATTTTTTTTTTTAAATTTTAAAATGTTTTGCTTTTGAATGAAAAATTTTGTGGTTTGGGTAAATACAGTTTTTTGATGGTATAGCCCCTTACTTGGTGCTCAGCAAAAAAGGGTTTTCCAGGACTGGTTCCCCCGGGGTTTGAAAAGGGGGATGGGGTGGTATCATGTCACTCGGGGGGGTTTTTAAAAACCCCAAAAAAAAAACCCCAAAAAAAAAACCAAAAAAAAAAAAAAAAAAAACTTTGAACGGAAATGTTGTTTTGGGCGTTTCTTAAAAAATTATTGTTTTATACCAAACGTTATTTTTTTTAAAAAATTTTATTATGAAAATTTTTTTCCGATTGTTTTTTTTCCCAAAAAGGGAAACCAGTACATTTTTCCCCCGAGTGTGGGGTTGCCCCCAAAAGCATCTGTCGCCCTTTACCAAAACCCCAAAAGCCCTTTGGGCCCCCAAAAAAAAAAAATTTTAATACAATTGAATTTAAAAGGGGCCCCTGAAAGTATTTTTGAGACATTTGAAAAATTTCTGAAAAAAGACGGGAAAAGGGTTTTATATTAGGGGGTTTGGGGATATTTAAATTTTTAAAATGATTTACACTGTTAGGTATTTTTTAAAAAAAAGCATAAATTTTAAATTTCCCCAAAAAGTTTAAAATTTTTGGGCCAGGGGCCCCCCCTTGGGGGGGGAAGAAAGGTGACAAATGGGCTTTAAAAAATTAAAAACTCCTTTTTAAAAAAAATTTTTAAGTTTTTAAAGGGGGGTTTTAAAAAAAAAAACCCCCAAATTTAAAATTTTTTTTAGGGGGGGGGAAAGACGTATAAAAACTTTTGGGGTTTCGTATTGTTAAATTTTTTTTCAAATTTTGATAAGAATTTCAACAAAGCAATGTTTTCCAAAAATTTTGTATAATATGTTTTTTTGATGATCTAAAAAGGTCACCACGAAGGGGAAAATTTTTGGTGTAGAATCGTTTTAAATTTTTAAAGATGGTGGGGTTTTATAAAAAATTTTCTAAATTTTTTGTTTTTTAAAACCCCTTAAAAACAAATTTTAAAAAAAATTTTTTTTCCAAAATTTTGGGCAACGGGTTTTGGAAATTCTTTTTGAGCAAAACCCCATCCCCGGAAAATTTTGCTGATTTTAGTTTTTTAAACCCTTTTTTAATTTTTTGTCGATATTGAAAAAATTTTGAAAGTCTTTTTTCTTTTTTTGGGTTTCCCCCATAGGCTAAAAGGGAAAAAATGGGCTTTTGGGAAAAACCCCGAAAATATCCCCCTTTCCCGGTTTTGAAAACTGTCAATCATGCAAACCCCTAGATGACAAAATTTAAATTTTTTAAAATTTTAATGTCCAATTTTTTTTAAACTAGGGAAAAAAAATACATTAAAATGTATTACGGGGGGAAAAAAAAATTTTTTAAAATTTTCTAAAATTTTTTATTCAGAAATTAAAATTTTTTTAAGGGGGGAAAAAACCCCCAATTTTTTGTGTATTAATGGGTTTTAGAAAGGGGAAAAACGAATGTATTTTTTAAATTTTTTTTTCTTAATTTCTTTCTTTTTTTTAACTATATAATCCCCCCATATGATGCATCTTTTTTGCTTTTCTTTACATACATACATACATGCATGCAAACATATCTATTGATAACTATGCACTTTTATTAACATAAACATGCACATACATAAAAAAAAATTTTTTATTCTTTATCATCCCCTACATGTAGAATAAAATTTTAAAAACTTTCCCCGCGTATTAAGTTTAAATTTTTTACCCTTTTCTTTTGTTTTGGGGGAAAACAATCCAATTTTTTTTCCACATGTTTTACGAGGGGAAAATTTTGGGGCATGGGGGAAAAAACCCTTTTCCCAAACCCGGGCTCCGGGGGAGGACAAAAAGAACTTTTGGGGGGAAAATGGGGAAAAATTTTTTTTGTACAGCTTGTTCGTGGCAAAAATTTGTTAAAAATTTTTCCCCGGTTTTTAATAAAAAAAAAAAAAATATTTAAAATTGGTTTCCCCCTATAATGGGGGCCCCTTTAAAAAACAAAAAATTTTTTTGGGTTTTCCTTTTATAGGGGGAAAAAACCCAGTTTTTTGGTTTCCCCGGGGATTTAAAGGGGAAATTGGGGCCCCAAAAAGCCTACTTATATGATTTTTGGATGATTTTTTAAAAAATTAAATGACCCCGGGGAAAAAGACCCAATACCAAAATTTTTTAAATGAAACCCAAAAAATATAATTTTTTTTTGTTTAAAAATTATCTCCCTTTATTTTAAATTCAATTTTTTTCAAAAAAATTAATCCTAAATTTTTTGGGGGGTATTGATTTAAAACTTAAAATCAAATAGATGTGTAAAAAAAATTTGAAAAAAAGAATTCTCTGGGTTTTTTTATTTTTAAATTACCCCCCTTTCATTTTTTCTAATGATTTTTTTTTTTTAAGCATTATTCCATTTACTAGGGGGAAAAAAAAGTCTGTTTTTTGGACTTTTTTTACTCCATCATGAATGGCTTTCAGTTGCCCTCGGTTATTTGAAAATGTCTGCTAACCCAAGGGGATAGCGTTTTTCGAACGCTTTTGTTTTCTTTTTTTTTTTGTGGGGAATAATTTGTGGGAAAAAAAATTAGGCTAATTTTGACAACCAGGCCAAATTTTTAAGGGGTACCTCAAAGTTAGGGGCCCCTTGAATTAGTTTTTTTGGGGAAATTTTAAGCCTTTTCCGGTTTTGTAAAATTTTTTTAAAAAAAAACTTCCTAAACTTGCTGCAATTTTTGGGGGGGTTTTAAAAAAAATCTGGGAAAAAATTTAAAAAACCCCGGGCCCAAAAACTGGGAACTTGAGAGTTTCCCCCTTTAAAATAAGAAAAAAAGGGAAAATTTTTTTATTAGCTTTGAAAAAAACCTCTAAAAAAAGCTTTTTTTGGGGGGATTTTTTTTTTAAAATTGAAAAAATTTTGTATGGGGTAAAAATTTTGGGGGTTAAAAAATTTTCCCTTTAAATTTAAAAAATTTTTTTCTAAAAAATTGACGTTAGGGATAAAAAACCCCCCAAAAAATTGCTATTTAGGTTTTGTAGTCAAGCCCGGTTTATTTATCTTTCAATAACGGTGCACTTCATAGAAACTTTTTTTAACGTTAAAAAAAAAAATTTTAAATGGGAAAAATTTTCAAAAGAAGAAAAAATTTTTTTTAGGCCCGAAGTTTTTTAGAAATATTTCTTACAAAGGGGGGTTAGTGTAAATTTTTTTGCAACAGAAAATTTTTTTTTATTTAAAAAAGGTTTTGGAACAATTTTTTAAAAATTTTTTTTTAAAAAAACTTTAAAAAAAACCCCTACTTTTTTAAAATTTAAAAAATTTTTAAAAATTTTTCCCTGTTTTTTTTTTAAACCCCCCCCTTTCCTTCGGGCGCTTTAGGGGGGGCCCCTTTTTCCGGACTTTTTTTTTTTTTAAAAATTGATTAGTTCTTGGGTTTTGTTTTTTAAGCTCGCCTGAGAAAAAGGGGGAGTATGCTCTTTTAAAAACTTTGGGAAGGGGTTATGTCCAGCGTTTTATCAAAAATTTTTTCCCTTTAAAAAGCCCCTCCTAAAAAGGGTTTTGCCCCAAAACCCAAAAATGATTTATTTTAGGAGACTCTCTGGGGAAAATTGTCCATTTTTTTTTGTTTGGGTTTTAAAAAATTTTTGGGCCCCAATGGGGTGATATTTTGACATGTGTTGTTCAGTAGTTTTCCCCCGAAACTTTACCTTTTTTCCCGTATTTTTTTGATTGTATTAGTGGGGGCGTTTTCCGTTTTCTCGTATAAAAATTTTGCTGGGCTTTTGGCATAAGGTAAAATAAAAGGGGCCCCAAATTTATTCGGGTGTTGTCCACTAGAAAACAAGTTTTTAAAAAAACCGTAGCATTAACTGGGGTTTAAACCCCCTGAATGTGGTTTAATGAAATTTTAAGGGAAAAAAAACAAATCGATTAACAGAATTTTAATGAAAAATTTCGTTACTAATGTGTTTAATTTAAAAATTAAAAAAAATTTTGGGTTTTTTTTCCAAAAAAATTTAAATTTGTCCCCCCCCCCTTTTGTTTAAATTTTCGGTCTTTTTTTAATCGTGCTTTGTTTTATTACATTTTCCCCAATTTTTAATTTAACAGAAAAACATAAAAAAAACCCCCGGCCGTTAAAAAAAAATTTTCCCCCTTATGAAAAGTGGGTGTTGGAGTTTGGGGGTTTAGAAGAAAGAAAGAAAATTTTCATTCATGTTCATATATGTGCGTTTTTTTATGGGAAAAATGCTGTCCTTTCTTATCATCCTTTGGGTTTTTTTCCCCATTTTCAAGAATAATGATTCTTTTTCCTTTCTGTCCTGAAAATAAAAACATATTTTTTAAAAGGGGGGCCCCCGTGGCCGAGGGGGGTAAACGGTTTTGGATACAAATCTCTCGGGGGCCCCCCGGCTGGGGGTTCGAATCCCGGTAGGGCTTCGGATTTTTCAGTGAGGAAATTCAGCGGGTTTGGGGGGGGGGTTCGGTGGCCCCCCCCGGGTCCTTTTTGAAATGGGGGTTTTTCCCCTCCCTTTAAAAATTTTAGCGGGACGTTTTTTAAAAAGATTGAAATCCTATCGAAGGGGGGGGTTTTAAACCCCCAAAACCCAAAAACATCATTTTGGGGGAAAAGGCCCATGTTGGGGAAAACCCCTATTGAGGGGAAATAATTCGTTTTACTATTTTTAAAAAATTTTAAAAAACATTGTTATTTCCCCGGGGGCCCAAGGTTGTTAAAAAGAGACAATATGATAAAAGAAAAAAATATGTTTTGCAATAAAAATTTTTTTTAATTGCATATTTTTTTTTTTTCTGATAGTTTATTTAACGCTTTTTAAATGTAAAAATAACAAAAGGGGGAAAAAAAAAAAACCGTTTTTGTTTTTGGGGGAAAAAAAAACCGTCAGTGATGGGGGTAAAAAAAAAACCCTTTTTTTCCTATCACGCATGGGGGTTCCTAAAGAATTTTCGTTTTGTATATCATCGTTCTTTTTTGTTTTTGAAAAAGCGAAGTTTAAAAATGGGGGCCGAGTGTTTCCTAGATCAAAAAACCCCCCTTTTAAAAAATCGTAAATAATGGAAATGCACACAGTAAAACCCCGAAAAAAAAATAAAGTTTTTTTGATTTAAAAAAAATGGACTTTATGTAAGGAATAATGAAAAATACCCCCTTTTTTTTGTGGTTTTTTTTGTAAACCATCAGTTTTTACAAAAAAAAAAAAAAAGATAAAAAAATTTGGGGACCTTGCCTCTTTGAATATAATTTCCCTAAGTAGTAAATTTTTTTTTTCGTATAAAAAACAATAAGAGTGAAAAAATTTTTTGCAACTATTCAATATCAAAGACTAAAGATAAAAGACTCATTTATTAAATTTTTTTTTAAAATTGTCGTTTGGAAACCAGTTTTTTAAAAACTTATCTTAATGCATGTCGACGGTTATTTTGTTGGACCAGTTTTTGCGCCGGAAAAAAGTCATGAAAGGGGGTTTTGAGCCCCCCAAAAATTCGGACCCCCAAAAAGGGTACTTTAAAACCCCCGGACCCCCGGCGTTTCTAAGTATTTGGGGAAAAACCCCGGGGTAACAAAACAATAAAAAAAATGCAGTTAAAAAAAATGAAAAACCAGAGCAACAACAACAAGGGAAAAAAAGGGGCAGGTTTTAAAAAAATTTGGGTTTTCACTCTATTTTTTTGTTTTAAAAAATAAAAAATTTCCCAAAAAGGGAAAAGGAAGAAGGTTTCTCCCGCCTTCCCCCAGGTATTGGAGGGTGTGGGGGGTGGAGAAGATGGGGGAAAAAATTTAAAACAGAATAATTTCTTTAGTTGATCAGGAGACTGGAAAACCCCCCCATATGGATATGTACACTTTCGGGAGCTTACCGGGGGATTACTGTACCAGGGGGGGGTCAGGGGGTTTATGGCTAAATTTTTTTTAAAAGATCTGGGCTGTTTTATGCAGGCGTCCGGGGGAATTCCCCGATGGACGTTCATACTGGGTGGTTCCCGAAGAGGGAAAAAAGCTGGGTTTTTAAAGCTTCAGTTGTTTAGAGACAGACAACCCCCCTTTTGGGGTATAGACGTATACAAAACCCCCTGGTAAACCCTGGGTGTGATGTGGGGAAAATAGGGGTTTTTTCCTATTAATCGCCACCTATTCACAGCAGGAATGGACCTGCGGTTACAATTTTTTTGACGGACAAAAAAACTGTTTTTTTTTAAAACATTCAGATGTTTTACTGTTTCCCAAAAATTTTTTAAGAAGTGGGGGGGAAACCGGGGGGTGTGAGCAAAAAAAGGTTTGGGGCCCCCCAAAATTGTTTTCGCTCATGTCGGGGATGAAAGGGGTTTTTTTGGGTTTTGGGGGCGGGACGAATCCCGCCCCCAAAGACACTTTGGGGGGGGGCGATTATCGTTCTCACTGCAAAAAAAGAGAAAAAGTGTTCAATCTAAAAATTTCCCCCCAGCACAAATTTTTATTTTAATGAAGATGATTTTAAAAAAGGGTATTGGGGTTTTTAAAAATTAAATTTTGGGGGAAGGGGGGGGTTTCCCCCCTTTTTAAATTTAAAACTGTTTTATTTTTACGTTATGGGAACAAACCCCCCGGGGGGTTTGGAGGGGGGACAATTTTTTTTCCCCCCTTTGAAGCTTTGTTTAACTCTTGTATCGTGCCGTCGTTGATTCAAATGTCCCCCGTTTTTTTATTCAAAAAAGGGGAATTTGTTTGGGCGGGTGTCATTCCCACAACAAAAGTCCGACAGTTTTTCGAGCCCCCTTTTTTTTTGTTTTTTTTAAACCTTTTAAAATCGAATAATTTTTTTTCCCCCAATTGGGGCCCCCGCGGTTATAGTTTTTTTAAAATTTTTGGAAAAACCCGAAAAAAATTTTTAAAATTGAATGAAAAAATTTTTTTGATTTAAACCCCCAAAAAACCCGGGGAAAAAAAATTTGGGGGTTTTCAAACCCCTTTTTACCGTGCATTTGAAATTTTTCAGATAATTTACACGAAAAAAAATTTTTATTAAATTTTATTAGAAAATTTTTTCCTTTGAAACTTTAAAAAATTCAAAATTTGGGGGTCAGGGGAAAAAAAATCAAGAGAGGCGCTTTTTAAATTTGGTTTAACCCCCCTTTTTTTTCACCGACTAGCATCTCTTTAGCGGCCCCCCCGGGGGGGGGGACATTTTTACATTCAGAAAAAACAAGCTTTTCCGTTTGTCCAAACGTCATTATCTTGTGGGTTTTTATGCAAAAAATAATGGCTGCTTTCATTGTCATGCTCTGTCCGTAAGAAGATGGAGTATGTACTTCAAGAAAGGGGGTTTAAAGGAAAACAAAAAATTTCTTGATGAAAAAATCGTGTCATGTTTTTTTTTTTTAACACAAAAGCCCTTTTTTCATGGGGCTACAGTCTTAAGAATTTTTTTGAAATTTTAGGAGATAGTAAAAGGGGAAAAAAACCTCAAAATTTTTTATGACGGGCGTATATAAAAACCCGTATTGATTTTTTCCCACGATTTTATAGTCATCCACCGTTCTCAAAATTTTGGGGGGGGTTTGCTCCAAAAAGGGTCTTTGCCCGGGGGGGAGAGTGAAGAAACTGTTTTTTTTGGGTTTTACTGGGCCGTCATTGGGGGGAAAGTATATATTGCTTTATGCTTTTCCTTTGGGCCATCGGGGCTAAAAAAACCCTTACAAAAACAGGGGGGCCATGGGATTACCTGAAGGGGGATTATTGGATCCGTTATTAATTTGGACGTTGAAAACCCCAAAAACTTTTTTGGGGTGGATTTTAAAAAAGGGGAAACCCCTGAGGTGAGGCCCTGAAAAATTTTGGGGAGAATTTTTTTAGGGATAGGCCCCGGGCCAAAAAGGGGGGCCCAAATGGCATCTTATATGTTTCTTATTAACCCGGGGGACTTTTTAAAATTTCACTTTCTTTTAAAAAAGGAGAATATATTTTCCCCGTCTTTAGTTTTTTTGGGGTTCTCATTTCTTTTTTTGGCTGTTTCTTTTTTAAAAAAAGCTCTTTCCCAAAAGCAATGAAATATTTTCCCCAAAAATTAAAAAATTTTAAAATTTTTTTTTTTAAAGATTGTTTTTTAAAAAAGTTCATTTCGCACCCAAAAAAGAAAAGAAAAAAAACCGGGGGACAAAAATTTTGGGGGGGTTTGGGGAAATTTTTATGATTTTGAATTATTATTTTTAAACCCAGACCCCCCTTTTAAAAAAACATTTTGAAAAAGGGTTGCGCTTGATTCTCGAAACAAAAACTTACCCCCATGATATTTCTTTTTTTTCAGTCAAAAACCCCGGGGGCCCGATTTTTGGGGGCTGATGCTGTTTAAAATTTTTTCGGTTAAATTTAAAAATTCCCCCTTTTTTTAACAATTCCTTCACCGGGGGAACCCCCAAAAAGCCTTTTTTATTTTTTTTACAAGAAATGGTGTTTTTTTTTTGAATTTTTAAAGTAAAAATTTTTTTGGGGGAAACCCCCAAAAAATACTTATTTTAAAAACAACTTTTAAAGGGGGGCCCGCATCTTGTTTTAAAAACCCCAAAAATATCACTTACTGGTTTTTACTTTGGGGGCTAATTGGCCCAACTTTGAATCTTAGTCTATTCCCCCTTAAATTCCCTACTAACCCCGTAGAAAGTAGTTTTAAAAGTGATCAACATGAAAACGTTACTTGAAAAAAATTTCAATTTGGTAGGCCATGTTTTTAAAAAAATTTGGGGTTTTTTGGGGGATGCTTTTTTTTTGTTTAGCTTAAAAAGGGGGTTTTTATCTAAAAAAAAAGAAACCCCCACACGTTCACAAACATCTTTTTTTATGTTATTTAACGCGTTTTCCAAAAAACATTTTGCCCGGCCCAAACGACCCAAAAACCCCCAATGATTCTGTATTAAAAAAATTTTTAAAAAAAAGGCAAAAACGTATTTTTGTTAAAATTTCCCCCCATTTGGGAAAAAAAAAAAGTCTCCGTAGCTAATAGTTTTAAAAATTAAAAAAAAATGCCAAAAAACAGGGTTTTTTAAAAAAATTTTTTAGGACACTGTTTTTAAAAATTTTTTCATTTTCCCCAAAAAAAAATTTTGTATTCATTTTTCAATTACCCCAAAAAAGATGTTTAAAAAGAAGCAAAATAGGGGTTTAAAAATTTTTATAAAAATTTTTAAATTTTGATGCTTTGTAAAAAAAATAAAAGCGGGGGGGAAAACGATTTTAATCAGCATAAATTATTAAAAAAAGAAATAAAAAACCATTTCTAAACCCCTTTAAACCCCCTTGTTTTAAAAAAAAATTTTTTGGGAAAAAACCCCCCCCTCCTAAAATATGGAAAAAAAAATTTGTAATTTTTAATTAAGGGGTTTGGGAAAAAATGGAGATAGTCTTGGGGCCCCCCCAAAAATTTTTTGTTTTTTTTCTTTGTTTTAAGCTGTATTTTTTAAAAATTTTTTAAAATTTTTTTTTTTACATTTGAAAAAAAATTTTAAAAAAGGGGGGATTTAAGGCCCCCCACACGTTTATCAAAATTTTTTTATTCTTTCATTATTTATTTTAGCCTTTATCCAAACCAAAAAACCCAAAAAAATTTGGTTTTGTGATTTTCCCTTTTAAAATTCGATCGTTTTTGGATCTATTGTCTTTATTTAACTTTTTTTAAAACCATTTGGCCAAAATTTTAAAATTTTTTTTTTCAACGAAAAACCCCAATTTTACACAAAAAATTGTGCGGTTTGTAATTGGGTTCAATACTGGGGGATGAACGTTTCCGTTTTTTAAAAATTACAATTTTACACGCAGACATTAATTATTTCGTGATTTGAGAATGTTCCCCTTTTTAAAATTTTTTTTTTATACTGTTTGGGTCAAAAAAAATCTTAGGGAATTTTTTTGGGCTTCCCTTCTGTTTAAAAAATATAATTCACCCCCTGAAAAAAGGGGGAACTGAACGAGGGGTTTTTTTGGTATATCAATTTTTTTGAAAGGGGGGATTTACCCCCCAAAATTTTTTTTTTATTTGTATAAAATTTTAAAAAAATTTTTTTTGGGAAAAATTTTTTGTATGTAGTTAATTATAGACATGTGTATCCAGAAAAAAAATTTATTCCACTAAAAAAAATAGTGGAATTCCCAGTCCATACCTGTCTGTATAAGGGGGATTAAGAAAACCGGGTTTTTAAAAAAGGTTGTTCCTGCGTGATTTAAATTTAAAAAAAAAAACCCCCCCAAAATTTTTTGTTAAGCATAAATTTTTTTTTTTTTCCATTTCAATAAAATTTGTCCTTTTTTACGTTTTTTTCCGGGGAAAAATTTTTTTAAAGAAAAAGTACTTTATTTGACATTTTATGACTTTGAGCTTAAGGGGAAAAACTTATAAAATTTTTTCCCCCAAAAAAATTTTCCCAAAAAAAAAAAAGGGAAGTATATGGAAAAAAAATAAAAAATTACTTCCGTTAAATTTCGATGATTTGTGCGAAAAAATTCGAACCTTTTTTTAAACCCCCCCGAAAAATTTTAATTTTTTGTTTTTTTTAATTTTTCATGGTTGTCCTCTCAATATACTTCTAGAACTCTTGTTTATCATTTTGTAAGAGTAAAGCTTTAAAAATATACATTACGTTCTATTATAAAAAAAAGTCTGCAATATAATATTAAGCAGTGATCATAAAATCAGTTTTTTTCCAACCCCAAAAAAAATAGGAATTGTAAACCTTTTTAAAAATTTTTTTTAAACCCTTTTAATTTTTTTACTTTAGAATGAACAAACATTTTACTACGAAAAAAATGGTTCTAAATGAGACATTTACTAAAAAAATTTTGGGGGTGTTTCTTTTAAAAAATTTTTTAAACAAAAAGCCAATTTAAAAAAAATTGTTCTGTTATCTAAAAACCTTTTTGTTTTAGGGGTAACTTTTTTTTTAATTGCTTTGTTTTTTTTTTTTTTTAAACCCTCACCCGGGGAAAATTTTTCATTTTAAACGCCCCGTTGATCGAGTGTAAAACGCCCCGAAAAAAACCCAAGGAGGGGGGAAACACACAAACCATACAAACCGCTTAAAAATTTGTCTTATGAAACCCCTGTGAACGGCAAGACCTGAATCCCAGGGGCGGGGTTTATAGAATATCAACGTTTTTAAATTTTGGGAAATTTAAAGTGAATCCAAATAAAAAACGCTCAAATTTATTTTTTTTTTTATTTTTATTTTTCAAAATTTTTAAAAAAATTCTTTTTTTGGGGCATAGTTTAACGGATTTTTTAATATTAAAAAGACCATTGACGTTTTATTTCATGAAGAAATTTTTTATATACCTTTTTTTTATTTTTTTTTACCAATGTGGTTGTGGCAAAATTTTATTTTTAAAAAACCCCTGATGTAGAAATCCAATTTTTTTAAAAATAGCTACGTGTTGCAAATTAAGGGGGGGGTTTAAAAAAAAAGGGGCCCCTTTCTAACAAAAAAAAAAATTAAAAAAAAAGGGGGAAAATTTTCCACGCCACCTCACCAAACAGCTAATATTAAATAAAAAAACAACTGAAAAAAAAAATAAAAACCCAAAAGTTATGCTTTTTTTAAATCTAAAGGCCCTTAAATCCAGCTCGCCCATAGCGTGTGTGTTTTGTGTGTTTTTTTAGGTATGCATAAATTAAATTTTTTTTTTAAGGTTTCGCTTTTAAAAAAATTTTCTTAAGGACATTTGAAAAAATTTGCTCTCTATATTGTGTTTTCTCTGTGTAAAAATGTGATACATTACCAAAGGTTGTGTAATGCATTTTTTTTGTTTTTGGGGAAAAGTCTTTCCTACTTTTTATGTATTTAGAAAACAAGCTTAAAACCCACCTGTTTGTATTATGCCCGTTGGGAAAACTGAACCCCAAGGGGTTTGCTAGATTTAGAAGTTTTAAATATGTTAAATAAAAACGTTGCTTGTCCATTTAAGATATAATACACCTATGTTATTGAAAATAAAAAATACAACTATATAAACATGAATACCGTAGGAATATTTCTATTCAAGAATGGAGAAAATTTTGTTCCATAAAATAAAATAGATTATTTTGTCCCATGGGGGTCTTGATAAAAAATAAACAATATTCGTTTGGGTTAATTTGGGGAAAAAAAATAAAAAAAATTCTGTGTCAAGTTGAAATTTTTAAAAAAAAACAATAGATTCGGTCTGTTTAAAAATTTATAAAAAGTAATCAATATTTGTGCATGTTAATATTGAAAAAAAAAAATCAAAAAAAATTCTGGGTTTAGTTATTATTATAAAAAAAATCCCCAAAGTTTTGTGTCAGTTTTGGGGTTGATTAAAAAGTAATCAATTTTATTTGTGTCAGTTGAAAATTTAAAAAAGTAATCAATGATTTTTTGGCATGTTGAAATTATAAAAAAAATCAAAGATTCTGTGTCCCGTTGAAATTGAAAAAAAAAATAATCAATAAACTGTGTATGTTGAATATTGGGTCAAAAAGTTTTTAACAAAAGATTTTTTTGTTGATTTGTAAAAAAAGTAATCAATAGATTCTGTGTCATGTTTAAAAAATTTAAAAAAAGTAAAAAAAAAGATTTTTTGGGGATGTTGAATTTTTTATAAAAAAAAGAAATAAAGTTCGTGTAATGTTGAATATTGATAAAAAAAGTAATCAATACATTCTGTGTCATGTTGAATATTGATAAAAAAAGTAATCAATAGATTCTGTGTCATGTTGAATATTGATAAAAAAAAGTAATCAATAGATTCTGTGTCATGTTGAGTATTGATAAAAAGTAGCAATATTTTGTGCCCCTGTTGGTTTGAGGGGGTTTTGTACGCTGAAGTTAAGATTTTATTTTTTTAAATTTTTTTAACCCAAAAATAAAAAATTTTTATCCCCTTTAAAAAATGTAAATATAGGCTTATTCACAGCGGCTTGGGAATGAAAAAAAAAAATTAATTTATTCCACGGGGGGCTTTTCTGTGTTTCTTTGTTTACTTTACTTTGTGATAATTCCCAAATTAAGGTTTTTTAAAAGTCTTAAGGGTTAATGTTTGGTAGAAAATTTTTTCCCCCAAAATTTATAAATTTTTTTGAATTTTTAGTCAAAAACCCGGCCTTAAAAACCGGGAAAAGAAGAAGATTTCATTTGGGAAAAAAGTTTGTCAAAAAAATGTCGTTTCCCGCAAAAAGTCACAATGGAGGCAACAGTATGAAATAAAAAACGTTAAAAAAACGGGTTTTTTAAAAAAAATTAGAAGAATACCTTTTTTTCTTTTGTCGCAAATGTTTTGAAAAACTATGCAGCGACGGAAAACACCAATAAAAACAACAAAATTTATTTTTAAATTTTTTTGTTAAATTTTGACAGCAAGGTTTTGAAAAAATGCCCCAAACCCCCTAAAAAGTAATTAAAATGAGCTTTGATTGGGTCTTTTGCTAAAATTGCCCAAAAAAAACCCCAAGTTGCTTCAAGTTGGTCCCGTTGGTTTGATTAGACATCCGCGACCATAAACCAACGTTTATCCAGTTAGATCCCCAAAGTCGTCCCCGCCTTGGGAAAATTTTTTTATTCCCCCGTATCTGCCTTTTAATTTTTTCGTAATTTGGGGCCCCTTTCCCCCAAACCTTCCTTGGGGGCCCCAATTGTCCATTTTCCAATTTTCCCCGGGGTTTTAAAAAAATTTTCCTTTTAAATTTTTTTTTTTTAATTCCCGCCTTAAAGCCATTTTTTAAACTCGCATCAATTAACCCTTTTAAAAAATTTAAAAATTTCTTTCCCCCCCCTTGGGGTTTGAAACCCCCGAAAAATTGTTTAAAAATTTTAAAAAAAATAAAAAAAAAAATTATAATTAATAAAAAAAAACCAAAAAAAGCCCCTTAAATTTTAAAATTTTTTAAAATTAAAAACCCAAAATAAAAAAATTTCGTAATTAAATCTTTGCCAAAATTTTTAAAAATTTTTTAAAAAATAAAATTTTTAACACCCCAAAAAAAACCCCCTTTCCCCCCTTTTTAAAAAAAAAAAAAATTTTTCCCCCAAAAAACCCCCCCCCCCCACCCCCAAAAAAAAAAAAAAACAAAAATTTTAACCCCCCAAAAACAAAAATTTTTCCCCTTTTTTTAACCCCTTTAATCCAACCCCAAATTTTTAAAAAATTTAAAAAGCCCCCCTTTTTTCATTTTCAGTACTTAAATTCAAAAAAAATTTTTTTTTTTTTCTTTTTCCCCTTTTAAATTTTTTTTTGGTAGCAATTCATTTTTGATTAATGGGGCCTTTTTTTAAAAACATTTTTTTTCAAATGATTTTTCCATTTTGTTTAAATTTTTTGTTTTCTTTCTTTTTTTTTTTTTTTTTAAAGGAGCATCCCAAAAATTTAAAAAAAAATTTCCCAAAATCCCCTTTTTATTTTTCCTTTTTTTTTTTTTGGGGGGAAAAGACCCCTTGTTTTTTTAATGCCCCCGGTTTTTTAGGGATTCTTAGAACTTTTGGATTTAAACCAGGCAAAAAAAACTTTTAGGGTTTCCCTTCCTCCATTTTTTGGCTTGGGGGTCCCAAAGGGGGGAAAGGGGGGGGTTTCCCCCTTCTAAATTTTTTTTGGTTTGGGCGGTCACCGGGAAGGAAATTTTCCCCTTTTTTAAAATTGTGTTTGAATGAAAAAATTTAATTTTTTTATTTTTTTTAAAATAAATATATTATCCAAAATTTGGTTTTTCATTGGTCTTTGGGGTTTAAAATTGGGTCTGTTTTATTCTATCAATCAATTTTTTTTTTTTGGGGTTAAAGAAATAAATATTCAAACCCCCAAAACAAACCCGGGAAAGCCCCATTTTTTAGGGGGGCTTTTGTCAGTTTTGGGTCTAGTGTTTATTATTAGGGAATTAAAAATTTTTAGTTGGAAAAAACCCTTATTTTATTATCACCACAGATGATGGCTATTCAATCTAAAACTTCTGAATAAATACATATTGCTAAAATATATACGGAAACAGGACATTTTTAAAAATTAAAAAAAAACGTTTGCTTTTTTTGGTACAAATTCATGGAAAAAAACAGTAAAAAGGGGTTTTTTTTTTTTTTTTAAAAAATATTTCGCCGATTTGAAAAAGTAAAAATTAACCCCCTTTTTTTAAGAATAAATCGTCTTTTTTTTTCGTGTTTTATTTTGAGATTTTCCCCCTTTTTGATTACTAGGGTTTATAGTTGGAAGGAAGCCTTTTGGGTTTAAATAAAAAAGCAAATTTACATGGGGTTTATTTACCCAAATTTTTTTATTCCATTTTAATTTTCTGTATTTTTTTGCTGTAAGTTGCAACTCGGTCGTGGCCTTTTTGGGGGTGGTTTTTAAAGGTTTTAGGGGTTGGAACGTAGGTTTTTCCATTATATTGAAAACCTGTATATGCAATTATCCTGAAACGTTGCCAAGGGGCGCCGTTTTTTGGGGGGGGGAAAACCTCTTACGTTTTGCGTTTTTTGTTTTGCCTTTACTTAACCTGGTTAAAAAAAATATGCAGATATATGTTCTAGTTGAACGGGGGGGGTCCGGGGGGAAACCCCCCCCGGGGTTTTTTTTTTTTTTTTTTTTTAAACTTTTGGGGAAAAAGGGCTTTTTGTAAGTTTTTTTTTTTTGTTACATTTATGTTGGTTCGGGGGGGCGCGATTTCCCCCCCCCCCCGGCTTAAAAACCCCCGAAAAAAACAATAATCATAATTTTTTTTTCACCTGTTTTATAAACATTAAAAAAACCTTTCCCCGATTTTACAAAAAAAAATCTAGTTTCTTTTTCGGGGGTGACCCCTTTTTCATGTTAAAATAAAAAGAAAAAAGTGAAAAATTTTGGTTCCCCGGAAAAATTTCTTCCGGGTTTTGGGGAATTTTATTGACTTTCCCAAAATTTTGGGGTTTTTTAAAAATCAACATAAACCTTTACATTTATCCGGACAAAAATCTTTGATAAAAATTAAAAAATTTTATATCTAAACCCCGGGTATTCAAAGTACCGTTTTTAAAAATGTAAAAAAAAATTTTTTTTAAAGTTTGTAAGTGTTTTTTTTTAAATCCCCGGGGTTTTGTAATTGAGTCAACCCTTTGGGAAAAACAAGGGGGGTGAGGGTGAACTTCCTTGAAGTAAGGAAGACATTAAAAAAAAAATTTTTCCTCCATTTTTTTAAGGGTCAGCTCTTTAATTTTTTTTTTTTTTAAATTTTTGGGGGTTTTTTCTTTTTTGACTGGCCGGGGAAATTCATCAATCCGCGTCACGTGCGTGCTTTCCCCTATTTTGTTGTTTTAAAAATCGAAAAGCGGGGTTTAAAAGAAATTTGTTTCCCTTTTTTTATTTTAAAATTTTTAAAAAAAGAAAAATAACCCCTAAAATCTTTAAATTTTGTTTTATTTAAAAATATTTTCGGGGGGTTTTAAAAATTGTTGCTTGTTTGTTGGGGAAAACGCGATTTTTAGGTCCTATGATAAAAAAACCCTGACGGGAAATTTGGGGCATTTCATATAAATTTTTTCAAAAAAGGTTTTTATGAAAATTTTAAAAAAGCGAGCCTCTGGCGAGCGTAATAACATTTTCATGAACTCGTTTAGTAAAATTTGATATAAAAGAACAACTCATGTCAGATTCTATATCCATGCTTACATTTTTTTCTTTAAATGTTATGTGTAGCTTAAAAACAACCCCCCCAAAAAAAACAAAGGGGACCATCTATATTATTTTTCTTTTGATACCCCAAAAAAACTTAAAAAATAAGATGCTTTAAAATTTTTTTTGTTGATAACTTACCTTGTTTTTTTTATTTAATTAAAAAAAAAAAAAGACATCATTATTATTTTTTTTTAGGGGACTTATTTTTTTAATTTTTTATTCTTCAAAAAAATTTAAAAATTTTTTAAAAAAAGATTTTTTGGGGGTAAAAAAGGATCGTCATATTAAAATTTTTTTAAAATTTTTATGGTTATCCGAGGGGCGCCCCCCAAAAAATTTTTACAGACACAGTTTTCAATAATATTTTTTTTGGGAAAAAAAAAAAGGGGAAAAGGGGCCCCCCAAAAATTTTACAGGCTTGTTTTTAAAATTTGAATAAAAATTCCCCCTTTTTAAAATTTCTTGGAAGGAATGTGTTTTTTTAAATGGGTTAATTTAAAAAATTTTATGTTAAAAATTTATATTGTGTTTTGGGGTGAGCTATCCCCTTCCCTGTGTATGAAAAAAAAACAAAAAAGGTTTTTGGGTTTTATATAGTGGAG
The DNA here is from genome assembly GCA_021229015.1 of Solen grandis. Classification (NCBI taxonomy): domain Eukaryota; kingdom Metazoa; phylum Mollusca; class Bivalvia; order Adapedonta; family Solenidae; genus Solen; species Solen grandis. The sequence goes on along the minus strand of CM037790.1, from coordinate 3,494,945 downwards.
TGTTCTGTAGTATTAATATAAGAAATAAAACAACCACAACCAGATGAGAGTATTTGTTCTTTTGATACCATTGTAAAGTATGTCTCTCTTTGTGTGTACCAGATGTTGTTTTCTTTTTTTGGGTTTCTTGTCTGGGGGAACCCCCTTTTTCCCAAAAAAAAGAAAGATATGTTAAAAAAATAGAATATGTTTTTTACTTATTTGTCAGTTTAAAAAAAAGCACTTTTTTTTTAGTAGTGCCCCTTTTTAAAAAAAAAAAGTTTTTTATCCGACTGAAAAATTTTTTTGAATGATAATCCGGGTCTTTCTAATACATGTGGACTTGGATTATCGTTCCCCCGGGGAAAAAAAAAAAATGTATTTTGTTTTAAAAAAATTTATGTAGAAATAAATGTATTTGACTTTAAATTTTTTTTGCAAAAACAAAAACTAAAATTTTTTAACAAAAAAACAATTCGCTGCATTTTTAAAAAAAAACCCTTTTAAGTATCTTTAGAAATAACTATTGATTTAAACAAAAAAAATAACAGTCCCCCCCAAAAATATCTTTTTATATACAACACGCAGATCCTTTTCATGGTCAATTTTACAAAATTTTTTTTTTTTAAAAATTGCAAGAAGGGGGCAGCAGTAAGTCATGCTTTGCTTTATTTTTTCGGAATATAAAGGGGTTTGGGTTTGGGGCTAGTTCTCGAATACAAAAAGATCAAAAACGGACATTGAAAAAAACCAAAAAAAAACCCCTTTCCCAGGTCCATTTTGAATTGACCCCAAAAATTTTTTAAATTTATTTTATTCCCCCTTTTTTGTCATCTTTTTGTAGTGAGGCGTTAGGGTTTTTTAAAAATTTTTAAAATTTAATTTTTGGGGGCACGACTAATGTATCTATTTTATTTTTTTTTAAAAATGGTTTTGCACAAAAATTTTTAAAAAAACAAGGCTATTGGGGAAGCCGGGGGGTTGTCTATACTTACGAAAAAAAACACATTTTTCTTTTAGATTTTGAACTTCACCCCCTATTTTTTAATTTATGACATAAGTAGCATGTACATTTTAAAAGGTTAAAAATTTTCAAAGTTGTTCTTTTTTTTTAGCATTTAAAATTTAAAAAGAAAATGATATAAAATGCAAAAAATTTTAAAATTTTATAAGATTTTTTTAAAAATGATCTTTTTCTTTAATAGTACTCTTATTCACTTTAACACATGTGCCTTAATGTTAGTTTAGATTCAGGAAGCATTGGTTTTTTAATTTACATGTTCAGTAATAAATTTTTCTCAGATGAAAAAAAATTTTTTGAAATTTTTAATGAGGAAAAAAACGTTTTCAAAAATTTTGGGTGATGAAAAAATTTTGTTTCCCTTTTTTTAGCTTTTAAAAATCTTTTTTAAAAAATTTTTTTTAAAGGGGATTAGGGGGTTTCTTGCTTTAATCTCACAAAAATTTATTCAGATTTCAAAAGTACCCCCGAAAAAAAGGTTTGGGAAAACCCCTACATAAAAAATTTTTTGGGGCTTGAAAGGGGGTTTTTGCTAAAGAAATTCCAAAAAAAATAAAAAAAATGTATGTAAAAAAATAAAGAAAAAAAAACTTTAAAGATTTGTTTTTAAATTGTATTTTGTGGGGTATGTATACATATGTTATCGATTAGCTTTTAAAAATGTATGTACTGTAAAAACCCAAAAATGATTTTTTTGCCCCAAAATTTTAAAATAAAGATTGGGGGACGAGCTCCCAAACCCCTTTTGGGGCAGGGGGAAAATATTATATGACCTGGGGAAAAAATTTTGGTAAAAATGCAGCTGCTTAATTTTTTTTTTTACCTTGCAAAGGGGGCCCCCCTTTTTTAAAACTTTACAAAGAATTTGTTTTTACTTGAATACGGCGGGTTTTTAAAATTGTTACCACGATTTTTTTTACCCTTTTTGGGTTTTTATCAAAAAAAAAAAACCCTCCCCCCTCTGCTCAACGATGAAATTTTAAAAAAGTCCCCAAAAAAGTGTTTTTTAGGGAAAAAAGGGATGCTGCTCCGACGCATTCCCCACACCTCCCACCCAAAAAAACAGGTAGACACTATTTTGCGCTTCCCCCCGGGTCGTGTTTTTTTTTTTGCTAAAGGGGGGAAAAAATTTTAAAATATTTTTAAAAACCCCTGTCTCCCAAAATCTGCTGAAATTTGAAGGCTAGTTTTCCCCCAAAAAATTTTTTATTAATATTTTTTCTTAAAAAAGTTTTTAAAAAAGGGGAAAAATTTTTTAATTTTTCACATTTTCCCCTTTTTTTCCCATTTTCGAAGTTGCCAATTTTTTTTTTAAATTAAAAAAAGAAAAAACGTTTTGATATCCCTTTGTAAAAAAAAAGCGTGATCAAATTTTTTTATGTCATATTTGTTGTTGTTTTTTTTTAATCTGGGGAAATTTTTAAATTTTTTTTTGTTCTTACAAAAGGGGGTACGTTTTTGTTAAAAATTTACCAATTGTTGAAAAAAATTTAAGATGCAGGTAAACAAAATATACCCCAAAAAAAGGTAGGGGAAAAAAAATTTCACGTGGTGTATTTAATCTTTCTTTTTGGGTGTTTAAAAATTTTTTTAAAAATTCATGTAAAGTTACAAAGGGTTTTTCCCCAATGAAATTTTTCCCCCTTTGATAAACAAAAAAACCTGCTTTGATAAAAAAAAAAATAAAAGGGGTGTAGGGGTTTTTATTTTTAGTTAAAAACAAAAAGGTGTGTGTGTGTGTGGGGGGTGTTGTGAGAGAAAGAGAGGAGAGTCTTGTCAGAGTTTCTGGGGTTAATCCCACACGTTCTACTTTTTCAGGGGGGGGTTATTTGTTTGTTATTTTTAAAAAAAATAAAAACAAACAATGTCTTCGATACAAAAAATTGTTAAAATTTGATAAAAATTTTGTAATTTTTTTTTAAATTTAAAACGAATTTTTAAAAAAAATTTTTTTGGAAAATTTTTTTAAATCTAAACCCTTAAAAACAAAACCCCCCCCCCCTCAAAGGTTTTTATTTTGGCCCCCTTTTTATAGGGAAAAAAAAAAAGTACATACAAAAATTTGGGTTCCCCCCCAGTATTAAAAATATACTATCTGTGGGGGGAAACCGTTAAAAAAAAATTTTTTTTAATTTTTTCACAAAAGTTTGTTTTTATGTTTTGGGGGGGGAAGGGCCCCTTCGCGCCAAAAAAGGGGAAAAAACCGGGACCCTTTTTAAAAATCCTTTGTATATCGAGGGCCAAAAAATTTGGGCCAAAGACCTTCCGGGGGCGGGGCGCTCAACCAAAAAGGTCCGAGGTGGACGGGGGGACAATTGTACTGGCCGTGTGAGTCTTTAAAAAAAAGTTCGGAAAAAATGCCCGTGAATTAAAAAAAAATTTTTTTAAAAATTTTTCGGAAAACCCCAAATTTTTTGTTTTTTGAAAATTTTTTTTTTTAGGGGGGTGAGAACTGTTTTTTTTTTTTTTTTTTTTTAATTAAAAATTTAAAAAAATTTCATTAAGAAAAAATTTTCTCGTTCATGTTGAAAATTTTTTGTAGGGGGAAAGGGGGAAATTGATATAAAAAACTATCTAAAACCCCCCCAAAAAATGTTTTCAAACATCAACCCCAAAAAAAAAACACACACACACACCAAAACACACACACACACACCCACAACAAAACAACAACAAAACAAAACCCCCCAAAAAAAAACAAAAAAAACCCCGTAAAAAACCCCAATTAAAAAAACAGACCAAGGTGGGCATAAAACCCAAAAAAAGCGTATTGAAAATCCCCATTGGGGGTTTTTTTTCACCCCGTACTCCCCTATTTTTTTCCCCTCGTTCTTTTATTCGGTATTTGTTTTGGTGAACATTAATACCCCCAATATGGGGTGAATTTAAAAAAACGCTATACATTTAGAAAAAACAGTTTAAAAAAAAAGGGGGGGGACCCTCCCCCTTCCAAAAAGGTGGGGTCCGGGGGGCTCCGGGGGGAAAAAAAATTTTTCGGGGTTTTCCCGGCCGTTGCCCCTTTAAAGGATAAAGAAATCATTTTTATGAAAAAAAATTTTTTGGGTTTTTTAAACCCCCCTTTAGTGTTTTTTATTTTTTTTATCATTTTTTGTTTGTTTTTCATTGCGATAAAAAAAGTATTATAGGAATTTGCCTTTTAAATTTTTTTTAAATTTCCCCACTTGGGGAATACGGTTGCCTTGTAATAGCCTTTTTTTTGAAGTGGGGGAAATAAAATTGGAAAAAGCCCCTTTAAAATTCGATGTCTTTTGTGTAAAGGGGTTTTTTTGGGGTTCTATGCATGATGGATATCGGGGCCCTTTTTTCCCCCAACCCCTAAAAAAATTACACACAAAAACGTGAATAATAAGGAAAAATTTAGTGGTGTATGTTCGATCGACAGAAATAAAAACCAAAAAATTTCAAATATTTCCCTTTGTAGGGGGGTTTAAAGACCCCAAATGTTTGAGCTTGCATAGGGGAAAATTAAAAGGTGAAAAACATATTTATACTTAAATTTACTTAATTTTAAATACTATTTTTAAAAATGAATGGTTGCACCGCGAAAAAAGTGGTTATTTCGATACCCCGGGTTTTTTGGGCCCTGCCCCTTTTTAAATTCAAAAATGGTTTAAATTTAAATTTTTGGATCTGCAGGAAAATTTTTACCCCTTATCCCCCCCTTTTCTACCTACAACCCTTTTTTAAAACTTTTTTTTTAAAATGAAGGAGGAAAAAGGAGAAATTTTTTGCTTTTTTAAAAGGGTTTTATGATAACCACCAGATGTATTTTTCTGTACTTATTATGCATTTTGGGGCCCTTTCGTACCCCCTTCCCCCACCCCACCCCAAAAATTATCACAGCATTTTCTGTATAAAAAAAATTATAATTAACTAAACTGAAAAAAAAAAAAAAAGAAAAAAAAAAAAAAAAGAAAAAAAATTTTAAAAAAAAACAACAAAATAAAAAACAAAATTTTCATGGCCCACATTTTTTAAAAAAAAAAACCAAAAAAAAAAAACAAAAAAAAAAAACCCAAACAAAAAAAACAAAACAAACCCAAAAAACAGCCAGGCATTATTTCATTTTACTTTGACATTTTTTTTATTTTCCCCAATTTTTTTAAAAACATGGTGTGTTTTACTTGCCCCCAAAATTTTTAACCCCCTTTTTTCCCCCAAAAGAAAAAAAATTTTTAAAAATTTATTTTCAATTTAGGGGGTTTTTTTTTTTTTAATCTTTATTTGTTATTGTGTAATTTTTTTTAATAATTTTAAAAAAAAGAAAAATTCTCAGCCAAAAAAGCGGTATTCCCCCTCCTAAAATACCTAAACACATGTACATAATTGGAAAAATTTTTAAACATTTTTTACTATTTGTTTTTAAGAGTAACATAAGGGCGAAAAATTTTTTTTACTCAAAAGGGGGGAAAATCACCCCTTTTTTTGGGTTTAAAAATTTTATATACTAGCTCACAGAAAAAAAACCCCTTTTTTCTTTAATTTTTCCCCCAAAACGAAAAAAAAAAAAAATTCAAAAAAAAATGGGCTTTCTGCTTGAAACCATATTTTTAAACCCTTTCCCATTGGTTATCTATTTGGGAAAAACACTATCTGTTTTAAAAAAAATGAAAAAATCCCCCCCCCAAAATTTAAAAGATGATTGAAGAGGGGGTTTTTGATCTGGGGCCTTTTTTAAAAAACCCCCCTTTTAAAAAAACCCTTCCCCCCAAATTTTTAAAAAGGGGCACCAAAAAAAAAGTCCTATTTTAAAAAATACAAAAAATTTTTAAAAGTTATCAAAAAAGGAAAAAATTGAGAGAGATGAGTGATTTTTTTAAAACTTTGATTTGGGGGGGAAAAAAAAGTTTCAATTTTTTTGGAAAAAAAAGACCTCTTTAGCTGAAAAATACATTTGGCTGCATTAAAAGTTCGATATTTTTGGGGGGAGATTTAATTAATTATTGTAAAAAAATATTTTAAAAATGAAGAATTTTAAAAAAACAAAAAAAAAAAAAATTGCCCATGATGACCTTTACATATACAATTTTGATAATGATCACCTGTGGCCCCTTTAAAAAAAAATTTAAAAAAAATTTGGGGGGCGTTGTCAAGGATGTCAAATTTTTTTAAAAAAAAAAAAAGCAAGTGCGTTAAAAAAATGTGAGGTTCCTTTTTAAAGATGGGCCCAAGGGGTTTTTGTGGAAAATCCCCCCTCTCACTTGGGTGGGTTACTGCCAATTTCCCCAGGTATAAACATCTTTATACGTAAGCGGATGGGGGGTGTGTTTAAATATTTATGTATTTTTAATTTAAAACTTCCGAACGGGGAAAAAAACATATATTTTATTGACTTGTACTTTTTTTCATTTTTTTTATATATTTTATGGTTAAAAAAAGAAAAGAAAGGGCTAATTCTACAAATATATATTCTTTTAAAAAAATTTTGGTAGGAAAAACTAAAAAAGTTTTATCCAAAACATCTTTAAAAATTTTTTTACAAAAAATAATTTCACTCTTTTCTTGGCCCCCCAAAACCCCCTTTTGACAGAAATTTTTCAATTTTTAAACGTTGGGTTTTTAAAAAATTAAAAGGGGGCCTTTTTTTCCTTGAAAACAGATGCTTACCCCCTATATAGGGGAAACCCCTTTTGGCCCCCAAAATTTTAAATTTCTAAAATTGGGGAAAACCCCCCTTTTTTTCCCCCAAAAACCCCCCAATCATAAAAAGAAATTGTTTTACTTTTGGGGTTTTTTTTATGTTTCAGATTTAAAATTTTAACCAAAAAATTCAAAATTTAAAAAACGAGATTTTTTTTAAAGGTTTTTTTCCCCAAATTCACAATAAACCCCTTATTTGAAGAAGTGGTTTTTACCCCCGGGGATATTTTTTTCCCAAAATTTTTTTAAAAGGGAAAACGCCTTTTTCCCCTTTTATTTTTAAAACCCCCCCAAATTTCCCCTGAATATCCAAAAATAAAAAACCCAATTTTAAAAAATCAAATATTTTACACAGAAAATTGGGTTTTTTTAACTTTTTTCTTTTTTCAATTTATCGGGAATTTTAAAAATTTAAAACCCCTTTTAACTTTTCCAAATAAATGTATTGGTTACGTTGAAAATTTTTCCAGTAAAATTAAAAACCAAACCCCCAAAAAAAATTTTGAAATAAAAAGACTTTTTTTTTTTCATTTTAGGTAAAAACCCTTTAAAAAATTTTTCCCTCTGCAAATAATAGAAGTTTTTAAATATGATATCATAAAACCTTTTTAATTTTTGGGGAAAAAATTTTAAAACCTTTTTAAAAAACAATCAAGTTTCCCCTAAAAAAAGGAAGAAATAATTCACAACTACCGGGGTATCCCCAAACAAAAGAAACATTGTAAAAAAGGGGGGCAAAAAAAACCTATTGTTGGCTGCACTCTGGAAGGGTCCCCCAACAAATCAAAAAAATTCTTTTGGGGAAAATTTTATTATGTGAAAAAAAGTTTTTTTTAAACCCAAACCCCCCTTTTAAAGGATATTTTTTTTTTAAATTTTTAGCTTTTAAACCCCAAAAATATATGGGGGAAAAATTTTTCTTTAAAATAAAAATTTTTAGCAATGGATGGGGGTTAAAAATTTAAATTTTAAAACAGTAAATTTCGGGGTTTTTTTAAAAGCATTACCCCGGGGGTTATTAAGGATAACTGTCGTTTTGGACAAAAAAAACACTGGGGAAAATTTTCCCTTTTTTTAAAAAAATTTTTTTAAAAAAGGAAAAATTTTTAAATTTTTAAAAAATTTCTAAAAAAATACAAAAATTTTTTTTGATTACTATATCTCACTTCTTTTAAAAAAAGGTCAGGGCCGCCGTGGGGGGGGACCTGGTCGGGTTTACCGGGGTTCTGGAAAACCCCTAATTTTTGGGAAAATTTTTGGGGAATATTCTAACGTTTTGAGGCGGTTTTGCATTTGGGTTTTCCCCCCAGGGGGTTTTAAATTTTTTTTCCCTGTAAAAAAGGGGCTGTCGCAACGATAGTTCCCCCCGACCAAAAAAAAAAAAATAGCAAAAACATTGTAAGTGGGGAAGGGGGCTTCCCCTTTTTTTGTAGTTTTATGGGATTGATTTAATCAAAAACAAGTTGATTCCCCCAAAGTCTCGTTTTTAAAAAAACAACGGGACCCCTTTTTAGGGTTTTAAAATTTTTACAATTTGTTTTTTTGTTGCAAAATTTTACTTTTCAAAAAAAATCATGCCTTTATTTTATTTTTTTTGGAATGGGGAAATTTGGGGGCTTCCAGTATGATACGAAAAAATCGAATCGGACATTGCCAAAAACCCCCCCAAAAAAATCCTTCCCCAGGTAACCCCTCTTGAATTGAGCTGAGGTTATATTAAATTTTTTTTTTTTCCAATTTTTTGTCATCTTTTTGCAGTTTTTGGGGGGGGGCGAGCTTTTAAAAAATTTTAAATTTTTGGGGGATGGGCTTTTGGGGGACCACTAATGTAACTATTTTATTTATTTGTATTTTCCCCCGGGTTTTTCTTAAAGTATTTGGGCCCCCCCTATTGAGAAGCGAGGGTTGATCTTATCTACGAAAGTAACTCACTTACTAAAGATTATTAACTTCACTCCATATGTTCAATCTAACATTTTAAAAACATGTACATTTTCAGTTGATATAAATTTAAAAAAAAATGATCTTTTTTAAATTTTTTTAAAATTTTTATTTAAAGAGAAAAAAAATTTTTAAAAAAAAAACAAAAGAAAGTGATCTTTTTAGTATCTATTTTACACTATTAACACATGTTTTCATTTTTATTATGCTTAGATTCAGGAAAAATTTTGGGGGTAAAAAATACGTGTTAGTAATAAACGTGCCCGAGGAAAGATAAATTTTTAAAAAAAATTAAAAAAGGGGGAAAAAAGTTTTTTTTGAAAATTTTGGGGGGGTATCCCCCAACAAAAAATTTTTTTTTCCCTTTTTTGCCCAAGTCATTTCCAAAAATTGTTCTTTTGGTTTTTCGTGGTTGCTTGTTATTTAAAATTTCCCCCCCGGAAAAAAATTTTGGGGGGGGCTAATTTAAAACCCCCTTTTTCATATAAAAATTTTTAAAATATGTAATTTTTGTAATACAAGTACCCCCAAATTTTTTTAAATTTTTTTACGGTATTACTCCCCATATTTCCTTAAATTTTTTTAAAAATTTTTTATGAAAAAATGGGTTTAAAAAAAACCCCTACTTTAAAAAGATTCCCTTTTCCTTTCCCCGGGGCCCCAGCGTTCCCCCAAAGGGGCAGGAGGTCGTGGGTGGGGTCCCCGGGGCCCCGACAAACCAAAGTGCCCCAAAAAAAAATTTTTTGGTTTAGCTCGATTGCTTGGACTAAATAAATTTTATTGCTCCGGGGCGGGTTTTGGGGGCCCCTTGTTGGATAATGTGACGGGAAAATTTGGGGATCATTCCACATGGGGTTAGGGGTGTGTTTCTGAGTTTGGCAGCATTTTTATCTGTTCAATTTTTCCCCCAAAAAATAAAAATTTTGTCGGGGGGGGAAGTTAAACAAAAAAAAAAAAGCAAAAAAATTGCCCCCAAAAAGGGGGGGGTTCGAATCCCCCCGGGGAAAAATTTTTCTTTCGGGGGGCCGGCCCCGGGGAAAAAAGGGGTATAAAATTAGAACCAGGGGGCCCCCCTCTTCCCGGGGGACTCAAAAAAAAGGGGTAGTATGGGAATACTGGGGGGTTTCCCCGTACTGGTCCTACCCAGGAGTTGCCCCCCTATATTATTGCTATTCACCCGGCCGTAAAAAACCCAAAAAAATATTTTTGAAAAATAAGCTAGAGTATCGTTTTCCCGGGGGGGGGGGGGGGGGCCCCCCCCCCTTTTTTAAAAACCCCACTGCCCCTTTTCCCATGCTGTCTCTTTAAGAAAAAAACAGGACCCCATTTTTTTTGGGTTTCCCTTTTTGTACGTTCTAAAAAAAAATTTTACTTGAAATTTTGTAAAAAAAAAACGAAAAAAATAATAATAAAGTAATTTTTAAAAAAAAAAAAAGGGTTTTTAAAAAATTTGTCGTTTTCGGTTTCCAAATTTGGGCCCAAAAAATTACCTTTTTTTTTCCTTTTTAAAAAACCGGGGAAGAAAGGAGTGTGATTTTGGATTATTTTTAAAATACTTACGAAGGGGACTTTGCGTATTTCTTGGGGGAAAACATCCAAAAAATTCTTTGTCCTTACGTTTATTTTTTGTTTTGGGAAAGGGGAGCTCCCCGGGGTCTGGCCCGGAAGTATTATCTTAAAAAAATAATGACCTTTTAAATTCCGGGGATATGAAAATTTCTTAATTTCTTTTTCCTTTGTTTTTTTGGGGGTCTTTTAAAAACCCTTTCAAAGATTTTTTTGGGGGGTTTAAAAACTGTCACATAAAAATAAAACCCCCAGTGTTATTTTTTTGGGGGTTTTTTCTTTAAAGCGCGATTTTTAAAGTTTTTTTAAAAGGGCCCTGTTGTTATGGAAATTTTACATGCATGTTTTAGAAACAATTATTTATACCTTTCCCCAAAAAAAGGTGACGTTTTTTTGACCCCCTTTTTGACCTGTCTTGGTTTATTATATCGCCCATATCCCCAAAAGTTACCCAAAACAAGGGTTTTGGGTTTTTTCCTTCTTTTTTTTTGTTCAGTCATAAAAACCCTACCCCAAAAATTTAAAATTTACAAAAATTTTTATAGATATCCAGATACCCCTGAAAAATTTTTTTAGGAAAGTTTACAGGGGAAAAAAATATCGCCCCAAAACCCTTTTTGGATTATATGGAGAACCGGGGGAAAAACTATAAAAACCCCCCCCCCGGGGGTAGTAATGATAAAGTACTGGTTGAAAATTTAAAATTTTAAAAAAACCCCTTTTTTTGGGTTTTTTTAAACATATTTATTCATATATATAGTACAATAAAAAAGAAAATTTTATACAAACGTTTTTTCCCCGTATAAATAGTTCAAAAATCATTTTTAAAAAATTTTCGACGTATTTATCTAAAGGAAAATTAAAACGAAAGCTTTAAAGTAATTGGGATTTTCTCCTTTTTTTTTTTATACACTTTTTTTACTAGGCTTTTATAAAGTATTTTTTAACGAAAATTTTAAAAAAAAATTTTCATTTAAACTTATATTATCCGCCCGAAGGCAAAAAAAAATAAGAAAAGGTCTTAAAATTTTTAAAGGAATTTTTCATATATGAGGGGAAAAAAAAAAAAATATATCATTTCCCCCTAATTTTTTAAAAATGTACGTTTTAATGAAGAAAAATTTTTAAAATTTTTTTTATACATTATATAGGGGGTTCCAAAATTCCCCAAAAATCCCTTTAAAATTTTTTATTATACTGACGAAAATTATAAGTATAATTATTCAAGCAGACAACAGACTGAGCCCTTTACATTTTAATATTTTCTGGGCTTACAAGTTTTTTTTTTAAATTTGTTTTTAAAAAGTCGAAGGGGTTTTAATCGTGGAATTACCTTTCCCCAAAAACTTAAATTTTTGGTTTTTAAAAAAATCAAATATAATTTTGAAAAATTAGGGGCTTTGGAGTTTTTTTGGGTAAAAAACCAAAAAAAAAATTTTTTTAATTTTTCTGGGTTTTTAAAAAAAAAGGGTATTCGATGTCTTTAAACAATCTTGGGGGAGTGATGTAAAAAACTTTAAGTAGGGCTTTCAAAATTAAAATTTTTTTTAAATAAACATGAATTTAAAAAATTAAAAAATAACCTTTAAAAAAAACCAATTTTTTAAGGAAACCCAACGGCATTTTTTTTTAAATTTCCCCCCCCCCCCCCCTTTTTTTTTTTTTTTTTTTAATTTTTTTTTTTGGGGAAATGGGAATGATTAAAAAACAATATTTTTTTTTTTTAAATTTGGGGTTTTTTAAAACAAGGATTAAAAAAAAAAAAAAATTTTCCCCCTTTTTTTTTGTAGGGGGCCCCAAAATGCAAAATTTTTACTTTTCTTAAGCCCCCCGATTCTACCAAAAAAAAAAATAAGGGGAGAAAAAAAATTTTTTTTATTTCGCTTTTTAAAAAAAAGAAATAATTTTTTTGTGAATTATGCCCCTTTTTTTATCTTTTTTCTTTTGTGCTTTTTTTTCTTCTAAGAAAAAAAACACACACCATTTTTATATATGAATTTAGTGTTGCCCCCCTTTTAAAATTTTGTATTAGTTTTTTATGGTATAGTTTTTGTTAAATTTTTTAAACCCCAAAAAAAAAAAATTGTTATGTTATGATAAGACTATACAGATCCGATAGCTTGGTTAGGGTTTTTCATTTTTTAAAACTTGGCATTTTTTTTTAAAAATTGATTTTGGGGGGGGTTTTTTTTAAATTTTGTTTTTTTAGGGGGAAAAAGGGTTTTCAGTATATTTAAAAATTTGGGTTGGGGCCCGTGGCAAAAGGCGCAGGGGCAAAAACCAAAATTGGTTTTTAAACCCCAAGGGGCATAAAATTTTCTACTGATCAGGTACTCCAACGGGGGGTTTTTTTTTTGGGGTTTGGGGTTTTAAATTTTTTTGACAGTATTAAGTCATTCGGGGAAGATGTCGACTTGAGAAGTTTTTATTTTCTGCCCCGTTTTCGAAAACCCCCCTTTTGACAGTTGCCTGTTTTCCACACCCATTTTACTTTTTTCCCCGACCCCGGGGGCCCCCCCCCCCCCCCCCAACCATTTTGGAAAAAAACCCTTATATATTTTAGCGCCAAACAAGGGAGCTTTACAGTACCATTTTTTTTCGATTTTGGTATGTCGCGGCCGGCGAAAAAAAACCAGTTTTAAACCCCCCTTTAAAAATTCAGGAAAAAAACCTGTTTTTGGATATGTTACTCCTTTCAGTATTCATTTTACAATAAAAATTAAAGACATAAAAACAAAAAGATGCGTACTCGGCGTTTTTCGATATTTTCTCGGCGCGATGCCCCCAAAACCCAAAAAAATTCAGTTTTATTAAGCCATGGGGAAAACAACGATCAAAAAACGATTTTTTTAATTTTTTTATGGGGTTTTCTAAAAAAAAAAAAAACATTGTTGTATTGTGCCCCATTATTTATTTTATCAAAAAATTTGGAAAAAAATGGGTTTTTATATATCTTTTTTTTTAAAAATTAAAAAGTAATAAGTGTGCGTTTTTTTTGGGGTTTTTGTCGGATACTGATTGTTTGAAAAAAAACCCCTTTGGGGTTTTTAAAGAAAAAAGGGAAATTTTTTTTATAAAATTGAAAAAAAAAAAACAACAACAACAAAAAAACAACAATAACAAAACGTGAATCTCTCGGCTCATTTTAATTTTTGGGTGCTATTTGTTCTTTTGGCCCCGGGGGGGCATTTTTTTGGGCATACGCTGAAATTTTTTATTTCTCAACCCCTTTTTTTAAAAATTCATGACAATTTTTTTAGTCTAATTACTCAGTTTTTCTCGATTATAAATTTTAAAAAAGGTGTTTTAAAAAGATGAGTTAGGGGGCCCCTTTTACTGACTTAAAGAAAAATCATTTGAAATTTTTCTCTTTGAGACCACTTTTAAAATTAAAAATTTTTTATTTGGAGCACAAGTACAATTTTGTGTGTGGGGTTAAAAATTTGACCTTTGGACCTTGCCCCAAAACCCCCGGGGGCCCAAAAAAATTTTTTCCCCTATACTTTTTGGGGGGGGTTTTGGGGGAAATTTGGGAAGATTTTTTTTTTTTTGTATGGATAATGTATTAAAATATGCTCATTTACTAATCTTTAAAAGGGAAACAAGGGGAGCGCCCCTTTTGGGCCTGAGGGGGCCCCCTTTTTTTTTTGTTTTAAATTTTAAAAATTTCCGTTGGAAAATTTTTTTATTTGGGGGAATATATTGTGTTTTTAGGAAAAAATTCAGAAAATTTAAAATTTTAAAGGGAAGGGGAAAATTTTTTGGTATCTTTGGTTTTCTTGGAGAATTTTTAATACGGGTAAAATCCTAAATAAGGGGGCTATATATTTAAAAAAACATAAGTTGTTTTTTAAAATTTTTTTTTACCTACTTCATTTTCTAGGTTGAAAAAAAATTTTTTTTCCCCCAAAAAAAGGGGAGAAAAAAAAAAAGGGGTTTTTTTTAAAAATTTAGAAAAAAAGAGCGCCCTTTTTAAAAACATCATTAACAATTAATTTTTCGGCGTTTCCCTTTCAAAGTTTTAAAAAAAAAAAGGCAAATTGGTTTTTTTTACAGGGGAAAAAAAATTAAACTAGAATCGTAAAAAAATTGTTTTACAAGGAAATTTTTAAATGTATGATCGGGGGGCCCCCCCCTGGGTGGAAACAGAAGTTGAAAAGTATTTAAAATTTAAAAAAAATTTTAATCTTCAGGCATTAAAAAATTTTTTCCCCCCTTTTAAAAATTTTTGTTTTACAGGTTTTACATTCCCAGCCCCTTAAAAAAGGGGGAAAAATTTTAAAAAAAAAAAGTTTTTCTATATGGACATTTTAAACCCCCCAGTAATTATTTTTCCCCCCCCTTTGAAAAAACAAAAAACACCGGCTATTTTTTTACAATTTTTTCGGTTTGCAAAACCCCCGGGGGCCCCCAGATTCACAACTTATTTGGGTAGCGCTCTTTTGGGTTTTAAAAGGGGGTTTGAAAAAAGTATGGGGTTTTTTTCACATCCGGAAACGCTCAATGTTCCCCCCCTATTAGCTTTCATCTGTTTTAAAAAAACTAACCCGAAAATTTTTAAATGCACAAAATTAAAAAGGGGGGTTTTTGTGGGTGGGAGAGCAAATAACGTCTACACTCTGTAAAGCAGTTTTAAAAACGATTGACCCCAAAAATACACATCCCCGGGGGGGGACGGTTATCTCGTGCACTTAAAAAAAGTCCGAAAAGACAGATTCGGGGGGTAAAAAAATCTTGCAAAAATTTGTTTTAAATTTTTTTTCCCCAAAGATAATAAAAAACAGTTTTAAAAAGAATGCCTGAAAAAATGTCAAATAAGGGGTTTTTGTTCCCCCCCAATTTAAAAAAAAAAAAAGGGGGGGGGGGGGGTTTTTTCCAAATATACACAATTGAGGGAGGGGGGGTTTTTTCCGGGGCGTTTGTCCTATACTCGGTTTTTTTAAAAATTATTATTTGACTGTATAGAAAAGTTTTTTTTTGGGGCCCCGGGAAAGGAAAAGAAAGACAAAGTTTCCCCCCCCGGGGTTTTTTTCGTTTTATTGCTTCATTCAAAACAAAAAAGTTTTTTTATAGTTTTTTAAACTTAAACTTTAATCAATCAAAAAAAATTTTTTTTAAAATAAATTTGAAAAATTTTTTAAAAAAAAACAAAAATTTTTTTAAATTTTAAACTTTTCACTTTTTTTTTTTCCACTGTAAAAAAGGAGCCGCAAAAAATTTTCCCTTCTGTGTAAATGGCTAAAAACGTTGTGTCATTGCAGGAGGGTATATACTTTAAAATTTTTTAAAAAAAATGATAACAAGTTTATTTTGTTTAAATTTTTCCCGCCCCACCCTTAAAACAAATAACAACTAGGAATAGCAGGAAGAATGTAATCAACCAATTTTTTTGGAAAAAATTTATAATAATATTTTAAAGCCAAGACTTCAAAAGGGGAAAAATTAAAAGTTTTTAATATTTTTATTTCCTCATAAATGCATATGCATATGAAATTAAAGAAAGCACCTTGCATGTGGGGCAAAATTTTCAGCCAAGCCTGAAATTTGGGTTGAACTGTAACAAGGGGTTTAATGATTTGGAACCTAGGTGAACCGTGTGATAAAGGTTTATTTTGGAATAAGTGTCCTCATGCGAAAAAAAACGTGCCCGTGTGGGTCCAGAAAACTTTTTTCCGGTGTTGGAGGGTTTTTCGGGACAGGGTTTTTAAATCTCCGTGTGCCCCCCAAAAAGTTCAGATGAAGTTACCAGTATAACGGTCATGTGTACAGGCTGTCCTGGTGGATTTTTCCAGGCCGGCCCCAATTGTTATAATGCTCTATACAAACTGTGAAAAATGTTCCGATTTATAACTGTACCAGTGTGTCAGTGGATACAAGTGTGGCCCAGTGATATTTCTACTTATGTAATGTTGGCTGTCCTCCGGGTAAGGGGGACACGTTTGTCACTCAACTGTTCCTCCATTGTTTTATCTGGGTGTGACAAAACCCCAACGGTTTTTTACTTCACAGATGCAAAAAATTTAACATCGGGAGAAAGCCTTTTCCGGGTGCAGTGACGGTGTAATGATACTGGTGCAAAACGTATGCAACAAAGTGAGTGGGGAGTGTAATCGGGATGTAAACCGGGATATAATGGATAGAGTGTGAAAAAATGGTAAGTTCCCCAGAATCGTGCTTTTCCTTAGCCAGAAATCAAAAAATTTTTATTATGTAATAAGTATAATGTTATTTTTTGTGCATTAACGGGAAAATAATGTGAAAGAAATCTGACGTTGTCGTAATTTATACAAAAATAAGGTCATTCACGAATGAAAAACGACATTTTCATTTTTCTTAATGATAAAAGGTAAATTAAGGGTTGACTCATAATTTGTTTTCCATGCTATTAGGAGAATATGTCTTTCCCAAAGGGGGCCCCCGGGTGGAGAGGGTAAAGTCGCTAACTTTAAACATCAGCCACTACCGCAGGGTTCGAAGCCCGGCAGGGTCATTGGTTTTTTTTGTGCGGAAGCTTTTCAGTTGGCTTGCGGTTGGTCGGTGGTTTTACCCGGATGCCTCCCTGCATTTGGGGTATTTCCCCCACCCGTAATTACTGGACGCGCCATTGATGAAATACTGTCGAAGCGCGGTAAACTAAATAGTTTTAAATCAATTAGAGATGTGCATAAAAACCCGACCCGTTACATTTTTGAACCCGGGTTTAAAGCGAGCAACAAGAAAGGGAAACTACTGTACCCTTTGAATGACTTTGGTATGTCGCGGCGCGATCGAATTCACGCCTCCCAAAACCATTGGTGGATGTACTAACCACTGGCCACTGGGACGGTACCTCATAAATTTTTTTTTGTATTTTTCCCAGTAAATGAAAGGGTTAGAAAAAAGGAATTACCCCTGTTAGGTCATAAAGTTGTTCGTATTTACTTTTTAATTAAATGGAAAACTTGTTATCCACTTTCAATTGAAAACGTCTTAATTTGTGAAATTATTAAAATAATAAAAAAAGGGAAAAGCAGAAAAGAAACCTGTTGAAGATGTAAGCTATAACAATTACCCTCGCCCAATGAGCCTGCTGATGCCTAGTCTGTTTTTTAAGGGTTTTAAATCATTGTTGTAAAAGTTTTTAAAAGATGCCTTTAGCAAAGCGTTGTCTATCAGACCACAGAAAACTAGGAGGTATTCGTTGCCAAAAATCGCCGTTGATCCGAGTTGAACAGTTTATTTCCGACAAAATAACAATTCATTTGAATGTCTTGTATTTAAACTCCAGAGTTTTCATTCTTGGACGAATTGCCATGCAACTTTTTAAATAGATTTCAACAAAATGCATTTTGATAAAATACAAAAGCCCCTTACTTTAAAGTCGCAAAATTTTCATTGTCCCCCTCTGATTCGGCCAAATTTAAACCCGGTTTACACGTTTGCAATGTTGATAAATAAGCCCGCCTTTTCCCCGCCCCCTAAATATGTAAATAAAAGTAATTGTCCGCTCACTTTCGGTATTTTCGACAACGATGGAAATCTCACGCGTTATCTCCCCGTACGAATAAGGGAAGTGTTGCAGCGTGTAGGTTACACATTCAAGGTAAATGCATTTGAGAATTTAAAAAAGTATCACAATTATTTATAAGCCATGTGTTCAGTTGCATGAGTGCCATTGTATGCAGGGATGTTTCAAAATGAGAAGATTAAAAAAATATTAGTTTTTTTAAACGTCCCCCCCTACTTGTAAAACCGCAATTAAACGCAGCATGGCGTAAATTTTTATTTGATTTTTTTTCCCTGGCCAGGATTTTAACTTTGATGTTCTTTTAGTCGAGCCACCAAAGCCACATGATATGAGAACCCACTTCACCACAATTGAGCTTTTTTTCAAAATTTAATATCTAGCCACTGCCATTACTGGTGTTGTGAATTCGCGCTCAATGCCACTTTCATAAAAAAGTCGATTTTTTTTATTCACAATTTTCAGAAAAAAAAAATGCATAATTTTCACAAACAGAGCTGAGGTGTACCGGACTCAATTTTTTGAATAACAATTCAAGAACACATCCAAAATTAAGGTGCCTTAAGTAGTCAAGGTTGACTATTGGCAGTATAAAGTTCAAGTTGAAGTATTCATTATGTCTTTAATCAGGAGATGTTCTATAAAGATATAAGATATCTCCTGCTTTAATAAAGATTGATCCTTTGCTTGTCACCTAGTATATTAATGTTTTAAATGCAAAACAGTGTATGACTTCCAATATTATTTTGAATCTCTGTGTTTGTTCATATACATACCTGCAGATTGATTAATTTCTTTACGAAAATACACAAAAGTTACATGCCATCAACTGTCTGTGTCTTAATCCAACTCTTAATGTTTTTTTCCAAACAGTAAAAATTACTGCTTGACTATAAGTCAAATTGATATTTAAGGTTCATTTAAGTTGCTGCTTTACTATTGTCCAATTTTCAAGTCAAAACAGATGGAAGATTGATACAGATAGATCTATACAATAATTTTTACAGGCCAAATTCTGGCTGCTGCCTTTCCAGTAATATTAAGTAACATTAATTACTATATCACAAATATAACCTTAATAGGGTATGACTGGATTAGAAAAAAAAAGAAAAAAAATCTATGCAGTTTCTAATGTAAAGCTTTCATTTTTAATATTCACTTATAACGTTAGTAAAATTAAAACCAAAATTATGAAGCTTAAATGTCTGTACATAGCAACTTCCCTTTCATAGATCTTCATAACATTTTTTCAACCATATTTTATTTCGTTTTCATTTTACCATGTATATATTAAAAGAGTTCAAAGGTAAGTATAATGATTAACAATTGATGTATATAAAATTATTGTATCTACAAAGTATCATTTTCAGACTCAGGTAAATACGAAATCTTTCTGTACTTACCGATTTATAATGGTGTAAGAGTTACCTCTCTTTATTTTCCGCTCGTGAAATTTGGCTCCGCCTTTAAATCTTCGCCTATTTCCGTGATACTGCCATATATGGAAGTTGCAAAATCGTCGCGTAGAAATGTAAAAGTCAAGTATGCAGTTGTAAACCTGAGAGTGTTATCTGATGCGGCTCCATTCTCGAACGTCGTGATGGACGGCGTAAAACGTGTCGTGTATGTCGTTGTACATTTCGTAAATTTGAATTTGAAAAATTATAAATATTATTTGCATTTTATCTTAGCTGCATGTTACCAAATTACATTCTAGAAGTAAAAACGTTACTAGTTAAATCGAGATAATCAAAACGCACAATACGAGCACAATATGTATCTCTCGGATAAACGTTTATACTTTTACAAATCTGTTTAGTTGAACCGAAGTATAAATTGTCATGATTACAAGGCTGGATTTTTGGCAACGAAAAGCCTCCATAGAAAACAGCATAAATGTCAGTGGTATATATACATATTTAAAAAGTTACGATCTCAGTTAACGAGCGAGGTCAGATCATGTTTTGAAAAAGGTGAAACGACCCTATTTCTCTTGCATATATTAAAAGCTCAAGTATTTTATTTCTAATAATTTGATTCAATTAAAAACATCTTTATCAGGCGAAAAAAATAATCTGTTTGTTTCCACTAACATCTCCGAAAAAAATAGGGTCGGTAGGACAGCTAAACTTTTTCATATTTTTAACTTTTTTTCCCATTTTTACCGTATTTTTTTTTAGAGGTAGTGACGCAAAACAGGGAAAACAAGTAACTTTTCTTTTTTTATTTCGCCTTATAGGTTTTCTTTTATCATTTTAGATCTATAATAAATTATGTCAGTTGTAGGATGGATATTGTAGTCAATGGTCAGAGTATTGACAATACATTGTCACATGCGGTTCTGGATCAAGATCAAGGACCAGGTAATGTGACAATCCTGATCCACAGAATGACGGACATATACTTGAGCTTTAGATATATACAATACATATGTATAGGAAACAAATTGGAGACGATCGATTGTAACCAGGCCAGTTGCCCAGGTGTAGTTATATAGCAACAACAACAATAGACATACATTTCTGATTGCATTTCAATTTTGATCCCTAATATTTTAGCACAAGTTGTAGAAGGACAATGGGGTCAGTGGTCAGAGTATGGACCATGTTCTGTCACTTGCGGGTCTGGGTCAATGTCAAGGACCAAGTCATGTGACAATCCTGCACCACAGAATGGCGGACAACCTTGTAGTGGAAACAGCGTGGAAACGACAGATTGTCACATATCCAATTGTTCTGGTGAGTTGTAATTTATCACTATGACTGTCCGTCATTCCGTAATGCAACAATATTCCGGACTTCTTGAAAATATTGGGCTTTTGACTGCTGGCAATAACCACATGGTCACTCTTTTTCTCCCAATT
The DNA here is from genome assembly GCA_021229015.1 of Solen grandis. Taxonomy (NCBI): domain Eukaryota; kingdom Metazoa; phylum Mollusca; class Bivalvia; order Adapedonta; family Solenidae; genus Solen; species Solen grandis. Next base: position 3,474,410 of record CM037790.1, on the reverse strand, counting down.
GGTGGTTCAAAATACCACCGAATGAATTGCGTTTTACTTTTTCACTACAGATTTTTAAGCACTTGCGCAGTCATGTTTAAATTTACATGAACATTATCACCATTTAGTGATAAGACAGAAAACAAATAATGAAACTTTATTTCCGCGTGGTGAAAAAGGGGTACATTAAGAGAAAATGTATTCAACTATAACCCCGACAATATTTCTGATGCAGACATACGTGCAACCATAGAAAAGCGTTGCAAGCAACCTTGTACAAAAAGTCTGGATTTGCACAGAAAATCGGATCTAAAACCAGTGTATATGTGTGTATACATGTATATGACATT
>CM037790.1:3423981-3473981 GCA_021229015.1 Solen grandis | reverse complement strand
ACTTATCACCACAGTACAGACTAACTTATCACCACAGTACAGACTAACTTATCACCACAGTACAGACTAACTTATCACCACAGTACAGACTAACTTATCACCACAGTACAGACTAACTTATCACCACAGTACAGACTAACTTATCACCACAGTACAGACTAACTTATCACCACAGTACAGACTAACTTATCACCACAGTACAGACTAACTTATCACCACAGTACAGACTAACTTATCACCACAGTACAGACTAACGTATCACCACAGTACAGACTAACTTATCACCACGGTACAGACTTACTTATCACCACGGTACAGACTAACGTATCACCACGGTACAGACTAACTTATCAGCACAGTACAGACTAACTTATCACCACAGTACAGACTAACTTATCACCACAGTACAGACTAACTTATCACCACGGTACAGACTTACTTATCACCACAGTACAGACTAACTTATCACCACGGTACAGACTAACGTATCACCACGGTACAGACTAACTTATCACCACAGTACAGACTAACTTATCACCACAGTACAGACTAACTTATCACCACGGTACAGACTAACTTATCACCACAGTACAGACTAACGTATCACCACAGTACAGACTAACTTATCACCACAGTACAGACTAACTTATCACCACGGTACAGACTAACTTATCACCACAGTACAGACTAACGTATCACCACAGTACAGACTAACTTATCAGCACAGTACAGACTAACTTATCACCACAGTACAGACTAACTTATCACCACGGTACAGACTAACTTATCACCACAGTACAGACTAACGTATCACCACGGTACAGACTTACTTATCACCACAGTACAGACTAACTTATCACCACGGTACAGACTAACTTATCACCACAGTACAGACTAACTTATCACCACAGTACAGACTAACTTATCACCACGGTACAGACTAACTTATCACCACAGTACAGACTAACTTATCACCACAGTACAGACTAACTTATCAGCACAGTACAGACTTACGTATCACCACAGTACAGACTAACTTATCACCACAGTACAGACTAACTTATCACCACAGTACAGACTAACTTATCACCACAGTACAGACTAACTTATCACCACGGTACAGACTAACTTTATTACTCCTGGTGTCCTTCATATTGGAGGTATTCAGCCCCATGGTGTACCTTTCTTATGTTAATAAGTTTCAATGAGATCAACAGTGAAGGGAATCAATCTAGAACTATCACTAAAGGTGATTAATACCCCCGCAAAAGGCTTTGATACAGGAGAGGCTAGACTCCAGGTGGAGCACATAATAGAACCTGTATACATAGTATATTGGTTATGATAGTAAGTAAGTAAATAAGTAAGTAAAACTTTTGTTCAAAGTGGATAGAGTGAGTTATGGTTGTTTGGCACTGTAGTTTTCAAGTGTAAAAAGCATTGACTTGAAACATGAAATATAGACAGACAGCAAGTTTAAGTGCAGTGTGCAAGAATCATAAGTGAAGCTGTACACAATATTGAATTAACCCTTTCCCTCATAGAGGAAACCATGAAAAGACTTCAGGAACAGCATAAAACCAGATCAGCCTGCGAGTAACTCACAGGCTGACTAGGTTTTATGCTGTTCGCTGCTCCTCAGTGGAAATGAGGATTTTACAATTAAATTTGGTAAGGTTTAACTGTGGTTTTCTGTAGATCAGGCTTTATGTGATACCTATTGAGGGCGTCAAAATGAGTCTATATGAGGGAAAGGGTTAAAGTGTGTAATAACAATAAGTATGGTCTACATGGGGAAGATGCACTGCTTTCCAAAGATCACACTTCCGTCAACAATATTAAATTTTAAAAATGTGGACCGAAAAGGTTTATGTGCATTATGTACTAAGCATGATATGATACAAGCAAACATCAAGATAATGATTGTATTTACATGTACTTACTGCAGGGTTCGAAATTAACTTTTTTGAGAGCTGGACCAGTGGTCCAGTAACTAAGAAAACCTACTAGACCTGACCTTAACTGAACTAGACCGAAGTGTAAAACACATACATGTCATACATGTTATATTTACTTTGTCATACTTAGATCAATATACTTACTTACCTAACAGTGTTTTTTTTTTTTCATGTTTACCGTTAGAAATGAATAAAGGTCTACAAATACAATACTAGAATTACTCTTGTGTTACATGCTTTTCATTAACATTGCATGAATACCATGATTGTACCTACATGGAAATCCCAATATATGCGAGGTCCGGATAACGTCTATTGTGTAATGATTTTCAAGCAATTCCATTAAAAGCAAAACGATTTGTTTCCTGTCATTTATTCGTACAGCTTCTTTGATTCCTTTTTACCTTTTTCGTTCATTACTGACATTGTCTTTTTTGTCAGATGAAATGACTGTTTGACATTTTTCGTATCGTCTGCACATTGTGGTTAAAACAAATCATAAAAAAATGTCTATTGTTGTTATACATGGGATCTAGCCTAATAAAAAGATTTGCGTTCATGCATTATCTTGCATCTCTAGCATTTAACAATTAAATTTTATTCATTATAATACGAAGACTTTCGTAAACATTATAAAATGAAAAGTTAGATGAAGAAATAAGCATTATTAGCTTAGCATTACGACATTGAACTTGGCAAGTGCGTGGGGGAAAAAGCCTCGATCTGAAAACACAAACCAATGAGTGAATGCGTGTCAAGGTTGTTAGTGAAAATGCTGCTACACATAGCACACACAGGTTTTCCAAGAAACTGTTTCAAAATGGTCAATAGTTTGACAATTACAGTTATTTTTGTGCTTTTGATATGTCAATAGATAAAATTTCTGCTAATTTGGACAAATTTAGAACACGACCAGTCGATCGTGTTAGCCTAGGACCTAGCTGGACCGGACCATCAATCTACTAGTTATTGTCGTTCGGTCGGGCCTTAATGTCGAACCTAGTTACTGTATGGTACACCAGCCAAGCCACCATACAAAATCTATTGTCACTGAAACTTGATACCTGCTGTTGAACATTGTGGCATTTCCAGTGTGAAGTACTTAGAAACATGGGCAACGCATAACAGCTCATTTCAAGAAAGATTATTCAAAATTAAGACAATAAAGGGAGATATTTAAAAACTGGCACCAGGTAAACTTATAGTTCTCGGACAATGCACTTTTCCTAGTCGCCATCTGTCTATATTTTAAGTTTCAGGTCACTTTCCCAGCGAGCTAAAAAGTCGCTAAAATAAAATCAGCTAATACCCCTTTCAGTTTCTCTTTTTCATAGAGTTTAAATAAATTTTTGCTACACATGTTTATTCATATAAGACTTTTTGACACAGTTATGGGCCCTTTAACCCTTTCCCTCACATAGACTCATTTTGACGCACTCAATAGGTATCACATAAAGCCTGATCTGCAGAAAGCCAAACTCAAACCTTACCAAATTTAATTGTAAAATCCTCATTTCCAGACCACTGAGGAGCAGCGAACAGCATAAAACCTGATCAGCCTGGGAGTTACTCGATGCTGATCTGGTTTTATGCTGTTCGCATAGGTCTTTTCATGGTGTCCTCTATGAGGGAAAGGGTTAAGTATCAAGTCCTTGGATAGTTTTCAAGTCATGTTCCGGACAAAAAAAAATCCAAGAGACCAACTGCTTGACTGACCACAAGGTCAATTAATCAGTCCATATTTCTGACTGATTCATCAATGACTTTTATACAAACACTTGCAAATTGTTATTGAGATAAAAGGTTGATAGTAACTTGCATGCAAAATTTTAACCAAAGCTGCATTGACAATGCAGACACAAGGGTAACTGCAATAGCTCTCATATTCATCAAAAAGTGAAGCTAATAATGCTAGAAAATGTATTTGTTGCTAGATTTAGGAGATGTAATATATTAGCCAGTGAAAAAAAGGAAGGGACGAAAACTGTAGAACAGTCGAGACTCGTTATCTCGACATCAGCAAAATAATCATATTTATGTAGATATATGAATATGTTGCCATTTGAATGCTAGTTTTTTGACATCCATCCAAAATACTAAATTGTGTATTTTGATCAACATTTTTTTTAATTTTTTCAGAAGATATTTAAACCTTTAAAATTTTTTTTTTTTTTTTTTGTAAAAGGGCCATAATTCTAGCAAAAAGCTAGATATAGTTAGCAGCCTTAAGTCAACTGGTGATGGTGAATAAGTGTTCCAAGTTTCAAAGAAATAGCTTCCATAATTTGTGTAAAAAGGTTGACCTAAACATAATGCTTTACAAGGGTGAACTCTGACGACTCAAGGGTGATGACAATAACTTTTTTTTTTTTTTTTTAAATCACAAGAGCTAACAAGAGCTGTCCATAAAACAACGCGCTCGACTTTTCTTAGTTGCTAAGACACAGTTTTATGGATTTTAATAGTATGGTACATATCAATGATGATATGTTCTAGTTATACAATGTAGTAGAAATTATTCTATCACCTCCAATAAACAAATATGACATTTTAATTGGTGAAATTAGCATGCAGAATCAATTTGAGAATGTGGTGTGCTGATCCGCCAACTCCAGGGTTATGGGCCTTGCTAGTAAGGCAGAGGTAGTGATGGTGAATAAGTACTTGAAGTTTCAGTCAAATACATGTGATAGTACAACTATGTAAAACAAGAGGGCCATGATGGCCCTGGATCGCTCACCTGAGTACCATTGCTAAAACTGATTACAAGGTTTTTAAACAGACAAGAATTCTGATATAACTCAATCTTAAACATTTTAGCCCTGACAATACTACACACCAAATATATAAGCACTGGGCCTTATGGTTTCAGAGGAGAAGACTTAGTGCGGGGTCATTTATCTCCAAAGGGCCACCATTTTGAAAATCTTGATAATGAACCATTAGATGATGCTACATACCAAATATCTAAGCTCTAGGCCTAATGGATTCATAGAAGAAGATTTTTAAAGATTTTCCTATATAACTCTATGTTAAACAAGTGACCCCTGGTGCGGGGCCATTTATCACCATAGGGTCATGATTTGTACAATCTTGGTAATAAACCATAAGATGATGCTTCATACCAAATATCTAATCTCTAGGCCTTATGGATTCATAGAAGAAGATTTTTTAAGATTTTCCTATATAACTCTATGTAAAACAAGTGACCCCTGGTACGGGGTCATTTATCACCATAGGGCTATGATTTGTACAATCTTGGTAATGAACCATAAGATGATGCTTCATACCAAATATCTAATCTCTAGGCCTTATGGATTCATAGAAGAAGATTTTTAAACATTTTCCTATATAACTCTATGTAAAACAAGTGACCCCTGGTGCGGGGTCATTAATCACCATAGGGCTATGATTTGTACAATCTTGGTAATGAACCATAAAATGATGCTACATACCAAATATCTAATCTCTAGGCCTTATGGATTCATAGAAGAAGATTTTTAAACATTTTCCTATATAACTCTATGTAAAACAAGTGACCCCTGGTGCGGGGTCATTTATCACCGTAGGGCTATGATTTGTACAATCTTGGTAATGAACCATAAAATGATGCTACATACCAAATATCTAATCTCTAGGCCTTATGGATTCATAGAAGAAGATTTTTAAAGCTTTTCCTATATAAATCTATGTTAAACAAGTGACCCCTGGTGCGGGGGCATTTATCACCGTAGGGCTATGATTTGAACAATCTTGGTAATGAACCATAAGATGATGCTACATACCAAATATCTTAGCTCTAGGCCTAATGGATTCATAGAAGAAGATTTTTAAAGTTTTTCCTATATAACTCTATGTAAAACAAGTGACCCATGGTGCCGGGTCATTTATCACCATAGGGTCTTTATTTGTACAATCTTGGTAATGAACCATAAGATGATGCTTCATACCAAATATCTAATCTCTAGGCCTTATGGATTCATAGAAGAAGATTTTTAAACATTTTCCTATATAACTCTATGTAAAACAAGTGACCCCTGGTGCGGGGGCATTTATCACCGTAGGGCTATGATTTGAACAATCTTGGTAATGAACCATTAGATGATGCTACATACCAAATATCTAAGCTCTAGGCCTAATGGATTCATAGAAGAAGATTTTTAAAGATTTTCCTATATAACTCTATGTAAAACAAGTGACCCCTGGTGCGGGGTCATTTATCACCGTAGGGCTATGATTTGTACAATCTTGGTAATGGCCAATAAGATGATGCTACATACCAAATATCTAAGCTCTAGGCCTTGCAGTTTTGCAGAAGAAGATTTTCAAAGTTTGCATTTTTAAAATCTATTTTTAGCTCCTGTGACCTACTTTTTTAACCAATCTGAATAATTTGTACAACTTTGATAGAGGGCATCATAAGGATGATTCCTGTGAAGTTTGGTCAAAATCCCTTTAGCGGTTCATGAGGAGATGTTGTTTAAAGCAAATTGTTGACGACGGACGCACGCACGCACGCACGGACGACGGACGACGGACAAAAGGCGATCACAATAGCTCACCATGAGCACATTGTGCTCAGGTGAGCTAAAAATTACCATGATTTTGGCTGTTTTCTAAGTATGAAAGTGGCATAACTTAAGAAGTAGTACAGCAAGAGTTATGATCCTTGTTAGTAAGGTAGAGGTAATGATGGTGAATATGTACTTGAAGTTTCAGTTGAATACCTTAGATAGTATTGAAGATATACAACTTTGTAAAAACTTTAACCTTGATTTTGGCTGTTTTGTAAGTATGAAAGGGGCATAACTCCAAAAATGGGGTAGCCAGGGTTGTGGGCCTTAGAAGTAAGGTAGAAGCTATGATGGTGAATAAGTATTTTAAGTTTGGGTGGAATACCTTTGATAGTATTTAAGTTATTGATGTTTGAAAAAAAACTTTAACCTTGTGTTGCAACGCCGACGCCAACACCCGAGTGACAGTATAAGCTTTCATTTTCTTCGAAAAGTCGAGCTAAAAATGAAGGTCTATACCATCACTTGAGTAAGTGTAATATCCCTCCTTATTCCTCCAATAGTCCAGTTGAAAATTTGCATTAAATATTTGAATCTGATATCATGTAATAACTGTCACATTCATAGATTCTGTTTTACTAGAAATGAAAAAAAAAAGAGATCAACAAAAACATTTTCTCTGTTAAATGCTGCAACTGAAAGAAACTGCTTGAAAATACGCCTTGAATTACACTTGTTTCGTCTGTTCGTCTGTTTAAGAAAAGAAGAAGATTAATTATGTTTAATCAGTTCAAGGGTATTAGTATCACCGCAATTAAACCCTGCAATTTTCTGCTAATTCAGAAAACCCTGAAGACTGACTGTACAGTATCATTTTCCCTGCTATTATTTTATAATGCCCTGGTAATTTGACATTTTCTTGTTTTGGTATAAAACAAATATTATTCTTTCTATTCTAACAGTAATTAGTCTTTTGCATTTCCCTTTCTTCTCAAAATGGAATAGCCAGATAAATGGAAGGAGACACTCCACTGCCTATATAGGTGGAACTAAAGATAGTCACTAACAGTTTACAGAAGATTTTTTTTTTTTAAATTTCAATAAAAATCATTACAAACTTAATCACTATCTGCTGTAAAGCTCTCCTTCCTGTGATCAAGGACACCTGTGAACATTGCTGTACAAAACACACCAGATACTGGGAGACCTGTTTTGCTCAATTCAATACACTCAAGACGGATTTATCTCCACTGTAATAAACTCAAGGAGAACACTAGAAACTTAGCTCTATATATAGTTAACCAAGCCATTTGTGATACCCATTAAAACAGTCCAAAACAATATCTAACACATGTCCTTCCTTAAATATATGTCTAAATATGATAAATCATTAGCAAGTCTATATATATATATACTGCAAGTCTATGGCAGAACTAAATGGTAATCAAGTCTTTGGCAAAACTAAATGGTATAGCAAGTCTATGGCAGAACTAAATTGTTCAGCAAATCTATGGCAGAACTAAATAGTTTAGCAAGTCTATGGCAGAACTAAATTGTTCAGCAAATCTATGGCAGAACTAAATTGTTCAGCAAGTCTATGGCAGAACTAAATTGTTCAGCAAGTCTTTGGCAGACCTAAATGGTTAATCAAGTCTTTGGCAAAACTAAATGGTTCAGCAAGTCAATGGCAGAACTAAATGGTTAATCAAATCTTTGGCAGAACTAAATGGTTCAGTAAGTCTTTGGCAGACCTAAATGGTTAATCAAGTCTTTGGCAAAACTAAATGGTTCAGTAAGTCTTTGGCAGAACTAAATGGTTAACAAGTCTATGGCAGAACTAAATGGTTAATCAAGTCTTTGGCAGAACTAAATGGTTAATTAAGTCTTTGGCAGAACTAAATGGTTAATCAAGTCTTTGGCAAAACTAAATGGTTAATCAAGTCTTTGGCAAAACTAAATGGTTCAGCAAGTCTTTGGCAGAACTAAATGGTTAATCAAGTATATGGCAGAACTAAATGGTTAATCAAGTCTTTGGCAAAACTAAATGGTTAATCAAGTCTTTGGCAAAACTAAATAGTTTAGCAAGTCTATGGCAGAACTAAATGGTTAATCAAGTCTTTGGCAAAACTAAATGGTTAAGCAAGTCTTTGGCAGAACTAAATGGTTAATCAAGTCTTTGGCAAAACTAAATAGTTTAGCAAGTCTATGGCAGAACTAAATGGTTAATCAAGTCTATGGCAGAACTAAATGGTTAATCAAGTCTTTGGCAAAACTAAATAGTTTAGCAAGTCTATGGCAGAACTAAATGGTTAATCAAGTCTTTGGCAAAACTAAATGGTTAATCAAGTCTTTGGCAAAACTAAATGGTTAATCAAGTCTATGGCAGAACTAAATGGTTAATCAAGTCTTTGGCAAAACTAAATGGTTAATCAAGTCTTTGGCAAAACTAAATGGTTAATCAAGTCTTTGGCAAAACTAAATAGTTTAGCAAGTCTATGGCAGAACTAAATGGTTAATCAAGTCTTTGGCAAAACTAAATGGTTCAGCAAGTCTTTGGCAGAACTAAATGGTTAATCAAGTCTTTGGCAGAAAAATCTATGAAGATTTTTTAAAACTAGAATATTGAGTTACGAGACATTCTAATAACAACATGCATTCTAAATCAAAATCTTAAAATCAGTAACTTAGGCCAAGTTCATAAAAATGGTGCCTGTAAGGTCATCATTTACTTTTTTTTTTAAATTTTAATCTATCACAGAAGCCTGTAAAATCTCTGACTGTTCTCTAATTTTTCCACTGTATAATTAAGAATGTGTAAGATACCAGCTAATTCAGAATAATTCTCAAGGGGATTGTCTGACTGCCATGCACATGACCCGTCTGCATATCAAATTTGACCCATCGCCTGGTGAACACCCATCCATTAGGGACAGATATCCTCTTGATGATACAGGCCTGCCCTAATGCCTTTTACCAGACAGGTTTTGTTAAGGAAAAGACCTACGTGACATCAGCCTGAAAGTCATCAGAATAATCTGAGACATGGTGAAAACAGGAGGGCCTTAGAGGCCCTGGATAGCGCACCTGAGTATAGGGTTACCCAAGAAAAATCAGTACTAAAACATTTTGAAATCTGGCTAGTAGTTTTGAAGGAGATGATTCTTAATGTTTTCATTTTTTTATCTTCTTTCCATAGCCATGGCAATCAGAGTTCTACATGGATCAAGTTTATTTTAGCAAATTTTGTGAAGGTTCACCCAAAGATCATCCCTGCCAAGTTTAATCAAATTCTGTTAAGCAGTTTCAGAGAAGATGTTGTTTTAAGTTTTCACTATATACATATAAGGCAAACTAGCCCTGCCTCCTGGCGGCCATGTTTTGTAACTGATCAGAATAATTTCAGCAATCTTGGTAGAGGGTTACCCAAGGAACATCTGTACTTAAACATTTTGAAATCTAACCAGTAGTTTTGAAGGAGATGATTTTTAAAGTTTTCTTTTTTTTCTTTCCGTTGCCATGGCAAACAGAGTTCTACATGAATCAAATTTATTCCAGCAACTTTTGTGAAGGTTCCCCAAGGATCACCCCTGTCAAGTTTAATCAAATTCTGTCCAGCCGTTTCAAAGAAGATGTCGTTTAAAGCAAACTGATGACGATGCACAACAGACTATGACAGCCGCAAGGTAATCAAACAAGAGGGCCAAGATGGCCCTTGGTCGCTCACCTGAGAAAGATGATTGCTTAAGAAATAAAGATGCTTGAGTGTAAAAGTGAAATCTGGCTTTTTTTTATGGTGAAATGGGCAGAACTCCTAAATTTACAAGTCAATATCAGTTATAACTGAACCCGATTGTGAGATTATGGGCATAAATATTGTCTTAAAGTTTAAAAATGATTGTTAAAAAAATGAAGTTGGTAGAGAATAAAAGTGAAATCTTGCAATTTTTGTATTAAAAGGGGCATAACTCCTGACCTAAATGACCCATCTCAGCCACAATTAAACTCAATCGAGACATTATGGTCATTAACAATGTCATAAAGTTTGAAGATGCTTGCTAAAAAAAGGAAGATGCTAGAGTGTAAAAAAAATGGCTTTTTTTATATTAAAAGGGGAACCCCAATTGACAATCTCAGCCATAATCGAACTCAATTGAGACTTATGGTCATAACATGTCATAAAGTTTGAAGATGTTGCTAAAAAGAGATGCTAGAGTGTAAACAAGTGATTGGCTTTTTTTATATTAAAAGGGGCTTAACTCCTGACCTAATCAACTGATCTCAGTCATAATCAAACTCAATCAAGACATTATGGTCATAAGCATTGCCATAAAGTTTGAAGATGATTGCTCAAAAGATGAAGATGCTAGAGTGTAAACAAAGTGAAATATGGCATTTTTTGAATATTAAAAGGGGCATAACTCCTGACCTAATTGATGAATCTCAGCCATAATCGAACTCAATCGTGATTTTATGGTTATAAACATTGATATAAAGTTTGAAGATAATTGCTCATGAAATGAAGATGCTAGAGTGCAAACAATGTGAAATCTGGTTTTTTTTTAATTTTAAAAGGGGCATAACTCCTGACCTAATGTTCCGATATCAGCCATAATCAAACTTGGCCGAGATTTTATGGTTATAAACATTGTTTTAAAGTTTGAAGATAATTGCTCATAAAATGAAGATGCTAGAGTGCAAACGAACAAATTGTGGACGACGGACGACGGACGGACGGACGGACGACGGACATTCATCGATCCTAAAAGCTCATCCTGAGCACACATGCTCAGGTGAGCTAAAAAGCTCACCTTGAGCATAGGTGAGCTAAAAACCCTAACTAGGTAGAAAAGATTAACTGCTTTTTTTCAAGTCAAGATCACACAAGCACATTTTGTGAGACCTGCTGGCTCATCTCTAACGTTTAGTAAAGATCACAAGCACATATTGTGAGACCTGCTGCCTCATCTCAAACATCAAGATTACACAAACACATACTGTGAGACAGCTGCCTCATCTCAAATATCAAGATTACACAAGCATATATTGTGAGACCTGCTGCCTCATCTCAAATAGCAAGATCACACAAGCACATATTGTGCAACCTGCTGCCTCATCTCAAATGTCAAGATCATACAAGCACATATTGTGAGACCTGCTGCCTCATTTCAAATGTCAGGATCATACAAGCACATATTGTAAGACCTGCTGCCTCATCTAAAATGTCAAGATCATACAAGCACATACTGTGAGACCTGCTGCCTCATCTCAAACATCAAGATCACACAAACACATATTGTGTGACCTGCTGGCTCATCTCAAACATCAAGATCACACAAGCACATATTGTGCGACCTGTTGCCTCATCTCAAACATCAAGATCACACAAGCACATATTGTGCGACCTGTTGCCTCATCTCAAACATCAAGATCACACAAGCACATATTGTGTGACCTGCTGTCTCATCTCTAACGTTAAGATCACACAAGCACATACTGTGAGACCTGCTGCCTCATCTCAAACATCAAGATCACACAAGCACATATTGTGTGACCTGTTGCCCCATCTCAAACATCAAGATCACACAAGCACATATTGTGAGACCTGCTGTCTCATCTCTAACGTTAAGATCACACAAGCACATACTGTGAGACCTGCTGCCTCATCTCAGTGAGGCAGTAGCAGGTCTGTATATCAGGAAAACTCCTATCAGACATGAATCATGTGTGACAACTGCAAACATCATTTATACTGTAAGAGGAAAGACCCAGACAGGTTTTAATAACAAGAACTAATTTCATTTTACCTCAAAGCGATATTTATCAAAAGTTGAAAGGCTTCTAACTAGCTCATTTACATAGAATGGTGTAACTATGGTTACAAGGAATAATAGTTACCAAGATATTTTCATAGCGAGCCAAAGTAAACAAAATGCATTAACTTTATTGTACCACAAATCCCATTTAATCAAGTATTGATACCAAAAAATGCCAAAAAGAATAGTGATAAATAAAAATAACCTATGTCTAGTTCAATTCTGAATAATTAAATCTATAGGTGAAAGATAATTATTATGAACTGACAGAAAAAATGTGAATGGACACTGATAACCCTGCTGCTTGGTTCTTGAAGATTGATTTTTTTTTTTTGAAAATTGAAAAACTGGAAAAATTAAAGGAAATTTGACACCAAGCAAAAGGTATTTTTATTATGTTGAACAGAAACCAAATTTATATTAAATTAAGGTTAAAAAGGGGCCACAATACCATCAAAGTTTTGTAACAATATCTATTTTTTTTTATGATACACATACAAGCCAAATATGACTTAAAAACATTCTTTTAAAACTATAGAGGGGAAATTGCAATTCTAACTTTAAAGATCTTAAGAAACGGGCAAAACTCCTACAATAAATTGTGGATATTAATCAAAATTAAAGTTGATGTTATATACTTAAACGCCAAATATTGAATCTTTCTAATTATTGATTGGAAAATGTCAGCAAAGGGTCATAACTCCAGTAAAATTGAGTGGCCATTTACCAAATCAAACATGACCTGTATTTTGATATCATATACTTATAACGCCTAATATGAATTGAATAAGTTGAGCCATTCAAAATTTACATTAGAATATGTCAACAAAGGGTCATAACTCTGGTAATATCAAATGGATAGTCACCAAAATTGACAGGTATCGTATACTTACAGGATGACAGACACTGACATGACTTGAGCCCTGCTGACACTCATACAGAACTGCTGGACTGCTGAGAACCAGCTGTATAAGGAGTAATTACACATCACAATGGCTGGGTCTAGTTTTCCTATATCTGTCTGACGGCAAAATAATCCTGTTTCTGACAGACTTAACACACAGCCATTCCACTGGAGATCAGATTTTGCACCATTATAACTGGCTTTGGCAGAGCTTGAAGTGAGCACATTATTGTTGTATTTTGACATGTCATGAAGTGATTAAGTGGTCTGCACATGTGAAAGCTTGCATGATAAAAAATGAAACAGCACACCAGTCTTATGTAGAGTAGAATAATGGCTAGAATCAAAATTAATATTTTGTGATTCCCATGACGGACTGGTACTGAAAGGATAGACTGTAAGCAAGGCTTAAGCTGTGGCTTAGTTTATTAACTGATTACAGAAGACCCTCTCCACACCTACTTCTGAATCAGCTCATCTGCTTCATTTAGAGGTTTATCATGACTGGTAGTATTAGTATTTTCCTATCTAGGATATGTCTATAGCCATAAATCTAACTGATCAAAATGATTTACAAATATATAAATAACTGGGATGTAGGGTTTGCATGGAACTTAAATTATTAAAAAGTATATACAAGACCTATGAAAAATAAATTTATGAAGTCATTTGAATAAAACAAGAGGACAATGATGGCCCTAAATCGCTCACCTGAATTCAACTGCTAGAGAGAAAATGCTTAAGTAAGGAAAAAAAACAAACACATAAATTATATAGTATTTAAATTTCATTAACTTTTAGTTCTTTTGGCCACCTTGGTATGCAGACCGGAACGATTTTAGCTATTTTTGCTTATTCCTATTGAGTTATTCCTATTTAGGAGATGTCAGTTAAAGATTTTTCTATTTTTAGCTCTGGTGGCCATCTTGATTGGCAGACCAGAAAGATTTTAGCTATTTTTGTGCAGTATCTCCCAATCATCATTTATATTGAATGTCATTAAAATCTGCTTGGTGGTTTAGGAGAAGATGTTTTCTATTTTAGCTCAGTACCACCTATGGATCATTCCTGTAAAATTTCATCAAAATCTGCTCAGCGGTTTTGGAGGAGATGTCATTTAAAGCAAAAGTTGACGACACACAACACACGACGGACGCCAGACAAAGACTGATCACAATACCTCACCTGAGCGCTCTGACTTAAAGGCATCTTTCCACTAGGAAGTTGTCAAATGTGACACAGATACCCCCCCTCCCAACCAAGTGATGTGACCTTGACTGAGCTAACACCCTGGTTTACAACACATTGTCTTGTCCTGTCCTATGGATCACCTGTGCCATTGTTTCAAAACACAACCATACATAATAAATAAACAGCCTGGATAAGATTGCTTGCACAGATATTAAGGTTAACCAACTAATGTGACCTTGACCTTCAACCTAGTGACCTGGTTCTTGTTAGCAAACACATCATTATTTCGAAACTTGTCCATACGCAACAACCTTACAACAGGGACCTGATTCCAAGGTCAACCATGTGTTGTGACCTTGACCTTAACCCAGTGACCTTGTTTTTTCAACACATATTATTTCAAACTTGCCAACGCACCATTACAGCCGGGACCTGATTTTAAGGTCAACCCTGTGCTGTGACTTGACCTTCAAGCTTACAATATGTTTCTTGAGACATATCTTCTTGTCCTAGGGATCATAATTGTGTGCCACATAATTTCATATCACGCCCATACACTTCAAATTAACAACCTGGATAAGATTGCCTGCACAGACTAACACATGAACAAGTGTAACACCATATGCCAACCCCTATTTCATGTCAGGGACATAATAAATCAAAACGCTGAAGGCACTGAAGTTGTGTGTGTCTCAAGTGGAAGATGGTTTGACTAGCTGCAGATATGCGGGGTAACTTAGTTTTTGCCAAATATAAAACTTATATTAAAAAAAATAAACGATTTTGTTCATTGTAGGCCATAGAAATAGGGAGAGTAAGAGTGGTGAAGTGTTAATTGTAAACAGTCTGTTGAAACAAATGGTGCGTTCATCTTTAATTTCTTGTAATGACCATGTTAACACAACGTTTAAATGGGGTTATAGGCATTGCTAGAAAATTTGACCCCCATTTATTAAATTTACTTTGATAAACAAAAGAAATACGACAATACTGCTCTCTTAGCACTATCAGCGATTTGCTTTGTACTACCGAGCAACAGCACAGATTCTATTTAATCTATAGATGCAAATCAGTGGCTCGGAGCATCCCTACTGTGTCCTTAGTTACAGCTTTTCTATACAGAGCAACAAATAAGCCCTGGAGGTACCTCTGATGTATGATGTTTTATTAGTAAGTTACATGGATTTGTATCAGAATTGATGCTTTTGGACCATTGTAACACCACTAAATAACCCAAACCTGCACATCCACCATCCGAATTCAGGCACAAGCCACCTTTTCATCAAAAGAAACTATACTCCTCTGCATGGTAAAGTGAAAGTTATGCAACATCATAGGGAAAATAGTCCTATTGTGCTTTTATGCTACATACAATTACTGTGTCCCGTAAATATTTATTTTTTTACTCAAAACTGAGTTTCCAACACTGAATCTCAGCACACCTGTGTTGTAGAATTCTGATCAATTGTTTGATCATTCATACAAAATGAAGAGGTTATTCGGTTTTAAATGTAGAGAATGGGACACCCAGAATGTAGGTACTATAGCTGTGAGTGAATACGTCACACACACACATCTAAACATGTTTACTGACAGTTAACTGGCCATGATGTTTTTCAATAAGGTAGGTAGAAAGAGATTTTTAAAGAGTGAATACTGAAAGAGTGAACATTTAATATGGAGTCTTTACCAAACACAGAGTAGCTTGACCAAATCATCACTGACTAAAACCTAGAAAAATAAATAAAACACAGATAAATAACAAAGTCTGATCTGTAACTTTTGACATCAAGTGTATGAAAAGTCAACTTTTTACACACACACACAACTTCATGTGAGAAAAAAAAACGGTTTTAGTGAGTAGGCAGTGTATGTGTAAAGCCATCACTTCTTGTCTAAGTTCAAATCCTTGTGATTTATTGGTTATTAGACATTAAATCCTGTAATGATTACTGCAATGCTCATAGGAAGTTTACTTTCCCATGACATAAACAGTATGCCTAAAAAGAGAATTTTGCAGTTGTATTTGCCACATTATCAAATCTGTGCAGAACAATGAAGGATACCTTCCGTGTCTCCTCTAGAGTAGGTTCTGTTGTATAGAAAGCCATTACTCATAGGAAACAATTTTGGTTCTTGCAACTTTATTGAATATTTCTATGATTCATCGAAACAGAAGACTTCCAACATGATTACAACAAGAGCTATCCATAAGACAGCATGCTGGACTATTCTAATGCTTGTCAATATGGAAAATTATTGCAGTAAAAGGCAAAAAAAAAAAAGGGTTCCAATTTTAAAAAAGGTATAATAAATTGGGATATTTGAACAGGCCTTGTCAAGATGAATATGCATATAAAAAATAAAAATTGTATGTCAAATAGTAAAGAAGATATGGCCAGTGTTAAAGTTTTTTGTTAAAAATTTCAAAAAATAGGTCAAAGTTTAAAAGTAAAGGTCAAAAGTCCAAAAGTTAACATTAATAAAAAGGACTTGCCAAAAAGAATTTACATGTGAAATATCAGTGCCCTGTTGGTCGCGGTTCTGTAATGACAGGCATTTTAAAGTTTTCAAAAGTTACATTAAAAATAGGTCCAAGGTCAATGTCAGTAGGTGAAATATTTACATATGTCTGGATAGGCCTTGTCAAGATGCATAAGCATACCAAAAATAAAAGTTGTATGTCAAACAGTAAAGAAGGTATGGCCAATGTTAGTTTTTTGTTAAACATTTCAAAAATAGGTCAAACTTCAATGGTCAAGGTCAAAAGTCCAAAAGTGTAATATTGATGGAAGGGTTGCCACAAGGACTTTACATGTGAAATATCAGAGCCCTGTTGGTAACAGTTCTGAAATGACAGGCATTTTAAAGTTTTCAAAAGTTACAACAAAAATAGGTCAAAGGTTGAGGTCAAGGTCAATAAGTGAAATATTTGCATATGTCTGGATAGGCTTTGTCAAGATGAATATACATACCAAAAATGCAAGTTGTATATTGAATAATAGAGAAGTTAAGACCAACGTTAAGATTCCGGACAATGACTAATGATGACGGCAACTAACGACAACGTGGACACGGGGTTACGACAATAGCTTGTAATTTATTTCTTCGAGAAACAGACAAGCTAAAAATGTATATCAATTACATACTTCCGAGAGCACCAACACCTCTAAAGACACTAATTCCAACATCATGAAAACATCAGAACTCACAGTTAAGCAATCATGTCTTTGATCATTTTGTCTGGGTTTTGCTTTTCATATTAATATCAGATTCCTAGAGAATACAACAGTCATAAAGTTGTATTTGCAGTGGAAAAGTATGACAAGTAAAACAAGTTACATGAACAGGTTAAATTTTTCTCCTAAAACCATAACTCTTTTTAGCATATAAAAATCCAAATTGAGGACTTCATTTAAAAGTGTTTTTTCTTTTTAATTACTTATTATTTGATTCAACATTCAGGTTATTCTAGTGTTTCCAATCATTTCCATGTATTGAATTGAAACAAGAAGAACTGTTATACAGAGTATCACAGCAAACCCACAAATAAAGCCAACTGTTTTAAAGGCATAACTTGAAAATGTAATTTTATTTCCAATTTTACTTTTGCACAGCTTTCGAAAGCTCTGGAAATCACACAAAACTGTTAATGATCTGTCATTATACCAGTTGAAATGGTGAAGAAAATCCATGCAAGGAAAAAATGCTCTATAAAGATCAATGCTTTGAACTAAGTTGATTCACCAATCCTTTCAGGAGTATCAACATTTTTTTACACATGCAAAACTGAAAATTGGACATATCTTCAATTAATAGTTTTCAAAAGAATAAATCAGCTTATTAAAAAAAAATATTTACTGCAAATCTTTCCAAATATTTTATTTAATAAAAATGTTACATTTAAAATATGCAATAAGTATTTTAAAATATATATGAAAAAGTAATAAACATGCAGTCAAATTGTAAAGCTATAGATTAGACAACCACTTCTTGTAAATATAGTACAATCCTGCTTAAAGGACCATTTAATTAAGTTAAATAGAGAGGTTAATGATGCAGATGAGTGAAATTAATCTGATATATGGTCTGTGGTTTAAAAATGATACTATGAAACGTATTTGTTTATAAACATAGGAGCTGTAAATATGCTTGTCAGGTGAAAAAAAAGATGTAAGGAGACACACAAAACAAGAGGCCCATGATGGCCCTAAATTGCTCACCTGAGATAAATAGGTTGACCCAAGGAACATCTGTACCAATTTATTTTAAAATCTGGTCAGTAGTTTTGAAGAAGTGTATTTTTAAAGTTTTCATATTTTTTTTCTTTTTGTTGCCATGGCAACCAGAGTTCTATATGGATCAAGTTTATTTTAGCAACTTTTGTGAAGGTTGACCCAAGGATCATCCCTGCCAAGTTTAATCAAATTCTGTCCAGTGGTTTCAGAGGAGATGTTGTTTAAAGGTTTCTCTATATACATATAAGGCAAATAAGCCCCGCCCCTGGCGGCCATGTTTTTTTACGGATCGGAATAATTTTAGCAACTTTGGTAGAGGTTGACCCAAGGAACATCTGTACCAAAATATTTTGAAATCTGGCCAGTAGTTTTGAAGGAGATGATTTTTAAAGTTTTCAAATTATTTTTCTTTTTGTAGCCATGGCAACCAGAGTTCTTCATGGATCAACTTTATTTTAGCATCTGTTGTAGAGCCTCACCCAAGGAACATTCCTGCCAAGTTTAATCAAATTCTGTCCAGTGGTTTCAGAGGAGATGTCATTTAAAGCAAATTGTTGACGACGCACGACACACGACGACGGACGAAGGGTGATCACAAAAGCTCACCTTGAGCACGTTGTGCTCAGGTGAGCTAAAAACAAAAAAATAAAGAGGAATTCAGTGGGACTGAACTTGAGACCTCTGACTTTCTAGTCCAGGGCGTTACCAACAAATAGTGGACTGTAGCCAAAGAATAGACTGTGTCCTGAATTTTTGTGTTGAAAGATTGCCTTTCTAACTATGAAGAAAGAGTCACAAATTCTCCATATATACCACAATGACACCCCATGTTAAAGATAGCAGGCTTTAGGGGTCCATCAACGTACAGGAGGGGCATGATGGCCTCAAGTTGTTCACCTGAGTAAGTTTGATGTCAAATGTATAAATATGTTATTTTGCTACCCATCATTTATCTTTTTTGAAGATCAAGCAGAAAATGTTGCATTGACCCCACATGATCCAATTTTTAACTCGTCTGTGATTCAATAACAAGTTAAATGAAGTTTTGGCCAAATTTATTGTCTCTAGAATGTTCACAAGATTTTTTTTCTATTTTTTTCTTTATTTATTTTTTAATTATTTTTTTTTAGATTTGTTATGGTTACCAACTTATTGACCCCAACAGACAATTTCAAACTCAATCTAGACTTCATTAATAAAAACAGTCTAAGTTTCATGATGATTGGGCAAAACAATTTAGCCTCTAGAGTGTTCACAAGCAATTGTTGATGATATACAACTCAAGACTGACAAAGACCGATCACAAAGTTGACCTGTGCACAAAGTGCTCAGGTGAGCTCAAAAAATCATCTTTGATTCTACAATTTTGTTAATGAGCTTGAAAGTTGATTCTTTTAACCAAATTAAACTGAACTATGATCAACAGTTTCAGAGATTTAAAAAATTTCTATAGAGACAATTCAAGGAAACTAGCCACCCACTGGATATCTCATTTTTCCTGAGATCAACTTTATTTCAATAATAATGGTAGAGGGCCATGAGGTGATCATTTATGCAAAATTCTGGCCAATGACTTCAAAGAAGGATTTTTGTAATTTTCTATATTATGCAAGGAAACTAGTCCACCTTCTGGTAGCCTCATCTTTCAAAGGATCAATTATGGAAGAGGCTAATGAGGTGACCATTTGTGCAAATTGAAATTAAATCCTTACCTCTGGTTTTAAAAGATATTTCAAGTTTTCTACAGAATTCTTTTGGTTTATACAACTAGAGTTTTGTATAGCTCAAGTTTATTTTTGCAACTTTTGTGACACAAAATACCGTCAGTGCCTAATTTTACAAATGTCTATCTTGTGGTTTCAGAGATGTCATTTAAAGCAAATTGCTAAGAACAGACAAGGATGAACGGTGATCAAAATTGACTACCTTGAAGATGCTGTACTCAAGTGAGCTAAAAAGGTTTGGAAATTGAAAGATTGATAACTTGCCACATTATACCAATTGCAAACTATAGCTTTAACTGAACATTATGAATCCAGCACAGCACATTCAATCAGATGGCATAGGTTAATTGGAAAGTGCAAAAGAAACTATGGTGCATATCATGTGTAATAATAATACTGAAATAGCAGAAAGTTGTTGATTTAACTAACATATTAATAACCATGCAATGTTGACATCGCTCTGCTAAAGTTGGAAATCATTCATGAGAGGTATGCAAGCTATATATCTTAATCAGGAGTTGGTGTAAACAAAACCACAGTGTCAATTTGAATTTTGATGTCAAGGTGGAGCAGCAGCTCTCACGAAAGTTTTTGTCAAATGGAAAAGTCATTAAATGAAAGAAAGAACCGTTGGGAATGTCACAGAGTGGCAGTGGTGTTTCCCAGGCTTCTAGTAAACCTGTTGCACAGGGGAAGGCTCCACTCATCCATAGAGCTTTAAAGGAGACTGAGGGTGAACAATTCTAATAAATTAAACTGCAATGGGCTGTGCTTTTATCATATCTGATTCAATTTTTGAAGTAGCAGATTTAACAATTATAGCAAACTTAAATGTGCAGCCTTTCACTGCAATTAAAGTGTGGAATATTGTACAGTAAGTGGGTGTAGCAGAAAATGAAGTATTTCTGGTTTGATGAAGTTTACAGAGTGACCTCCTACACAGCTTAACCCTTTCCCTCATAGAGGATACCATGAAAAGACCTATGCGAACAGCATAAAACCAGATCAGCCTAAATAGGTATTACATAAAGCCTGATCTGCAGAAAACCACAGTTAAACCTTACCAAATTTAATTACAAAATCCTCATTTCCAGACCACTGAGGAGCAGTGAACAGCATAAAACCTGATCAGCCTGCGAGTAACAGCCTGCGAGTTACTCGCAGGCTGATCTGGTTTTATGCTGTTCGCATAGGTCTTTTTATGGTGTCCTCTATGAGGGAAAGGGTTAAGGTATTTCTGAAAGAAGTTGTTCCCTAGTTGACTAAACCTTTACAATTCCAATACTTGTACTTCAATCTACAATAAGATAATCAAGATATGCAATTGTTAGTAGAAGAAAAAATGAAGCAAAAAGAACACACACAAAAAAACCCCAGAGGTTACGTGAAATTCCTAGAAACTTTTGAGGGTTTCATGAGGATAACACAAAATCCCTGATTTTCAGTGATTTATTATTACATAAATTCCCTTATGAAACAGATTCCCTGTCATAGATTTCAAGAATCTGAATTATAATTACCAATCTTACTCCTCGATAAATATGAGTTAACCCTTTACAACGTATATACCCATTTTGATGCCTTGTATGATAAGGGCCTCCCCTATTTGCTCATACAAAATTGTATCCCAAATTCTACAACCCATTGCTTTATATACATCTCTAATTAAATTAATATTCATCAAGCCACACACTGAACATGAATATTCATGAGATTTGAGGTAAAGAGTTATTAAAAATAAAAGTAGCTTTAGAGATAAACATACCTTCCTGATCCGACTATGGAGCTGGCTTGCTCGTTGAATATTTGTCAGCTGAAACAAACATTATCATATATATTTACATTTCACTTGCATTTTTCAATAATGTCAATGATATTATAACTCAGTGAACTACCAGCTTGTTAATTCAGAAACACTGAAAGTTACATTACATTCCTAGACATTGTCATGACATAAAAGGGGTTTAAAATTCCTGACATTAAATATAATACTTCACCTTTCAAAGAGAAAAATTCAAATAATGTCCAGATTTTACTTGCCCTGCACTAATTTTCATTCACCATAACGAGCAGACCGGTGGAATTTTACACCCCTGCATTTTTTTTTTCTTCTTAAAATGTTAAGATTCACATCAGGATATATTCATTTATTTCATTTATGTCAGATACCTCTATCTTTATGTGCAATGTACAGGAAATATGTCATTTAACCCTTTCCCTCATAGAGGACACCATGAAAAGACCTATGCGAACAGCATAAAACCAGATCAGCCTGCGAGTAACTCGCAGGCTGATCAGGTTTTATGCTGTTCGCTGCTCCTCAGCGGTCTGGAAATGAGGATTTTGTAATTAAATTTGGTAAGGTTTAACTGGCTTTCTGCAGATCAGGCTTTATGTGATACCTATTGAGTGCGTCAAAATGAGTAATATAGAAAATTGCAAAAATCCTTCTTTGAAGTCATTGGCCAGAATTTTGCATAAATGATCACCCTTTGAGGGAAAGGGTTAAAGCACAGTGGAAACTAACAAAAGGCAGAGTGATCCCAAAGGCTCACCTTGAGCATGCTGTGTTCTGTATATTCTATGTACCTGAACACAATGAGCTAGTACACTAGCCTATCACATGATCTACCCAAAATTAGCATTATTATAGACGTGGCTTGCTTACAAAAAAAAAAAAACCTGTTGATTATCTTTAATAAGTAAAAACAAGAAAAAATGGTATCTTGACAAATTTGCAAACTGTCTGCCTACTGGAATGGATAGTTTTGGTAGCTCAGTTATGTTGTTGTAGTTTTATAATCATCAAATTGACTTAAAACTATGCTGGACTTTGCTTTAAAGCAGCTCATTCACAGATGATTGGTAGGAATTTAAGAAATGGTCTACTCTCCCTCGATAATGTTGGTAAAGTCTTTGTTTCCTGACAAATAAACTTGGAAAATGTAGGTTACATTGCACAGGAAAATGCCATTTTCATAAACGCAACTTCAACGAAATCAGTTAAATATAGATCGCCGAAGGACACGTTCCTCAACATGGTATCTTCACTAGTTTAGGGTAGCGATTTCGTAAGTTCATCCTATGAAGTTTATATATATTTTCAGTACCATCTGTGATGGTACTGCCTGTGATGGGGGAAACCACCCATTTCTTTTAAGCACTGGATGAGGTTACGTTTGTAGATGGGTATTGATAAATGTAATACACAAAGTTAAAAAATAAATTATTAGTCAGTGACAATCTGTAAATGAACTGCTTTATATTCCCATGTGGTTCATTCCTTCAACCATTACGCAATCATGTCAGTCAACTGTTTAATCAGTTCTTACAACTGACATACACTGGTTTGAAGCCAATGAAAACAAATAAACTTTCTTCATGGATTGAGTTGGGGTTCAATGGTGTAGTTTATTTACACTGATGGACCAGAATACTTCGCAATTCAATCCTTATCAAAACCCTCAAATAAAAAAAACACACACTGTTAATGTCTCTTCCATGGTAGAGACCCATTACAGTACAAGTGGCCTATATATTGTTCAGAACCCTCTCAGCTGTCAACAAGCTGTTATGTTTTAGAATTAAATCCGCTTCCACTTTCTGAACACATTAATTCTTTCTCATAATTGTTAAAAAGGCATCTCAGTTCCAAATATCTGCCATCTGTATTAAGAATTTAAGGTACCATGGGGTATGTTTGTAATAAACTAGATGTGGGTGTTCCTCGGAACACTTGTGTCGCCTGCATTTAAGCATGTTTGATGAAAGAATTGACTAGAAAATCGATCTTTTGACAAATTATTGATAAAGCATAATCTATTTTGTGAGGTACAAAATAACACCAAATCACACACACACACACACATATATATATATATATTTTTTTATTTTTTTTGGGGGGGGGTGGGGGGGGAGAATAAAATATTCAAACAGTGCAATATGTAATAATTTTCCCGAGCACTTTCGACTATACAGTCTTCATCAGAGGAGTGTCAGAATGACTATGAATTCAAAACATTAACTGTAAGAAAAATTATGACGTCATTAAGCACTTATGACGTTAATTATATATATGTTGCAAGTTTGTAGTCATCATTATCATTATTGAGTTATCATTCTTGTGTACTGCACTCAGACCAATGAGATCTATCTACTATAAAATGTTTAAGGCAACACTTCAATACTTTACAAGTTATGCACCACACAAGAATTAAATCCAAAAAAATAAACAAAGGGAAATAACTCCAAAAATACAACAGTTATCATTCTTGCACAATGCACTCCATGAGATCTTTCCACCTGTGAGGTTTCAAAGTAATACCTCAAAATACTTTTCGTGTTATGCTCCAGACAAAAATGAAGTCTGAGTATCAACAAAGGCAATAACTCAGGAAAAAGAGAAACAGAGTTATCATTCATGTGCACTGCACTCAGACCATTGAGATCTATGAAGTTTCAAGTCAACCTCAAATACGTTTCGAGTTATGCCCCAGACAAAAATTAAGTCTAAAAATCAACAAAGGGAAATAACTCAGAAAATAAAACAGAGTTATCATTCTTATGCACTGCACTACAAATCCATGAGATCTTTCCATCTATGAAGTTTCAAAGCAATATCTCAAATACTTTTTATTTTATGCTCCTGACAAAATAAAGACTGAGAATCAACAAAGGACAATAACTCAGGAGAAAAGAAAGTGAGAGTTATCATTTATGTGAAACTGCCTCCTCTTCAATGAGATCTATCTATCTATAAAGTTTTAAGTCAGCACCTCAAATACTTTTGAGTTATGCCCTGGACAAAAATTAAGACTGAAAATCAACAAAGGGCAATAACTCAGAAAATATGAAAGTCATGGTTATCATTCTTGTGCACTGCACTCCACCTCAATGTGATCTATCCATGTTTTAAGTTTCAAGGTGATACCTCAAATACTTTTTGAGTTATGGTCCGGACAAAAATAAAATCTCAGAATCAACAAAGGGTAATAACTCAGAAAATACGAAAGTCAGAGTTATCATTCTTGTGCACTGCACTCCACCTCAATGTGATCTATCCATGTTTTAAGTTTCAAGGTGATACCTCAAATACTTTTCGAGTTATGCTCCGGACAAGAAAGTGTGACGCCGACGACACCGACGACATCGCCGACGACGCCGACGACGACGACGACGGACAAAGTGATCCCTATGTGTCTGCCATGCTATGCAGGCGACACAAAAATGAAAGTTCTGGGGATATGTGTCTTGTAACGTTGGAGTTCACAAGTCCCAGGGCTAAAACAAGACTTTTAAGACACAGTTTTAACTTTACCCCTCAGCAGCTTTATCATTTTCCAATTTATTTTAAAACAACTTCCTCAATCTTTTGAATCCATTAGAAAAACTAGGAAAAAAATCCTTCTTATACAGCTATTAGTATGGAAGGTTTTGTTGTGTCTGTGTTGTTTTTCTTTTCTTTTCTTTTTTTGATTTTTATTGGTGCCTGCAAAATTTGTTAAAGACTTCAAGTTCATGCATTTTCCCCTGTAACTTTAATAGCTATATACTCTATGATTTTTTATTCACTAAAATGTGGAGTATCACGCTGTATTCCCAGAACAAATCGGACAGAGTAAAATTTATTTTCTTTTGAAAAACAAGAAGTGTTCCTAGAACACATGTGTAATCTGGTGAAAGAAGCGTCATCTGCTGAAAGAAGCATGACAGAAAAAGTGTGACTGACAGACAGACAGATAGACAGACACACAACAGAGAAGTGTTTCATTGTGTCATCACTGCTTACAGCAGGTGACACAAACAAGAGCACAGCATGCAAATGCCAACATTCATCTGCTTTTGCCTTAAGTAGAAAATAGATAAATGAAAATAAAAAATTGCCATTGTTAAAGTTTTTGGGATAGTGACAAAGTGTGTGAAGTTTTATGGCAGAAAGTTTAATAGTTTAAAAGTAAAGGCAAATATTAAACTTAAAGCTTTTTACTATATTTTTAAAAAGAAAGAAAGATACATTTGGTTAAAATGGACCTGCAGTAATGGCCCTAGATGGAAATGTAGCCTAATGATACTGAACAAGCATGCAAAGTTTGATTACAGAAGGTTTAGTAGCGTAGAAGTTACAACTAAGGTTAACATTTCTAACCCTATGCCAACGATTAAAACACCAAAGTGATGATAATATCTTGACTTTTTTTCTTTGAAAAACAACCGATCTAAAAAGGCCCCATGACAAATAAGTCAGCCTATGCACTACTAGTCCAGGATTTAACGCATCTTTCAATTTTTTAGCTATGGACTTTCCCATTCTCCCATTCAAGGCCAACTGCTCCCAAAGAGAATCAGAAACACAAGATACCCAAGGGCAACATGTAGAGCAAGCATCCATACATATATATACACACTGTTAACACCATAACCTCTCATCTCTAAGTTTGACCTTGACCTAAAAGCAAGGGACCCCTATATTGTGTGCAACATTTTGGTTCAATGAGGCTAACTTTAATTGATCCATATCTAAATTACAGCCTGGACAAGTAAATTTAAGTGTGATTGTGAAACTGGAGCTAGGGACCAAAACATTGACACTGTATCCTTACTGCCAAATTATTTGAGAATCCTGTGATCCAGATCTCTCGTACATAAACAAATCCGACAACATGATTTATCACCTCATTAAACAAAGTTAGTTTCTAAGATGTAGGTATCAATGTAAATTATATGCAAAACTTTAACCAAATCTAGTTGCATGCAAAATCTTTACCAAATTCCTTAGTTAACCCTTTCCCTCATATAGACTCATTTTGATGCACTCAATAGGTACCACATAAAGCCTGATCTGCAGAAAACCACTGTTAAACCTTACCAAATTTAATTATAAAGTCCTCATTCCCAGACCACTGAGGAGCAGCGAACAGCATAAAACCTGATCAGCCTGCGAGTCACTCACAGGCTGATCTGGTTTTATGCTGTTTGCATAGGTCTTTTCATGGTTTCCTCTATGAGGGAAAGGGTTAAAAAGGTGCCAATATCTATAATAAATTCAAGAAAGAGATATCTAAATGATGGTCCGATGACCCTGTACACCTACATTGCATATGAAGTTTCAAGTCAAATTGCTGAGAATTAAGCATGAAAGTATGTTGCATGAAAAACTTCAACCAAAATTTTTAAGTCCACAAAGGGCTATAATTGGCATTAAATTTAGTCAAGAGTTATCTAACTTTTTTGTTTAAAGTCCTTGATGACCTTAGTGAAATAGGAAAGTCATTTTAGCGGGTTACCACTGATTTTTTTTTTTTTTTTAATTTTTCATTTATTTTCAGTAGAATTAAAAGATGTGTGTGATAAAAACAAAATTACAAAATTTTAGAAAAATCTGTCCACTAGAAAATAATTGCTGAAATGCCATTAAATCAATTAGAATAGCTGTTTACTATGATATATGCATGCAAAATCTTAAACAAAAGAGTTCTTTGGAACACATAATTATGTCACCTGCTAAAGCATTATTGTAAAAGTGTGACGGACATGCGTGCCAGAAAAAGGAAAAAGTGTGACAGAAAACCGTGACAGGAAAAAGTGTAACAGACAGACGACAGAAAAGTGATCCCTATGTGTCACCTTTGCTTACAGCATGTGACACAAAAAAGGTGTAATGCTGACACCACCTACACCAAAATAGCTCAAGGTAGTCAAGCTAGCAACTGTTTGATGGGTACATAGTAATTTAGATTCAGAAGCAAACAAGAAATGTTTGTGAAACATATATGCCCCCCTCATATGCCATAATATGTATATAGCTATGTTACATGCAAGGAGTTTGCCTTCATAATGTTGGCTTGTCACAAAAAATTCTCAAACTTCAAAAATTTGAGTGAAAATATAATGTGCTAAAATGTGGAACTAAACATTTACTGAAATAAAACCAGACACAATGAGATTTTGAGTTATTAGTCAGACAGTGCTTAAATCGTACAAAATATTTATAAGAATCCAACTTATTAATTTGACTGAGGTTAGGACCTTAAGAGTAAAAATAAAAAGAAGTTATCACTTGGGCAAACATTTATATAATGAAAAAATTAATAAGTACAGTTATAATTTAACAATATATCAACATGTGACATTGTGAATTTGACCTTTGGATGCTGACACCCAAATCAATAGAGGTCATCTACTCATTATAAGGAACAACCACATATAGTCTGAAATAGGACTAAAATTTTATTTGGACAAGGCCAAGTCATCAAACATATATACAAATGCAACCTTGTGACCTTGACCTTTGAGGTAATGACACCAAAATCGATAGGGGTCAACTACTAATCATGAGCATCAACCACATGAAGTTTGAGACTCAAAGGTCAAATAGAACTTAAGTTATCACTCGGACAAGGTCTGGTATTATACATACACAACCTTGTGACCTTGACCTTTGAGGTAATGACACCAAAATCGATAGGGGTCAACTACTAATCTGAGCATCAACCACAGAAGTTTGAGACTAAAGGTCAAATAGAACTTAAGTTATCACTCGGACAAGGTCTGGTATTATACATACACAACATATGACCTAGTGACCTTGACCTTTGAGGTAATGACACCAAAATCAATAGGGGCCATCTACTAATCATGAGCAACAACCACATGAAGTTTGAGACTTAAAGGTCAAATAGAACTTAAGTAATCACTCGGACAAGGTCTGGTCTACCGACAGACCGACATGAGCAAAGCAATATACCCCCTCTTCTTCGAAGGTGGGCATAATAAAGTCATGATTTAAATATACTATGTATACCCTGAACAAAGTAATCTATGAATATATTGATTTTCCAGAGGAAAATAATAGCAATAACAATATGGCGACTATTCAAATGTCTATCATGTTGAACTTGCTAAAACTTCAGGTTATTTTCTTGAGAAAGGCAAACTTTTGCTGAAATATTGAATATGAGTGAATTTAATTATTTAAGATACTCTATATTTTCCATAAAAGTTACTGATATTCCAGGATATATTTTCAACACAAATTGAACAGTCTAGAAAGCAATAAAACATACATATTCTGCCTGCATATCCTAAGGATAACAGCTGTCACAATAACTCAAGGCTCAATCAATACAGTATGTACAGACTATTGAAAAAGAAAAGCAAACTCAAATTTTTTGGAAAGCCATTTCTTGTTTAAAAGGGTTCATTCTAAGGAAATTGGAAGAGTATAGTACATCTACAGGAATCTTGAAATGGAAACACATTTAATGGCAGATTTGATTACTCCCCCTGCAGCACTGATTTGTGGTATACTCTGTGGTAGTGTTTGGGAATGCTTTTACAAAGAGCAATTATTAACTTTGTCAGGGTCACTGAAAACAGCTTCTGTGACAAGAAACATGTCAAATGACACGAAACTGGGTTTTCAAGGGTCCTCCCCAGGCAACCAGACTACCGTTTATTTCCAGCCTTGCTGTAGAAGCAAATTTATGACATCACACAAATTGACATCATAAAAGATCCTTGTCACCCAAATGTTTATAAGTTTTTGGGGTTTTTTTTTGCCATTCAAGTTTAAAGAACAAATATGTATTTTATTTTAGAATTTTGATGACATCATATTCATTGATGACAACATAATCTGCTTGATGACATCAAAAGTACAGGGGAAGTAAGTCAGGCACTGCAATTTATAAAGGCTGGTGAACAGTTATGTCCATTGACAAAGGGGAAGTTATTTGAAGAAAGCAAAAACTGTTTTAATAACAGTATCCTTGACCCTACTGATTTGAAAATCAATCTCAATCTTCCTTTTCCCATAAGGTATCTAACTGTATTTCAATTCTAAAAGGAGATATTTGACGGAAAGTGAGATGAGTGAGAAGCTACCATGATTTGCTGAGACTACCATAAGTGAGAACCTACCATTTATGACTACCATAAGTGAGAACCTACCATCTGAGACTACCGTAAGCGAGAACCTACCATCTGAGATTACCATAAGTGAGAACCTACCATCTGAGATTACCATAAGTGAGAACCTACCATCTGAGATTACCATAAGTGAGGACTTACCATCTGAGATTACCATAAGTGAGAACCTACCATCTGAGATTACCATAAGTGAGGACTTACCATCTGAGATTACCATAAGTGAGAACCTGCCATCTGAGATTACCATAAGTGAGAACCTACCATCTGAGATTACCGTGAGAACCTACCATCTGAGATTACCTTAAGTGAGTACCTACCATTTATGACTACCATAAATGAGAACCTATCATCTGAGTCTACCATAATTGAGAACCTCCCATTTATGACTACCATAAGTGAGAACCTGCCATCTGAGATTACCATAAGTGAAAAACTACCATCTGAAACTACCTTAAGTGAGAACCTACCAGCTGTGACAACCTTAAATGAGAACCCATAAGTAAGAACCTTCCATCTGAGATTGCCATAAGTGAGAACCTACCATCTGAGATTGCCACGAGTGAGAACCTACCATCTGAGATTGCCATGAGTGAGAACCTACCATCTGAGATTGCCATGAGTGAGAACCTACCATCTGAGATTGCCATGAGTGAGAACCTACCATCTGAGACTGCCATGAGTGAGAACCTACCATCTGAGATTGCAATGAGTGAGAACCTACCATCTGAGATTGCCATGAGTGAGAACCTACCATGTGAGATTGCCATGAGTGAGAACCTTCCATCTGAGATTGCCATAAGTAAGAACCTTCCATCTGAGATTGCCATGAGTGAGAACCTACCATGTGAGATTGCCATGAGTGAGAACCTTCCATCTGAGATTGCCATGAGTGAGAACCTTCCATCTGAGATTGCCATGAGTGAGAACCTACCATCTGAGATTGCCATGAGTGAGAACCTACCATCTGAGACTGCCATGAGTGAGAACCTACCATCTGAGATTGCCATGAGTGAGAACCTTCCATCTGAGATTGCCATGAGTGAGAACCTTCCATCTGAGATTGCCATGAGTGAGAATCTGCCATCTGAGATTGCCATGAGTGAGAACCTCACATTTATGACTACCATGAGTGAGAACCTACCATCTTTGAGAGATCTTGCATGATGTACTTCTCCACCAGCCTGATCACTCTGAGCTCCATATCTGTCATCTGGTACATATCCCTGTTAAAAAAACACAGACATATACTTAAGTAAAAAGTATATCCGTTTTAGTCTCATTCTATAAATACCTCATTGAGAAACATATCATTTCAGTATATTGCTATTAAAATAATTAATCCTGTCTAAGATTTCTGTTTAAATCAATGGGCAATCTCAGAATATAGTTACTTGATATATGACCACCTGATGCTATTTAATATTTAAAGGAATCAGTGACTACAAACAGACTATTTAATGGCAGCCTTCATAAAAATGTTTTATATGACTAATAAAATATGGCTATGACATGACTCTTTAACTGTGTTTTACTTTCCTAAAAAAAAATTAAACAAGAGCCCGAGGGCTCTAATCCGCTCACCTGAGTAAAGATAAAATGTCCCACCATAAAGTTACAAAAGATAGGTTAAAGATTAAGGAAACAAGGTGTTTTTTTTAATGGTTGAAAAATTATCTAAATGCACAAAGCAATTCCTTTTTGTTGATATGTGATGTACATGTTAAGATGAGTAATTGTGCACAGTATCATTCAGATCTGATAAACAGTTGCTAATATTAGCCTATGTTGAAGAAAGTGACCCCCTGGGTGGGGCCAATTTTGACCCCAGGGCCATTATTTGAACAAACTTGGTAGAGATCATTAGACAATGCTACATGCCAAATATCAAAGCTCTAGGCCATATGGTTCCAGAGAAATAAATTTTTCTAGATATATTCCTATATTAGCCTATGTTAAAGAAAGTGACCCCCAGGACGGGGCCAATTTTGACCCCAGGGCAATAATTTGAACAAACTTGGTAGAGATCCACTAGACAATGCTACATGCCAAATATCTAAGCTCTAGGCCATATGGTTTCAGAGAAGAAGATTTTTCTTGATTTGTTCCAATATTAGCCTATGTTAAAGAAAGTGACCCCCCAGGGCGGGGCCAATTTTGACCCCAGGGCCATGATTTGAACAATCTTGGTAGAGATCCACTAGACAATGCTTCATGCCAAATATCTTAGCTCTAGGCCATACGGTTTTGGAGAAGAAGATTTTTCTTAGTTTTCCCTATATAAGCCTATGTAAATAAAGTGACCCCCAGGGTGGGGCCAATTTTGGCCCCAGGGCCATGATTTGAATAATCTTGGTAGAGATCCACCAGACAATGCTACATGTCAAATATCTTAGCTCTAGGCCATACGGTTTCGGAGAAGAAGATTTTTCTAAGTTTTCCCTATATAAGCCTATGTAAATAAAGTGACCCCCGGGGTGGGGCCAATTTTGACCCCAGGGCCATGATTTGAACAAACTTGGTAGAGGACCATAAGATGATGCTACATACCAAATATTAAAGCTCTGTGCCTTTTGATTTCAGAGAAGAAGATTTTTAAAGATTGCAATTTTTTTGTCTATTTTAAGCTCCTGTGACCTAGTTATTCAACAGACTGGAACCATTTGAACAAACTCGAAAGAGGGTCACCAAAGGGTCATTTGTGTAAAGTTTTATTGAAATCTGCCCAGTAGTTTAGGAGGAGAAGTCGTTTGAATTAAAAAGTTGACGACGCACGACGGATGACGGTTTCTCTATATACATATAAGGCAAATAAGCCCCGCCCCTGGCGGCCATGTTTTTTTACGGATCGGAATAATTTTAGCAACTTTGGTAGAGGTTGACCCAAGGAACATCTATACCAATTTATTTTAAAATCTGGCCAGTAGTTTTGAAGAAGATGATTTCTAAAGTTTTCATTTTTCTTTTTGCTGCCATGGCAACCAGAGTTATACATGGATCAAGTTTATTTTAGCAACTTTTGTGAAGGTTGACCCAAGGATCATCCCTGCCAGGTTTAATCAAATTCTGTCCTGTGGTTTCAGAGGAGATGTTGTTTAGAGGTTTCTCTATATACATATAAGGCAAATAAGCCCCGCCCCTGGCGGCCATGTTTTTTTACGGATCCGAATAATTTTAGCAACTTTGGTAGAGGTTGACCCAAGGAACATCTGTACCAATTGATTTTAAAATCTGGCCAGTAGTTTTGAAGAAGATGATTTTTAAAGTTTTCTTTTTTTTCTTCTTTTTGTTGCCATGGCAACCAGAGTTCTACATGGATCAAGATTATTTTAGCAACCTTTGTGAAGGTTGACCCAAGGATCATCCGTGCCAAGATTAATCAAATTCTGTCCGGTGGTTTCAGAGGAGATGTTGTTTAAAGGTTTCCCTATATACATATAAGGCAAATAAGCCCCGCCCCTGGCGCCATGTTTTTTATGGATCGAAAATTTTTAGCAACTTTGGTAGAGGTTGACCCAAGAAACATCTGTACCAATTTATTTTAAAATCTGGCCAGTAGTTTTGAAGAAGATGTTTTTTAAAGTTTTCATATTTTTTTCTTCTTTTTGTTGCCATGGCAACCAGAGTTCTACATGGATCAAGTTTATTTTAGCAACTTTTGTGAAGGTTGACCCAAGGATCGTCCCTGCCAGGTTTAATCAAATTCTGTCCAGTGGTTTCAGAGGAGATGTTGTTTAAAGGTTTCTCTATATACATATAAAGCAAATAAGCCCCGCCCCTGGCAGCCATGTTTTCTTAACACATGAATTTTAAATTCTGTCCGATGGTTTCAGAGGAGATGTTGTTTAAAGGTTTCTCTATATACATATAAGGCAAATAAGCCCCGCCCCTGGCGGCCATGTTTTTTTACGGATCGGAATAATTTTAGCAACTTTGGTAGAGGTTGACCCAAGGAACATCTGTACCAATTTATTTTGAAATCTGGCCAGTAGTTTTGAAGGAGATGATTTTTAAAGTTTTCTTCTTCTTTTTTTCTTTCGGTTGCCATGGCAACCAGAGTTCTGCATGGATCAACTTTATTTAAGGAACTTTTGTAGAGCCTCACCCTAGGAACATTCCTGACAAGTTTAATCAAATTCTGTCCAGTTGTTTCAGAGGAGATGTCATTTAAAGCAAATTGTTGACGACGGACAACGACGGACGCCGGACGAAGGGCGATTACAAAAGCTCACTTGAGCACGTTGTGCTCAGGTGAGCTAAAAACACTAAAATGTAACTTTTTGTACCTTCAAAATTTGGCAAATATACTTTTGATGATATTCTTAACACATGAATTTTAAAATTTGAACTTCCTTCTATCATTCTACTTAAAATAAATGAGAAATTCAAAAAAAAATTTTTTTAACAAAATCAAAATCAGCTGTAACGCTGAAACGTCCTTAAATGTTTATAACAGGTTCTGGGCACTACAGGTCAGTAACAGCTGTCTCTCCTACTTCCCCTACCTTTGAGCCTCAAGATGTTCCGCAATAACATTGAGGGCAATGTCAACATCAACAACGTCTCCACGGCCTCGCTTCAACCCATCAGGGTCCAATAACAGAATCAGATTGTCTGTAAATATGATCAAGTAATGCTGTTTTAACATCCATTTCCCTGCAAACTTCATATGGTATTAAGTTAATAATGTTTATCACTGAATGAAACAAATAGCCTGCAACCATTTCCAGCTACAGTGAGCTTATGAATAGGTTAAGCTTATTTCTGTTCTCCTTAAAAATCATATCATAATCTTCTTAGTGGTTCTTAGGTTACAGTAAGCAGATTTTTCCCTACGTCTTTTGACCTGGGGAGTTGCAGGACTCATGCTGTGCATGTTTTAGGGGTCCTTGGAAATTTTTGTGGGTCCAATGTAGAAATTTAACTTTGTATGTATTTAGAAAAGAAAATACCATTATTAAGACTTTTGACTTTTTTATTGAATGATCTTTAGACACCACCTTTACTTTGACTTCTCTTGGATAATGAACTTGAACATACATGTACACTGATAGAATGTAATTTATGAATTAATGCATTAATCTAAATGATAAACCCTGGAGAAATCAATCCTTCAGGAGTACTGACACCAACCAGTGCATAATTTGACAAATCACTTAGAGTTGGACACAATTAATGAAGTTACTTTTACTGGCATCATAATACTATGACTGTACTGCATTGAAAACATATATGGGAGTCCCCGGCCGAAAAATCGCTTCAGGGAAGCAGGATTCCTAAGTAAGTGAAAACCCTGAGTAAGTACATTGGACCTGGAGGTACCAAAGTGAAGTACTTATAAATTTACATCATAACAATTCAACAACATAAGAGGCTCTTGTTACACAAAGTGAAATAATTTCACTAGCTTACAAGGATTCAATGAAGTTATATATCCCCATTCATTTCTGATACACCAAAAAAAAGAGGACCAAGATGGCCCTGAAGACACTCACCTGAGAAATATTGCATTCGTTGCCTGTACAAGTTACTAAACAGCATAGTTGTATTGAATACCCAAATCCATGAGATTATTTCAATTCCACAAACCAAACACTATATCTGTGGTCAAAATTTAAAAGTGAAATTGACTGACAGGTTACAGTCATAAACATTGTCATGAGACCTCAAAATGATTGCTTAAGAAATGAAGATTCTAGAGCATCTGGCATTTTTTTTAATACAGTTGAGACTTGTAACGTTGACATGGGGAGTCTCGACATTAAGTATATCTCACCATACTTTGAAAGTTTTTTTTTTTTTTTTTATATCTCAACATATTTCTTTGGTCCCAATGGGTAAATTCTCCCCTGAAAACTATGTGTTTATCTCAACACGTGCCGACATCCTCATGGAGGTGTAAAACATCAGTATTGCTGCAGTAAGTTATCACACTTTCGTTGATTATGTCCCCAAACAGCCCAGTTAGTATAAATTACTACATTAAAATGTTGCAAACTGTAATGTTTGGAATTCAACTAATTAATGCTAGATGCAATCATATATGCTAAACTTAATCATAACAAGAGGGCCATGATGGCCCTGAATCGCTCACCTGAGTACCATTGCTTCAACTGATGTCAAGGTTTTTAAACAGACAAGGATTCTGATATAACTTAATCTAAAACATTTTACCCCTGACAATACTACACACCAAATATCTAAGCAATGGGCCATATGGTTTCAGAGAAGACTTGGGCGCAGGGTCATTTATCACTGTAGGGCCAAGACTTTGAAAATCTTTGTATGTAATGAACCATTAGATGCTACTACATACCAAAAATCTTAGCTCTAGGCCTTATTGATTCATAGAAGAAGATTTTTTAAGAATTTCCTATATAACTCTATGTAAAACAAGTGACCCCTGGTGCGGGGTCATTTATCACCATAGGGCTATGATTTGTACAATCTTGGTAGTGGCCCATAAGATGATGCTTCATACCAAATATCTAAGCTCTAGGCCTTATGCATTCATGGAAGAAGATTTTTTAAGATTTTCCTATATAACTCTATGTAAAACAAGTGACCCCTGGTGCGGGGTCATTTATCACCATAGGGCTATGATTTGTACAATCTTGGTAGTGGCCCATAAGATGATGCTACATACCAAATATCTAAGCTCTAGGCCTTATGGATTCATAGAAGAAGATTTTTTAAAACTCTATGTAGGGCTATGATTTGTACAATCTTGGTAGTGGCCCATAAGATGATGCTCATACCAAATATCTAAGCTCTAGGCCTTATGGATTCATGAAGAAGATTTTTTAAGATTTTCCTATATAACTCTTTGTAAAACAAGTGACCCCTGGTGCGGGGTCATTTATCACCATAGGGCTATGATTTGTACAATCTTGGTAGTGGCCCATAAGATGATGCTACATACCAAATATCTAAGCTCTAGGCCTTATGGATTCATAGAAGAAGATTTTTTTTTCTTATAACCTTGTAAAACAAGTGACCCCTGGTGCGGGGTCATTTATCACCATAGGGCTATGATTTGTACAATCTTGGTAGTGGCCCATAAGATGATGCTACATACCAAATATCTAAGCTCTAGGCCTTGCAGTTTTGCAGAAGAAGATTTTCAAAGTTTGCATTTTTAAAATCTATTTTTAGCTCCTGTGACCTAATTATGCAATGGACCAGAACCATTTATACAACTTTAGTAGAGCTTCATCCAAGGAACATTCCTGCAAAATATTTTTCAAATTGGCCAAGCCGTTTAGGAGGAGATGTTGTTTGAAGCAATTGTTGACGCCGGACGCACGGACGCACGCACGGATGACGGACGCCGGACAAAAGGCGATCAGAAAAGCTCACCTTGAGCACGTTGTGCTCATGTGAGCTAACAAGAGGGCCAAGATGGCCCTGTGTCGCTCACCTGAGTAAAATGCTGTGTTAGGCATGATTATAAAACAAGAGGGCCATGATGGCCCTGGATCGCTCACCTGAGTACCATTGCTACAACTGATTACAAGGTTTTTAAACAGACAAGAATTCTGATATAACTCAATCTTAAACATTTTAGCCCTGACAATACTACACACCAAATATATAAGCACTGGGCCTTATGGTTTCAGAGGAGAAGACTTAGTGCGGGGTCATTTATCTCCAAAGGGCCACCATTTTGAAAATCTTGATAATG
This sequence comes from Solen grandis, assembly GCA_021229015.1. Classification (NCBI taxonomy): domain Eukaryota; kingdom Metazoa; phylum Mollusca; class Bivalvia; order Adapedonta; family Solenidae; genus Solen; species Solen grandis. The sequence goes on along the minus strand of CM037790.1, from coordinate 3,436,031 downwards.
AACCATTAGATGATGCTACATACCAAATATCTAAGCTCTAGGCCTAATGGATTCATAGAAGAAAATTTTTAAAGATTTTCCTATATAACTCTATGTTAAACAAGTGACCCCTGGTGCGGGGGCATTTATCACCATAGGGTCATGATTTGTACAATCTTGGTAATAAACCATAAGATGATGCTACATACCAAATATCTAAGCTCTAGGCCTAATGGATTCATAGAAGAAGATTTTTAAAGATTTTCCTATATAACTCTATGTAAAACAAGTGACCCCTGGTGCGGGGTCATTTATCACCATAGGCTATGATTTGTACAATCATGGTAATGAACCATAAGATGATGCTACATACCAAATATCTAAGCTCTAGGCCTAATGGATTCATAGAAGAAGATTTTTAAAGATTTTCCTATATAACTCTATGTAAAACAAGTGACCACTGGTGCGGGGTCATTTATCATCGTAGGGCTATGATTTGTACAATCTTGGTAATGGCCCATAAGATGATGCTACATACCAAATATCTAAGCTCAAGGCCTAATGGATTCATAGAAGAAGATTTTTAAAGCTTTTTCTATATAACTCTATGTAAAACAAGTGACCCATGGTGCGGGGTCATTTATCACCATAGGGTCATGATTTGTACAATCTTGGTAATGAACCATTAGATGATGCTACATATGAAATATCTAAGCTCTAGGCCTTATGGATTTATAGAAGAAGATTTTTAAAGTTTTTCCTATATAACTCTATGTAAAACAAGTGTCCCCTGGTGCGGGGGCATTTATCACCGTAGGGCTATGATTTGAACAATCTTGGTAATGAACCATTAGATGATGCTACATACCAAATATCTAAGCTCTAGGCCTAATGGATTCATAGAAGAAGATTTTTAAAGATTTTCCTATATAACTCTATGTAAAACAAGTGACCCCTGGTGCGGGGTCATTTATCACCGTAGGGCTATGATTTGTACAATCTTGGTAATGGCCCATAAGATGATGCTACATACCAAATATCTAAGCTCTAGGCCTTGCAGTTTTGCAGAGAAGATTTTCAAAGTTTGCATTTTTAAAATCTATTTTTAGCTCCTGTGACCTACTTTTTTAACCAATCTGAATAATTTGTACAACTTTGATAGAGGGCATCATAAGGATGATTCCTGTGAAGTTTGGTCAAAATCCCTTCAGCGGTTCATGAGGAGATGTTGTTTAAAGCAAATTGTTGACGACGGACGGACGCACGCACGCACGCACGCACGCACGGACGACGGACGACGGACGACGGACAAAAGGTGATCACAATAGCTCACCATGAGCACGTTGTGCTCAGGTGAGCTAAAAATGTGGCATCTAAAGTGTTTGCAATGTTTTTCTAACATCTGACTAAGTGACCTAGATTTTGATCCTACCTAAATTTGCCCTCATCTGGGATTTCATGCGGACATCATTCTCATCAAGTTTAATGAAGACTGGGATAAAAATGTAGCCTCTAGAAGGTTTTTAAAATTTCCCTGTTACCTATTTTTTGACTTTTCTATTCAGATATCATGTAGACAAACATCTTGACCAAATTTTATGAAGATTGGGCTAAAACTGTGGCCTCTAGAGTGTTCACAAGGTTTTTATAAAGATCTGACCTGGTGACGTAGATTTTGACCCCACATGACCTAATTTTATACTCATCCAAGACATCATGTAGACAAATATCCGTAACAAATTTTATGAAGATTGGACTAAAACTGTGACCTCTAGAGTGTTCACAAGGCTTTTCTAAGATTCGACCTTGTGACCTAGTTTTTGACCCCACATGACCCAATTTCGAACTCATCCAAGATATCATGTAGACAAACATCCTGACCAATTTCCATGAAGATTGGGCCAAAACTGTGGTTTCTAGAGTGTTCACAACCAATGTTAACGACAGACAAAAGGCGGTCACAAAAGCTCAACTTGAGCACAAGTGCTCAGGAGAGCTAAAAAAGGGCATGAAATAATTTTTTACCTCAGCTATTTTTAAAAAAGAAATAAAACTATCCTACCCCTACCTGACACATCATTTTCCGTGTCCTCTGATTCAACATTGTCAACTTGTTCTCTGGCTTTGCGTTTTGTAGTGACTTTTCCTGTCTTTGCTTTAGGCTGCCCCTTTTTTTCAACACTTCTATCCACAATAGAATTTTCATCAGCGAGATTTGTTTGTCCACCTACTACATTCCTTCCATTTTCTCCATGGGCACTATGTCTTGGGTTGCTTTTCGGTGGAAGTGAGTCTAACCTTTTTGATTTCTTCTGTCTAACCTCTGGCTCTGACATGCTCACTTTCCAAGCGGTTTCTAAGTTTCGGGTTTTAGAATTTCTCTGAGAATCCAAAGGACTGGATGAAAGAAACTTATTATTTGATGTCCTTTTAGCTCCACTACTTTTTGAATCTGCTTTATTCTCTTCAAATGACCTTCTGTTCAAGTTTGTAACATTTTCTGTTTTTGATTTCTTCCCAGTAACTTTTACAAGTCTGCCATTCTTCCTCGTCTCTGAATCAACAACTTTTCTTTTTTGCACAGTTACCCTTACAGATCTTCTTGCTTCTGTGTTTGAATCAGCCTCCTTATCTTTAGTTAACTTCTTTCTTTCACTCATGACATTTGTCTGTGTCACAGAAACTTTTCGTCCAGGATTAATTTTAATATTACCAGTCAGAACCTTTTCTGTGATGGCCTTTTTTTGAATTGACAAATTAACACTTTTATCAGCATTTTTAGCAGCAACTGCTGCCTGTTTTGCCTCACTGCTATTGTTCAAATATGATACCGACACCTTTCTCTTCTTACCTGTCTCAACCTGATCTCTATTAATTTGGTTCCTTTCTAAATTGCTTTCGGCATTTGATTCGGAATTCTTAACCAAAGACTTTCTCCTATGCATATCTTCAACAGTATTATCCACATTGCTGGCCACAGTCTTTGATACTGCAGATTTCTTTCTGATTTCCTTTCCAGTTGATGCTTCATTAACAGTACCAAATGCATCACATGTCTTTCTGTCAAGATCATCAGTGTCCTTGCTGTTACTCCTTTTTTCTGACCATCACTTCTATTAACATCCCCAACCCGATGGTCTGGAGTTCGTTTCTCTACCTCTGCTGAAGACCCACATTTAGATGTTGCCGAGTCACTACCCTTAGACACAGAACTAGGCGCTACATCTTCCCCTGCTTCCTCTCTGACAGCAGTAAAGGGTCGTTTTCTTGACAACTGGGGCCGCCCAGGTTTGGGTGTACTTGCCAAATACTGAAATGCAAGACACAATTCTATCACAGGCTTATGAAAGATTATTCCACCCAATATTTTTCTGTCAAAAAAAAAAGGAACTCATTTTTATCACCTCTGCTATCAATTAAAATGATCCTTGAACACTCAGAAATATAAAGACTAAATCTGATAACAATGAATTAATACCAGTAAGATTCATCAGACAAAATTGAACTAATTTAAGCATAAGTTTTGATAGGTTATAAATACTGTTCTAGAAAATTTCTAGATTACATTTTCTAAAATTACATTTAATGTAAAGCCTCCATTTGTTATGTTTATGTATATGACATGTTTGTCTCAATCAATTTCCCTTTCAATGCAGTATATGACCTTTTTCACCAAATGAGGAAAAGAACCAGGCTTAACTTATTTATGGAAAATAATGTCTGATTCGACAAAGTTGGGGAAAATTTATGCATTTTGAATCAGAAAATTCTAAATAAACTTACAGTTCAAAATAAATGCATGTATTCTTATAGTCATTTATATAAAGGTACAAGCAGATGATCCCATGTACTCAATTAGCGAAATAAAAGGGGTTTCTTTTAACCTTAACAAATTGAAAGAAATTTTATTGACTGAATTATCAAGCCATTTTCTTTTCTGTCCCATTCTTTGTATAAAATAGTCACTTTCATAAATGTGTCTCTCTTTGATACCTAAATATCATTACAACATGGTCAAATATGCAATATGATGTTGTTCCTTTGAGATATTTATCACAGTTTTCCCATATACCCCAAATTGGGTTATTTCTCCCTAAAGTGGTCTTCAGTAACCCAGCTTTAAAAGTCCTTTCAGAAAGGGTACAAAATTTCAAGTACAGCACAAAGTTTACCTCCATTTTCAAATCTTAGTGAGATGACCATAACAAGTATAAACTGTTTTACTGGAAACATAACAAGACATATGACAGTGCGCTTGACTGATGTTTATTAGTTTAAGAATTTAATCAATAATCATAGCTGCTAACAAGCTGAATACATAATCCATGAGATCATTTCAATTCTACATACCAAAGAGTACATGTGGTCAAAATTTGAAACTGTTTGTTTGTTTTATTGGATTTAACATCCCACTGAAAGTATTTCAATCATTTAGAGACAATGTCTACTTGAGACAGATATAGTGCTGCCATACTGGAGTATCATGCCTTAGACATGTGGCATGATAACACAACCAGTCACATTATCCTGACACCAGGCCAACCAGTCCTGCAACTACCCTTATAAGCTGAGCGCCATGCAAGCAAGGGAGCTATACCAGTTCCCTTTTTTACGACTTTGCTACGTTGCAGCCGGGGATCAAACCCACTACCTCCCAATTCACAGGCGGATGCTCTAACCACTCAGCCACCAGAACCAGTCTGTACAAGTTACTATTTTATAGCATAGTTGAACTGAATACATAATCCATGAGATCATTTTAATTCCACAAACCAAAGAGTACCTGTTGTCAAAATTTTTGAAATTTATTAAGGAAACATAAAATCACATGTTAATGAGGAAGGACTAGATACTTGTGTAGAGGGCCAAGTTTATTTCTATACCGTGACTGACACTTCTCCAGGTGGTGGTGTTTCTTCAAGGAGCTGTGATGAAGTTGTTCTATTCTTTCCAACAGGAGTGCCAGCTGTGTGGATGATGTTATTACCACTTTCAGACTCCTGCTTCGATTCCCCATCCCCAGCATTCTTCTGTGAAAATAAGTGTCCAAAACTTGTAAATAAAATTAACACTTCCACTTGGTAAAAAATATATTTTTCCCCTTCAAGAAATAAAAATTCCCCTAAGAATACAATTTCCCCACCCATTAACTTTAAAGAAAACAAAAGTGAAAGTAAATAACGCATATCGCTCTACACTGTATAGCACTTGCTGCGGGCAGATAAAAAACAACCGATGAAAAGGTGCAAATTATCCAATCAAAATGCTTTCTTATGCTTCATAATTATGCAATGATGTGGAATACTTGGATAGTATCATTCATAATGTAAGTTAACATCATTCACCTTCTCTACCAGCTTTTGTTTTACTGCTTAAGTTGTGCAATCATCGCCATTTGCGATAAACATCAACAATGTTTGATGGCCACTGTATTTTTAAATCAATCTGATTGATTGATCGGTTTGCCTTATGAGTTTATGAGCAAAATTTAACAGGTAACTACATGAAAACAATATATAAACAATGGGATCAATTTAATGCCTTTATGCAAATTCTCGCTAATTGAACAATTGAATTTTCCTCCGATGATACCTGCACTGCAGGTGTTTTTTTTCCTTGTTTACATTTTCGAAAATTCCCCTTCTGAAGGGCATTGGGCAGCTTCCCCAAAAATTGAATAAAAACCTTAACCCTTTCCCTCATATAGACTCATTTTGACGCACTCAATAGGTACCACATAGCCTGATTTGCAGAAAACCACACTTAAACCTTACCAAATTTAATTATAAAGTCCTCATTTCCAGACCACTGAGGAGCAGCGAACAGCATAAAACCTGTGATCAGCCTGCGAGTTACTCGCAGGCTGATCTGGTTTTATGTTGTTTGCATGGGTCTTTTCATGGTTTCCTCTATGAGGGAAAGGGTTAAGTGGCTCTATGCTTTGTTTGTTGCCAAACTGTTTCTGTGCCTGAGAGTAACTCATGTTTAAATGTTATTTTCATGTTGTTTTTTGGGTTGTTGTTTTTTTATGTTCACATTTTGGGCCACTAAATAATTTGGTGGGCCCCTGAATCCCAAAAGCTAGTAGCCCACTCGGGCAACCAGACCAAAAAAGTTAGTTTCCATCCCTGTATATGAGTGTTCCTCAGAACACATTCCATCAACTGTCAGCGAGTGAGCATCACACTAACAAAATTAAGTTAATTTTTGTTCTACCCACCAGGTAAGTTATCCCTATACAAAACAAGAGTGTTTTTTGGGACGTGTGTGTCACCTGCTGAAGCGTGACAGAAAAAGTGTGACAGACAGACAGACAAACAGACAGACAGAAAAGTGATTTTATGTGTCACCTCTGCTTACAGCAGGTGACACAAGAGCTGACAGAGGACAGCACCCTCGATTATTCGAAATGCTTGTTGGTAATGGTAAATCAAATGAAATCTATTTCAATTCTTGCCCTTCACATACCCTGTATATAATAATAGTCAAACATGATATACCTTAATAGTTTGATACCTCTGAATATGTTTGTGAAGTCTAAAATCAATCCCATGCCTCGTTTCTGAGACATAAGCATATAATAACACTATGCATGCAAAACTTTAACCAAAATATGCAAAAATAAACCAAATTTTCTTTTGCATTCAAAACTTTAACCAAGAAAGTGTTAGTAAAAACAACAAGAGCTGTCAGAGGACAGCACACTTAACTATTCAAAATGCTTGTTGGTAAATCAAAGGAAATCTATTTCAATTCTTGCCCTTCACATACCCTGTATATAATAATAGTCAAAAATGATATAACTTGATAGTCTGATTCATTAATATTTTAATGAAGTCTAAAATCAATCCCATGCCATAGTTCCTGAGACATAAGCATAATAACACTGTGCATGCAAAACTTTAACCAAAAATCCAAGCTAGAAAAGGGCCATAATTTGCATAAAATTCAGTCCAAGAGTCATCCTCCTTAGTTTTCTGATGTTAAAAGGGGGCCATAATTTTTAATATATTCAATCAAGTGTTATCTTCCTTTATTGTATGAATCCCTAAACATATTAAAGATGTTTCAAATCAATCCCATGCCTAGACTCTGAGATATAGTGCCTTGCATGCAAAACTTTAACCAAAATTTCTACGTTAAAAATTGGCCATAACGTAATATATTCCATCAAAAGTTATCTACTGTGAAAGTATGATACCCCTAAACATATTAAAGATGTTTCAAACCATTTGCATGCCTGAATACTGAGATATTAGCATGAAAGTACCTTGCATGCAAAACTTTAACCAAAATTTCTAAGTTAAAAAGGGGCCATAATTTGTAACATATTCTATCAAGAGTTATCTACCATGAAAGTATGATACCCCTAAACATATTAAAGATGTTTCAAATCAATCCCATGCCTGGATACTGAGATATTAGCATGAAAGTACCTTGCATGCAAAACTTTAACCAAAATTTCTAAGTTAAAAAGGGGCAATTATTTGTAACTATTCCATCAAGAGTTATCTACCATGAAAGTATGATACCCCTAAACATATTAAAGATGTTTCAAATCAATCCCATGCCTGGATACTGAGATATTAGCATGAAAGTACCTTGCATGCAAAATTTTAACCAAAATTTCTAAGTTAAAAAGGGGCAATTATTTGTAACATATTCCATCAAGTTATATTCCATGAAAGTATGATACCACTAAACATATTAAAGATGTTTCAAATCAATCGCATGCCTGGATACTGAGATATAAGCATGAGAGTATCTTGCATGCAAAATTTAACCAAAATTTCTAAGTTAAAAGGGGTCAAATTTGTAATATATTCCATCAAGAGTTATCTACCTTGGTTGTCTGATGCCCCTAAACATATTCATAAACTTTCAAGTCAATACCATGAATGGTTATTGAGATACAAACTAGATAGTAGCTTGCATGCAAAACTTTAACCAAATTTTATATTGCATGCAAAACTTTAACCAAATTTTATATTGCATGCAAAACTTTAACCAAAATTTCTAAGTTAAAAAGGGGCCATAATTCATATTAAATTCAGTCAAGAGTTATCTACCTTGGTTGTCTGATGCCCCTGAACATATTTATAAACTTTCAAGTCAGTACCATAAATAGTTATTGAGATATAAGGTTGAAAGTAACTTGCGCGCAAAACTTTAACCATAAGCTGCAACGCCAACGCCGACGCCAGGGCAACTACAATAGCTCTCATATTCTTCGAATAGTCGAGCTAAAAATGATTGCTTAAGAAATGAAGATGCTAGAGTGCAAACAAAGTTAAATCTGGCAATTTTTAACATTCCAAGGGACATAACTCCTGACCTAATTGGCCTATATCAGCAAAAATCAATCTTGTCCAAGAGACTATAGCTATAAACATTGTCATAAAGTTTGAAGATGATTGCTTAAGAAATGAAGATGCTCGAGTGCAAACAAACTAATTGTGGACGACGGACATTCATCCATCCTAATGGCTCATCCTGAGCACATGTGCTCAGGTGAGCTAAGAAGGGGCCATTATTTGTAATATATTCCATCAAAAGTTACCTACCTGGATAATATGATACCCTTGAACATGCTAAAGATGTTTAAAATCAATCCATTGCCTGGTTACTGTGGCATAAGCATGAAATTCCTTGCATAAAAAACTTCAACCAAAACTTATAAGTTAACAAGAGTGTTATCTTGAACATGTGTGTCACATGCTAAAGCGTGACGGAAAAAGTGTGATGGACAGAAAGACGGACAGAGAGATAGATAGACAGACAACGGGAAAGTGATCCCTATGTGTCACCTCTGCTTACAGCATGTGACACAAAAAGGGGTCATAATTTGTAATATATTCCATCAAGAGGTATCTACCTTAAAGAAGATGATATTTATAGTTTTCATAACTTTTTTTTTCCGTTGCCATGGCAACCAGTTCTACATGGATCATCCCTGCCAAGTTAAATAAAATTCTGTCCGGCGGTTTCAGAGGAGATGTCATTCAAAGCAAACTGTTGTTGACATACGACGGACAGATATATTCTCTCATACATAAGCATTTTTCCACTCTTCAAAACTGAATATACACATGTAGTTACACTCAACATTCCTGAAAACATGAAAGAATCTATGGGGTATTGTTTTATATACTATTTTTAATCAATTGACCTGGCTATGACTGGAAATAATTGCTAAACAAGGTTTGTAGAAATGAATCCATGACAATACTGAAATATTATGCATTTCCTAGAGGACCACCAGAGTTCATTCTAGGATTGCCACAGAAGGGGCCAGTGGCCCATGCCATCTCTGAAAAGGGGCTACCTGTATAGAGTTACTCCAGAATTAAGAACATCTAGGAATTTATTGGCTCTCCGGGGGTACAAACTTTTACAGTTACAACTTCGTGGTGTTGCACTACTTCTATTGTGAACGATAGTGTACCGTGAAGCTATAACAGTAAAAGTTGTTTGCCGAGTTTCGGATAACATCTATTTGTATTGGGTCATACTAATGCTTATGGCATTTTTCAATGCTTTGTCCTGCTTCAAAAAAAGCTAAACTTGACAGCAGCACTAATCATTTCATTTATATGAAAAAACTTGGTTTGAATTACGCTTGAACGATCTATGTGGGATACATGGAAAATTACAACCTGAGATCAGGGGCTTGGTTGTTCATTATTTTCAATGTTCTTCAATTTTTTTCGAAAAAATTGTCTATATGCGCCTGCTTGTGTTTTGACATTTTGCATTAGTCACTTGTGTGACGTGAGGCAAAGAGCTGACCAATGAAAGCATACCTAAATATATCGCAGACTGCTCGGATTTACAAATCTGTTAAATGTGTAGAGAATTTATAGAATTATCTTCTGGGATGCACATAGTTACGGTACATAAACAAACAGAATATTAAGCGGGGGCTTTGGCGCATAAATGCAGCCTGGAATGAACTCTGGCCACACAAAATATGGATTACATTGCAAAATAATTATCATTTCCATGAACAGAAATTATATGATTAAATTCAAATTTTCTCAGGGGACTGTTCTAGACATGTTTTTTGTATAACAAGACCTCAACTTTTTTTCTTTGAAAAACAGCCGAGCTAAAAATGGAAGCAGCAATTTCAATAATAACAGGCCAGAAAGACAGCTTCAATCAAGATTTTGTTTCACTCACAAGAAGCCTGACAAAGAAAGCAATTAGGCCTCATAAGATAACCTACTCTGTTCCAAGAATTCTGAAGAATTTAACTACTTAGGGGTGAATTTCATTTTTCCTTTTTCTGTTATAAAGATACCCAAATATAAATTTTCTTAAGAATATTGTTTGTTTTTGATGGTATATAATTCATGTCAACTCAGTCATGTATCTGTACTTGATATTTCATAAAACAGAAATGGAGGCATGTGTTTCTACCAATTTTAAGACCTTTAGTACAGTCAAATATTGGTTATTCTAAATCATTGAAACCAACATTTTACTTTGAACAATGCATCTGTTTGAATAATCCATGACAGTAATATGCATGTGAAGATCCAGAGGGGGTACTACTGGGGGTCTGGACCACGCCCCTGGGATTTGGCTATTATGCCTAAAATATGCATAAAAGAGGGGAAAAGAGGCATGACCCACCCCCACCCTGTGAGTTGACTGATATGCTTAAAAAACATGTATGTATGAAAGGGGGTGGGGGAGGCATGACCCTACCCCTGGGATATGGCTATTATGTTTATAATCCAATAATCTAGTGTTTTGACATCAAATCATGCCCCCCCCCCCCCAACATACTCTGATTTGTTCACTGCAATTCTCCTCTATCTATCCACCTATTAAGGTTCAAGGTTTTATGTCTCATAATGCAATATTTAGCAACCATGTTTTTTGACCGATCTGAATACTTTTTACAATCTTGGTAAAGATTTCCAACGAACCATCAATCACTAATGCAAAAATATTTTAAAATCCAGTTCTTTTGGAGGAGAAGTTTTTTTAAGTTTCTACATTTATCCCCTTTTAGATGCCATGGCAAAAAGATTTTGGCATGGAATTAAGTTCTTTGAACAACTTTGGAAAAGAACCACCCAAGGAACATTCCTGTAAAGTTTATGAAAATTGGCCCTGTAGTTTAGAAGATATTTGAGTTAATTGTTGATGATGGACAACAAACGTAGACGATGGAGACTGGACATTCATCAGTCATAATACTCATTTAAACCCAGCTGATCAAGATGTGCCAATGATATGTGCAGCTAGGCTTGGTACTTATAAATTTGTGAAGTAACTGAAAAAAGCATGGACAAATAAAGCAAAGGGCCATAAGTCATAACTTTAAAATCAAACTGATCTTGACCTAAGATATGCACAACTAGGCTTGATACTTATTAATGCTGTAACGTTAAATTCATTTCGAACCAAAGCCAATGATATACACAACATGGCCTTGTACTTATTGTAATATTTCATCAAAATCTGACCAAAGGTTGCTGAGAAATAGGGGAGCAACAGACAGACCAACAGACAGACCAACAGACTGACCGACAGACTGATGGACGTGACTCCAATATAGCTCCCATATACTTCATATCTGGGAGTATAATAATTCATGTTTGTACAGACTGAATGACATAAATACAAATTTCACATTTTCGCATTTGCAATGTGAAGTATTTATATGTAGAGGTATATAGATCTAATGTACATGATTTCTCCCATGTTGGCATTAATATGAAGACATGTTTAAGCAGTGTGAGCACGATGTGCCATCTAATATCAGCCAGTGTCACCTATTGCAAGCTCAATAACAGTGTGTGTGTGTGTGTGTGTGTGTGTGTGTGTGTGAATCATAAGCCTCGAGTTTGCGGTCATAACACATATAACTGACATCTACCACTAAGTAACAGATTTTTGTGCTGTATATTGAGACAGCTTGTTAATGTTACGTCTAGACACAACTATAGCAACAAGGTACTTCAAAAGCTTATACCATAGTGCCAATATCCGCTGAGGAAAGAAAGGTATGGAAAATATGAGATAAAATTGTGCTAGCTTATCATAAGCTAGAAGGT
>CM037790.1:3403032-3423881 GCA_021229015.1 Solen grandis | reverse complement strand
TTTTGTTTGTTTTATGATCTATAAATATTTTTTTTTTGTAGCTTTTTTCGGTTTGTTTTGCTTGATCCATTTGTAAGCGTTAAGGATGGCCACAAGTTCGCAGGTGTAAATAGACACTCTATGGTCAATTTTGAAATTGATATTTTTGATTAATAAATGTTTGTGTCTTATTGCTATTCCTGCCCCTGCTACTTTCTCATGTCCATCCTTGCTGCCATCTGTATAGATCTCTATAGAGTCTGAATAATTTTCTCTAATATATTTCTGTATGAATTTTTTATCATTTTCCGAAATTCCTTGGGCTTTACAGATTTTTGTGGCCAAGCTGAGGTCTGGCTCAATGTTTGTGTTTATATTTATGTCCCTATAACTAGGTTTAGTCACAGGAACGTTGGTTAGTCCGTATTCGTCGACTGTGCCCCGTATGGTTTCAGCATAAGGAGGTTTAGTTTTTTTGAAGCCTTTTTTGTTAATTCTACTTTTAATAAAGTTTGTGTTATGAATGTCTTTATTAACTGGCAGTCTATCTCCTAATCTGGTTGACCTGGTCCAGTATTTTAACTGGTTCATTTCTCGCATTAAATGTAGAGGTTTAACTGCTGCCTCAACATGTAATGACATAGTTTCTGTTGTTCTGTGGGCTCCTAGGGCTATTTTGAGTGCCCTGTTTTGGATGAGTTGTAATTTCTGTAAATGGGTTTTGCAGGCTGATGCATAGACTATACTGCCATAGTTGAGTTTACTTAGAATCAACGTTTTATATAACATGATCAGAGTGATCTTATCAGCTCCCCAGCTTTGCCCAGAGACACACCTCATTAGATTTAGATCTTTTTCACATCTAGCTATTAATTCTGTTATATGTTTGTGCCATGTTAAGCCTTGGTCAAAATGGATTCCTAGAAATTTTGCTGATGCTAGATATTCTAGAATTTTCCCGTGAAGTTTTAACTTGGGAACATTTTGCATTTGAATTAAACTTGGGTTTTTTGAGACAAGTAATACTTGTGTTTTTACTGGGTTGATTGTGAAACCCCAGTTCTGTGACCATTCTTCAATTGAATTTAGTACTTTTTGCATGTGTCTCTGTGCTAGCTCGGGAGTTCTTGCTTCATGCCATACAGCGCCATCATCCACGAACTGGGACAGTTCTACTTTTTCTTTTTTATGTTTATTATTTACCCTATCAATATATTTCTTTAAAGTATTCATTATCAGGGAGAATATTATTGGAGAGAGGACAGATCCCTGTGGGCATCCGTTCTCTGTTTCTAATTCCTCTGATAGATCATTTTTTACTTTAACTTTAATTTTTCTGCCCTCGAGGAAACTTCCTACCCATCTTAACATATTTCCCTTGACTCCAATGGAATGCAGGTTTAACAGACAGCCTTTATTCCAATGTTTATCAAATGCATTGCTCAGATCTAGGAAGACTGCTAACAGCACCTTCCTCCTATATTGAGCTCTTCTACATGCTGCTTCTAATCTAACTAAGTGGTCTTCACAAGAGTGATCGGGTCTGCATCCTGATTGTTCTGGTGATATGAGATTATTGCTTTCACAGAAGTTGACAAGCCTTGGCTTAATCATTCTCTGCATTATCTTAGTTAGGGTAGATGTTAGGGATATGGGTCTATATGATGCTGGATCGTGAGGGTCCTTGCCGGGCTTAGGTATGGGAACTATATTGGCCACTTTCCAGCTACTGGGGATCACTCCCGTTTCCCATGATTGATTGAAAATATCTAGCAGTTTTGACTTTGCTAGTTTGCCTAATTTTTTAATCATAAGATATGATATTCCGTCTTCCCCAGGGGCAGAGTTCTTACATTGGTTGAGTGCCATGTTCATGTCAAACATTGTGAAGGGTCGGTTGTAAGATTGATCATTGACCATCGTTTTATCTTCGGCCAAGATTTTGTCAATCTCCCTCTCAACCCTTCCTTTGTTCTCTATGAATTTAGTGGGCAGCCCCGCATTTGAGCTGACAGATTGAAAGTGTTTATTAAAAATATTGGCTTTATCTTTATCAGAGCTTATTATTTCGTCTTTGATTTGTAAGTCTGGTATTTTCCTAACTTCGTGACCTTTTATCCTGCTAACCTTATCCCAGACTTCTTTTCCTGTAGTTCCATGAGAGATGCTGGTTATAAAAGATTTCCAACTGTCTTTCTTACTTTCCTGAATAACTGTTTTTGCTGCTTTTCTTAATTTAGAATAGATAATGTAGTTTTCAGGAGTTTTCTTATGATTATATTTTTTCCTAGCATTTTCTCTCTTTCTGACAGCCTCGTTGCATTGAGCATTCCACCATGGCACTTTTTTATTTCTACTTTTTTTGGGTTGATTAATAGGAATTGTTAGGGATGCTAATTTGTTAATGTGTTCTATAAATTGGTTATTCTTATCTTCTATGTTTATTGGGTCCTCATACGTAAATTCAGTGTATGAGTTCCTATAATATGAGTCCCAGTCTGCCTTGTGCAGGAGCCACCTGGGTCGGTCATTATTGTTGGTTAAGTTGCGGGTAGGCCTTGTTACATTTATATGTATGGGGATGTGGTCACTCCCCAAGGAGTTGCTTAGTACTGTCAAGTGTGACTTAGTACCTATTTGTGCTGACACTATACCTAAGTCAAGGGTAGAGTTTTTGTGTTGAGCGTGACCTGTTCTGGTTATTTGACCTTTGTTCAGCACTTGCATTGTGTTAATGTCTAATTGATTAATGAGATTTACTGACTCGGTATCCTGTCTAAGGTCCCCCGGCGGGTTCCAAAGTGGATGTTTTAGATTAAAGTCCCCACCATAATGGTATTATTGGTTTTGTATTTGAAAATTTTCATCAAATTACTATTAGTATTACTTTTGTTATCTGGGCTGTAATAATTAATTATTCTTGTGCTACTGTTTTGTTCTCTTATATTCACGATGACGCATTGGGCCCGGTCCGTGCTCGGTCCTTTCATTACTGTGCTTTTGAGGTGGTTTTGTATATAAATTGCTACTCCACCACCCCTATGACCTTTTCGCACATCTTGCGTAGCCAGCTTGTACCCCGGAAGCTTCATTGGTCTGGTATCATCATTCCAATGTGTCTCCTGAATACACACGGCCTTGGGCTTTATCTGCGCACCTAGAATATAGTTTTGCAGTTCCCCTATTTTATCAGAATCCTCCCTATTAATTCCGCCGGCATTCCAGGACAGGACACCAAAGTCAGAGTTGTTATCTATGTTTTTGGTATCCATTGTTAAGTGTTAGTTGGAATGCCTAATTAATGGGGGTATAAGACTTCGTGACTTAATAATAATAGGGGAAGGGTGGGCAGGGGCCCAGTCTATCCTTCTTCCCTGGTATCCTGTAGGGCCTCTGCGGCCTTGGAAATTGTTCCAATAGCCGTTTCGGTTTGGGTATCTTGATGGGCGGTTTGGTCGCCCATTGTTTTGATTAGGCTTGTGATTGGGGATGTTCTGATTTTGTTTTTCATTGTTGGTGGGCTCTGGGGTTAGGGCTTCCACCTCCACTGTCTCCCTGATAATGTCTTCAACTTGTTTTTCTGTTAATTTTTTGTTAGCCAGTTTTGTAACAAGATTTTTGACTGACTGGTCAGTCAATCCTCTTGTCTTACCTTTGTTCTCAGTGGTGGTAGGTTTGGCCAGGCATCCTTGTAGTTCCTGGTTTCTTTTGGCCACCCTTCCGCTGTATGCCCGATAAGCCGAGCACCCCTGTAGGCAGCACTATGTGCTCCACCACAGTTGGCACACTTCTTATCTTGCTTATTGCCACAAGCAGCATGGCTATGAGGGCCAGCACAGTGCGGGCATTTGAGGTCAGCTTGACAGTACTTGGTAGGGTGACCAAAGCCTTGGCAGTTGTTGCATCTGAGAATACTAAGGAGGACCGGCTCTGTATCAAAGTTTTCTGAATGCATTTCGATTTTTGAAGGAGGTTTTGCTAAGTTGAAAGTAATTCTAATCTTATTTGTTTCTTGATATTTGCCCTCCTTTTTCTCTTTTTCTATAAATGCGGATTTAACAGTGTTCATGCCTTGAATTTCCTTGAGGATATTCTCAGCATTTCCTTTAGTAACAATTCTTGCCTTACTGATAGTTGTTTTTTTGGTTTCTTTGGTTTCTGTGTTTGGTTCTACTTTGAACAGGAGCCGGTCAAAGGTAAACATTTTGGCATGGTTAAGTTTGCTTTTGTATATCTTGAATTTGAGCTGTTTGGAGCCTTGTACAGTGGGGATGTGTTTACACTGGTTCGTCCCCATATATTGGGAAAAGCCATTCACCACCTTTTTTACCATGTTGTGTGGAATGACTGTGGCTATGGCTGTTATTGTAACTATCAGCCACTCGATGGGAGGGGGGGAGTTTTTGGGGGCAGGTTTGTTATCTGGGGTTTTGGGTTTGCTACCCCCAACTGTTGTCCAACCTTCTTGGACATTGTCTGCTAGCTTTGTAGGAGTCTTGATAGGTGATATCAAGTCCGGGATTGGGGGAAACTCTTGTTCTGTGAGAGTTTCCTCGTTGTCAAGGGGTATGTCTACTATCCTGACTTCAGGATAATAAAGACTCTTTGCTGTGGAGGGGGGTCTGAACTCCTCCGTACCCTTTGTTGCATCTATTATTTGGGCTCTTTTGACCTTGCCCGGGGTTTGTTTCCTTTTGATAGGAACCTTACTTTTACGGGGCGTTTTCTTTGCAGGGGTTTGACCCTGGTCCGATTCCTCAAATGAGGTGTCGGCCAGCTTCCTGCGTACTTTTTTCTGTACCATGGACATCCTTGCAGCTCTAATTCTTTATGAGTTTAAGTAGAAGGTTGTTTAAAATACTTAATTTGTAAAAAAGTTTTTTAAAAAGAAAGAACAATGAAGGCAGAGGATAGCAAGAGTAGTGTTGTTACCTTCCCTATGTAGTAGGCTGCAATCCACTCCACCACGGAGACCTCCCCTCTGTAGTATGCAGCTAACCACCACACCACGGACACCTCTTTTCCCCGGTACTTGGTTCTTTCAAAGGGATGCTAAGAATCCACGCGAAAAGTTACCTGTCCTTCCGAGTGCTGGTTTATGGCAGGAATGGTCCACCTTCCTCGTGTTTTCTTAGTTTGCTATACTTTATCCCTATGAAACTCCTAAGAATTTTATTTCTCTATTCGCGTTATATTATTAACTCGTAAAGATTCAATTAGGCTATTATTATTAATTAATCCCAAACTCAACGGGGAGTTATATCAATTAATATTAAACAACGCGCTGGGTGGGATAAAACGTTACTGTAACGTTTAATCCAATGCAGTGACCTTCTAGATCTACAGGCTCTGTAAATCAATGAATATGATAAAAAAAATTTGACTTTGAGTGCAGTGTTTACCTATGTTCGTAGCGGTAACGAACGTTTTCTCCTCCGCACACAAAGACAAAGACAAAGGCAAAATGATACAATGCTTAGTTAGGTAAAACTGAAATTCTTACCTCACTATCCTTATTCTATAGAATACAATCCTATGAGAATACACTACCGAGTTTTCAATTGAAATAATTAAATAAACGCGATAGTAAAAACACTTACTTTGTTCGACGCGAGACCGAAACAAGATGTCGGCACCTCCTTCTATCTGTACACAACGATAGCTAGAGCAAGAGTGATGTTTGGGTTAACTCAGTACCACCCCCTGTATAAGGTCAAGGTCCAGACAGTAGCCACACCTACTGATTTAATGCTGCCCAACCAGTAGCTGACCCCTGGGGGGCTCCTTGAGGGGTAGGGGAGACTCCTCCCCAGCCCCGGCTAAAGTCCTCTAGACCATACACAGGTCCTTTGATGTTTCTTAATACAACACCTAGGAACCCCCTTTTAGTCCCGAGCATTACAGTCTGGATTTATTTTGGCCCATTTAAAAAAAAAAAAATTAGAAAAAAAAAAAAAGAAAAAATTAAATATATTTTTTTCTTATTTTTCCCTAAAAAAACCATTTTCTCTGCTTTCTAATTTTTTTTGGGGATTTTTCCCCTTAATCAGGGGGACCTAATGGGTTTAAAGATAAAATAATGTTTTAAACGAGTGCACTTTATTTCATCAAAAAACCATGTTATTAATTTTTTAAAATGACGTTTTTTAAAGTATACCCCGCTTAATTTGAATATTTTAAAAAGACAAATCGGCACAATTTGCCATCTCAAAACAGTTTAATTTTGACCCCAGCTTGCTGAGAAATCTGATTTAGGGTTTTTTTTTTGCAAATTAATAAATAAGTTTTTGGGGATAATTTTCAGTATTTTCAATTTGGGTTTTTATATGAATAGAAAAAAGAAATAAAGAAATTTAATTACGGACCCTTTTTCAATGGGTTGACATCAATTTTGGCAACAGTACATTGAATAATGGAAAATTGGGTAAATGTTTTAAAAAATGGTATGTTTTTTTTTTTTTTTTAATATTAATATTTTAATATTTTTTAATAAGAAATTGGGGTAATTTTAGATTTCCTTCATACTTTTTTAACCAGCATGTCGGGGACTTCCAGTTTTTAAATACACGCGCAGTCAGAACCCCATGTTATTTTATATTGTTTTTTAGCTGGGGGGTGTTCCGGGACTAAAGGGGGGGGGTGGGGGTGACCGAGTGTTGTGCACCCGGGGATATTTTAGAGGGTTTAAATTTTTTAAAATAAAAAAGGGGTTAGTTTTTTTTGGTTACTTTGTGTTATACTCATTAAAAAAATCTTCTTTAAAATTTTAATTTTTATTTTTACCCCGTCTCTCTCTCTCCCCCTCCTCCCTTCCCCCCCCCCCCCCAACCCTGATTTTTTTCCAACAGATTTGATACTTTGGGTTTTTTTTTTTCTTTCATATACACGTTTTGTCACATCAGAAAACCCCATCATGGGTGCTATTTCCCCAGACAAAACTTTTTTTTTTTTTTGTTTTTTTTTTTTTTCTTTTTTTCTGTGCTCTGTTTTTTAGGGAGGCTCGCTATGGTTTTTTTGCAAAGTTGAGGCGTAGGAGTGCAGATTTTTTAAGGGGTCCCTCACATAATCGGGTCCTCCTGGTGGGGGGTTTTTTTGAGTCGCCCGGTTCGAACTCCCTCTCCCTTTTAGCTTTCGCTTTGCCTTATACCTTTTCGTTTCTTTTACCTTGTGGTAGCTTGCCTTTCCCTTTATAGTGAAGAAGGCGCTTTCTTGAAGCTGCAGATAGACAAGTCCTTTTGACGGCCCACCTTATCCCCACTGCTGAGTAAATGGTTGTTCGCTCTCAGGGTTTGAAGAGCAGCCACCTCAAATGACCCCGGGTAGTTTGGGGCTTCGGGAGGTGGGGTAAAGTTGCTCGGGTTTTAAGGCCTCGAAATTTTGTTTGAGTTCTAGGGACCCTTTTAACCCCCTTTCATCAATCTCATTTTTAGTATAAGCAACATTTACTTGTCATTTTCGTTTACTTCAGGTGCTATGTCATTTTGGGCCCAATCATGGACTTGTACCACCAAGTTGTGACTAAACCGGAGCAGACCAGGGGAATTTTTGACAGAACGCAGTTTCCCCGCATAGCATTCAAAGGGGGCCCGTGGAGCAGGGAACACGATAAAATTTTGTAATCTCGCCCCCCAAATTTTCCCCTCCTTTAAACAGCATTGGGATCTGGCCTTTATCACGTGACGATGCCCCGGCCTTCTGGGCGCGAAAAATGCATTCCCCAGAAGGAGCCGGGGAAGGGGTGTATGACGCGGTTTCCGAAAGAAGTTTCTTCCTTTTCAATTACTCGTAGCTGTATGGATGTGGTCTTTTCATCGTTGGGTGGGGCCTTAGATGCGGCGTAGGCTCTCCTCAATCCTGCCTCAGAAGGTAATTTCGCTTAAATGGGCTCATTGGTTTTTCTTCTAAAAAATCCCCGCGCTTTGCGTTTCCTCTCGCCTAGGACCAAAAGTTGTAGAAATTGGCAGTCAGTCTCCGGTGCATTAGATATGATTTGGGTTAACCAGTACCACCCCCTGTTAAGGTCAAGGTCCAGACAGTAGCCAAAACCTACTGATTTAATGCTGCCCAAACCCCAAACTGACCCCTGGGGGGGCCCTTGAGGGGAGGGGAGACATCCTCCCCAGCCCCCTAGACGTGCTCTAGACCCAACACATCCTTTGATGTTGCTTAAGTACAACACCAGGGGTAACCCCTGTCTAAGTCCCCGATGCATTACATTCTGGATTGATTTTTTCCCCCTTTCAAATAAAAAAAAAAATTTAAAAAAAAAAAAAAAGAAATAATTAAATATATTTTTTTTTTTATTTTGCCCAAAAAAATCCTTTTTTCTCTGCTTTCTAATTTTTTTTGGGGATTTCCCTCAATCGGTACCAATATGGGTTAAATGAAAAATATGATGTTTGAAAAAGAGTGCACTTTATTATCAAAAACCATTGGGTTTTTAATTTAAAAAGACGATTTTTTAAAGTATACCCCTGCATGATTAGAATGCATTTAAAAATGCCCAAATACAGTGCACAATCGCCCCTCTTAAAACATTTAATGTGACCTTTTGATTTTTACTGAGAAATTTTTCAGGGTTTTATTTGTTTGCAAATATAATAAAAAAGTTATTTTGGGCAAATTTTCAGTATATTTCAAATTTGGGGTTTTTTAAGAATAGAAATGAAGTAGAAAAAATGAATTACGGAGCCATTTTTCAATGGGGTGACATCAATTTGGGAAACATTACATTGAAACATGGGAAATTGGATAAAATGTTTTAAAAATGGATGGGTTTTTTTTTTTAAAAATTTTTTATTTTAATATTTTTATATATGAAATTGGGGGAAAATTTTTTTTTCCTTCATATTTTTTTTAAAAAAGCATGCTGCGGGTTTTCTTCCAGTTTGAAATATACACGCTGCACGACCCATGTTATTTTTAATGTTTGACTGGGGGTGTTTCCGGGAAATAAAAGGGAGGGTGGGTTTAGCCAGTGCCCTTTTGGGACCTCGGCAGGAGTGATTTTAGAGGTTAATTGTTTTTTAAAAAAGAAGTAGGGGGGTTTTGTTTTTAGTTTTTTTACTTTTTTGTTTATACTCACGTATAAATATTTTTTTAATTATCTTTAAAATTTTTATTTGTACCCGTCTCTCTCTTCCCCTCTCTCTCTCCCCCCCCCCCCCACACCCCTGATTTTTTCCAAACAGATTTGATACAGATTTTATTTTTTTCAAATAGACTTTTTCGGTCGCATCAGACCTCACATGGGTTTTCGCATGAAACCCAAAAGAGCTTTTTTTTTTTCTTTATGTTTTTTTTTTTTTTTTTTTTTTTTTTCGGGGGCTCTGTTTGTAGGCAGGTGCTGCATGGTTTTTTTTGCAGAATTGAGGCCGTAGGATGCAGATTTCTGTCAAGCAGTCCCTACATAATCGGGCTCCCCTGGGGTGGGTTTTTTTTGAGTCTGCCCGTGTTCGAACTCCACTGGGCCCTTTGAGCTCTTCGTTTGCCTTTTTACCTCTGTTGTCTTGTACGACTGTGGGAGCTTGCCTTTCCTTGTAGTGAAAAGGCGCTTTCTTGAAGCTCAGATAACAATTCCCTTTTGAGGCGGCCCCCCCTTCATCCCCCACTGCTATAAACTGAGTTGTTCGCCTCCCGGGGGGAAGAGCTAGCCCAGCCCAATACCTGGGGGAGTTCTGGGGGCTTCGGCAGGGGCAAAGTTGCTCGGTTTAAGGCCCGCACTTCTGTGTTGAGTTTTAGGAACCCTTTAGACCGCCTCTTCACTCAAACTCATTTTAGATCACGCAAGCAGACTTGTCATTTTGTTTATCTTTAGGTGCGTGATGCATTTGGGCCCCGGATCTGGGCTTTTACCACCAGGAGTTGTGACCTTTACCGGGGAGACCAGGGTGATTTATGACAAAAGCTGCATTTCCCCGCATAGCTTCAATGGTGGCCCGCTGGATGAGGAAGCAAGATATAAATTTCGTAAAATCTCTGCTCCCAATCTTCCACTCTTTATAACGATTTTCATCTGGCCTTGATCAGTGCAGAGCTGCCCTTCCTTATGGCGCTGTAAACTCATTCACATGGGAGAGCCCTGGGAAGTGTAGACGGGTTTCCTGAAATGAAGTTATCTTCCATTTGCAGATTAAACCCTACCCGTATGGATGGGGTCTTTTTTCGTCGGGTGGTGGCCCGAATGCGTTCTGAGGGGTTCCTTCGATCTCCTCAGAAGGTAATTTTGTTTAAAAGGGCCCGTTGGGGGTTCTTTTGGGAAAAAAATCCCCGCAGCTTTTGGTTTCCTCTCGCCTAGGACCAAGTTGAGAAATTGGGATCAGTCTTCTCTGGTGCATTTTAAAATGATTTTGGGTTTTTTCTCAAAACCACCCCCCGTAAAGGTCAAGGTCCAACAGTAGCCACACCTACTGATTTAAAGCGCCCAACCATACTGACCCTGGGGGGCTCCTTTAGGGGTAGGGGAGACATCCTCCCCAGCCCCGGGTAAACGTCCCTAACTATACACAGGTCCCCTTTTGTTGTTAATACAACTACCCAGGGAACCCTTCTATGTCCCGATGCAGTTACTGTCTGGGATTTTATTTTGGGCCCCCTTTCAAATAAAAAAAATTTGAAAAAAAAAAAGAGAAATAAAAAAATATTTTTTTCTTTTTTTTGCCCCAAAAAAACCATTTTTTTCTTGCTTTCTAATTTTTTTGGGGGATTTCCCTCAACAGGTGACCAAAATGGGGGAAAATGATAAAAATGAGTTTTAAACAAGGCACTTTATTTCATCAAAATCCATTTTTTATTTAAATTAAAAAAATGATTTTTTAAAGTATAACCCCCGCATGTTAGAATGCATTTTAAAAAGACCAAATACAGTGCACAAACTGCCACTCTCTAAAAAATTTTTAAAGGACCTTAACTTGACTGGAAAAAATTTATCAGGGTTTATTTTGTTGCAAATATAAAAAATAAGTTATTTTGGCATATTTTTTTGTAATTTCAAATTGGGTTTTATATGAAAAAAAAATGAAAGTAGAAGAAATTGAATTACGAGCCATTTTCAATGGATTGCATCAAATTTGGGCAACAGTACATTTAATAAAGGAAAAGGATAAAAGTTTTAAAAAAATGATGTTTATTTTTTTTTTAAATTTTTAAAAATTTTTTAATATTTTTATATAGAAATTGGCTAATTTTTGATTTCCTTCATATTTTTTTAACCACAGCTGCGGGGGCTTTCCATTTGAAAAATACATCGTCTGCGTCAGACCCAAAAGTTTTTTTTTGATATTTTTAGCGGGGTTGTTCCCGGGCACTAAAAAAGGAGTGGTGGGGGACCTGGTGCCTTTTACCTCGCAGGAGTGATTTTTTAAAAAAGGGGTTAATTGTTTTAAAATGAAGTAGGGGTATGTTTTTAGGGTTTTTTACTTTGTTGAACTCACGAAAAAATACTTCTTTAATTATCTTTAATTTTGATTTTGTACCCGTCTCTCTCTTCTCTCTCTCTTTTCCTTTCCTTCCCCCCCCCCCCCACCCCGATTTTTTTTTCCAAAAAAGATATTGATACATGAGTTTATTTTTTCTTTCTAAGCACTGTTTTGGTCAGCATCAGACCTCATCTTGCGCTATGCACCAAAGAGCAAGTTTTTTTTTTTTTTTTTTTTCTGCTGTGCCTTTCTGTAGGGCAGGCTGCTGATGGGTTTTTTGCGAAGTTGAGGCGTAGGAGTGCAGATTGC
Organism: Solen grandis; assembly: GCA_021229015.1. Classification (NCBI taxonomy): domain Eukaryota; kingdom Metazoa; phylum Mollusca; class Bivalvia; order Adapedonta; family Solenidae; genus Solen; species Solen grandis. The sequence goes on along the minus strand of CM037790.1, from coordinate 3,412,176 downwards.
GCCAAACATCCCTCTAAAAACGGGCTCCTCCTGGGGGTGGGTTTCTTGAGTCCGCCCGTGTTCGAACTCCATCTGGCCTTTTACTCTTCGCTTTGCCTTATACCTTTTTCGTTGTCTTGTACGACTGTGGTAGTTTCCTCCCTTTATAAAGTGAAAAGGCTTTCTTGAAGTGCGATAGACAATTCTTGTGAGGCGGGGCCACCCCTTTACCCCACTGCGAGTAAACTGATTTTTTCGCTTCAGGGTTGAGAGTTTTGCCCAGCCCAAAGACCTGGGGTAGTTCTGGGGCTTCGGGATGGTGGGTTTTAAAATTGCTCGGGTTTAAGGCCTCGCACTTCTGTGTTGATGTTTATGGGCATTGTAGACCCCCTTCCTCAATCTATTTTTTAGTATCACAGCAACAGTGACTTGTCATTTTCGTTCATTTCGGTGCGTGAGTCATTTGGGCCCGGGCTGGACTTGACCACAGAGTTGGACCTTTACCGGGGAACCCGGCTGATTTAACAGAAGCCCGTTTTCCCGGGATAGCTTCAATTGGGCCCCCGGGTTCAGGTAGCACGATATAAATTTGAATATCTGCCTCCCAATTTGCCATCTCTTTTATAACCATTTCATCTGACCTTGACGCCGTGACAAACTGCCTTGGCCTTATGTGCTGTAAACTCAAATTTTTTTTTTTACTTTAATTTTAAAGACTCACACCCTTTAAACCCTAGGGGGCTCGGGATTTTGCGAATCTTTTAAATTTTTAATTTTTGAATTTAAAAATTTTAAAAGTATGTTTTACTTAATAAAATAAACCCCTAGCTGCCAAAAAGGGGGCCAAAAAACTGAAAAGGTTTTGGAAAAATTTAATTTTGAATTTGATAGCTTTTATTAAGCTAGAAGATTTAAATCCCTTTAAAAAAATTTTCCCAAATAATTGCTTTTAGAGATATCCTGTACATTTATATTTTGTCCCCTTTTTACTGTGGTCCAAAAAGGCCATAGGGGTAGATTTTTTTTTTCTTTGTCGGACCAGAGTAACCTCCAGCAGCAAGAGAGTGCTGCTTTTTTGGTAGGTTTATATTATAGTCAGAGGATAGACAATTGTAATAGTTAGAAAAGAATTGGCCTTAATCAGGTCGATGTACACCCTTCTACCTCTGTTTCCGGTCTCTGAGGAGAGAAAAGAAAAAGAACGACATTGAAGAAAAAGAAAAGGGGAATTTCCCTTTTTTGAATTTTGATAGCAAATATGCTAGTAAGGAAGAGTTCCTTATAAATGGTTCAGCCAAAGGTCTAAATTTAAACTCTAATTTAGAGTTTTGTCGGCATATTATTACTTATAAGAGTTTTACAAATATTCTTTAAATTATTGAAAATTGCCGACTTTATGTTACTTCGTGTCCGTGGTAAATATCTTAAATTTTTCCGCGCGTTTCTTGCTCATGTTTACGGATTGGTGTTTTGGGCATACAGACTGTTCTGTTTGCCCTCTACATCACTCCGTAATTTCCTTTAATATGCTTTCTTTATTAAAATTGTCTTTTAATTTGTCGCGCATTTCTTTTAATTCCCACCCTTTTTGTGACTTGTGACTATTCTTTGACCTGGTGTCACTTGTCACCTACTTATTATGAATATCCCACCCTTCCCATCCTCACCTTGTGGTAGTACTAATTTTTTTGTGCTTATTTTTACTCTCTACTAATTAGAGATACTTTGATTTATACATTGTTTTGCTATTTTGCTATTTTAGGTCCCCACTGTGATGCCCAGAGGGGATGGGTATATGTACGCCCAACGAGACTTAAGGTCTCTGAATTGTCCCCTCCAAACAGCACAATGGGGACTGCCCTATTTTGAATGTATGTTTTTATCTCTTTCCCTATCTTGTTTGGTTATTGGTTATTCAAATTATATATAGATTTAGGTTAAGGGTGATTTGGTTATCCCTTATTTTGCTGTTTTGCTATTTTAGGTCCCCACTGTGATGTCCAGAGGGGATGGGAAATAAGTACGCCCAACGAGACTTAAGGTCTCTGAATTGTCCCTCCAAACAGCACAATGGAGACTGCCCTATTTTAGTCCTGTTACTTCCCCCTCACCACTACCTCATTGTTTTATTTCTAGTTTACTTTATTTAGATTTTATTAATGTATCCCGTTTCCCTCAGAAACGTCAATACATTTCTAATAATGATTTCTGAATCTTTGCCATCCGGTACACTAGGATTTGATAGTCAGACTTGTTATTCCTCTTTGTACAGTCTATTTTTTAAGCCTTCTCTGAATTCTGTGAGTTGGTGACATTTCTTAGTGGTGTCAAAGAAAATATGACCCACTGTTTCTGTTTCAGGGCAGAAACGACATTTGGTTTCCTCTGAGAAATTTTGTGTTCTTATCCAGACATTCCTAGTTTTAACCTGTTTAGTGCTAAAATCTTCTCTCCTAACACTACTGTAGTTATAGCACTTATTTTTAATCTTAGGAACGAACATTTTCATAGAGTCGTGACTTTCTTCCCAGAGTTTTTGGAATTTTTCTTGCCCTTTCTGTTTAATGAGTGAATATATCTCATTTTTATTAAGTTCTATATTAAGCGGGTAACCATTTTTGGAGCCTTGTTTTGCATTTCGTCTGCTTGATCATTTCCCTGTATCCCCACATGGCTAGGAATCCAGACCAGTTTAACCTCTGCTAAGCCCTTGGATTTTAGTTCTTGATGTATTAAATAAATTTCATTAATTATTCTTGTCTATCTTTAGAGTAGCCTTTTTGTATTGATGTAATGAACTTAGCTATCTGTAAGTATTGTAGCTTTTTTCGGTTTGTTTTGCTTGATCCATTTGTAAGCGTTAAGGATGGCCACAAGTTCGCAGGTGTAAATAGACACTCTATGGTCAATTTTGAAATTGATATTTTTGATTAATAAATGTTTGTGTCTTATTGCTATTCCTGCCCCTGCTACTTTCTCATGTCCATCCTTGCTGCCATCTGTATAGATCTCTATAGAGTCTGAATAATTTTCTCTAATATATTTCTGTATGAATTTTTTTATCATTTTCCGAAATTCCTTGGGCTTTACAGATTTTTGTGGCCAAGCTGAGGTCTGGCTCAATGTTTGTGTTTATATTTATGTCCCTATAACTAGGTTTAGTCACAGGAACGTTGGGTTAGTCCGTATTCGTCGACTGTGCCCCGTATGGTTTCAGCATAAGGAGGTTAGTTTTTTTGAAGCCTTTTTTGTTAATTTCTACTTTTAATAAAGTTTGTGTTATGAATGTCTTTATTAACTGGCAGTCTATCTCCTAATCTGGTTGACCTGGTCCAGATTTTAACTGGTTCATTCTCGCATTAAATGTAGAGGTTTAACTGCTGCCTCAACATGTAATGACATAGTTTCTTTGTTGTTCTGTGGGCTCCTGGGGCTATTTTGAGTGCCCTGTTTTGGATGAGTTGTAATTTCTGTAAATGGGTTTTGCAGGCTGATGCATAGACTATACTGCCATAGTTGAGTTTACTTAGAATCAACGTTTTATATAAAAATGATCAGAGTGATCTTATCAGCTCCCCAGCTTGCCCAGAGACACACCTCATTAGATTTAGATCTTTTTCACATCTAGCTATTAATTCTGTTATATGTTTGTGCCATGTTAAGCCTTGGTCAAAATGGATTCCTAGAAATTTTGCTGATGCTAGATATTCTAGAATTTTCCCGTGAAGTTTTAACTTGGGAACATTTTGCATTTGAATTAAACTTGGGTTTTTTGAGACAAGTAAAATTGTGTTTTTACTGGGTTGATTGTGAAACCCCATTTTCTGTGACCATTCTTCAATTGAATTAGTACTTTTTGCATGTGTCCTGTGCTAGCTCGGGAGTTTCTTGCTTCATGCCATACAGCGCCATCATCCACGAACTGGGACAGTTTCTACTTTTTCTTTTTTATGTTTATTATTTACCCTATCAATATATTTCTTTAAAGTATTCATTATCAGGGAGAATATTATTGGAGAGAGTACAGATCCCTGTGGGCATCCGTTCTCTGTTTCTAATTCCTCTGATAGATCATTTTTACTTTAATTTTAATTTTTCTGCCCTCGAGAAACTTCCTACCCATTTTAACATATTTCCCTTGACTCCAATGGAATGCAGGTTTAACAGACAGCCTTTATTCCAATTTTTAAATCAAATGCATTGCTCAGATCTAGGAAGACTGCTAACAGCACCTTCCTCCTATATTGAGCTCTTCTACATGCTGCTTCTAATCAAACTAAGTGGTCTTCACAAGAGTGATCGGGTCTGCATCCTGATTGTTCTGGTGATATGAGATTATTGCTTTCACAGAAGTTGACAAGCCTTGGCTTAATCATTCTCTGCATTATTTTAGTTAGGGTAGATGTTAGGGATATGGTCTATATGATGCTGGATCGTGAGGGTCCTTGCCGGGCTTAGGTATGGGAACTATATTGGCCACTTTCCAGCTACTGGGGATCACTCCCGTTTCCCATGATTGATTGAAAATATCTAGCAGTTTTGACTTTGCTAGTTTGCCTAATTTTTTAATCATAAGATATGATATTCCGTCTTCCCCAGGGGCAGAGTTCTTACTTTGGGTTGAGTGCCATGTTCATGTCAAACATTGTGAAGGGTCGGTTGTAAGATTGATCAATTGACCATCGTTTTATCTTCGGCCAAGATTTTGTCAATCTCCCTCTCACCCTTCCTTTGTTCTCTATGAATTTAGTGGGCAGCCCCGCATTTGAGCTGACAGATTGAAAGTGTTTATTAAAAATATTAGCTTTATCTTTATCAGAGCTTATTATTTCGTCTTTGATTTGTAAGTCTGGTATTTTCCTAACTTCGTGACCTTTTATCCTGCTAACCTTATCCCAGACTTCTTTTCCTGTAGTTCCATGAGAGATGCTGGTTATAAAAGATTTCCAACTGTCTTTCTTACTTTCCTGAATAACTGTTTTTGCTGCTTTTCTTAATTTAGAATAGATAATGTATTTTTCAGGAGTTTTCTTATGATTATATTTTTTCCTAGCATTTTCTCTCTTTCTGACAGCCTCGTTGCATTGAGCATTCCACCATGGCACTTTTTTATTTCTACTTTTTTTGGGTTGATTAATAGGAATTGTTAGGGATGCTAATTTGTTTTAAATTTGTTCTAAAAAAATTGGTTATTTTCTTATCTTCTATGTTTTTTGGGTTCCCTCATACGTAAATTAAATGAAATGGGGTTCCTAAAATTTATAACCCCCCAGGGGGGCCTTTGGGTGCAGGACCCCCAAAACCCCCCGGGTCGGTCATTATTGTTGGTTAAGTTCCCGGGTGGGGGGCCTTGTTACTTTTATATGAAAATGGGGTTTTGGTCCCCTCCCCCCCAAGGGGGTTCTTATACTGCAAGTGTGACTTAGGTTACCTATTTTGTCCCTGAACTATACCTAATAAAGGGTAGATTTTTTTTGGGGGTTGACGGGACCCTGTTCGGTTTTTTTTAAACCTTTGTTCAGGGCACTTGAAAATTGGGAAAAAAAGTCAAATTGTTTAAAAGAGATTTATTTGACTGGGTACCCCTGTCTAAGGCCCCCCCCCGGGGTTCCAAAGTGGATGTTTTGATTAAAGTCCCCCCACCAAAATTTTGGTATTAAATTGGTTTTGTATTTTAAAAAATTTTCATAAAAAATTACTATTATATTATTTTTGGGTTATCTGGGCTGAAAAATAATTAATTATTCTTGTGCAAAACTGTTTTGTTCTCTTTTTTTTCCACGATGACGCTTTGGGGCCCCGGCCCCGTGCTCGGTTTCCTTTCTTTTACTGGGGCTTTTGAGGTGGTTTTGTATAAAAATTTCCTATTTCCCACCCCCCCCCCCAAAGACCTTTTTCCCCCCACATCTTGCGTAGCCAGCTTTTTCCCCCCCCCCGGGAAGCTTAAATTGGTCTGGTATCATCTTTCCAATGGTCTCCTGAATCCCAAAAAACCGGCCCCCCCCCCTTTTGGGCTTTATCGGGCGCACCTAAATATAGTTTTTTCCCCCCTTTTTTCCCCCCCCTATTTTATCAGAACCCCTCCCCTATTAATTCCGCCGGGCCCCCCATTCCAGGACAGGAAAAACCAAAGTCAGAGTTGTTATCTATGTTTTTGGTATCCATTGTTAAGTGTTTTGTTTGGAATGCCTAATTAAAAAGGGGGGAAAGAAATTCGTGCCTTTTAAAAATAATAGGGGAAGGGGGGGGGAGGGGGGGCCCCGTCTTTTCCCCTTTTTTTTTTCCCCCCGGTATCCCCCGTAGGGCCCTCTGCGGCCTTTTGGGAAATTGTTCCAATAAGGGCCCTTTCGGTTTGGGTAAACTTGGGGGCGGTTTGGGGCGCCCATTGGGTTTTTATTAGGCTTTTTTGGGTTGGGGGATGTTCTGAAATTTTTTTTTCAAATTTTTTTGGTGGGCTCTGGGGGTTTGGGCTTTTTTTTTTTTCCCCCTCCCCCTGTCTCCCCCGATAATGTCTTCCCCAAAATTGTTTTTTTTTTTGTTTTAAATTTTTTTTTTTGCCAGTTTTTTTAAAAGGGTTTTTTTACTTTACCTTTGGGCAGTCAATCCTCTTGGGCCCTTAAACCCTTTTTTCTCAAAATGGTGGGAGGTTTTTTGGGCCCGGCATCCTTTTTTAGTTCCTTGGTTTCTTTTTTGGCCCCCACCCCTTTTTCCCCTGTATGCCCGATAAAAGGGGCCGGAAAACCCCCCCCCCCTGTAGGGCCCCGCACCCCCAAAAGTTTGGGGCCCACCACAGTTTTGGCAAAACTTCTTATCTTTCTTATTGCCACAAGCAGCATGGCTAAAGAGGGGGGCCCGCAAAAGTGCGGGCATTTTTAGGGGCAGCTTGACAGTACCCCTTTTAGGGTTTTCCAAAGCCTTGGGAGTTGTTGCATCTGAGAATACTAAGGAGGAAAACCGGGGCCCCCCCCCCCTGGTTATCAAAATTTTTCCCGAATTTCAATTTTGTTTTTTTAAAAGGGGGTTTTTGCTAAGGGTTGGGAAAAAAATTTTAATCTTATTTGTTTCTTTATATTTGCCCCCTTTCCCCTTTTTTTTTTCTTTTTTTTTTTATAAATGGGGGGATTTTTAACCCCGTGGTTTCAGCCTTTTTGAATTTTCCTTGAAGGATAAATTTTCAAAAATTTTTTCCCTTTTGTTAAAAAAATTTCCCTTTCCCCCCAAATGATAGTTGTTTTTTTTGGGTTTTCCCTTTTGGTTTTTTTTGTGTTTGGTTTCCCACTTTGAAAAAAGGACCGGGCAAAGGTAAAAAATTTTGGGGATGGTTAAGTTTGCTTTTTTTTTTATATCTTTTTTGAATTTGAGCTGTTTTGGGAGCCTTGTACAGTTGGGGGATTTTTTTAAAACTGGGTTCGTCCCCAAAATTTTTGGGAAAAAAACCTTTCCCCCCACCCTTTTTTTTTTTAAAAACCATTTTTTGTGTGGAATTTCTGTGGCAGGGGTGTTAAATTTTAAATTCCCCCACTCGAAGGGAAGGGGGGGGGGTTTTTTTTTGGGGGAAAGGGTTTTTTATCTGGGGTTTTTTGGGGTTTGGCCCCCCCCAAAACCCCCCCCAAATGTTGTCCCCAAAAACCCTTTTTGGCATTGTCTGCTAAGCTTTGTAGGAGTCCCTTTATAGGGGATATCAAGGGCCGGGGTTGGGGGGAAAATCTTTTTTTTTGTGAGAGTTTTCCCCCCCGTTGTCAAGGGGGAAGGGCACTATCCTGACTTCCCCGGAAAAAAGACCTTTTTTTTTGCTGTGGGGGGGGGGGGGGGGGGTCTGAAAATCCTCCGTTACCCCTTTTTTTTTGCATCTATTTTATTTTTTTTTTTTTGGGTTTTTTTTACCTTTCCCGGGTTTGTTTTTTCCTTTTTATAGGGAACCCTTTTCTTTTTTAAAGGGGGCGGGTTTTTTTTTTTGGGGGGAAAGGGGGGTTTGAAAAAACCCCCCCCCCATTTTCCCCCAAATGAGGTGTCGGCCCCGCTTTCCTGCGTACCTTTTTTTTTTTTTTGTACCATGGCCCATCCTTGCAGCTCTAATTCTTTAGATTTAAGTAGAAGGTTTTTTAAAAAAAACTTAATTTGTAAAAAATTTTTTAAAAAGAAAGAACAATGAAGGCAGAGGAAAAGCAAGGTAGTGTTGTTCCCTTTCCCCTATGTAGTAGGCTCAATCCACCCACCACGGAGACCTCCCCTCTGTATTTAATGCACAAACCCACCACACCACGGACACCTCTTTTCCCCCGGTATTTGGGGTTTTTTAAAAGGGGTTGCTAAGAATCCACCGAAAATTTACCTTCCTTCCGAGTGCTGGTTTAGGGCAGGAATGGTCCCCCTTTCCCCTCGTGTTTTCTTATTTGCTATACTTTATCCCTATAAACCCTAAAAATTTTTTATTTCTCTATTCGCGTTATTTTAAATTAACTCGTAAAGTTTCAATAGGCAATTATTAAAAATTTAAATCCTAAACCCCAAGGGGATTATATAAAATTAATAAAACAACGCGCGGGGGGGGAAAAAACGAAACGTAACAAAAAACCCAAATGCAGTGACCTTTCTAGATCAACGGGCCTGAAAAATCAAGAAAAAGATAAAAAAAATTTAACTTTGAGTGCAGTGTTTACCTATGTTCGAACGGTAACGAACGTTTCTCCTCCGCCCCCAAAAAGGACAAAGAAAAAGGCAAAATGAAAAAAGCTTAGTTAGGTAAAACTAAATTCTTACCTCACATCCTTATTCAAAAGAATACAATCCTATGGGGAAATACACTACGCGAGTTTTCAAAATTTAAATAATTAAAAATTTTAAAAGCGATAGAAAAAAAACTTACTTTTTCGACGCGAACCGAAACAAGATGCGGCACCTCCTTCGATCTGTACACAACGATAGCTAGAGCAAGAGTGATGTTTGGGTTAACTCATACCCCCCCCTGTAAAGGGCAAAGGGCCAGACAGTAGCCACACCCCCCTGATTTAATGCTGCCCAACCAGTAGCGACCCCCGGGGGGGTCCTTGAGGGGTAGGGGAGACATCCTCCCCAGCCCCGGCTAGAAATGCCTCTTTGACCTATACACAGGTCCTTTGATGTTGCTTAAGTACAACACCTAGGTAACCCCTGTCTATTCCGATG
>CM037790.1:3366437-3402932 GCA_021229015.1 Solen grandis | reverse complement strand
AAAAAAAATCACAGTGTTGAAATGTGTGACCATGCATCTTAGATGGGTATTAATAGACTTAATACACACAGATAAGTTAAAAAAAAATACATTTTAGTCAATGACCACCTGTTGAGCTGTTTTTTATGTAAAATTTTCCAACCAAATAGCTGATAAATCAGCTGAAAGAACACATATCTATCATTAAAGACATTTTTCTTTCAAAATCACTAACAGTAAAGCTGAAATATTCTATATAAAAAAGCTTGATTCTTCATTGAATTTTTAACTACACTTTGTGAATATTGCCCCTTGAATAGCAACACTCTAAAAGATAGTTTCAAAAGACTTATTTTATAAATAAATAAAGAGGCGAAACGCTGTGTTCTGGGAAGCTCTCCATTCACTTCAAAAATTCAGAGTCATTAAGAGTTCTCTTACATTACCTAATGACAAATACAACACTAACGTTAAGGTTTGTTTGAAAGCTAATTCAATTCAGATCTTGCAAATTTTCTAATAAAACGGTTTTATGTTCTAATTAAGTAATGAAATAGAATCTTGAAAATTGGTGTTTTGAATTTAGTCAACATACTGAAGAAACATTCAGAGAAATCTTAGTAATTTTGGTCTGCACCAACACTCTTTATAACAGACCTATGTTCAAAATGAAATTTTTGAAGTAAAATTAATTTTAATTAGTAAATACTTACCTGTTATTACTTCAGGTATGTGTCTATTTGTGCACAGCTTCCAAAACAGAGTCCGCAAAATAAACCATTCCCTAAGGAAGTGTAACCCCCGTTCTCCAATTGTATATGAAGCCATCGAGGGATACAACCGCCAGCAAGCGGGGAGGGAGGTGGGACTCTGTAATAACAGGTAAGTATTTACTAATTAAAATTAATTTTACTTCAAAAATTTCATTTTAATAGCATAAATACGTTACCTGTTATTACTTCAGGTATGACTTCGTCGCTAAGGTGGGAGGTTGCTAACAAAGAACCTTGATTGCAGCGACACCCGAAGTAGGAAACGACCAAAGCCGCCGATGTGTCAGACATGATGATTAAACTACTGTCTGAGCCACTACAAGTGGACCCAAATCCACAAGGTTTTGTGATTGGTTAGCCAGTGAGCGGAGATAAAAGGAAGAAAACGTAGTAGAAGACTTCCAAGAGGCCGCTTTGAGAATATCCTCCATGGGGGATTTATTCAAGAAAGCCCAAGAAGCAGACAAAGCACGGAGCTCATGTGGTCTAATTCTTAAAAAGGATAGATCCCTGTCCGAAAGATCCAAATAAGCAAACTTGATAGTTGAGGCTACCCAACGAGATATTGATGCTGCCGAAACTTCGCCCCCCCCTTTTATTGGGAGGAAAAGACGAAGACGACGACCCCGTAAAGATTTAACCTTCTGGAGGTAAAACTTCAAGGCTCTAACCGGACAAAGAAGCCGATCAGGATCACCCCTAGCGCAAGACCTAGCAAGACTCGGAATAACTACCGGAGGGGAACAGACCGAAGGGAGTTGGGTTTTCGCAAGGAAACCAGGTTGAAAGCTCAAAGATACAGAGCCATCAGATTTGTTAAAGCGTAAATAGCCTTCCTCAGTAGAAAAGGCATGAATTTCGCAACGACGTTTAGAAGACGCCATTGCTATGAGAAAGACCGTCTTCCATGTTACGTGCGGGGGAAAAGCTTCAAAAAGAGGCTCAAAAGGTGCCTTAGAAAGAGCCAGTAAAACCAAGAAAGACCCATTTGGGTTAAACGAAAACGAGAGTGGCCTAGACATTTAAAAAGGAACGAAAAAATTTCCCAAAAGAAAGGATGAACCAAGGGAAGGGATCTGTAAAACTTAAGAGTATTCGATAAAGGCCCTAAAACCCTTGTAGAACTGCCCGCAAGTTTTTTCTCTTTTTAAAAAAAAAAAAAACTAGAAGTTAGCGATTCTTGACGGGCTTTGCCCGGATTAATCTCCGGGGAAAAACCCCAAAACACGGAAGACCTTCCCTTTGCCTGGTAGACGATCGAGTGATTGTTCCGGGCCCTTAGAGAAAATAGAGGCAACGTTGCCGAAAATTTTTTCTGTCTAACTCGCTTTTGGATAACCCCCCAAGCTGAAGAAAAAGAGCGAAAGGATTTTGTGTAGGCCCCTGCGACCTTGTGACGAAGGCCCGGAAACCTGGGGAAGTTTCAGGATAGTCTTCAGAAGATCCAGAGTCCACGAACCAAGATCTCGTTGGCCACAGTGGAGCTAAAAGGAGGTCCGGAATGGATGCGGGTTTTTCCCTTAGAAAAAAGGGAATCAGAGAAACGGTGGAAACGCATAAGCAAATGATGATCCCAGTTTACAGAAGGCTTATCGCCCAGCCGGTGATCGATCCCGGTAAACACAAACGTCAAAGTTGGTTTTCAGCTGGTAGTAAATAGATCGCAGCGGAGCCCCGAAATCGCAAAAAGGTTGTCGCGTTTCGAGGAAAAAGTAACTTCCTTCCGGGGGGAAAAGGAAAATGCCTGGGGCATTTGGGTCCGCTAAGACATTTAGACGCCCCGGAAGATGTCTGACTTGAAGAGCCGAAGCCCCCTGACAAAAATGAAGAAGGTGCCATGCTTCCTGCACAGAGAAGGCGAGTGCGCCCCCCTTGTTGCGGATGTAAGAGAAACAGTCGTGTTGTCTGTAGATACTAAAACCCGATTTGTCTCGAATGAGGGGGGGAAATGTCTAGGCTAGTAAAAACCGCTTTGAGTTCTAGGTTGTTGTATGAAGAAAACGTCCCAAGGGGCCCAAAGACCCGGGGTTGTGAGCCCAGGGGTTTCCCCGAGAGACCCCAGCCTGACAGCTGGCACCCGAGAAGGGGAAAACAGTTCCGGGTTTTTGGGGAGGAGAAAAGGGAACACCTCTCGCGAAAATGAACCCTGGCGCCAGAACCGAAACTATTTTGGTGAAGATTTGGGGGCCGAAGACAGGCCCAACGGAAGGGCCCTTGAGGGTTGCATTTTGACCACCCGAAAAACGAAGGTTTTTTCCTGGAATGAGGATGGATAGATACATGGAAGTGGGCTCCGATAAATCCAGGGAAAACGCCCTGGCCGGGGAGGACGGCTGCCTGATCGACGAAGTTGTTTCCTTTTTGAAGTGTTCCTTGGGAAATGAAGGATTTTAGATGAGATAGGTTTGCCCGGTCGAAACCCCCCTCCTTTTGGGGAAACCCAGAAAGAGAGGCTGAAAAAACCCCGGGAGGTTGGAATCGGACCCTTTCTCCCGCTCCTTTTTTCGAAGTCGGGAAATGGCGAGCCCAAAAGGGGGAATTTTGGAGGAGAGATGAATGGGAGAGGTGACAGTGGAGGGGGGACGACGAACGGAACCCGAAACCCGTGTCTCACATAGACAGGACCATTGGTCGTCGGTGTTTTCCCATTGATGAATGAAATGAGGGTCTGCCCCCTAGGAAGGGCGAAACTCTTTCTCCTAATAAAACTCTGGAAGAGGAAGCGGAAGAAAGGACGTACCCCTAGGGCTTACCCCACCCCTTTGGATGGTAGAGGTAGAAGAAGGGGTGGGGGGCGATGAAGGAGGAATCGTGGTCGTGAGGCCCAGATGGCAAGCGCCCCGGGGGGAAGAGGGATTCCTCTGAAAGGAGATTGAGGTTTCCCCTTTTCCGAGTCCTTCGGGGATTTCCCGGTTTTAAAAGCCGGGGCTTCTTCGGTTTCCCGGAATTTAGGGGGAGCCAAAGTAGGAGGGGGGGGTTGGAAGGCCACCCCCGTGATTTGCTCCCCCCTGGGGCTCCGTACTCCTTGATTCGGCCCCCAAAAGGGCAAAGGAAAAAAGGGGGGCCCGACCTAAGTTTTCTCGAGAAAAGAAAAAGTAGCTTTTGGGGGGCCCAGGATGGCATCCCGCCTGCAGCGAGTCATCTCTAAGAGAGAGAGAGATAAAAAAATCGAATTTTTTGCCGTCGGCTAAGGCCTCTAAAAGAAGCCTGCGGAAAAAGATAAGGCATTTTTTGCGTGTTTGACCGAAAGAGGGCCCAAAAAGGAGTCAGTATGAGACGGATCCCGGGGAAAGAAAGCGGGAGCGTTGCCCCCAGGATCCAGGACCTTTGCTAAAGCGGTAAGAGGGGGGCCCTTGAGCCGGGCCGACTGCTTAGGTCATTTTCGGAGGGGGATAAAAAAATACCCTCCGGAAAAACTTGTGGTTTTGGGGGTTAAACCCCAAAGGCCGAAGGTTAAAGTTGGAAAAACCCAGCCCGGGGTCCTGGTTGGAGGGGGAGAAGATTCGAAATCCTCCAGAGCCGGGGGACGACCGGAGAGAAAAGGGAGCAACCCCCGGTTCGACTGATTTGGTTTCCCTTAGGTTACAAAAAAGGTCGGGGTAACCCTTGCACCTTTTCCCGGGGGGGGGGGGGCCGGGTTTTTGCTATGATGCAGGTAAGGAGCAAAGACCCCCTGAAGCCCTGTCATGGAAAAACGACGTCGTCTGACTTTGTCCGTCAGAAGAGGATTGTCGTACGATTTTCCGGAATGAGGCTGGATCGGCGCAAGGTGGACGAAAGAGGCACGCCCCGGGCAAAAAAGGAGTCCCCCTCCGGAGCATGAAGGGAGATTTCATCCCCAAGTGTCCGCTCAGAGCAGCCCCGCTAGTAGGGGGATTGCGAGAAAGGGGGAGGAGCCCCACCCTCAGGGCGAGATGGGGGGCATCCTGAGGGGGAAACCCATAAAGGAAAAATGGAGGGAAAAAAGGGCCACATAGGGGGCTGGCAGAAAAAGCCCCCTGTGGACCGAGGAGGGAGGAGACTAAAGGGAACAGTCTGTGATCTGGGTCTTGGTGGAAGAGAAACCGATCCCTCCTAGAAGATAAAGGCTTGCCCGGTTTTACGGGGGGGGAGGCAAAAACTGAAATGCCGGGCGTATCCCCCTTCATGTGGGACCCCACGGGGAAGGGTCGAAGGTCTGAGGTTGCGCTGAAAATGCCCTTGAACCTTCGAAGACGTGGTGGGCGTTAAAAGGGGCCCGGTCCTAGGAGCAGAGCTAGGGGCCCCGGTGCCGGAAATGCCCCGGGGAACCGGTTGTGGGGCCGTTTTTGGGCCCCCCTTAAAACACGGGGGAGCAGGTGGCAAAGCGGAGAAACGAGGGCTCCCTGGGGAAAAACTGAGCCCCGAACTTTTTTTCAGTTAGAATCGCGAAGCCGGTGACCCACACCCCCTAGAGTGGTGAGCCGCCCTGGCCGTTGATCGGGGGACGTTTCCTTGCCGATGCCCGGTGATGACCGGTTTTGGGTCTCTGAGCCCGATAGAAAAATAGATGTTCGACAAGCCCAGTGCCCGGTGATTGAGCCCGGTCCCCGGTTTTTGATGACCGGTGACGGTCCCTGGTGACCGGGGGACCGGTGGTAGTGGTCGGTGACGGGGGTCGGTGACCGGCCCCTGCCCGGTCCCCCGGTCCCTGGTGTTACCGGTGACCAGCTCGTATCTTGACGATGGTCGGGCCCGGGTTTGACCGGGGGGCTGCCCTGCCCGGTGACCGGTCGTGAGCTTTGCTATGAAGCAAATGCCCGGTCATGCCGGTGCCGGTCGGAGTAGTCTCCTTGACTGCCCCCCTGGGGCGCCAAAAGGAGGGGGCAGGGAGCCGGGAGAAAAGGGGCCTTCCGGAGAGGGGCGGGAAGCCTTCTTCCGGGGAGGGGGAGAGGGACCCCGACCCCCGCAGCACAAACCCCGAAAAGGAGGAGGAAGATGAGGCCTTCTTTTCCCCGGGATGAGTGGGATCGACGTGAAGAGGCTTTCTTCCAGATCTCGTCTGCCCAACAAAAACACAAACGGGGGCAGGTGTCGACCCCTGGAGACCCCGAACATAAAAGGCAGGATGATGGGAGCCCCGGGCGCCTTGACATGTCCGCGGGACCCCCGAGCTGCGCATGTAAAAATAAATCAAAAAAGAAATGTATGCAAAATAAAAAAGGGGAAAAAGAGAAAAAAACCCGTACAAAAAAAAATTTCAAAACGAGAAACAGTTATATATACAAAATCAAAATAATACCGTGCACGGGAGCCAAACCCGGGAAAACCCCGTAAAAGGGCAAAAAGTCCCGATAGGGACGGGGATTAAAAATTCTAAACGTTTAGAATAAAAACAATAAAAACAATTAAAAAAACCAGCCAGGCTTAAAAAGATAAGAAAAGGGAGCTGTAGGCACAGAAGCACAAGAAAGGGACCGTGGTTCCCCATGAAACTCGAGGGGTTCGAAAAAAAATTTGGAGAACGGGGGTTCATTCCGGAATGGGGGGTTTTTAGGGAAAATGGTTTTTTTTGGGCCCTTTTTTTGGAAGCTGGCACAAATAGAACATACCTGAAGTAATAACGGGAAAACGTATTTATGCTATTAAAACAAAAATTTTTGCCCAAGCGTAGTAAGAGCTTGCGATCCAAATTTTTTTTTTGCATTTCATCAATATATAATCTAAGAACATTGATCTAAAAAGATTTCAGTGAAATAAAAACCCCCAAAAACTCATTTTATATAAAGTCACTGGGTTCTATGCCGCCCGGTCATTTTTCGTTCAAAATAGCCTATATACACTACACTGTCTTTCCCCCATGTTTGCCCCACAATTATTTTTGTGTTCAAAGTTTCCCTGCTCTCTACGTCCTGGCGATTGGACCATGTTCATTCACGACCCGTATGTCAAAAAAAGTTAAATGAGATCTTCTGGTTTCCATCACATCTAGGATCTTTATAAAAGGGGTTAGTGTGATTTTGAACCGCAAAAAGAAAAAATAGGGTTTAAAAGAAGGGCATGAAAAACTCTTATTAAAAGTGTGAAAAGAGCTGTGTTTGTGATAAAGTTTTTTCCGTCGCTGCAACACCCGGTAGAAAAACTGCCCCCAGTAACATGAACCAAAGTGTTTTTTGGAATACATGTTTTTGTGTCCCCTGCCCTGAAAGAATTTTGTGATAGTAAAGTGTATGGACAGATGACAGAGTAGTGACCCTATGCTGTGTCACCTATGCTTACAGAGGTGAACAAAAAAAAAAAATTTAAACCCTCCCTGAACTAAACCCACAGTGTTGAGGACTAAAAATAAAAAAGCTTAAATCTAACCATTGGCCACGAAATCCTTCTAAAATTTCTTTTTAAACAATTTTTAGTTGCTTTGTAGTATACTAGGTTGGTGAAGTAAGTGTAATTTAATTTTTTAAAAGCTTTATTTTTACGTGTTTTGCTTCGTTTAGACTGATGTAAAGAAAAATCTTCTTTTGAAGTTAAATGGACAAAAAAAAGTTTCTACTTCATGACATTTCATTTGCTTAAAGAAGTGTAGTTAACTATGTGTGAGGTTCCAAAGATATGTTTTTTCCTTTAATTTTTTTACTAGAAATTTTTTATGAGTACTGTTTAAATTATCCCTTTATGTAAATTAAAGGACACTTATTGCTTCCTTTTAAAAAAGTTAGATTCCCCCCTAAATTAGATTCCTTTCTAAAAAGACTTATTCACGTACTGCATGCTTTTAAACATTTACTAAAACCTTTTTAGTACTACAGGAAAAACCCCATTTTGTGAGTTCCAGTATTGTCTATAAACAGTAACCTATTTCAGGAATGCTATTTTTTTGCAAAATCAAAATTACCCCTTATTTTAACATAACTAGCATGTTAATATCGCCCTTGAAAGCCAAAAGGGGCTATCACCCTTTTTTTACATAGTGATACCCCCCTTCTGGCTTTAATGGAGTATATATATACATGATTGTAAAAGGTTGTCTTTAAAGTATAAATTTTTAAAAATAAAATTGTTTTTTGTTTAATATTGAGGGGCCTTTGATTTCAGCTTCCCATCCAATCAAAAGTAAAGATATCCGCCCCCTGCAGATAGAAATAAATTAAAAAGTTCGGCTGCTTTCTGCCGATCAAAAAAAAATCTGTGAGACTGGGGAAACTTTGTCAAATAAAGCACTGAAGGGCACTAAAATTTGAGTGTGTCTCAAAGGAAAGGTTTTTGAAAGCTGAAGTTGATCACAATAATTAAATTCATTTTACAAAAGAAATGCGGATTCCTGTTCTTCAGCGCTATCGAGCTTGATTTGTTTTCATGCAGTACCTTATCTACAACAATTCTATTTATAGTTAAAGAAATTTATGCGATTTTTTCCAGGTCAGGGCCCCAAACTTTTTTCGGTAGTGTTTGCAGGTTTGGGTCATTTTTAGGTAAGAAAAAAACCCTTGGAGATATCTGAGGTCGATAGTGGATGTTTATTAGTATTTACAATGATTTGTTTTGGCATACAGGGGTTTTGACAGCCAAAAATGACCAAAAGCTGCATATTTCTATAAATTTATTTGCGGCCACCATTGCATCGAAAAAAATTATTTTCGTGCGTTTGGGTAAATTGATCTGTGATAAAAACATTACATATTAATTTAAATTTAAACATCAGCGGAATAAAAAGCCCTAAAAATGTTTTCATGTCACGGGTGTTTTTTGTAGTCCGTAAGATTTATTTTTGACCAGCATTGTTTTTCAGCATTTGTTTAAATTTGTATATTATGTTGTAGGGTTTACAGTGTTCGATCAATTTAACTTTGAGAGATTATTCAGTTTTAAATCTAGGAGAACGGGGTCAAAAAACGTAGTACATAGTTGGACAAAAAATCCCAGACTAAACAGGGCACATGTAAAGGGTAAACCCCCCACTTTGTTTCCCTTAAAAATCAGATGGGTATGGAATTCTCCATGTTTACAAATTCAAATTAGTTTAAAAATTTTTCCCAATGGCAAAACTGAAATATCATGTGATCAAAAATAGAATTTTATGAGACCCCTCCAGCAAAAAATCATAGATGATTTTCCAGTGGTCTTTTTGGGCACTGTTATCAGTATCTCACCTGACCCGCAGATCTTTGAACCATTTGGAAATGACGGTATACATGGTATATCTATTTATACTAATTCCAAAAAGTAAGGTATGTCAAGTGATTCGGGCCCATGTGTTATGTCTAACAGGACTGCAGAAGGAGACTGGTTTCTAGTAAGTCCCCCTGAAAATTTGCAGTCTTTGCGATGAAATGGAGCCATAGACGGAAAAAGTAATCCATCCACATTTTTTATAATCGGGTCTTATAGTTTAAACCCTTTCCAATAGAGGAATATGAAAAAGACCTATGCGAACAACATAAAACCAGATCGCCTGGAGTAACTCGGGCTGATCAGGGTTTTATGTGTTCGCGCCTCGTGTAGGGAAATGAGGATTTAATAATTAAATTTGGAAAGGGTTTTAAAACTTGGTTTTCTGGATCAGGCTTTTGTGGTCCCTACTGGTGCGTAAAAATTTGGTTATTGAGGGAAAGGGTTTAAAAAAGATTCAGGAGATGCAAGATCCACAGACTTGGAGTTTTGCACAAGTCTAAAAGGGCTTGCTTTTACTATGAAATTCCCATGATCACCAGAGGGCCCCAAAAAAAATTCAGTGATAGAGGGTTTATTAACCCCCAAAACCACAAAGATATCTAAATTTACATCATTTCTTTAATCATGGAGCTGTTAATTTTGGAAAAATTTAAAAACCTAAATTTATCCATTTTGGGGGAGATGTAGTCCTTGTTGCAGTAAATTTTTTCCGACATATCCTGGAGATGTCTTTTTAAAATCATCCATGTAACTGAAATAGGACGTTAAACCTTTCCCTCTACGACTCTTTTGACGCACTAATAGGTACCACATAAAGCCTGATCTGCAGAAACCACAGAAAAACCTTCCCAAAATTAAATTATAAAACCCTTTTTCCCAGACCACTGAGGGAGCGAACAGCTAAAACCTGTTCAGCCGCGAGTTACTCGCAGGCTGTTTGGGTTTTATGCTGTTCGCATGGTTTTTCTGGTGTCCTATGGGGGGAAAAAGGGTTAAGAAGTAGTGTTTATACCCAAACAGAGAAAGGAAAAAAATTTTGGGTTTTCCAAGTGTTTATTTTTATGGGCTTCTTTAAAATATGGATTTGCGTGTACTTCATGCTCCCTCACCATTCTTTTGTTGTTTTTTTTTTTTAACTTTTGTTTATCGCTTTTTAAATATTCCTCTTTTTTTTTCTTTAATTTATTTTGTGTTTCATGACAAAAATTTTTAGAAAAAGATATTAATTTTCACCTTGAACATGGCTTAGGAACAGGATTCCACATAATTTGTATTGTTTTTAAACCCCTAATTTTATGGATTTCCAGCAATTGGGGACTCGAAAGCGTTCAGTTTTCAAAATTCTAAGGTTTCGTTTTCTGTATTCCAAGGTTTTTCAGTTTTTGTATATCTAAAAAACATAAAAATAAAAAAAAAAAAAACTTTGAGCCCAACATAGTGTCCGTATTCCGGGAAATTTTAATATTCCTTGGTTTTCATTATTTTAAAGGTTACTTTTATAAGCAAAAAGGCAATCGTTGTAATCAAAATAATTATCCAACCTTTAAAATGTGTGTTTATTGCTTGTGTGAAAAAATTATCAACCCTTTAATGTGTGTTCATTGTGTAATGTGTGTTTTTTTTGTTTGTAATGAAAGAAGATCCCCCCCTTCAAAATGAGTGTTCTTTGTTCAAAATGTGTTTTCTATTGTTTGAAGAACAATTTAGTTTATGAAAAGAATTCAAGGAAAATATGTTTAAACCTCTTAAAATGCGTTTCATTGCTTGTAAGAAAAAATTAAAATTATGTAAAAAGTTATAAGGGAAAATATGTTTAACCTTTCCCCCAATGTTGTTCTTTTGCTTGTAATTATCAAAAAGAATCTTTTTTCCCTCCAATTTTGGTGTTTTTAAATCAAAGGTTTAGTCCCCTTTCCCCCCAATATTTTCTACAAATTTCTTAGATCCCATTTTCGTCTCCTGTATTACAAGTCCCCTTTTTCCCCCCTGTCAATAAAAAAACACCAATACTACCGACGGCACCAAAAGAACCCGCAGCATAAAACAACTTTAAATTTTGTCGGCCCTGAGCAGCAGGGCAACCATCCCGACACAAGCCCGACAACACAACCGTGACAAGGGTACCCTACTTACAATTCTCTCACAAAAGACTTGTTTCCCCCCGTTTTTCCCCTTGTAGGCTTATTTTGCAATTTGGGAGTGGCGAGGCTGAACACAAAGAAGAACTGATTAAAATACTTAAAATTCTCGCTCCAGTATTACATTTCCCCTTTAAAATGACCTTTTGGTGTGAAATTCAGCCCACCATCTTTATTCCTTGGTAGGCGGCCGACTGGGTGTACATGTTGGTAGCAATAGCAACATCCAATTATCTGGCTCTCCTAAAATTTAACCACTTTCCTTTTCCCCCCATGTATCCCAGTTTGATCCCAGAAAAGGACGTGAAAAATTAAAGACCCCAGGGGTCCAGATGGGTATTCAATTTCCAAAATACTAATTTCTTTCAAAAAATAGATATTGGTGCTTTTGTATAAAGATCGTTTGAAGTTGTGAGAATTTGTTTTATGTCAATAAAAAATAAATACTCTGTTTCATGTTTGGTACTGCTTTTTAAGAAATGGCCATCATCTTATGAAAATGGATCAATAAATTTAAATTAGTTAAATGTTTTTTGCCCTTCCATTTTAATTTAGAATTAACTTTTGAAAATTTACACTTATTTTTTCTCTTTATTTTTAAAATTGGGAAAACGTTCTTGCAATTTATTCTGAACACTGGTTTTGAATTTTGGGGCGATTTTTGGAAAAAAAGCAGGTTATTCATGAGAGAGGAGACAGAGGGGGAGAGAGGGAGGAGGAGGGGTTACTATTTCTTGGAGTTAATTAACAAAACTTTGGTATAAAATCAGAAATGTGTTAACATTAAATCCTGCAAATTCTTACAATGGATTTTACTGTTGCTCAGTTTTCCCTTTATATTGTGTATCAGCTAATATAGTCAGGTTTTTAAAACCCCCAAAGCAATTTTTAGAAACAGCCCACAATACAGTAAAACAAAATTTCCCATTACAGTCACAAAATTACAGCCCAGTTAAGAAAATTATGTCTGCAAATTACAGTGCAGCTATGATTACATTACAGTCCAGCTAAGTTAATTAGATCCAGCCATGTATGTCCTCTATGTACAATTGAAGTCACTAAGTCAAGTGAGCCCAGCTAAGTGCAATTCCAATCTGCTAAGACAATCAAAGCCCGCTAAGTACAATATGTCCAGCTAAGTACAAGTACGGGTCCAGCTAAGTAAAGTATGGTCCAGTAAGCACAACCCAAGTCCAGCAAAGTACAATTGCTGTCCGCATGTTCAACCACCGCCAGCTAAGTACAATAACTGTCCAGTAAGTACAATCACTGCCCAGCTAAGACAATTTTGGGCCAACCAAAAATAAATCACTGTCCAGCTAAGTCCAATCCTGCCCTGCTAAGCCCAAATTTATTGCCCAAACTAAGTACAATCATAGTCCAGCAAAGTAAAAGTACTGTCCAGCTAAGTGCAAATAAATCTGTGATTACAGTCCAGCTATAAGTCAATTACGTCCCAGATATAAGTTAAAGTGCGGGAAACTCAAGGGTGAGATGCCCCAAATGCCCTAAAGCCAGCTGGAGGATTATACATGAATAACCCATGACCTCATGGGTTTGAACCTTTTATCGGTTCAGCCCTGTGGAGGTAATTGTCAATTTTTTTACAATTGAAACTTTTAAAATTATGGGAAAATTAAGAGCTGCAGTAACTATTACTAAAATTTCCCAAGGGTAAAATCAACAAACAGGACAATGGCACTTCTCTCATCCATTTTGATTTGAAGCCAAATTTTAAAATTTTTCAATCACATTTGCAAAAATAAAACAAAAAAAAAGCCTCTTGATTCTATGGAAAAAAATCAAGCTTTTGATCAAAGGGTATAAAAAAAAAGCCATCTTTTCTTTTCTGTTTGTTTTTATTTAAAAATATTTTCCTTAATTATTTTCACAGTTTTAATATTCCTTTGCGTTAAAGTGGAATTGAAATTTTGAAGGTCATCTTGTCATGTGAGAATCAGCCTCAGCCTTTCTTTGAGATGCCCTTGGGTGTCCATTGTCGGGGCCCTTTTAATAAAATTTAAATCTTAAAGTGCAGTTAATATCGAAAACTTTTCAAAACTGACATGTTCATTTTTTACCAAAATCTTTTGCACATTTTAATATCAAAAAAACATTTATTAAATTTTTAAATATTATTCAGTCAATTTTTCAGGGCCCCAAAATTAAAAAAATCAAAATTCCTCACTTTTCCCAGCCCAAACTCAAATTCCCCTGCCCAAAAATTAAAGCGCAAATCCAGGGCAAATAGGATCATCTATGGCACAAAATGTATTTTGTTGGTGCTTTTGGGAATTTATTTAATATTACCCCCAATCTGAAAATTACAATGACTAAAAAAAAACCCAAATGGAAAAATTGCCTTACCTTTCCTTTTATAATCCCCCTGTTGTTTGTCGACTTTCCTTGTTTGTAAATTTTCCCGACTTTTCCCTGATTTTTCTGTTTTATTTTTCCCGCCCAAAATTTAAAATTTTCCCCTGATTTTTCCCCGCCCTTGAAAAATATCTTTTTTCCCCTGACCATGGAACCCTGTTTTTGTTGTTTTTGAAAAAAAACTTTGTTGAATATTTTTTATGATAATTTGGTAGTGCATGCATACTGTTTAATCTTTTAGCCCAATGTTTGCAATTTTGCTCAAAAAGAAAAAAGCTAAATAAACCCCCGAAAAAATTCTCTAACCCCCCCCCACACACTATGCTTTTTACATTAAAGTATAATGCCCTTCCAATAAATTTTAAGTACTATTATTTTTTTTGGGAAATTTGTTAAATCAAGAACAGGGTTTTGTCGATAGCAAACAATACTGTCAAAAATCCCCCCCGGTGTCCCCCCCCCCAAATGGAAAGGGTTATGACCCCCGGTTTTTGGGCCCCCGGCACCCGGGTTTTTTTTTAGGCCCGGAAAAATTTTGGGTTAGAGGGTTCCTAGGAAATTGTACTAAAAATTTTGAAATCGGCCAATAGTTTGAAGGAGATGTTTTTTAAAAGTTTTAAAATTAGCTCCCCTGAGCACAACATGCTCATGGTGAGTTTTGTGGTCCTCTGCGTCGTCGCCCCCCTTGTCAACAATTTTTTTTTAAACGACATCTTTCTGAAACTAGGGAAGAATTTGTTTTAACTTGGCGGGTGACCCTTGGGTAAACCTTCACATAAGTTGCTAAAATAACTTGATCCATGTAAAAACTCTGGTTGCCATGAAATGAAAAAAAAAAAACAATTTTAAAAAACATTCCTTAAAAACTACTTACTTGTTTAAAAAGTTTTGGTACATTGTTCCTTGGGAAAACCCCTTTTTACCATGATTTTAAAGTTATTTGATCCATAAAAAGAAATGGCCGGGGGGCGGGGCAAATTTTGATTTATATAGTGAAAATTTTAAAAAAGGATTTTCTTTGCTCCAAAAACTTTACCCTGCCAGATTTTAAATGCCCTTTGGGCCAGATGTTCTATGGTACCAAGATTGTCCTTTAAAACGTGGTCTCAGGGGGGCGATAAAAGGGGCCATCATGGCCTATTTTTTTTTTCTTTTGTTGCCATGGAAACCGAGTTCTCATGGATCAAGTTTATTTTTTCCCAATTTTTGTAAAGGTTTAAACAAGGTCCCCCCTGCCAAGTTTAAAAAAATTCTGTCCTGCGATTTCAGAGGAAATGCAATTTAAAAGAAATTGTTGGAGGATGACGACAGGAAAGGTGTTTACAAAGCTCCTTGTGCTTTGTGTAGGTGGCAAAAAATCGGGAACCATTCCAGGATTGAGGGTTTTTGAAGAGGTTGTTTTTTTTGTATAAAAACCCCAAAGAAAATCATCTGAAATCCCAAAAAAAAATCATTACATTATGTATTATTCTTTTTGAAAATTTTAAAAACTTTTTCGAAAAGTTTTGAACTTGTCCAAAATTTCCCGAGTGAAACTAAAAAATAAACCTTTCCTTTTATCTTTCCTATGAATATTCTATAAAAAATTATGACTTGATAAATTAGTTTATTAAAATTTAAAAATGAAAATGATACAAATCAATAACTTTGAAGAGCCCTTAATGAATATTTTTTTTCTTTATCATGTTCAAGGGCCAAATAATTTAGAATGGCTGGAATTATGAAATGACACAAACTTTTTACGGTCATCTACACTTCCTTGAGATTTATCCTGAATTTCATGCAAACACCTAGAACTGTGGAAGGATTTGCATTATAAAAATTTAGCTGACGAATTTTCAGCGTGCGTTCAGTTGCGAAAAAAAGCAAAACTTCGAGAAATTTTGAGGGTTCGCATTATGGCGATTTGTTCGTCAGAACGTTCGGCCCAATCGCGAATGTATTTTTGACATAGCCCCTCAGGAAAAAAGGCGGAAAGGTAAAAAAAAACAGACATAATTTAGATTTTTTTTAAATGTTGCAGCTCTTGGAATTTTTTTCGGTGCGTTCAAAAGCTCCCCGTGATGACGAACGTTTCGTGCAAACGTTGCAAAAATGAATGCAGGGCAGATCTATCCATAAATTTCCCTTTCCCGGGCAAGATAAAAAAAAAGTAAGTCAGGGGTTTAGTTTTGTTATCACCATGGTTCAAGGATTAACGCACAGAAAAGAATGACCGGGGGTTTAAAAATCTCAACTATAAACCCTGAGTGACACTTTCTGACCTAGTGCAAGAGTTTCATTTTGCCCTCTTCGTTGTGCGTTATGTGAATTATTCAGTAAACATCTGTCAATCAGTGGTCTCTTGATTTTTCTCAAAAAAGTTAAAAACAAAAAAAAATTTCCATAGTAACGATAAAAGGCACCTGAGTGTTACACAGACAAAAACCTGCTGGAATATTTTAAATGATTAAATAACCTTGTTCATTGTACCTTGGGTTTGTTTTTGACCAGATAAATTTTGGTCAATTTTGGTTCCCGCACTGAAAGGAAAATCACGGCACTGTTTGTTAAAATATAGAAAAGGGATGGGGGGATAGAAAAACTGTCAATAACTTAAAAAAAGCTGCAAAACCTGTGTATAAAACATTAATAAAATTTCTCATTAAAAATAAAAAAAAGTGCCAGTAGTCCGGGAAGGGGCTTTATCCCTTGATGGGTACTTATTTTTTATTTATGAGCTGGAATAATTTAAAAAAAAAATAACAAAGTCAATAACTCCTAATATGCAAAGCAGAGTTTGGTTCTTGTACACTGCATTAGTTTCATTATAGTTTTTGGACCTCTGGACAAAAAATTTTGACGGACGGACTGACAAAGCAGCAAAATATTAAAATTTCTTTCCCCTTAGGGAAACGAAAAAAAGAGGGCTTTTCGGACACCAAGCTTCATCTTTCTTCCCTTCAAATGAATACAAAGAAAGGGGCTTGTAAAAATGAATGAAATTTAAATTGCAGTTGGTTTAACCTGTGTCCTGGTGGTAGAGAGGCTTGAACATTTCACTCCTTTATTTAATGAGGGTTTTTTGGGTTTAAACCCCCAGCCCCAACATGGAAGTTGTTAAACCCTTTCCCCCTATAGACTATTTTGAGCACAATAGGTTCCACATAAGCCCGATCTGCAGAAAAACCCGTTAACCTTACCAAAAAAAATTTAATTTCAAAATCCTCTTTCCCGACCTGAGGAGAGCGAACACATAAAACCCGATCAGCCCGCGAGTTACTCGCAGGTGATTGGTTTTTTGTGTTCGCATAGGTCTTTTTATGGTGTCCTTATGAGGGGAAAAGGGGTTAAAAAAATGGCACTTCTATCACTTTTCCTTGGGCCCAGCATAAAGGTTATTCCCGGACTGCTGGGGGGGATGTAGGAAATAATTAATAGTCTTGTCTATGGGGTAATATCACTGGATGAAAAAGTATTCATCTGTCTCATGTAGCAAAAGTCCAAAATGCTGAAAGGGCTGTCATGAAACATAGATTTACTATCTACTCACAAGTTTCATTGTAATTTAGACATGTTTATATAAAACACAGCTCACGTTAATTTTTTCTTGATAAAATTAGGTTGAAAAACCTATTTCTGAAAGCCTATTTCTACGGGATGAATTATAGAAGACTTGATTGTTTGTTCTGGATACCCAGTTAGTCATGACCTACATTACTTCCCCGTGCCATTCTTCACTGTCAAATGGGAGCAAAAAATGTCCTAATTAAGTAATCAAATCGTGGGTTCTTTGCTTCCAAGACGAGACAAAGTGAGAGAGAGGATTGATGTATTTGTTAATTTCAAACTAAAGTATCATGAAGTGATGAAAACCCCCGCTTCGTCGCCCGACCCCACTTATGAAATAAAATCAAATTTCTGTAATCAAGCAGGTTGGGTAGCACCCCCTGGTTAAACATGTCACTATTATTATTAAAGAACTCCCATATTGGGTTTTTTAATAGATAAATGTAGTATTTGATGAACATTTTTTCCCTCCCCTAATTAAGTTTTCCCTTATCATGTTCTCGCATTTGCCCCCTGATAATAAAAGTATTACTGTTAGTAATTTTCATTCCTATAAAAAAAATGATAAAGTTAGATCTTAGAAAAAAAAAATTAGGAAAATTTTGGAAAAAATCTTAGAGGTTTTAAAATACTGGATTTTGGAAAAAGTAATTTTTGGAATAGAAAAGGGGACGTACAGTTCCCCAAAACACAGGGTACAGAAAAAGCAAAAATTTAATCTAAAGCATAGGATGTGCCTGACTGGGATTTTTTCCTCCCGATCTAACAGACAAATTTTGCATGGTGTTCAGAAAATTGCCCTCAGGTTAATGATATTTTTTTGTATGTTTTGAAAAGTGGTTCTGGTGTGCTGCAAAAGGTTTTTAGTTATATGTTAGTCAGTTGATTAGTGGGAGACTCAAGACACAAAGGCCCCGGGTTTTAGATCTGACCCGGAAGGTTTCCTAAATTATAAAAAAGAGGTTCTTTGGAACAATGTGTCATCCCGTGAAAGGGGCGGAAAAAAATGTGATGGGCAGCAAGGACATAAAAAACGAGTGCCCCTGCCAAAACTCAATACAGTGGTAAGTGGCTAAGTGTTGTAAGTCAGTGACTTAACAACTTACCACGAGGCCCCATATAATGAAGATTCTCCAAAATTTTACCCAAAAAGTGTGTTCCTGTGAAGGTGAAGAAAAATGTGATGGACGATGGGCGGACGAAAGATGGGGGCAAAGTGCCACTGAAAGGGCAACACTGATGAAAATTTGGGTTTTGGTCTGGTTTAATTAAAACTACTTCCAAAAAGTTTTATTTCTTGAAAAATTATGTATACTTGTACAAAATCAAAGAATCATTTAGGTCTTTCTGACCTCAGGAATTCTATTTATATAAATAATTCAAAAAATTCACTTAATCGCTACAACGTGCCAAAGTTTAATCATTCCCTTTTAAAGATGTTTGCTCTTTTTTATTAAATCCCACAGACAAAATTTGGTCATCGAGGGATTTGTCACAATATATACGGTGTATTGTAGGAAATGACATTGGACTCTATCTAGTCATAAAGACCAAGCCTTCTTTATTTGCGGAGGGCAGTGAGAGAGAAAAAGAGGAAAACAAAGAAAAGGAGAGAGAAAAACACGGGGGGAAAAAAGAGAGAGAAAGGGGGAGTCGAGAGAGAAAAGAGAGGAAGGGTTTTTTCGCTGTAACTTGGGGTCCAACACAAGAACTTCTTGACCATTTTTCTGGAAAAATGGGCCCAACATACTACCCTATTTTTTGTAGTTTTAATTTTAATTAAAAGGGGGAAAAAAAAAAGTCTACCAACTTCCCAACTAAAGAAATTGGTAACACTCTACAAACAAAACTTTTAAGGGTGGCCAAAATTAAATTTTAAAATTCATTTTTTTAAAAATTATTTTTTTTTTTCTAAAACCAAAATTTTTAAAAAAAATGATTACAAAAGATTTAAAAGCAACCAAAGATGTAAATTTCCGAGATGAAAGTTTTCAAAAAAAAGCTGTATAAAATAAATTAAATGTGATTAATTTTTAGATATATTACTTGACTTTTGATGTTGCATTTACCGTTTTAAAGCATTATTTTTTGACTTCTTTTCTTCTTTTTTTTTTTCTAATTTAACATTGGGGAGAAGTATGTTTTCATTTCAAATGATTTAATTATTAAAGATGAAATAGTTACACTTATTTTATACAGATATTATGGTGTCATTGAATGTCAAACTGGGGCCAAAGGGGAAATGGTCATTTGAAACCAAAAAAAAAAATTTTGTACTGAAGTTGATAAAAAAAGTATTGGTATGTATCCCTCCTTTTGGACACTCAGCCCCTTTGGGTTTGTTCCAAAAGTGATTTGGGTAAATTTGTAAAAAGGAGGTATTGCTCAAAATCTTCTTATTAGGGCATAAGTCCATATGCCCATGTGACTATTGACTTGACTATTTGAGTTTACCTTCGTTTGACAGTTTTTCAGTCATATGCGACGTCCAGTAATTACAGGTGGAGGAAGATCCGAATGCACGGAGGCATCGGGTAGAACCCAAGCCTCCGCAAGCCAAATGGAAGGCTTCCTCACATAAAATTTGCCATGTGAAGTTTAACCCTAACTCCTAATAGATGTGACTTCAAGTTTTTCTATTTTTTGTTCAGTTTCCCTGATTTTTCCCACCTATCCCCAAAAAATTTCAAAGCTCCTTTTTTGTTTGTTAGTTCCTTGGCAAAAACCCGGTCAATTTCATGGCAAAAAAATTTTTTTACAACCCCTAAAATTCAGTAAATTAATTTTCTCATGTACTCATGTTATGTACATGAAAATTAATGTCAGAGGGAAACGATGTGGCGGGGGGGAAAATGGCAGACATTCTTGGTTTCCCGTACAGCCTAAATCAACACATGAAAAGGTCATAGCATTTAAGCGTAACACCCAAAAACCTTTGAAAAAGAACAGTGTTTTAAAAAAACTAGCCAAAATTAAAAATGTGTTTTTTGGCCCGCAATCCCTCTGTTGTTTATTTGGGTTTTAAAGCTCACTGACAGTTTTAGTCATTTGGGACGCCTCTTCATACCAAACGCGTATCACGCTGTAGACATGTGGCAGTACCCGTGCACCCAGTCGCATATCCTTACACCGTGCCAAAACCCGTCTGGAAACTACCCTTTATGTGAGCATAAAGCATGATTTTATGACCTGGTATGCAAGAGGGTCAAACCCTGAACTCCCCTCCGAGGTGGACGTTCTTCCTCTCTGCCCCCCCGGGGTGGGCAGGAATTTGTATAATGGAAGGGGTGGATTTATAACGGAAAAACTCTATAATATTGATCTACAAGTGTTTGCCCCCTTGAAAGATGGTTTTCCAAATTTTAACATGCTTTAAATATTTTTTTTGTGACATCAATACTTTCATTTCTTTTTTTTTAATTGTTGTTGCTTTATGCACTTATTTTCAATGTGTGCTGGAGATTGAAATCTATATAAATGACGAAAGTCCACAAAAGGAAATTCCCGTATTCTTGAGGAGAAATCACGCCTACATATAGCATAAATATGTGTATAAATCACCTTCATTTAAATGTCTATTAAATGTCAACTGTACTAAAACTGTTTTAAATTTTTTAGAATTGCAATCATTTTTCCCAAAATCGCAAAAGGCTTCTGCAATAAATCCCCATAATGCCCTGTCAGCGACTGTCACTATGCTGACCATGTGATTGTCACTCCCTGACATACCCCAATTCCCGTACCAAAAAGTGGCAATTTTCCCACTAGAAGTCAGTGCGTTTCTTGATGGGTATATTGACAGCTCAATGGTAAAATTATCAAGACTTTTCAAAAACTTTTAGTAAGAACCCGCATCAGGAGAATTAAATTTTCTTAACTTTTTAACTTACAAATTTAAAATGTACCATATTTACCAAAAAATGATGCGCCCCAATGGAAAAGTCCTTATTTCTTTTTTTTCCCCAGAATTACTGCAGCAAATTATCAACAAAATTTTTCAATGAAAATGATTTTCATATTTTGAATTAGGGAATGTTCAAAAAATAAGCACTGATCTGTAATCATATATTTTTGGGTTTCCAAAATGTTTGCTTGTATTTTGGGCTCCCCGAAAAAAAAAAAAAAAAAAAAAAAAAAATTTTGAGACAGACTTAGTGTTTTTTTCCATGGCCACCCAAATTTTAGCCCCTGAATTATTTAAGTTAATTTGTCCACTAGATGGGAAATGCCAAAAAATTTTATTGCACGAAATTGGTAGTCGTAAAAAAAAAAAATTTGTCTGCAAGGTTTTAAATTTGGGTTTTCAGTAACTTAAAATGCTTATGTTTCAATTTTTTATTAGAATTTATACTCAGTTAAAAAAGGGATCACAGGATCCAAAACACAATATTAATTTGAAAGAAGATAAACTCTGACAAGTGGAAACATATGTTCGATCAAGACACTTTGGTCTTAAACGAGATGGATTATTTAATTGCAAGTTTTGTTCTTCTGAATGAAGGATTTCATTTGATTGTGAGTTGAGATTTTTTAACCAATGAAGCTGTCTTTCATTTTAAATTCTCCCTTGAACCAGAAGGGGTATCGCCTTTTTTTACTATGCTGATAGCCCCTTCTGGGTTTCAATGGAGAAAATTTTTCATGTCTCCTGAAAAAATTCAAAATATTACAGTATGGTTTTTTTGGTCAGTTTTTTTAGTTATTAATTTCTGAAAAAAAAATTTTTTTTCCGTTTGGAATCCCCGTATTTTGGGTATGATATATATACATGCGTGAATGGGGGGGGTCAAAAGGGGTATGTTGGTCAACTATGAAAAAATTTCATACCAAGCCATTTTTGAAATTCACTGAGTGACTGGACCTTTGGATCCGCACATGTTTTTATTACTGTAGGGTTTTACAAATCAGTAACATTTGTTTAATATTACCCGTCCCTTAAAGAAATATTTCAAAGTATTTTTCACACTCTGTATGGCAAAGAAAAATTTTATTGTTTCATTCCCTTAAATATTCTCAAGTAAAAAAATTTGTTTTATGGGGTAAAGGGGGTTTTTTTTGGTTGTTTTTTTTGTTGTTGTTTTCTTTTTTAATTTTTATTTCTTTTATGTACTGTAAACATTTTCATGTTTTCATCATATTCTGTAAAATTCTTTCAAAACAAAAATCAAGCATTCTGGAATATTGGGCATATATAAAATTTTTTTTTAACCATTAAATCTATAGATTTTAATTTTGATACAATTTATATCAAATTTTAATTCTTTTAATTGGAATCTTAAGTCTAAATAGTCACAAATTTAAAAGGGGGATAAAAATATTCAGCGACAGGAGAAGTATTAATTGTTTGATTAGCTTAAAAAAAAAAAAAAAAAAAAAAAAAAAGTAATAATTAATAATAATTTTTTAATGAAATAATAAAAAAAGGAAAAAGGGGCCCAAAATGGCCTGTGTCGTTTACTGGTAAGATTTCTAAGTTAGGTATGTTACAAAAAATGTGGGTCTAAAATGTTTGCAATGTTTTTCAAAATTTGGTAAGTGCCTAGATTTTGTTTCCTACCTGAATTTGCACTCATTGGGATTTATGCAGTCATCATTCTTTTAAGTTTAATGAAAATTGGGACAAAAAAAGTAGATTCAAAGAATTTCACAAGGTTTTCTAAATTTGCCTGGTGACCTACTTTTTTCCCCATGTGACCCCGCATTTTTTAACTCATCCGAGTTTGATGTAAACAAAAAAATTTGACAAGTTACATGAAGGTTAGGGCCCTGGGCTTTAGAGCGGGCATAAAGGGTTTTTCTAAGATTTCCCAGGTGACCTACTTTTTGACCATGGACCCCTGTTCAAGCTCATTGAGATTTCATGTAGCAAACATCTGACCCCAAATTTTTAAAGAAGATTTGGGCCAAAACAGTAGCTCATGTTTCCCCAAAGGTTTTTCAAGATTTGACCTAAGACCTGTTTTTACCCAAAAAGACCCAAAATTTTAAAACATTGACTTCTTTTAAAAAAAATATCCTGACCAAAAATTTTTGAAGATTGGGCCAAAATGTGGTCAAGCATGTTCAAAGGTTTTTTAAAATTTTAGCTGTGACCTGATTTTAACCCCAGTGAACCCCCTTTCGAAACCATCAAGTTTTCATGACTTTGTAGACAAAATCCTAACCAAATTTTATGAAGATTGGGCCCCAAAACTATGGCCTCTAGGTGTTCACAATTTTTTTTTTTTAATTTCAAGATTTGACCCAGTGACCTAGTTTTTGACCCCACTGACCCCCATTTCGAAGTAACCCGGGTATCTGTAGACAAACTTCTGACCCAAATTTTTAAAAGATTGGGGAAAAAAATGTGGCTTTGAATGTTCAATGCAAATTTTTTATGACGGCGATGGACAAAAGGCGGCCAAAAAATAAAAGGGTGATTTTATAATTAATAAATTTAAAAAGCATATTCAAATACTTTTGCCCTGTTTAGAAATTTAAAAGAAAAAAGGGTTTTGTTCAAAAAACAGAAAAAAAAAAAAAAAAGGGTTTCCTTACTTCTGTCCTTTTTTACAATCTGTTAATTTTAAACCCAAATATATTATTAGGAAAATTTTTTCCCTTTTTTCATACATAAAAATAAAAATTTTTTCATTTAAAACAATCAAAAAATGAAATTTTTTAAGTAAAATTGATTTTAATTGTAAATACTTACCCTTTTTTACTTGGGATGGTTATTTGTGCACAGCTTCCAAAAAAGAGTCCGCAAAATAAAAACCCTTCCCCAAACCCCCCCGTTACGGAAAATGTAAACCCCCCTTTTCCCTTGTTATGAAGCCATCGAGGGAACAACGCCCGCAAGGGGGAGGGGGTGGGACTTGTAATAACAGGGAAGTATTTACTAAAATTAAAATCAATTTTACTTCAAAAATTTCATTTTAATAGCATAAATACGTTACCTGTTATTTACTTAGGGTTTTTACTTCGTCGCTAAGGCGGGGAGGTTGCTAACAAAGAACCTTGATTGCAGCGATACCCGAAGTAGAAAACGACCAAAGCCGCCCAGGGTCAACATGAGATTAAAATATTTTTGAGCCACTACAAGTGGGCCCAAATCCCCAAAGGGTTTTTTGTTGGTTTTCCAGTGAGCGGAGATAAAAGGAAGGAAAAACGTAGTAGAAGACTTCCAAGAGGGCTTTGAGAATTCTCCATGGGGGGATTTATTCAAGAAAGCCAAGAAACAGACAAAGCACGGGCTCATGTGGTCTGATTTTAAAAAGGATGATCCCTGTCCGAAAGATCCCAAAAGGCAAAATTGTAGTTGAGGTACCAAACGAGATATTGATGCTGCCGAAAAAATTCGCCCCCCCCCCCCTTTTTTGGGGGGAAAAGCGAAGACGACGACCCGTAAAAAATTTTAAACCTTCTGGGGGTAAAAAATTCAAGGCTCTAAAATGGGCAAAAAAGCCCATCGATCTCCCGGAGCAAAACCAGAAAAGGTCGGAATAACTCCCGGGGGGGAAGACCGAAAGGGGGCGGGTTTTTCGAGGAAACCAGGTTGAAAGCTCAAGTACAGAGCCCTCGATTTGTTAAAGCGAATGCCTTCCCGTAGAAAAGGCATGAATTTGCAAAAACGTTTAGAAAACGCCTTGCTATAAAAAAGGGGCCCTTTCCATGTTAGGCAGTAGAGACGCCCCGAAAAAGGTTCAAAAAAGGTGCCTTAGTAGAGCCAGTAAAAACCAAAAAAGTCCCACTTCGGGGTTAAAGAACGAGAAAGGGGCCCAGACGTTCAAACGAACGAAAATTTCGAAAGATAAAGGTCCGAACCAAGGGAAGAGGATCTGTGAAACTTAAGCGTGTTCGAAACATAGACCTATAAACCCTTTTTGAATACCGCAAGTTTTTTCTCGTTTTAAAAAGAAAAACTGAAAATTAGGATTTCTTGAAGGAGCTTTGCCGGGATTAATCTGCCGTGCGTACACCAATCACGGAAAACCTTCCCTTTGCCCGGTAGACGATCGAGTGTTGTCCCTGGCTTTAGAGATATAAGGCAACTGTTGCCCAAAATTTTTTTCTGCAACTCGCTTTTGGAAACATCAAGGGAAAACGAAGAGCGCAAGGATTGTCGGAAGGACCCTGTTTCCGGCTTGTGAAGAAAGGGCGGAACCTGGGGGGGTTCTACAGGATCGTTATCGAAGATCCAGAAATCCCCGAACCAGATCGGTTGGCCAAAGTGGAGCTACAAGGAGGATCCCGGGACGAGACGCAGGATTTTTTCCCTTTGAACTAGGGAAACGAGAAAACGGTGGAAACGCATAAGCAAA
Source organism: Solen grandis (assembly GCA_021229015.1). Taxonomy (NCBI): domain Eukaryota; kingdom Metazoa; phylum Mollusca; class Bivalvia; order Adapedonta; family Solenidae; genus Solen; species Solen grandis. The sequence goes on along the minus strand of CM037790.1, from coordinate 3,377,684 downwards.
TGATGATCCCGTTTTTCAGCAGAGCATCTATCGCCAAGCCCCGGTGATCCCATACCCGGTGACCCCCAAAAAGCGGAAAGCTGGTTTTTTCAGCCTTGGCAAAAAACGACAGACGGAGACCCGAAAATCGCAAACAGAGTTGTCGCGATCGAGGAAGTAATTCCATTCCCAGGGAGGAGAATGTCTGCGGGACAGTGGTCCGCTAGAACATTTAGCGACCCGGAAGAGTTGACTTGATGAGTACCGAAGACACCCGACACCCTGAAAAAGGTGCCATGTTCCATGCAAGGAAGGGAGTGCGTCCCCCCCCGTCTGGGAGTAAGAGACAACAGTGTGTTGTCCGTAGATACTAGAACAGATTTGCCTCGAATGGAGGAGGGAAAACGGTTTTAAAGGTAGTAGAACCGCTTTTAGTTGAGGTTGTTTAATGAAGGAACTGTCTGAGGGGACCCAAAAACCCCAGGCCGTGAGAACCCCGAGGTTCCCGATGAGCACCCCAGCCCGAAGACTGGATGGAAGAGGACAGTTCCGGGTTTAGGAGGGAAAGGGAACACCTCTCGGAGAAAGAGGGGGAAATTTCCCCCAAAATGAGATGTGAACCAATTCCCGGGGAAAAACCGGAAGATGGTTGTAAATGGGTTTCGACGGGGGGGCCAGATCGAGAGTGTATAAAATGAAGAGGCCATGTGAAGGCGGCCCCCGCGGGGAAAAAGATCCGGGTGCTGCATTGAGTACTCCCAGAAGGATAGGAATTCGCGGGCTGAGATCGTAGCCGACGCGGGGAAAACCCCGAACCCCGAGTTAGAAGGACATGAGTTTGGGTTCCGGATTTTGATCCCGTTTAGGTCGGTCGAATTGCATCCCCAAAGTGAAGTTCGGGATGGGATCAACCCGATTTTTCGGAATTGGGATGAAGCCCAGCCCGGGGCTAGGGCTGACCCAGAAGTTCGTCGAGAAGAGCGATGGGTCCATGTGAAGAAAAAGCCAGTCGTCGAAAAAACGCAGGAGGGGGAGCGCGAAATGAACCCCCGGCGACCAGACCGAAACTATTTTGGTGAAGATTCTGGGGGCGAAAAACAGGCCCCAACGGAAGGGCCTTGAAAATGGTAGACAGTTCGGCATCCCTGAAACGAAAGGTATTTCCTGGAATGGGTGGTAGATAATGGAAGTAAGCTCCCATAAATCCCGGGAAAACCCCGTGACCGGGGGGGACGGCTGCCCTGATCGACGAAGTTGTTTCCATTTTGAAATGTTCCTTCGGAATGAAGGAGTTTTTGATGAGACAGGTCTATGACCGGCGGGGAAACCCCCCGTCCTTCTTTGGGAAACCCGAAGAGACGGCTGTAAAACCCCCGGGGAGGTTGGAATCGAGACCTTTTTTCCGCTCCTTTTTCCAGAAGATCTGAAATGGCGAGTCCCCCAGGGGTGATTGGGGAGAGATGAATTGGGAGAGGGTGATGTGGAGGGGGACGTGAACGGAACCCATACCCCTGTCTCCGATAGACAGGACCCCTTGGTCGCGGTGATTGTCTCCCCAAAGATGGAAAGAATTGAGTGAGTTGCGCCTACTGGAAGGGGGGAAAACATTTCCTCCCAATCGAACGTTGGAGAGGAAGCGGAAGAAAGGACGTACCCCCAGGGGTTATCCTACCCTTGATTTTGGGAGAGGTAGAAGAAGGGGTGGGGGGCGATGAAGGAGGAAATCGTGGTCGCTGGGACCAGATTGGCGAGCGCCCGGAAGAGGGATTCCTTGAAAGGAGATTGAGGCTTTCCTTTTCCGGTCCTTTGGGGATTTAGGAAAAAGCCGAAATTCTTGGTATCCGGAATTTTTGGGGGAGCCGAAGTGGGGCGGGGCGGAAGGGCCCCCGCGCTTGTTTCCCTCCCTGGAGGACCGCCACTTCCCTTTATTCGGCCCCCCAAAGAGGGGAAGAGAAAGAGGGGCCCACCCAAGTTTTTTCGGGAAAAAGAGAGGAAGTAGCTTGTTGGGGCCGTCCAGGATGCATCCCCCTGCAGCGAGGGCATTGGAAAGAGAGGAAAAAGGATAGCAAAAAAGATTTTTGCCCGTCGCTGCTAAAGGCTCTAAAAAAAAGCCCCGACGGAAGCAATAAAGCTCCTTTTGTTGTACTGACCGAAAGAGCGGCCCGAAGGAGTCGTAGCGACGAGATGCCGGAAAGGGAAAGGGGGGCGTTTTTCCAGCGATCCGGACCTTCTGCTGAAAACGGTAAAGAGGGGGGACCTTGAGCCCGGGGCCGACTCGCATCTAGGTCCAGTTTCGGGGGGGGGATAGAAAAAAACCTCCGGAAAAATTGTGGTTTGGGGTTAAAACCCAAAAGGCCCAGGTCCGAGTTGGAAAAACCAGCCCGGTCCCGGCTTAGAGGGGGTGAAGATTAAAAATCCTCCCCAGCCGAACGGACGACCGGGAGAGAAAGGGGGGTAACTCCCGGGTTGATGTTTGGACTCCTTAGGCCCACAAGGTAAGGGAACTTCGCCCTCTTCCGGGGGGGGGAAAGGGGGCCCGGGTTTTCATATGTGCAGGGGAAAAGGGGAGCAAAGACTCCTGAAAAAAGCCCTTTTCCATGGAAAAACCCATTCTGTCTGAACCCCCCGTCCCGTCAGAGAGAGGTTGTCAGTCGAGGTTCGGGAATTTAGCGGGATCGGCGCGAGGTGGACGAAAGAGGCACGTCCTCAGCAAATAAGGGGCCTCCTCCCGGGCATGAAGGGAGATTTCATCCCCCAATTGTCCACTCGTTTGCGTCCATAGTAGGGGGATTGCGAGTCGAGGGAGGGACCCCGCCCCAGGGCGCGAAGGGGGAGCATTGAGGGGGGAAAACCCCTGAAAGGAAAAGGAGGGAAAAAGGGCCCCCATGGGGGGTGTGTGGGAAGGAAACCTGTGGAAACCCGAGGAGGGAGGAGACTGAAGGAACCCCGTCTATGATTTAAGGGGCTTGGGGGCAGAAACCCCCATCCCCCCTAGAAAAAAGAAAGGTTTTCCGGCATGACGGGGGAGGAGGCAGAGCGAAAGCTGGCGTATTCCCCCATCATGTGGGGGGCACCTGTGGGAAAGGGGCAAAGGTTGGGGTTGCGCTGAAACATCCGCACCTTGAACCCCCGAAGCGTGGGGGGTGTAAAGGGGACGGGCCCGAGTAGCAGAGCTAGGGGCCGGTGACCCGGAAAGACCCCCGGGGGAAAAATTGTGGGACCGTTTTTTTGGGCACCCTTTAACGTGGGAAGAGGAGGTGGCCCAAAGGGAGGGGAAACCCCAGGGCTGCCTGATGGGAAAAAATCGAATCCGAAAATTTCGGACAAAAACGGCGAAGACCCGGCGACCCCACGTTAGCGGTGGCCGGGCCCGGCCGTCGTCTGTGCAGATCTCTTGCCGAGGGGCCCTGTGAAAGGCTTGGGTTTGGCCGATGTTGACGGTGACCGGTGAATGATGCCGGGGGGCCCGGTGAAGATGACCGGTGACCCGGTGCCTGTTGACGGTGACCCGGTGCCGGTGACCCGGTGAGGTGGTCGGTGACCGGGCCCGGTGGCGGGGTGACGGTCCTGACCCGGGGACCCCGGGCCCTGGGGAGTTATACCCCGGTGACCGGTCCCGTGATGGTCGGTGACCCGGGCTTGACCGGTGGGCCCGGTGGCTAGACCTGACCCGGGGACCGGTCGGGAGCTTTTCTATGACTTCGATCACGTACTTGACCCCTCTTCCCCGGGGACCGGTGACCGGTCGGAGTGGTCTCCTTGACTGCTCCCCTGGGCGCACAAGGAGAGCCGGGCGGGACCCGGAGATGAAAGGGGGGCCTCTCCCGGGGAGGGGGGGAAGCTTCTTCCCCAGGAGGGGGAGAGGGACTCCGCCCCCGCAGCGCTGAACCCCGGGGAAAGGGGGAGGAAAATGGGCCTTCCTTTCGGGAAGAGTAAGGGGCGCGGGAGGGGCTTTCTTCCTACTCGCTGTCCACGAAGCGGGAAACGGTGCAGGTGTCGCCCCCGAGCAACAGAAAAAGATAGGGAGGATGTGGGAAACCCAGGGCGCCTTAACTGTGCGGAAAACCCCCGGGCTGCGAAATATTAAATAGCTTACAAAAAAACAAATTTGCAAAAAAAAAGACGGGAAGCCCCAGAAAACCCGTAAATAGAAAAATCTCGAAAAGAGAAAGTATATACAAAATAAAATAAGAAACCAGTGTCCCGGAAACCGAAAACGGAAACCCCTGACACAAAGGGAAAAAGGGCCCGTACGGGGCGGAAATAGGGAAATTTCACGAATATAGAATAAAACTAAGAGAAAAATTAAAAACAGCCGAGGCTATGAAAAGTAGAAAAGGGGAGCTGTAGCGCACAGAAGCTATCAAGAAAGGGGGAAACCCAAAGGGAACCACTGAAACCCATGGCTTCCAAAAAACAAATTTGGGGAACGGGGGGTTTAAATTCCGGTAAAAATAGGGGGTTTAGGGATGGTTTTTTTTTGCGGATCTGTTTGGAAATGTGCAAATAGACACATACCCGAAGTAATAACAGGTAACGTATTTATGTTTTAAAAAAGTACACTCAAAAAAATGCTTTTTACAATCTATATATTCTATTAAATTTTTTATTAAGCAAATTATTATTGGATTTTTTTTCCTTTCATTTTTTTTATACAATAATTTTTCACTGATAAAAAGTGAAAGCATCAAACCTGCATGCACTCACATAATAATTACCAAAAAATGACCAAAAGTAAAGGGTTAAAGTTTCAAAGGACCCGAGTTTCCCCAAAATAAAATTTATATTTTTCATTTAAGGGGTTTATGCCTGTAATTCACTTCGGTGAAGGTATATGCCCCAATTTAACCTTGGGGCCAAGATATAACCTTTTTAATATAAACTTTTAAAATGCAAGCCATGGAAATGTTTTTAAAGGGAAATTGGCCCTGTTATGAAATATAACAGAAAAGATTTATTTCCTCCCTTTATAAATTTTGTTGTCATGAGTTATGTCCCCTGAAAACTACAAAAGTTAATTTTCTCCATTTTCCTACGGTAAAGTTTAGATATGTTAATGAAATTTGAATCAGAATCATATAATGCATCTTTCTACTGTGAGTTTTCCTTGATAATCAGAGTCAGTTTTTCCCATAGACTTTAATGTTAACTTACAGATACAGATTATCTCCCCTACCTGAAAAAACTCTCAGTGAAACCTTTTTAATTTTGGATGTCTTCAAAGTGACAAAGTTTCATAGAAATATTTCCATCCAATGGCAAGATATGGAATATGGGTATTAAGAGGGGGTGGGGGGGGTTTATACCTTAAATCATTATTTCACAAGCTTTTAATCAGATAACGTAAGCCATATAGCAAGCCCTGTGTTTTGTCCTGCTCTGCTTTTATACATGTTTCTTTGTAGCATCAGAATAAACAGATTCATTAATTATTTATATTTTCTACAAACTTTAAGTGCTTATATGCATATGCTAGAAAACTCATCAGAGATATCCTTGTATATAATGCAAGAACTTCATCCTTCTAAGTGAACCACCTACACAATGCTAATTTTCCCTCAATTATTCAAACAGAGAGCTAATTGAAAGCTAAACAAGACATCGGGGAGTTAGCAAAGTTACATACTTAATACATTTTCTTGATATCAAGGTGATGGAATTTGCAAAAATATGAGTGATGTGGAATGTTGTATGACCTCATTTCAGAGCTCACATCTTATCTATTTCTCCAAGACTAAATAAAGTCTAAGTTAGCTATACAACAGGGCTGTCGCAGTATACTGGAAAATACGATACTGAGTAAAGTCAATATTGAATTGCAATACAAATCAACATATCCGTTTTTGCCAATATTCAATGCAAGTTCATTGTTCACACCATTTTTTGCATCTTAAGTAAAGATTCAAGAATGCATTCGCTGACAAATGACTAAAATGGTTTTCGGGGTCAAATCCATCCTAGGAAAGATTAAACAACCCCGGGAAGGCTGTGTTCTAGATTTCGAGCATTTGCAGTATTTTTAACAGAAATATTTGTTGTTTATTTGGCTTATTATTCATCAAAAAAAGAGTTTGTTTAAATATCCCAAATTAAAATTTAATGGTAACTATGGCAATGAAGTGATATATATTGCGATACGCCTCTTAGCATTTATTCTGGTATGTTAAAGTGGCTAGTGTTTAAAAGGGTCAAATGGCATCCTTAAATTTAATTTTTTTTAATGAAAAAGTGGGAAACATGGTCTTAGTTCTTTACAACTAATCATTCTGTTTGAAAGGCCATGGATTCTAGCACATCTAGATTCTAGGGATAAAAAAGCAAAATTTTTCAAAAATGAAAATAATATGGTATTTCTTGTGGCAAGGGCAGAATATGGCATTAAAGACATTGCATTTCCATAGAGAATTTTTTTTACATTTAAGCACAAAAAAGAATTCATAACAAATGTAGTGATCTTGGGCTTGATCAACCCAAAAAGTGCCCCTGCCTTCATGTCCACACAAGCTTTAATGAACTAAAAAAGATCATTCCAAACAAAACTTATAAAGTAGAAGTATTTTTTTAGGAAAAAGGACCATTCCTTTAGATTAAATGATCTAATGTAGCAAAAATCAATCAATTAAAGCAAAGAATCACAACAAAAAACATAGGCACTGTACATGCCAATTAAGTTTGATTAAGATTGCCTCAAAATAACTAATGAAATATTAAAGAATGTCTTCCCTTCGATAATGAAACCCTTTACCTCATGATTATTCATTATGACTTACTGAATATTCATTCACTTGACGTCAAATGGTAAAAGAAAACAATGGATTTTTCTTTGCTGTGCAGGGCTGTGTAGAATTTGAGCTACAATATTTAACAGCTATTGAGAAGACCTTATTAGACAGCCTTTAGTAGAAGCAGTCTTATCTGGATCTACTTTGTTTGCTAATACATCCCAAAAAACGTTTGTGTGAGGGTGACACTCTAATCAAAACACATCTTTTTGAGGTAAAGGGTTAAAAAACCTTACTCTTTTTGGTCAACTGAAGAGCTATCCTAATTTTACTATTACTGATGAACCAAGCCAAACTATGCCACCTAACTTTGGTAAAAAATAGTATCTCAAGATTTATTAAGTTTCTGGTCTTCAATATTATGAGCATGGTCTGTTAATTTATAGAGCTAAATGCAAATTTCACAATCAAATTAATATAATCATTAGAATCAACTAGCATGTTTCTGAGAAAAAATGTAATCTTATTAAAACAGAAACACACTTAAAATGAACCAAATTGTTCAAAATTAGTAAAAGAGGAACAACAAATCCTGGCTTTGTATTTAAGTACATTCAGTGCTTTGTATTTCTCTGTATACATGTCTATACTAATAAAATCGGATTTAAGTTCTGTTTGGAGAGATGAAGGTCTCTGGGGGATACAGGATTGTTGTTTATTTTGCAGATGTTGAAGAATCAGAGACCTTTGTATTATCAATATAAACTATAAACAAGAAACACGTCAAATGACGCAAAACCATGTTCTCCTGGTTTCCAACCCTGCCATAATGGCAAGCCTATGATCTCACACATATTGTCATCATAATAGATCTTTGTCACCCAAGCCCTTATATTTACAAGTCTTTATCTTTTTTTTTACCCATGCATCTTAACGTCTATTTCCCTCTCGAATGTTGATGAAGTTCATTCACTGATGGCATCATAATTTGCTTGATGACATCATCAGTACAGGGAATTAAGTCAGGCATTGCAATGTCATATTGGGTGGTAAATAATTATGTCCATTGACAAAGGAAATTATTTGATGGAATCAAAAACTAATGTAGTAACACTGACCTTGACCTTGGCCTTAATTACCTGAAATCAATCCAAATCTTTCTCTATCCAAAATGTATCTATATACAAAATTTGATAATTACATTCCAATACTAAAGAGAGTAATTTGATGGAAATGAAAAACAGTGAAATAACCTTCTCACAAGGTATCTAAGAGCAAAATTGTATCTCAAATTTCAATTCTAAAGGAACTGAGTTCCCAGAAACAAAACAAAAAAAGACACTATTTTTCACTTTTACACACAGTGGACATGATCTTGGTCCTATTGACCTGATAAATCCATCTTAGTTCTTCCTCTTCCTATAAGGTATCTTCCTATTAAATCAACTAAAAAAAGTGATTTGGCAGAAATGAAAAATCTACTTTTAGAAGCAATGACCTGATCCCTTTGACCTGAAAATCAATCTAGTTCTTCTCTTTTTTAATAAGTTCCTACCTAAAAAAAACCTGAGGCAGAACAATTAATTTTTACCATGCAACTGTGAAATATAGTTCAGAGACATTATTTTGCATAAATATAAAATAGATCATATCATGATGTACATGTGTACCTAGTTTCATAAAGATGTGAAGTCATAGCTTAAACACAAAGATAAACCTGAGGCAGAACAATCAGTTTTACCATGTTAATCCAACTGTGAATATAGGTCCACAGCATAAATGAGATGAGCATGTGTACCTAGCTTCATAAATATTTTAAGTCATCTTCTTAGAAAAAAAGTTAAAATGCAAAGGTAAACTGAGGTGTGACAGACAGACAAATGAATGGACGCACTGACACACTGATGCAAGGATGAATGCACTGCCTGAAAATCTATATGCCCTGCAACAGAGTTGGCAGGGCTTAAAAATATTAATTGAAATTAGGTCCTTAAGCACTTTAATAATTATGAATTAAATCCTGAAATACTGTTTTCAATAATCCTGAAATGATAAATAATCGTTATTAATAAACCTGAAAAATCAATGTTTTTCAATTAAATAAACATGACATATGCTAACTCAGAATCTGAAACAAGAAAATGTCTTCCATACTGCATGGTTGTCTACATTTTTCTATAGACAAAATGACTATTCAGCAATTGCTTGTGTTGAGTAGGACCGTCAACCAAATTGGTCATTAAGTATACAGTTATTGTTAAAAATTGTCTCTCTCATGCGACTTTGATACAAATGGAAAACTGTATTCTGTCCATAAAGCCCAAGTAACTCCTGTAATGGTGGAACTTAAATTGAATTGAATGCGTCTTCAAACATCCATGCCATGAGAGAAATATTGAATTTAGCATTAATAGCCCAATATGACACTGAATGGTTGCAGACTTTTAACTAATAGTGCAATTTGTTGAGAAAATTGTGACTTGAGTTATTTTGAACAGTGACAAAAGACGTCTACAAGAATATAAAAGTCACACTATCTGTATCAATACATGCAGACTGGATCTATTATTTATCCGGAAGTTTCGGAGCTGCAATTATGTTTTTATATAAGGTATTGAAGTAAAATAGAAATTTGACACTTCAACAAATTACCTTATCTCTGTGACAACAGTTTGTAAAGTACATGCATGGCAAACAAAATTAATTCTACAAATTTTCCATAATATGAAAAATTCTGCAACTGAGAACAATTCATGCTGTAGCAAAGGTGGAAATTAAGATTTGGAGACAAATGGTCATTGGACTCAAAAAAATTCTTAGAATTTGAATGGCCCTTCCTGTTGACAGAATAATGTGGCAATAGCTCTAAAAATGTTCGTAACCTGACATGGTAACACCAATCTTGCAAAATTGTCAATTTTAAGAACCATTACCTTTGACATATCATTTTTGCATTAATACTAAAATTCCGACAGGTCATTCTGGACCCTTATTCTGTAAATGGGAAAACCCTCCTATGGGCATCTTGCCCATAGGCTTATGGTACTTTGGAAGGAAAACTGCTATAGGAAAAACAAGTTTGTTTTTGTTTTGTTTGATTTTTGAGCTGATTACATGAAACCAAAGCTAAGATTTGTATGGCTGGTTAGCACAAAGTGTTGCAATAATTTGATTATCTTACTATTATTTCTGCAATAGTCAGGATCTGTCTATTTAAGCTTTTAAAAATACATCAAGAATACATCTTATAATTTGATTATTTTATTATTTGTCAAACATTATTTATTTTTTATAAAAAAAAATAGGATTAAGTTCTGGTAAAATGTGTAATTTTTCACACAATAAATAGAAGACTGAAGATTTGCAAGGAAAATAGAATATTGCAAAATTTTCTTTAAGCCAGAGTTTTTTATTTACTTGTTTTTACGGGGCGCCGTACCAAAATTTCTGCAAAACCCCAAAAGAAAATAAAATTCAAATTCTTGTTTTTATTTTTTTTGTCTGTCCCCCAGTTTGTGTTACTTCTTGAAGTAAAAAAGAATTCACTTAACATATTCGTTTAAAACCCCCATGTTTAGTGCGCACCACAAGTTAGAGGTTCAATATTTCGGAGGGAAAGAGTATATCAAATGTTTAATTGTGCATCTCTGCCTCATGGTTCCAGGTCGCCCCCCTTTTGACCTTTTCCGGGATTTTTTTTTTAGTGCTTGATTGAAAGTGATAAATGTTTTACTGATTCTGCGAGGCATTGAGTGTTTGGCGTTTATTATCATTCACATTGCTTCTGTTCAAAATATAGTTATACAATTAGCTCAATAATTGAGAACAAAAGATGTCTTTTTATTAGTTATTATGTGTTGACATCATTTACAAGTAAGTTTAATTGTCACGATTCACCTGAAGTATACATCTATCATAAAACAAACGGAGCAGTTAAAATGAAAAAACGTACCCTAATAAAAAGTACGAACTGAATTATCAATTTACCAACAGTAAAATGATATTCTTTGAGTAGATCCAGTAAGTTTTAAAGAGATGCAAGTGCTGCTTTAGGTTGTATGTAAATGCTTTATTATTTACAGTTTATTCTTTATTTCAACTTCTGAATCAGTCGTAAAAGTGAAACTGTTGGGACACCAGTTGAACATCATATTTTCGTAAGCAAATTTTTTTCCCAAAAATACAACTGAAATATTCATAGTAAACATACCTGAATTTACATTACATGCAAGTGTACACTCGAGGAATTATTTCACTAAATTTTGCACGATGACATCGACAGTAGGTGAGTGGGGAAATGCGTCAGTAAAATATAACAAGAGGGCCAAATTTGGGCCCCTTTAAACGCCCCACCTGAGAAAGATGATTGTTTTAAAAAAAAAAAGATGCTAGAGTGTAAACAAAGGAAATCTGCCTTTTTTATGGTGAAAAGGGCATAACTCCCAAATTAACTAGTCACTTTCAGTAAAAATTGAACCCGTTTGCGAGATTTGGGGCATAAACTTTGTTTTTAAAAATTTTAAAAAAAGGGCCTGGGGGCCCCAGA
>CM037790.1:3343377-3366337 GCA_021229015.1 Solen grandis | reverse complement strand
ATAGCCAACCTGGCGTTTTGTTTTTTTTCACTCTTTTTTATGCTTGAAATTGTGATATATATAAGAAAAAGAATGTTCGACTAGTGCGACTTATATACTTGTTTGAACTATTTGCTGTTTTTGCAATTTTGTTTCTCATTTTGCCGCCAGAGGGCGTTTTGCTTAATATCACTCTTTTGCTTATAACTCAAAACGTTAAGGTCTGATTGAAATGCAGTTTTCAGCATTTTGTTCCTTGTTGACAGCACCACAGAATGTGATGGATTTCAAAGTATAGGGAATGGGAAAATATTTGCGCTAGAAGAGTTTGAATGTTCTAACATACAAAAAAAACTGTGCAAATGAGAGTAGGTCTTCAAAAAACCTTTTCGTTCTGTTTCATATTGAAAATTGTGGCTGAGTTGAAATAAAGTGTTCAACTTGATTAGGTTAAAAGCGAAAACCGAGATACCGCTTGCGGTTCTAGTTAGGACTTTCTGCCCTTTCGGCAGAAAGTCATATTGGGTTTGTACTGTTTTTTTATTATTCTTATTATTCTTTTTTTCTTCCTCTTATATTTGTGTTAATTTTGAGGTGTTGCCATTGACTCAGAACAATGAAAATTGTATGGCATATATTTCAAACCATGTGCTTTCGGATGCAATGAATTTCATATTCATATGACGTCATATAACGTCAGATTCGACGTCAGGTGAAAAAGTTTGTACGCGGTCTACAGCCATTATTTCTGGACCGATTTTCATCAAAATTTCCCAGAATGTGTATGTTAGGCTCTAGTTGTGCCTTTCGGTGTCCGTGTTTCCAAATTCGGAAGGGCAAAGGTTTTATGGCGAATCCAAGATTCGAACTAATGACGTCAAATTTCAAATGCGTATAAAATCGCTCTCAGAAGAGCTAGAAAGCTGATATTTGGACTGAATATTAGTCTCTATGTCTTCTTTACATTCTGAAAAGATGAACGCCTTATGACGTCACATGACGTCATAATGCTAATAAAACTTTCGTATTAAAACTTAACGGTTTTTAAGCCCTGTAGGCTTTATTTTTTGTATGATCTGCTTGAAATTTTGTCTGAAGATGCAGTATTAGATTTTATGGAGCCATGTCACTTTCGTTTCCGAAAATCCCAAAGGTCAAGGTCATATATCAATTATTGCCTTTTTCTTCGGCCTTAAATATCTCAAAAACGGTAAATATTCTATCGAGACACTATGCGTATAATTTGTAGTGCTTAGAAAGACCTTTCAGATGATATTTAGTTTTTAATGATCGGGGTTAAATCGGTTGAGTTATGGCGGAAAAACGAAAATTTGGTAACCCTCAGTGTGTTGAACAGTTTATATCTCGAAAGCCTTTGATTTTTGAAAATATGATGATGAATAATATTTGTAGAGCAATGTTTGGCCGTTATTTTGATGCTTAAAGTTTAATGATTGACCTAAGATTTATGGAGTAATGGGGAAAAAACAAAATTCGCGCATATAACTTTGCTGATCTTTTCATTTTTCAGGAGGTTAAAGGGCTTGTATCTCAAAAAATATTAAAAATATTCCTATAGATAAAGCGTGTGAAATGTAGAGAATTTTAAGACCATTATTTTGGTACCTAAAGTTTTGAAATTGATCAAAGTATAAGGAAGTTACATCAAAAATAAGAATTTAAACATGTATAATTTAGATTCTTCGTCATGTCAGTTTTGGTTATTTAAGAATCATTAGAAATAAGTCCTAAATTAAAATTTTAAATTTTGGCACCTAGAGTTTTGAAATTGATAAAAAAATAAGGAAGTTACATAAAAAAAATACGAATTTAAAGCCAATTGTAAGAATTTTCGAGAATTATCCTACTTTCGCTTTCACGTTAATTGAAGCATTTTCGGAAAATATGTAAGTTTACAGCTATGTATTAGTCATATAAATTGCAAAAAAACTTTTTACTTATATCATATTGATATTACTAGCTAAACAAGCGTACCTTTTCCGGTGGCCGAGTGGTTAGAGCGTCCGCCTCGGGAGCGGAAGGTCGTGGGTTCGATCCCACTGGTACTGTTATAGCTCCCTTCCTTGGCGCTCAGCATATAAGGGTATTTGCAGGAATGGTAAGCTCGCTATCAGGATGATGTGACTGGGTGTGGTATCATGCCACATGTCTACGGCGTGATACTGCAGTGTGGTAGTCCTATACCCGCATGAAGTAGACATCGTGACTGGCTGAATTACTGTCGGTGGGACGTTAAACCCAACAAACAAACTGATATCATATATGGCAGTATTTACTACACCGATCACTACACACGAGGTGTGCACACTGGCGCATGTTGACGTCTTTTGTAAACGTTTATTAAAGTTGCTTAAATAATCATGTTTATAGATAAACATTTACATAAGAATGAGGAGTTTCGGAAATATTTTTTGCAAAGGGACTCCTAAGGAAAGAAAAAGATGCTAAATTAAATACTAAAATACAAGTTAAGTTTATTAGGTTTAACGTCCCACCGACAGTATTTAAGTCTTTTGGAGACAATGTCTACTTGAGACAAATGTAGTGTTGTCACACTGCACAGTATCACGTCGTAGACAGTTGGCATGATACCAAACCCAGTCACATTATCCGGACACCGGGCCATCAGTCCTGGAACTACCCTTATTAAGCTGAGCGCTAACCAAGGGAGCTATACCAGCACCTATGTTTACGAATTTGGTAAATACAAGAATTGAAATAATTGATATAACGTTTTTAAACAACTTACAGATCATGTGTTATCTCGTTTGATTTGGTATTTCCGGGGTATTCCTAGCCTTGGTATCTTCCGCTGACACCGACTTTTTTAAACGATTATTTTTTACATATTTCGTTCTTTCCTTAATGTCAATCAGTTGATATTTTCTGATTTCTCAACTAATAATAAATTAAAAAAAACAGCCATCACATAAATTGATTGAAATCTGAAAAAGAAATGAGCCGACGGTCAAAAAATGCGCGAAATTTATGTGTTACATCCATATTTGAAAAGCACGTGCACGTGTGTGAATACTTTAATAACACTTATATGGCGCCATCTTCTAATATAGCAGCATAACGTAGTAATAGGGCGGGGCAATCTCTAAGTTAGTCAGTGTTAATTAAGTATAGGTTAGTGTTTTTTAGTAAGCATTAATGAAATTAAATCGGTGTGGCGCGGCAAAGCCGCGCGACCGATTTAATGGACTTAATGCTTACTAAATAACACTAACCTACTTAGTGTTTGGAATTATGTTTTGAAATTTAACGCAGTCGCACATTCCAAATATAGTATTGATTTTTGAGACTCCGCCCTATCAACCTGTTCCCGGCGTGAATTACATCACGTGACATGTAACATGTTATGTCAAAGGTCAATGCGTCGCTCTAGCTGTGTATATCTATGTAGATCTACGCTCCAAATGAGCATTGAACCGGAAGCCGACTTTGATCTCTTCGGCAAAAAAGTGGTGATTGAAATTTGAATAAAAGATACTGTTTAGAAAGGTTCATATATCTGCACCTATATATGTTGTGTTTTGGACATTATTTTTTTTTTTTTATTTAAGTAACCCTTTTTTTTTTTTTTTTTTAATCGGATATTTATTAATCGCTTTGTTTAGTAAGTAGTTATATATTGCCCATTCTGTGTTAACATGTGTAGACATTGAAATTACACAAGTGTCTTTAAAGCGATGACCGATACTAATGTTGTTAGAACTTGTGGTCAAACCCTCTTACTTATTGTTCAAAATCTTCAATGTTGTGTCACCATTACTTAGGCAATAATACATGTTTAAACTAAACTAAGCGGAAGGACAGAGTTCTTTTGTTATTTTGGATTAATCAGAATGCTGGTGAGTAAATGTTTGTTCTCTATGGTTGCTGTGTATTATTTTTTGTCGATGTTCATGCGTTCACATCAAAAATCCCTGTAACACGTTACACATGCGTGCTGTAAGGGACATTGGCATCCAAACTTACCCTCATTAGATAGATCTATTCAAGAGAAATAATTCTGTACATTTTAAACATGGAGTCACCCGACTACTTTTTGAATTGGGCATTTTATGACTATTTTAACTGTTCTATAGAATTCAATCCTTCATTGCATGTCTTTCAGTCAAAATCTCACCTTAATTCAGCATTAAATAGGGTCACTTTTTTCTGTGTAGGAACATCCGGTAACCAAGGGCAGGTAATTGAGGTCTTAGTCTATTTTGGTGAACACATAAAACTCCGCTTCTCGACAAATATTGACGCACATGCGCAGTGAAGGTGTTTGAAGCTGGTTTTAAATTGATCAGTTGATTTAGCGGAATAGTGTTTAGTGACAAGTTAATGCCGATTAAATGAATTAAATGGAGACAAAATTTTGAAAAAAATGGAATGATTTCATTGGACAAAATATAATTTCAAACACTAAGAGAGAATTTAGCAGTTAAGAAGCCGTCACTCGTTACGCTCGTTCTGGCTTCTTAACTGTTAAATTCTATCTTAATAAACACTATAAGAATACAGTCGTCTCCATCGTATGTACAAGCATTATTGAAATTTAACTCACGAGGCTACACGCGTCGACGAATCTATTGCATGGTAGCATTTACGGTTTTATCCCCGCGACTGTACAAGAAATTTAAAAAAAAAAAGAATTTTGATATGCAGAATTAATATGTTTAAATTTAATTGCTTATATTTTGAAAACCTATAAAACTAGACCCAAATATGCTTCAATTGAATTGTAGGGATTTTCAGGACATTTATTTTGGTACCTAGAATGCTAAACTTGGAATCTCTCAGCCCCTCACCGCTGTGGGTTCGAATTCCGGTAGGGACTTCGGATTTTTCATGTGAGGAAGCCTTCCAGCTGGCTTGCGGTAGGTCGGTGGTTATATCCGCGTATCTCTGTGTACTCGGGGTCTTCCTCCACCTGTAATTAGCTGGACGTCTCTATATGATTGAAATACTATCACAGCGACGGTAAACCCGATTACAACAACAGCAACAACAACAACAATTAAAATTGGTCAAGTTATAAGAAAGCGATATCAAAATAAAGATTTATTTATTTTCGACATATGGCTTACTTCACAAAGTTCATGCATGAGAAGTCCATACGAAAAAAAGACGTAAAAGGTAGGAAATATAATATATTTTCTTTTAACGGTATTAATTTTTACATTTCAAAATGTTGCAGAAAGTCCTATCATTCGTATCAACGAATGAAATCTAGTTATTATTATTATTCCTCATTTTCCAACCAAATTAATTTCAGTATGTTGCCAGTGTCTGAGCGACATGAAAATTAAATTGTCTCGACAAAAAATTTCAAATTTTTAAATTTCATCATTCTAAATTTTCGATGACGTCTAATGACGTCAGATTTGACGTCAGCATCAAAAGTTTGTTCGCGCTCTGGAGCCTTTATTTTTTGTCGTTTTATTTTGATATTTTCACAGAAGAAGTATGTTATGATGTAGATGTGCACCTTGTCTTTCAAATTTTCAAATTCGAAAAATTTAAGAATTTATGGCAAAACCGAGTTTCGAACTATGGTCCTATAGCTATCATTTAATGTCACAAAAGGCTACTGATGAGTTAGAAGCATGAAAATTGGACAGCTAATCGGCCCAGAGGTCTTCTTTCTTTTTATTTTTTGAAAGATTACTTTTTAAGTCACGTGGTTATGACGTCATTTAAAGAGCAAAATCCTATTTTTCTAAGATTTCTCTCGCTCTGGCATCATACATTTCGAGTCAATTTTAATGAAATTGAAACTGCAGCGATAAAAAAGCATCTTTTTATACATTCTATCATTTTCAATTTTTATTGGCGTCATTTGACGTCATATTTGACGTCAGCGTCAAAAGTTTGTTCGCGCTCTAGAGCCTTTAATTCTGGTCAGATTATCTTGATATTTTTACAGAAGATGTATTTTAGGATGTAGATGTGCACTTTGGCATTTTAATTTCCAAATTCGAAAAGATTAAGATTTCATGGCAATACCGAGTTTCAAACTTTGGTCCAAAAACTAAATTTAAATGTTTCAAAGCCCCCTGATGCGTTAGAAGCATAAACAATGGACAGCATATCGGCATAGAGGTTTACATTCTATTTTCTGCATTATTTATTTTGAGTCACGTGGTTATGACGCCATCAAAAAGATTTAAAAAAAAAATTAATTTGAGTCAGTCTTAATTAAATCTTCAGAATTGATAGAGTTAAGATTGAAGTGATGCATACTGCAAAAAAAAATTGTCACGTGGTTATGACGTCATGCATACTAAAGCAAGAATTATTTTTAAAAAATCATATAAAATCTCCAATTAGACCAATGAATGTATAATTTTCAAAAATGTCGAAACTTAGTACGTTCATACGGTCTTGAAAATTTCAAGTAATTACGTCATCAAACATGTCGGATATTCATGTTTGATGGAATGCCTACTTGAAAACAAACCTGTTCGCATTCTCGAAGATATTTTTTTTTCTGGATTGATATAACGTTAGCTAAACATGTCCTTGCAAAAAAATGATATTTTCCTTCAGTCACTTGATTTTGACGTCGTTGAAATATAAAAAAAACATTCATTTCAATATGTATTCGCGCTCTAGCGTCATGAGTATTGATGCCAATCTTAAGCACACCTTAAGGAATTTATGTTGTGTCACTTGTTTATGACAACATTGATTTGTAAGCAACATATTTTAAAAAGATCAAAAGATTGGATATATTAACTTTAGATAAATAAAATTGCCGTACCTTAACATGCGCAAAAAGTCCAGAAAATTTCAAGTGATAACTTTATCAAACATGACTTATTCATGTTTTTCGTAAAAGGGCTAATTCATGTAAATCTATTAATTTGAAGAAAGAAATGAAAGTGGTCATTGGTTTGATTAAGCAAGATCCCATTGTTCTTTTGCAGGAATGAGTGCCTGCGTTGAATAGTGAATTGGATACGTTTTTGAGTAAATGAGTCGCATTTACGATGAATTAGTATAATTATACTAGAGCCAGAAAACCTATACGGATATCTTATTGCATTTGTTATCACGGCTTTCCGCAAACCTGAAGAGAATGACAAATACATGTAATTCTACCTACCGATTTGTTGTGTTTTCTAAAGGTTTAACGGTTTCTTTTTCTAAATCTCTAAATTTGTAAAAAAAAAAAAAAGGAAATAAATAAAGCAAATGAATTGTTGAAAGTTTCAAGACGTTTATAACGTTAATTACGTAGAAATAAGTAATTATTTTCATTATTTTGCTACACCTCTGCGTTTGTTTCCATCTATTTTTTAAAATGTAAAATTAAATCAGTTTAAAGGTTGAAAGTCATGGATTTCAAATTATTTCCTGTTTTTTTACAATTTCAACTATGTGGATCAAATTGCAATGATTATTTTTTAAGTCATATGCTTACGAAGAAAAAGATATTAAATAAAGAATAAAAAAAAACCATTTAAAATCGATTGAATAATAAATTTTTGAGGATAGTATTATCTTAAAATTTTCCTGTTGTTTTTATTGCATGATAGTAAACGGTTGCTTAATCAAATAAGATCCATATTTATGCTTTCTTAATATCTTCTTAAAACAATAAAAATGAAAATAAAAAAAAATATTTAAGGCATATATTTTTTAACATAAGTACATATTCATGATAATGATGATTTACGTATTAAACTTAACATTATTATGTATCATTATTACATTTCTTTGTATTAACTTATATATTCAATACCTTTGAAATAAGCAAACGGAAAGCCGCTTCATTTGTATCTTAAACAAACGACTTCTAGTTATTTATGCCTTTTGCAGTTGTCGGTTGTGTGACCACTTTATTTCCGAAGGTTATTGCGGTTTATGACTCAGCCTGGATAGGGGACAGGTATTGGCCTTAAACAATGATATGGATCTTCAGTTTGGATTGTTTTATTGTCAGTGTGAATGTAGTAGACACGATTATATGGCTTTCTTGCCGATAAAAGCAATTGTGTATATCCATTTTTTTATTAGTTGAACAGATCTGCATGAAGTAGAGTAGAGATCAGATATATTTTGGCTATTTCGATCCTTATTTTAGTGATCGTGCTCCAAGATGTCATTTTTGGTTGGTAAGTGAATGAAAATCTGAAAGGCATTCCAACATTATTCGAATTTGAATGGTCGGCTGAATGGCATGCTGATCTGACACCATAGCTTTTTACTTTGAATGGTAAATTGAATGGCAAGCTGAATGGTCACCAAGAATCTAATATGTTTGATAGTATTGTAGTTTTCTCAAGCTAAGTCAGGACCATCGTCGGTCAAGTTGTTCCGTTTCTCTCCGTGAATAGTAGCATAATCAGCAGCCTAGGGTTATCCGACGACGAGTTAGGACGGACAGACAACGAAAAGATAGACAGACAAACGTTTTCACGAGACACAGGGACCTGTTCCTGTACGATTAAATAAAAATCCCGCTGTTTACATTACAGTCCCTGTGCACGAGACGAATCTTGTAAGGTTTTGTTCATTTTAACCCCATAAAATCACGATGTGCATCTTAACCCCTGAATAGAATACAACATTCCTATTATGAACTGAAACAACATCATAATGTCGAGCTGTAACCCTGTAGCATCTTATTGTGTGAGTGTGGGGGGATACATGTTAAGACAGATAAAAAAAAGGGCAGAAAAAAATGCATTGGTGCATGGCTACCGCATCCTAAATCTTTAACTCGTTGCCGCATGTTTGTGTATAGATGAGGGGGACTTCTTGCCTAAAAGAATTACATAATTATACGAATACAGTCCCTTATTTTAGTGCGATAGCTGTATTTGGCGAATAGAACTACTGGGGAGCTGTTTACGAAACTGTTTTCGAATTTAGTTACCCGGGGAGCTGTATTCGAAGCGTGCTCTATATATTTTTTGATAAATAGAGCACAAAAATATAAATGTAATACAAACGTTCTTCATTACCGCAACGTGTCAAGGAAAAGATAACCTTTTCTCCCATGTTCAGCATACAAAGATAGGGATTTCCCTCATGGAAGATAACTCTATCTTCCATGTCACGTGATCATCTTTCTTCCATGTTACGTAAATAAACAATGATGACTTTAAGTTATACATTTTATCAAGATACAAAACTAATTTGTTGTAATTCATGTGAATAGAAATATGTTTGAAAATATTATATATATCTAGTTAGTTATCCCTTTATTATCATTTACTACTACGAATGTGAAATAAGGCTTAATATTTGGGCGGAATATTACGTACCGTCAAGGACTGGTATTTTTAACTAAGTTATTTTAAGCATATGGTAATTCCCAGTTGAACGAACATCAGAATTTAGGTAATATTTCCGTGTGAACTTTAAAATGTCAATTTCTTTCATGTTGTTTTTGTGTTAATTTGTTAAGCGGCAAGAAAAAAAGTGCAAAAAAAAAAAAATGAAAGCGCGATATGTTTATCAAATCGAGGCTGACGGTCTGTGGCAAGTAATTATCGTTCATGTGAGAGAAAACAATCCATCATTCGTAAATTCATGAAGGATTGGGATATCTCACCCTCGGGATCAGAAATTTAAGGTAGGGACTCGGCAGACCCTCGTCCCTGCCTGAATTTTCTGATCCTCGGGTAAGATATCCCTATCCTACATGAATACTCATGGTGGATTCTTATAATCATTCTCTCATTCTTTTTATGGTATTTTCTCTCTTTTTTCAGTCTTGTTTATCTCTTTTTACAGGTAAATTGAAATTAGATTAAATATTACCAAAAACATGTTCCCCAGCAGAATTCGAACTAGCATTGCAGCGTGCTGCCTTATTTTAAAGAGTGTAAGTAGCCAGACATGAATCATGGACAAAGATGTGGTGTTTTATAGATAAATGCAGCTGTAGTGCCGAAACTGGTACATAGACAATTTTTACGCAGCAGTTTTTCAATAACATAACTTTGCTCATCTTTTCGCTAAAATCGACCCCGACAATATTATTCTTTCGCTTTTTGCCTTTAAATATCTAGCTTAAGGGAGTTGCACACTAAAGGGCACTGTGGAGAACTGAGAAAGAAACTCATTTTTGTCTTGTTTTAGGTTTTTATCTTGTTTTGTATCTAATAATAAATCCATTCTTTCTTAAAGGTGTGGTCGGCTCAAATTTCATTTATGTGCAGTGTGTAGTAGTCAATGCAGTTTGTTTCACAATGGATACTCTTTTTATTAGTTGAACCACAGGGACTCGAAGTTGAATTTGGGCGAATCATATCGTATATTATGGTAACATTAAAGGCCCGTGATTGGCGTGAGTCTACTATATATCAAGTTCATTTTATATTTTCTTTTTCATGCTGTGAATTGAAAATGTTGATTAAATCTCGCCATTTAGAATTTTATATGGATTTCATTATACTCTCATTGTTTACACTTTGCATTAATTAGTATTCCTGAAGATGGTTCGTAATCGGAAATAATTTTAATTTGAAAACCCGTCTACGAATCAAAATTTGTTTATCTGCTACGTCATCAACTTATTTACCCGCGATTAGTTAGCGGAGACATACTTAAAGTGTATGACAAACGCCAGGAAATTGACGAAGATATGCGGAATATGCAAATCAGGTTCTCTTGCAAATAACTGAATAATCTTTTATAAAATATTCTTCTTGTTTATGCATTATAATAATGTCGTCAACAAGCGTGTGCAAGTTACATCTCTTAACAAATCTGTAACGCACATCTTTCTTTCCTATCCGAAGAATATACACTGATTTGGAAGCATAATGAGCCTTTAATACACTATTTCATACACTTCTATGATATTGTAAATGGACCACGTTGTGGTTAAAATAAAAACAAAAATACTTGGCAACATCATGATTTAATGTTCCAATCGACTTAAACAACAACTTGGACAGGCTATATACCAAAAGATTAGTTTTCATTGGTCTATCTAAAATAACCAGAAAAAAAGGTTTACAATGCAATTGACGTAGGCCACAAGTATTTAAAGGTAACATTTACCATGACACTGAATCTTAATCATAATGATGTATCTACCATTTTATGCAGGTTTTTCCACTGCATTAGTGTACTGACCACAATCGTAACATCTCGCCCTTTCCATAGCGAAAACATACTCGGAGGTATGCGTATGACTAATTCAAATTTTGAGCAGTTTTGTGATACAGGTTGCTGTAATAGGGCAAAAATATAGATCGAAGTGCAACGAAGGATATTTTCTTTTTTAAGCAAATTATGGATAAATTAAAGAGTATGAAACAGAAAAGGCTTTTTCAGATGTAAACAAATACGATAGCACTCAAAGAATTTGCGAAGAAAGCAGTAGGTTTTGGGTTGCGATTTTCATGTACAACTATATGGGAACTATGATGAATCGCTGTTTTTCCTACGGGCCATGGAAAGAGTGCCATACTTCAAACATTACCGTACCTGATTCAGAGGAATTTTCAGCTCGACAGGCCCATGATCGTACAGCTCTGAGTACTATTATCCAGGCATAGCATATTGTAATTAACTTGCTTAATAGTGTGTAATTTATATAATTTCGTCAAAATAAATCTAGTAAAGTTTATCAAAGTTTCTACTTCCGGTTTCCCGATTCGATGTTTTCAACGCAGGTTAGCCACATAATATAAAGAAGCATCAAGTCGTAAGTTTAAATAGCTTATTTTGTCATATTTCATTGATTTAATTCATTAATCCGATTAAAATGCTTAAATCACGGTCATTTAGTCTCTCGTATAAGCTGACACCCCTTTGACTATTCTTATTTAACGGAAATAGTTTCGCACTGGAAGATTCTATGTTTTGTCGGTCACGTGACTTGTAGACTATATAAGGCGGATACGCTCAGATTTTTAGTCCGTCTGTTGTCAGCTGTCATCAGGGTATGATCTCAGATAGAACAAGTATACCTTCGTTGATTGTTAGGCTTTAGTATCTCGATGCAAGTTCTGTCTCCTGAGTAGTCACCTAGCATTGTTAGGGGCGAAAAGATTCAGAACATTCTTGATACCATGGGTTCTGATACACCCTGTAATATGGGTTTGTGAGCTCATTTAGCATCAATATCGTTTGCTTGTCTGTCGGTACATAGATTGTTACATGGGTAGGGCTTGATCATCCTAGGATATTTTTTTTTTATCAGTTACATGTATTAATATTAAGGTGGCCCGAGACATCATTTTAAGGTGGTTTTCATCTCTTTAATTTTGCATAGCCCAGGCAGGGTTAATTGTAGGGTTTCATGACCGGATTTAGAGTTTTATATTTATTTAAAACCAATCTTTGTTGATTATATTGTTTGATCCCCGTGATTTTTGTGTCACCATAATCATTTTTATTGAATCATTGGTCTCTAATCATCGGCTAGATAAGCCTAAGGAAAATTAAGTATATGTACATATTTAGAGATAGTTAGCCCCGATACACGTTACAATATATTGAGAAATCTTTATATTATAATGTTACATCACTGTATAGGTATTCAATAATGTTCATCATATTATCAAGAAATAATTTCGCATGTCCAGAGGATCGAATCTGTGACCCAGAGATTGGTAGTATGTACTGGGCTCTAAACACTGACCAATGGTATTCGGCATTAGCTTTTAGTATGTTAAAAGTCACTACGGTAGTGCAGACGGTTGAAAGTTTGAAAGTAGCCACCATTTGTTATTGGCTCCATGATCAATCCCAGGCTGTGAAATGCCAAGTTCGTAAAATGGTAGTGGTATCGCTCCCTTGCTTACTTTAAGTTTATTTTGGTAGTTCTGGTCGGCAGCTTAATGTAACTGGGTGTGGTGTCATGTCATGTGTTCACAAAATGCTATCGTAGTTAGTGAGTTGAAGGCAGAACTACATCTGCTTCAAGAAGACACCGTTTCTGGATGATCGAAAGATTATTGGTGGGACGTTCAACAAATAAAAGAAGAAAAAAATAAATGACACCATGAAATATGAATGATGTCAAACACTGTTTAGCTTGGTTTTCGTGCAATTTACACATTTTCATGATTACTTTTGTTATTCATAGCGAACTGCATGTCTTGCAATTCCAATTTGACCATAAGAACAAATGACCACAAGACACAATGCCCATTATCCAAATCCAAATACTTATTTAATAATCATCTGTGAACAAGCTGCTTTAAATTCAGCACAATCTTTTTAGGAACATCATGTTCACATTTAATCATCATTGGTAATATTTGAATATATCATTCATATTTGGTTTGACCAAGTTTTGTTGTTTTTAGCAGATATCAAAAAATGCAAATTCGACATCTGTGTTCAAATCATTTTAAATGTCACTTTGTTCTCTTTTTTTAAGGGCAGTGATTTCAGGAAAACGTTCCAAGAACTTTGCAAACTGACCACAATTTATCCGGCAGGCCCCATCTTGCAATTGCAGTCAATGCTATACCTTTCGCACAGGAATGTTGTTCCAACTACAGGAATTATTAGTAATACATACATGTACATCATCACCATCACCAACATCCCATTGCCATACATTCGATGGGAAGGTTTCTATGTATCTCTGACAATGGACATAATAAGTATGATTATTCTGAATTTGCTGCTTTTCTGTCCCTTTTCTTTTGTTGATTCTGCAAATCAAAAAAATGATCAAACTCTGGTTTACAATTTTTTAATGTTATTGCATCTTTGTCATTTTACTTCAAAGTATTTTAAAAAAAGCAAGTCGGTTTCTCTGCAAGGGCCTGAAGATTGATTCTGGATCAACAGATTTTTCTGTAAGTGCCTGGACCATATGTTGCTGATATTTCTTTCTTGTGTTACCAGAAAATCAAGCTTGTTACTTGTGGAGAAATTCTGACTTTTGTTAACCCTTTCCCTCATATAGACTCATTTTAAACCCTTTCCCTCATATAGACTCATTTTGACGCACTCAGTAGGTACCACATAAAGCCTGATCTGTAGAAAACCACAGTTAAACCTTACCAAATTAAATTATAAAGTCCTCATTTCCAGACCACTGAGGAGCAGCGAACAGCATAAAACCTGATCAGCCTGCGAGTTACTCGCAGGCTGATCTGGTTTTATGTTGTTCGCATAGGTCTTTTCATGGTTTCCTCCATGAGGGAAAGGGTTAATAAACTAGGAAAGCCAGTAAGTGTTAAATATACCAAATATTGCGAACAATGCTTATGAAAACAAAGTAGAAGATAACTATCGAAACTTTATATGTTAATGAATTGTATGTAAAATTCTAACCTAGAGAATAATATAACATAATAGATTAGTTCTAAATTAATTTAGCATTCCTTTATGTCTGTATGTGTATTTCTTTCTGGAAATTGAGAAAAAAAAATGGCCCACAATATTTTTTTTGCTACATGGGTCAGTATTAAGAAATCAAGAATACCAATCATTTTTTTCTCTTCCTTAGAGCATATAAAATGTCTGTTACATTAACACATGGAATAGCCTCTGATAAACATTTGTCTCCCACCACTGATCCAAAAGAAGAAAGTGAGCCAGTTGTTTGCTGGTACTTATGATTACACAGAGAGGCTCTCCATACCAACCAACAAACCTTATCTGGTTCTGAAAAATAGAGAAATGAAGAATAAATGAGGCAGCACATCCAATTTGAATACAACGGCTGCTGTATCAATGATAGTATGTCTAACACCAGTTCCTGTTGAAGGGCACAGTATTGCTGAGCAAAGTTGTAAATTTAATTCGTATGTAATGAACTGTAGACTAGAGGTTTGACACAATAAGAAATTAGATATGAATTTCATGTGTGTGTGTGTGTGTGGCTTTTTGTTGTTGTTATCGTCATCGTTATCTGCGGATGATTTACATACTTCGGCATGTAGCTGATTAATACCAGTTGCTGAAAATATTGATATGAGAAAAACAAAAATACAAATAACAATAAATTTTATTGGAATCGGTTATTTTGACTTCATTTGTTCTTCCTTTCTAACATATTTATAGACTGATTATAAATCGATCACATAATTAGAAATGTCCATTAAAAACAACACACACACACACACACACCAAAGTAAACTTACAAATGAAATATTGCACCAATGTCATTTGTACAGAATTAGTGTGTTTCTTTTTTCAATGTCAAGACTCAATTTTATAATTAGGAGATGGGGTTAACTATCAACTGAAAGTCAGTTGAAATATATTCAAAAGAAAACACTGCTGCATAGCGAAATAATATGGTTTAATCACCAGACAAACAGGCATCATATTACAATATTAAGGTTATATGATAAAAATGTGTTTGTTCACAGGAGTTTGAGGTTCTATCAATAAATAAATATTATAACAGTAAAGAAATGAGTCCCGTGCAGTGCAAAATAAACACAATCAAAGCACTGAGAGCACTGTCAGAAGCTAAAGTTAAAATGTGTGAATTATAAAGTAAATCCGTTTATTTTTTGTGATATGCATGTATAAAAATCATGGAAGTTAAATCTTATTAAAACATCAGGTGAAATAGATTATTTTATTTAGTAGTTTCAGTCAAATTAAACAAAAATGGATAAGAAATGGTGGTTCTTAGTATTGATCCACTCAATACCTTTAATACTTCATAAATTTGCTGCAGACAGATATAATTTTAATAGAAAAGCAAGAAAAAGGGACAATATAAAATTATTGTTCTTTGTCACTTCACATCCTTCCCATGTGTAAAGAATGATATCCATGCCTCAATATTTGTTTTAAGATATGTTCTAGAAAAACATAATTTCACCATACAAATAAGTAATAGAGATGAAGCAAGGTAGAGTTATTGTTCTTGGTAAGTAAAGTTTGACCATAGTATAAAGTAAAAACTCAATTTCTAAACAGGTAATGCGGGAAAATTTGCAATACCGTTCATGGCGTCAGTTTGATTTCTGACGTCAGAAATATAAACAAACGATGCATTACCTGCTGACTGTTACAAAATTGCGTCTTGATCATAAACAGCCATCAAATTTTGTGCTCTGAATGAAATTTCCAAGACTAAAATTATCAAAATGATACGTAATGCCTGTAGTGAAACTGCTGAGAGAAAACTACGTCGTCGCATGACGCCCCGTCTAAAAGTTGCTTGACAGAGATCGGCGCATTGCCGTTCCTGAAATTATATACAGAACGGACTGGAGCAACGGAACTGTCTTCCTCATAATTCATGATCAGCTAAATATATGTATATGCGACATGTATGTGCCTGTTACATGCTGACTTTAACGTCGTTTTGTGTTGGGCCAGGAATCGTTTGATGACGTTACTATTATTACAGCTGTACGGCGTGTATACAAGCGATTCATGTGAAATTTTGTAATTTATCTGTTTTTCATTAAATTTTACTGGTCTGATTATTCAGATATTTAGTTCATATTATGAATAAATGTGAGCACTTTCCGCGAACTTTGTGAACACCCCTCGTAAGAATATGAACAGAATTAGTCGAACGATCCCTGGATGTTATATATTGGTTTTAAGTTTTAAAGATTGACCAAAGATTCATTATGTTATAGGGAGAAAACGATACGACATAAACATATTTTGCCGTTTTCTCGAGGTTTAACCGTTCAAAAAAAAAACAAAAAAAAAACGGTTAAAGATATGTCTCTATTTAAAGTTTGTTGAAATGTTGTTCTAATGTTAATGAAAATAATTTTAAGAACATTATTTATAGCTTAATGCAATGTTGTTCTAATGGTATGCAGATTTTAATAATCGGACCATTTATTACAAAGTTATCGATCGGTAAGTAATGTTTGACATGAACATCTTTTTGCCGATTTTTGCCGTATTCTTGAGAATTAACTGTCTATATCTTGAAAGCCATTACAAATAGGTCTAAACATGAAGCTAATGAAATGTTGGACATCTGAAGACCTTTCTAACGGTACCTAGCTTTTTAAAATAGGTCATATCATATAAGAAAGTTACATGAAAAATAATATATGTAATTAATTAAAACAGTTCTTTCATGCACCTCTGCAGTTGGACCCAATCATTTAATTACTTTTTCTAAGAATGTATTAGTTTTTGAAAATACTTTTAGAAAATTATTTATAGCTTAATGCAATGCTGTTCTAATGGTATGCAGATTTTAATAATCAGACTATTAATTAAAAAAATATCAGTCGGGAAGAAAAAATTGACATGAACATCTCTTTACCCCCGACTTAGCCGTTTTCTTGAGGTCTCAAAGGCCGTTACAGATAGGTTTAAACATAAAGAAAGTGAAATATTGGAAATCTGAAGACCTTTCTAACGTTACCTATTTTTTTTTAAAATCAGACATCATATAAGGAAGATACATGAAAAATAATAATTAATTGAAACACTTCTTTCATGCACCTCTGCAGTTGGACCCAATCATTTAATTACTGTCTATATCTCAAAGATAGGTCTAAACATAAAGCAATTGAAATGTTGGAAAATGAAAGACCTTTGTAACGGTACTTAAGTTTTTGAAATAGGACATCATATGAGAAAGTTACATGGAAAATAAGAATTTCTGATGAAAAAAACTTTTTCCTAGTGCCTCTGCATTTGGCCCCACACATTGCCCCAACACTTATTTCTGTAACATTATAAGTAAAATGCAATGGCACTAGAACCGCAAAATTGCAAATTTCATTGTAATATTGATTATCAAAAATATACATATACGATTTTCTTCTGCGGTACTGTATATAAAAACATGGTAAAGAACGGATTCTGACATCACTTGATTACGAAAGATGTAACTTTGTACACATGCATGCTACCATCATATTCAATGCACGGTTCGATCAATCTGATATCCAATTAATACATGCTATAACGAATCATTATTAAAAGGCAACCCTAACGAAGAAATAACGCGAAATATCAACTATTTGTAGATCTCCATAAGTCTGCTCCACTACCAACATCCGGGTTTCCAGGCGTATGTTTTGTTGTTGTAGTTGAAGATTTTGAATCAAGCGATCAGATTGAACGACGTGACATTGACAACGACAGATTGTGGGAAACTGCATGCGTAGATTTTTTAAATCATCGAAATCAGAATCGCCGAAAAAACAATCCGGAAGTTGATAGTGGAGCAGACTTATAAAATGTACAAACTGTTGATATTTGGAGTCATTACTTCGTTAATCTTGTCTTTTGACAGTGATTCTATATTCCATGTGTTCATTGAATATCAGACTGATCGAACCGTGCATAAAATATAATAGGAGCACACATCTGTGCAAAGTTACGACGGTATTGTCATCCTTTTATCTGGTTAATCTCTCTCATCCCTTTCTGAGGTCTTGTGCCTCTCTTTAGACACAATCCTTGTTTTATCTCTTTCAGGTCTCAGAGCGTCCCCTGTCGAATATGTTATAGCAACATATTCATCACCTGAACTGCTTTCAGTGACGTCATTATCTTCTCTATCATCTGTTCTATCTCTGTAACACTTCTCTGTCTCAGCTGCAGCTGTACCTTTACGTTCTCCCTTTTTGTTAAAAGTGTGTTTCTTCTTAAAACTCAAAGGACATGGTTCTGGTATCAAATCTGTCTTGTCTTCATCTTTCATCTTATGCTGAGGTGATCGGTCATGAACTAATCCTACTGGCAATAGATGATTACGATGAAGCTTCTTTTCTCTTCCTGCGGGTGATCCGACTATATACATGTATACGGGGATGTCATGATTAGGTTGATCAATAACCTGGTAAATGTCTGTCTCAAATTTGCTATTTTAAATAACCTTCTTTCTGTTTCTTCCTTGCCTCTGATGTTACCTTGTTAACAATGTCATGTGTAGTTTTTAGCCTATCCCTAAGATCTTCAATATATGTTTTTGTTGTTTCGTTACAGGTTTCTAGTTCTTTCCCTGAAATAATGAATCAACTGGCAATTTTGGTTCCCGTCCAAACATTAACTCAAATGGAGACATTTTTGTTGTTTCATGAATGGTACAATTATAGGCGTTAACAATTGATGGAAGGTACTTTTGCAAATCTTTTTTCTGCACCGGATCCAAGGTTCCCAACATATCTAACAACGTGCGGTTATATCTTTCCGGGATAGCGTTCCCCATGGCGTGATATACAGTTGTTCTAGACTTTCTAATGCCCATGATGTTGCATAGTTCACGAATTATGTCTGACTCGAAATTAGCACCCTGACCTGAATGGAGTCGAATGGGAATGCCATAGTGCACAATGAAGTTATAATAGAGTGCGTCCGCTGTGGTTTTAGCTGTCTGGTTCTTGCAGGGTATTGCTAGGGCTAATTTAGTAAAATGATCAGTCACTACCAGGATGTCCTCTATTCCTCCTTTGGAAGCTTCAATGGTAAGAAAATCCATGGCTACTAATTCGAGTGAATAAGTGGTAACAACGTTTACTAGAGGTGCTCTGATGTTGGTTGAGGATTTGCGTTTAAGGCATCTCTCACATGATGTGACCCACTTTTCGATGTCCGCTGTGATACAAGGCTAATAGAATCTAGCTTGTGCTAAGGCAATTGTTCGATCACGACCTGGGTGTCCTACATCATTATGAAGTCCTTCAAGTACTTGTCTATGGTAGACCGCTGGCAATACCAACTGTTGAATCTTTTTTTCACCTTCACTGAACTCTCTGTATAATATTCCTCTAATCATCTTCAGCTGTGGAAAGATCGTTTTCATGATATGGTCCTCTTTGGTAAATTCTATATTCCTATTAGGTAGCTTTTTATCGATGGTTGCAGGCCCGGATCCAGAAATTTTCTGCTGGGGCGGGCCAAAATCCGAATGTGATAGGAGTGGTAGGGGGGTTCGGGGGCATGCTCCCCCAGAAAAAAAAAAGTTTTTAGTGTGATGGAGATGCATTCTGAAGGGTATCTGGGGATAATAGTGAAGGTTTTTGTTGTTGTTGTTGTTTTTGTTTTTAAATCCGATATATATTTTTGAAACATGAAGGCCTAGGTCCCACTGTGGAAAAAAAATCGGTGATGTGGAAATAAACATTTTTTTCTACCGATGGCTCCCGATGTTTGAGCAAAGAAAGACTGAGCAGTCCGTTGAAAAATGACAATTATTAGGCTTCGGGATTGGTCTGTTGAACATTCACTGTTGTTTCGGCTATGACACAATAGCCTTGAGTCCCGATGTTCGGAAAAGCACCGGGGGACCTCCTCCGATGATCGGCGAAGGTGCCCCGGAGTTTCACTGAGTTTGTAACATCATCGGTGGAATATCCCCGTAGATTAGGGGATCTTGCAAACCACCCTACGTGTCTCGGGGAAGATTATTGAGAGTATGAAAATTTGATGGTGGAATTAAGCGACAAAGGCCTTTTGGACCGTCTCAGTCTAAGACTGGCCAAAACAGAAACTAATTTCTGGGTGCGCTTTTCAACCCTTGCCATTTTTTTTTTTTTTTTTTTTTTTTCAAATATTATGAGATTCAACCATAAGATCGGGAATGTGTCACAGAAAGGCCGCCA
Organism: Solen grandis; assembly: GCA_021229015.1. Taxonomy (NCBI): domain Eukaryota; kingdom Metazoa; phylum Mollusca; class Bivalvia; order Adapedonta; family Solenidae; genus Solen; species Solen grandis. The sequence goes on along the minus strand of CM037790.1, from coordinate 3,345,854 downwards.
AATATCCCCGAATGCGCCCCCCCCCCCCGATACTTCGGCGAGACATCACAGACGCATCGGGGATTCATCGGAGGAAAAAAAATCGCGGAAGCTCCGTGAATGCTGACCGGAGCTTCTCTGCGGATATTTCCCCGGCTTGTTTTCCCGATAAAACATCGAGAACACATCGGGAAAATTTCAATGAATTCTTTTTGCAGTACACCCGAGGCCTCCCGATGACTCCACATGGCTCGCGACGCTATTTCCATCGGGAGTACGTATGCATCCGATCCCGAGGCAAAAAAAAAAAAATGCCAAGTGGGACCGAGCCTTAAACATTGAGCGATATAATGTTATCTTTTACCGGCGCAAAGTCATGTTATTGAATAACTGCTGTGCAATCGTATGAATTTGATTACAATTGCATTTACAGGCCCCGATCAAAAATAAATAAAATAAAAATAACGGGGGGGGGAACACTGATATTACTGAAAGGGCATTACTTTTCCCGGTTAAGAAATACGGGCTTATCTTGTATTTTCATTCACAAACTGGCATAAAATATTTAATAAGGGTTCCCTGAACCCCCACAAAAAGTGACTTGTGATCATTAGTTTTTAACTCAACAGTGTAAAAGACATTTTTTGTCAAAGACTGAGAAAAAAAATCAATTTTCACGTTAAACATAATCATTTTGTCAAAAATGTGGAAGGGAATAGGTTCGACCGTAATGATATTGGCTGTCAAATTGTCGATCTGGAAGCAGTCTTCACACAGAAATTCTCAGAAAAAAAATCAGGCGCACGTTATAGGGTAGGTGTGGGCCCCTTTTGTGTGTCATTTTTTTTTTTTGTACAGTTTTAGTTTTAGTTGAAACATTTTGGTTTTTCTAAGTGTTTAATCAGTGACAAAACAAACAATAGATGTTGATATTTAATATAAAATCTTTAATATCTGTTTTATTTTGCACATAAATTGTGTATTCTGTGCATTAGTATTCATTGACTTAAATTATCAGTAACATTGATCAATAACTGATTACCTGGATTTGATTTGAATTAGTAATCATAATCTACACATACATTGTCCCAAAATATGGCAGTTAACAATTTTCAAATTCTTTCATTTCTTAATTATATTCATAAATCTAAAATACACATATTTTATAATAATTATTATTATTTTATTCGTAAATAATAAGAAAAGTGAACATGATGATGTATAGACCTACTTTCTGTATTTATATATTGAGAGAGTTAGTTAAGAAGAATTTAACTGCTTTGTTAAAATAATACTTACAAGTTATGTAAAAATGGTATAGCTGATGACATTAAGAAACACAACCCATTTCTGATAAAGTTTAATTTACATGGCTAGCGATTGGTATGCATCTTCCCTGGAGAATAGCTTTTTAATTTTTTTTCCAAAACAAAATCGGCAATTTTTCATACCTGAAAGTTCATCAACCTGGCAGTTAAATTGCCCGCTTTTAATTCAAGATTTAAAATTTTATAGATGTAGAGAAAAGTGAATTTAAAATTTCGTTGATTAGATTTAGTCAAAGTTATTTGTTAAATCAATAATTTCTTTGGGCTCTAGTGAAAATATTTCGATAGCAATTACATTTTAATGTCCAACTTAGTTGTTGTTTTTAGTGGCTAATTTTATACTAATCGATTTTTATGCTATTTCCTAAACATCACCTGTCTAGAATAGTTTTACTGATATAAAGTTTTTGTAATTGCCTATTTTTCTTCAATCATTAGATCGCTCGGCAGACGAGATGTCCTTAGGTATCACTCGACAATAGCCTGTGAATCAGTGAAGGTGTCAATCAATTTGCATACACATGCTTATCACTAAGTCATGGATGACTGCCGATTCGGATTACCTACACATTAACAGCAGGGGGCTATAAGACAATAGGAGTCTGGCTGGTCAGGTGGTTATCTCCAGTATGTTCAGTATGGGGGCCAACGATGGGGATTTCCTCTAGACAGCTCGAACATTATGTAATCAATGGATTTTATAGCTAGAAAAAAATGTATAACCAGGGCAGCTGGGGGGCCAAGGCCCCCTCGGCCCCCGGTGAATCGGGCCTGGGTTGCTCTAACCCATTTTCCTAAGATGGCGTCATCTCTTTGACTTGCTCTCAACTTTCTCATTTCTACTTGAGCTAAAGGCTGACCAGGACAATTGTTATATCAACTACATTGATAGATGCTGACAAAGTTTCGACATACGGAGGTTTTTGGATGTTACTACAAATAGTTTTAATTGTACTGTCATCAATTCTTATATTTGTTTCTTCATCTTGTGTAACTTTTTCAAAAGGATATCTGGACATTCCATCAGCATCTGCATTTTTAAGTCCTGAACGATAAATAATGTCAAAAAAATCAAAAGAACCAAGTGCTGAGACCCAACGCTGACCCGGGGGAATCCAACTTTGCTGTTGACAAGCAAGATGTGTGTAAGCGGGTTGTTATCTGTTTTCT
>CM037790.1:3293277-3343277 GCA_021229015.1 Solen grandis | reverse complement strand
TGGTAGTTTTGGTCACGTGTGATAAAAATAAACTTGAACCGAATTTGGACTAGATTAAGACTCACTAAGTTTGTGTGGTTTTAAAAAGTATCTTGCGTATATATCGAGGATTGACCGCGAAACTGTTCTATATCCTTCTTTTTTCTAAATACACTTAAAACAGTTTTGCGGTCAGCCCTCAATATGTATCACTGATGAAACATAAGTGTATATTTCAAATATAAAGTGATTACGATTTAAAGTGTTTGTTTACTTTGGATTTACATACCACCGACAGTATTTCAGCCAAGTGTAGACTTTTGTCAACATGGGACATCAAGAAGACACGTGGCATAAGGGAAATGTACCAGTATTAGTTTTAACTTGATGACCGTTGTATATTGCTATAGAACTTATTTTCAATTACACAACTGGATTCCATTCAGATTCTTTACCACATTTATCTAGAGAATACAAGCATTGAAGAATGTACATACATGTATATCATTTTTTTTTAAATTGTGTATGGGAGCAATAATATTACATTGAGCAACATTTCTCATTTGCCTTCCACACTGAAAACTGTTGCACAATAGCAATGTATATAAAGTTTATCAATACCTTTGCATTTACTCAATGGGTAACAAACATAGAGCGAACATATAGTGTTCAGGGCAGTATAAACACAATATCATGGTCGAAAAGAAATGCCACTTAAGATCGAAAATATATTAACGACAACTGTATATTGCATCGAATAACAGAAACCCGAACGTAGAAAAATAACATTTACCTCTTTTTATGTTTACTATCCAAGAAATAGGAGATCGTTTTAGGTGTCATAATTAATTAGACAATGAAAGCATCGGTCAAATACACATGCCTATGATATCTGAAGGTGAACTGAACAGTAAGATGGATCCATATTTGTGTATTACACATCTTTTTGTTTATACGCTAAAGTTTTGTCTCGGCCTGGATGATTCAACAAGCTTTAGGTTATGACTTGATACATTCTCATTTAATAATTAAGTGCATTAAATCTATATTACGTATAGGCGCATTTGATACATGTAACCTGTTTAAGAACTGCATAAATACGTTTACATATATTTATAAACGGCCATTGCAGTACTACTAAATCGTTTACCTTCGTGTTTTGAAATATGTCTTTGTCATGAATATTCATTTAAAAATACACATGTATATTTGACGCATATGTTTGTGTGCCCAAATAGTGCAGTGATTAAGGGACTGGTTTTTCACTAATATTCGATCACAAGTGTGTTCGACGATGTATGAAAAGCACCCGTTCGAACAGGTGGATTTCTTTCAGGTACTCCTGTTTCCTGCCACACCAATGTCCACACTGACGCTAGAGAAGCAATGAGATTATTCCCACACCCAATCATAAAAGCATTAACTGTAAAGTTATAAGGAAACTTTATTGCCAAAAGGAAAATAGAATCAACTGAGTGACAGACTTATATATACAAATCATTACCAAACTATGACATCCGTTAGTGGGCATAATGTGTTGTCAACGAGAAATAACTAGTCTATCTTGAATTGACCAAATAAAAGCATCACCCCATGGCCACCGGGACCAGTATATCAGTGTTACTCCAGACAATAAATTACCTAGCAACGATTTGAAAATGTGCAAAAATCAATTTAAGTCAATCAAACACGTTAAGGAAATTTAAAGTTGAGACCCAGCCTCATATACACTCTGACTACACCAGAATGCATCATACAGCAGCAGATAACCCCTAATATCCACGTGCACAGTAGTGTAACATAGTGTTAATTCATTGCAACTTTATAACACTTCTTTAATTTCATTAAATGTAATAATTGAGATGTTTAGATAAAGGCCATGATCATTTTTACCATAATTATAATATTGGTAGTTATTGACTGGGTGTTGTCCATGTGACGATGACACCGTGGTCCGATGGACTGTAAATCCTTTTCACTTTCTGGAACGCTATTTCTTTTATTATTTTTGAGTTTCACTTAATCTACATCTGTATATTTGTGTTATGACTTTAAATAAAAGAAAACACAATTGTCCAATTGTTAATACATGTCTAATGAAAGGAAAAAGAATCTCAGGGTAACAAAATGTGCTTTTAAGCTCAGTAGCCGGAATGAAGATTACGGGACTGTTGGTAAGCACACGTGGCTAGATACCTTCATTTTAAGGAGGCAATTCTTAAAACATTATTTGTGTCTTAATTTTCATTTACATTAGCATATTTGAAAACACCAGCTCAACGTGAAAGTGTACATTTTTTCCTTTTTAAGCATTATAGTATATGTCAGATACATGTATATAATGTTTATACAATTTAAGGACATGATGACAAATAAGTAAAAAATATATAACAAGAACAATAACAGCAAATGATATAAAACAAATGTCGATTTTGCAACTACAGGTTATGTGCATTTGTGTACTTTTTTAACATATTTATGAGTAAAATGGTTTAATATCTTAAAATCTCAAATTCACAGAAAAACAGACCTTGTGACTTTTGAGTTGAGGAAATCTAAATTTGAGATTTTCCAATTTGTACATTTACATATCGATATACAAAAAAATCTAGGTTTTACATAATTTTATCAAATACTGATTGAATCATTGTTGGAACAAGTGAAATCATATTTCAAAAGAAATTTTAAAAGGAAATATAGTACATATACATTGAATGTTTTACTTATTCAATGTATGACAATATTCAAGGCAGGAAGGCAGGTTGGTTTTTAAAATGATTTATTTAAGGGATTTCCAGCGTACAACATGTGATTTAGCAGCCGTTTATATGTTTCTGCATTAAGAGTTATAACAAAGAAGATTGTAGCACAAATCAACAAATCAACAAACACGGAAACAATAAAAGTATATTTCCTTATCTATATGCTAATATCTTTACTGGACATTTCTCACGTTTGATACAGTAACTGATTTCGTCAAAATAACCGCAAAAATATAAATATTCAATAATACGAGTGAGTATAATATCAGATGTCTTATATCAATATTGTAATATCATTGTTTGACACTGATTTCGTCGAAATGTCCGTATGGTGTATTTACTTTTTTCATTTCATCTCTTTTAGTAACCAAACTTTTGCGGTTTATACCAATCTTTCTTGACAGTTTCTGCATTGGATCAGTATCTCGCGGCTGGGGTGGCCAAGAAAGAATACATGTATTGCCAAATTGGGGATCTTAAAGATATGAAGTCAACATGCATGTTTTATTATCATAATTATTGTAAGAATTAAACATTTCGAACACAATTACGCTTAAAAGATTTATCTTCTCGTATAAGGTCATAAATAATTGATTCTTTTAGAGTATGCTTAAAAATGTACAGGTTTTGTAACGCACATGTCAATGCAATCGCCAGCATATCTGACAGTGTCATAATAACGTATTGAAATAACACAAGTTATATACAAATGAAGACAAAACGGTTCCGACATTTGAGTGTACACATTTCTTTCGCCTTTATCCATACTTAAACCGGAAAAAACAATCGGTAATGAGGTATTTTCCAAATGATATCTATATAATATTGTTGAAAAAAGAAAATGTAGATCCACTGCCCGACGCTATAAAAAAATAATATAAAGCTATTAATATGTCAAATCACTGCATTATAAAACACACTGAGTTGAACGAAAGCAGACAGTATACAGGGCCTATTTACGCCATATATGTACATGTTTAGTTATTGTTTAACATTAACGCAACATAAATAAAAAAGAGTTTTAAATATGACTGTTTTTTTAATCGGATTTAGAGACAAACAATCATTCTGGAGATTATCGTACTCATTAAGTGTTATCTTGAATTTTTATACAGCACATATCAATTTCTTCTCAGTTGGATATATATGAAGTCAATATTTCACATTATCGTTTACCCCACCACCCTTCGACTCCTCCAGTATGAATGCTGGGTCCAAAATGAAAACGGAGACTGAGTTGTTGTTGTTGGTGTTGGTGTTGTCGGTGGCGGCGTCTCTGGTGGTGTCATGCTTGTGGTAGGTTTTGTTGTTGAGAATGTCGCCCGGAATCCATCACCAGTAAAGTAGTCCTCGAAACTCCTTTGCTTTTCTGACGTCTGACGGCTGAATATTGAGAGATAAAAGAGTCGTTTTCCTATTGAATATTAGATGAGCCTTATCGAGTTCGTGGTTAACTGTATCCACGAATATAAATCCCCGAGCAAATTTACTATTTAGTTGACCTCGCGCATTAGAACATGCACCAACAAATATAACTACCTACAAAAACTGGCTATTTAATTGATCTCGTATTTAAAATTAAAAATAATCCGCGGATTTATGTACCAACGAAGTTCACTTTATTGCAGACTCCAGAAAATTAGATGTCAACAAAATAAAAATAAATATGATTTTAATTATATCCATAACATTTCTTAAGGTTTGCTTTTGGTATTTGGGTTGGAAGCGATTTTTAAGTTAAACCAAAATATATGTTTGGTTTTATAATCATGTCCAAACATATATATACCAACATAACTTCACCTTAAAGTTTTAATAACAAAAAGCCAAAGAGAAGAGAGTGTTATATATATTACGTTATGATATGTTGAGAACATGTAACTAAATACGCCACCACGAATTATGCATGCTTTTTCATGTTCCTTTGCTATAGGCAGCAGCGAAGTTGTATTACATATTACGTAGAAGTAATAAAATGGTTCAATCACTGACTTACCTCTTTTGTGTTTGCCTAATAAACATAATTATCTGTGTTAGTGTGAATACACACAGTCGGTTTCCCTTATAATATAGTCCTAGGTGGTATACCATAATGTGGAATACCATGATATCATAAACCATGGTGTGAATTTCTATGAGGAAAGCGAATAAAATAATTATACCTACTTACTGTGAATCCATTATAGTAATGTTAGGAAAAAGAGATTCGTTCAGTGATTTATCACAGAATATTACATGGATTTAATTCTGATGTGCAGTATACTAACAACAAAGACAGGGAGCATAAATGATTAAGTATAAATCATCTGAGTGCAAAAACGTGCGTTATTCTTCGATAAATCACGCAAAAAGAAACTGTTAACAAGACTGCAATGTTTTAAAGGAATACAAATGTGTTAGGTAAATTTATATATTTATTTTACTTTATGAGTTAAGTGACACAATGATTGTGCCATTTTTGAATCAGTTATATATCGCGCAACGTCGTGCTCCTTCTGTGTTTAATAACATTAATACATGTGAAGACTGTCGCTCTCTTGCGAGAATTTCATTAAAGAATCCAGATTTTGCGAATGTGCATAAGCAATATATGCTCTATGAAACACAATGTTCTGTGGAGTAAACAGAATACTAAAAAAAATAGATAGAGATTCAGTTGACGAATTGTGTGAGAGAATTGAAAGCGATACTTCCGTAACGTGTTTTACCTTTTTACTCTGAACAGTTCTTTCTTTAGCCGATCAATAAGAACAGCCCTTGACAGAAATTCGTCCTCATCATCACTGTCTTCTGCCTCCTGCTCCCGCCGTGTTAAAGTCTGCTGCAGGTAGTCCTTCACTCTCTCCTCCAACAAACTTTCCCTGGCCTGACTGATTGCCTTCAGCAGTGGATTGTCTCCCTGGATACCACCTATTACGTAGTGTGTGAAAATATCGGATCTTATTAAATAAAGTATTAATATATTTATAGTAAATCTAGTTAAGTTACAGGTGTTTGTAATCTTTCCTGTTACAGCTTGTTTCAAAACACATAACGCGTATTTACTTGTCTAACAAGTATATAAGGAAATTCTTCTGATGTACTTTAAAATTTATTTTTGAAAAGGGATCCTATTTTTGATGCTATAGTTTACGCGGTTCATTTTGATATTTTTTCTTAATAAAAAAACAGAAGATAACAAAAATTAATTAAAATAGATAAAAATACCATGCCTGTGTTGTGTGTTTTAATTTTTAGTATCTACTTTTCCCACCCTTTCCGTGTACGTAGATTTTTCTCCTCTAAATAAAGTAAGAATCTCATTCAAACCATGCCTGCAAAACTACAGTAAAATCACAAAAATTGAGAAGCGGAGGAGAAATATAAAGACATCAGAAAATCGTGGTCGTAGGACAACCGAGAATACCTGGTTTTCTGTGTACTTTGATTCTGTATAATTAAACTTATGCAAGGACTGTAATCATATTTTGGTAACCATTGTATCCGGGCAATCGGTCGTCTGATGTTACCATTTTACTGTATTTGGGGTGGCCACAATCGGTTATGACTTTGTATTATGACTTGACTATTGACAATTTGAGTTTACCGTCGCTTCGACAGTATTTCAGTCATATAGCGACGTCCAGCTAATTACAGGTGGAGAGAGACCCCGAATGCACGGAGGCATCCGAGTAGAACCACCGACCCACCGCAAGCCAGCTAGAAGGCTTCCTCACATGAAAATCCGAATGACACTGCCGGGATTCGAACCCACGGCGGTGAGGACTTTGTATTATGAACATATTGTCATATATATAGATTCTTCAATGTCAGTTGTTTGAATTGGAAATATTTTCATAATATATAGAAATTCAATAACATTACTATAGTGTATATGTGATTATATATTCATTTTGGTTATTTCAAGTAAGAATAAAATAACTGTAATAATTAAACCATTGAACAGGAAATGTCAAATTCTCTGATAATCATAAATCTACTTATCTACTTGGCCTGTCGCAATCTCTCATAGTAACATATACAGAAGACTGGCTTGATTGCAACTAACTTTACATAGCATTAGCAAAACTTAGAAATTTTAACAAATTAAAGTCATTCTAACACTCAAATTGTTTATTTCTTTATACATAACATTATTATAATTATTAATGTCATACCATATAATCTTTGCCGTATGCTTAAATATTTTGTAAAACAAAAATGGCCAAATACGCCTCTACCTTATTCAAATATTTTTGTTTTACTTTGCGCTATCTAATGTTGGTGGAATTCGAGCCTGATCTGTTAATGTAGTAGGTGAACTTGACTTCATACATGAATTTATAAACTAACTGGATAAAAAAGTTCACTTTCCCCTAATATATATAGCCTGCCTAGTATGCAATTTTTAAAACTAAATATTTACCTGTGTTTTGGGTGAAATATCCAACATACACAAATAGACAGGTCCAAATTAAAACACCTGTAGGTATCATAATGGGTAAATCAAAATCTCTTTTAGATGTCAAACATATAGTTTATCCCTGAACCTTAACACGCGGAATGATATTGGTAATTGTATGCATACCTATTTGGTATAATACGCTTTTTATTGTTTACGCTTCATTTAATCTACGTATGTATATCAGGGTAAAACCACTACACTTGTTTTATAGAGTGATACGGGTGTGTGTTTAGTCCTGTCAAACTATTGATTCATAAGTTAGCCACTGGAACGCAAATTTAAAGGCGAATACGAACAGCAGTACGGTATCAGTTTCGATGTCTGTACACGAGCTGTAACTCAAACGTTTATTATCCCCCGCCGAAAAGCGGCGGGGGATATAGTAATAGTCTCCGTCCGTCCGTCCGTCCGTCCGTCCGTCCGACATTTTTGTCCGGAGCATAACTCAAAAAGTATTTGAGGTATCAACTTGATACTTTATAGGTGAATAGACCTCATTGAGGAGGAGTGCAGTGCACAAGAATGATAACTCTTCCTTTCATAATTTTTGAGTTATTGCCCTTTGTTATTTTTTAGACTTAATTTTTGTCCGGAGCATAACTCAAAAAGTATTTGATGTATTAACTTGATACTTCATAGGTGGATAGATCTCATTGAGTAGGAGTGCAGTGCACAAGAATGATAACTCTACCTTTCATAATTTTTGAGTTATTGCCCTTTGTTATTTTTCAGACATAATTTTTGTCCAGAGCATTACTCAAAAAGTATTTGAGGTATCAACTTAATACTTCATAGGTGAATAGATTTCATAGAGGAGGAATGCAGTGCATAAGAATGATAACTCTACCTTGCATGATTTTTAGTTATTGCCCTTTTTTTTTAGATTTACTTTTTGTCCAGAGCATAATTTAAAAAAAGAATTTGAGGTATCAACTTGAAACTTCATAGGTGAATAGATCTCAATGAGGAAGAGTGCAGTGCACAAGAATGATAACTCTACCTTTCATAATGTTTTGGTTATTGCATTTTTGTTATTTTTCAGGCTTAATTTTTATCACAGTGACCTTGACATTTTACCTGTAGACCTCAAAATAGAGGAATTCATAGGTCTTCACTTGGGTTTCATATCTATAAACACTTTAAACATCAGTCTTCATTACCAGAAATTTTCTTTAAAAAATGAAATATTCTACTCTCCAACACATCTTCTAAAGAGCAAGCTTTCGGCGGGGGATGGCCATGTCAACATGGCTCTTGTTTTATATAAATTTCACCCCCCTAAAAATCAATTAATGCTAAAAAATGACACGTTCCAGTAAAATGAGATTTTATGACGTCATGGTCTAAAGGTAACGTGACTGTGGATAAAAAATTTGTGGGTTCGATCACCATTTGATGGTGACTTTTCCATGATCTGATACAAGGTACTGGCCCAAACAAAAATAAACAAAAGAAAGAAAACAACAACAAACAAACAAAAGCGTCGAAAGGGATTAGAATAAGTTGTAAGAACATGTTTCTCACAACTATTCTTTTATTGGATTTAATATAATCAACATACTTTCATTAGATCTAATAGGTTGTAACTTAATTTGGAATACAGAACACAAAATATTTTTTTACTGAATGGAATGAAGACATGTTATTTGACATACTTACTCCACTAATGACATTAGTTATTTGACATACTTACTCCACTAATGACATTAGTTATTTGACATCTAACCCCTTTACGGGGGGTGCAAAAGGTGCTTGACCTGTTTGAATTTAGACAGTCTTGAAAGTTGTTCTGAAGTTAAGTGTTCAATATGCATCAGCAACCTTAAACAAGTTTCAAACAAAATAAAGGTTATTCTAAAAAAGTTCGGCTGCCTCTGCCTTTGCCTCTACCCCTCTGCGGAATGATAAAGACGATGCCGTTCTTCAAAAACTCAAATTAACAGTTGGTAATAGAGCAGGAGGCAACCTTTAGCACTTGGTGATTACGGTCACGAATGTTAATATAAAGTTGAATCAAATTTGAATCAGATTAAAATTCACTAAGTATGTGTTGAGTTTCAAATATATTGAGTATATATGTATCACTGCTGAAACATAGAGTTTATATTTCAAATATTTAGTGATTATAATATAAAGTGTTTGTTTACTTGGGATTAACATTCTAGTATTTTAGTCATTTGCAGACTTTTGTCTACATAGGACAGGTATAGTACCACCGCAATATGGCATCAAGCTGCAGACACGTGGTGTAACATTACATCTTAACATCGCCATATGACTGAAATACTGTCGAGGCGACGGTGAACTAAAAAAATAAATCAGTCAATCAAAAATCAGTTAAAACATATAAACCTGACACAGGACCAAACAGTTCTGAACTACCAAACACAAGGGAAATGTACCAGTATCAGTTTTAACTTAATGACGTTGAAATGTCAATCTTGAACTTATTTTCAATTTATTAAATGAATTCATTAAGAATTCCTTCTAAAATTTACCCCGAAAAAACAAGCATTGAAGAATGTACATATATCGTTATTTGAACATTGAGTAATGACAGCAAAAATATTTACATTGAAACATTCTCATTTGCCGTTTACACAGAAAAATGTTGACCAATGGCAATACCTCTCGGTTTGAGTTTCATAAAAATTAAGTTTCAATCCGTGCTAGGTTTCTAAATACATGTACATTAAACATGAAAATTAAGATAATATGACGAGACCTATTAGAACAAAAAGTTTAGTTTTCTTTTCATCAATCCCATAAATGGAACAGCTGACTAATACCGATCACAGAAACTCATCCTGAGCACAAGTGCTCAGGTGATCTTACGCTGAAAAAGTTCACTAAGTCTAACACTTTTCCATTATATCATTTGACATCAGAGAAAGGTCTATTTACGGTTCACTTAGTTTTTTGTGTCAATAATTGTTGGATTAAGAATGTAACCTGAATAGATTCAGCTGCACAGTTCATTCCATCATAATGTGAAGAACTGTTGTGTATCCATATTCTTATTAAATAAAAAATAAACCATACCTATTTTGGAAACTGATGTTTAAGTGCATTTATCCTACCTCCTAACTTGGATAATTTATGTGTGAACTCCTAACTTTAGAGTATTAAATTACAAAGGTTCATTCGCTATTTTACTACATGTATATAGTTCTTAAAATGTGAAAACAAATTTATTGATCTATGCTAGAAATTCGAAGTTGAGCGTTCGAATGTGAATCATACTACACTTTTTTGAATATAGACGTTAGAAGATGAAGATATTAGTTTGAACATAGATATTTTCATCAAGAAATTGGGAAATAGAGTATTCCCTTCCATGCATATTTGCGTAGAATTGATGAAGCGACGTCATGGTAAGCGTGTTACAACTTGGCATTTAACTCTGACATCATATAAAAATACTTATAAATGTTACACATTTTGGCATATTTTAGGAAACATGTATTTAATACAGACATGAATGGATTTACTCAGTGGGAAACATACGTGTACATATAGTGAACATACAGTGTTCAGAACGGTACAGACACACATGCATTGTCGTTAAGAAATGATACCTAAGCTTGAAGATATAATTACAACTGTCAATTGCAGCGAATAAGCGTAACCCGAACGTAGAACAAATGATATTTACCTGTTTTTATGTTAAATATTCAAGATGCAAAAACAATCACGACCATAGAAGAACATGTTAGATTCCATGATAATTTGAAAATGACTACACCGGTCAATCACGTGTTTGCCTATGATATCTGAAGGTGTACTAAACGGTAAGATAGGTCAATATTTGTGTATTACATGTCTAATTGTTTATGTGGTCAAGTTTAGTCTCAGCCTCCGTGATTCTACAAGCCTTAGGGTATTGATCGATGCAGTCTAATGAAACATAATGGGGTTATGTGGTGATATGTACTGTTTTAAGTACATTTAATCTATATACGTATAGGCGCACTTGACACGTGTAAAATGTTTAACAGTCTCAAAACACACACATATATATATAAACGGGCCATTGCAGTATTTGTCATGAATATTCGATTAGAGATGACTATTTTTATATCTGACGCAGATGTTTTGTGTCCGAAAAGTGTAGTGATTAAGGGATAGGCTTTTCACCGATGTTACGCGGGTTCGATCCAAAGTCGGTCCAAAAATGAAAACACCCGTTCGGACAGGTGGATATTCCCCGGGTACACTGGTCTCCTACCACGTCAAGGTCCACACTGACTTTACCATCGGAGGCAGTGAGATGTTTTTAGCAACATTAATTGTCGTACCAACGCTAAATGTCGCACTTTATGCTATATGTCGCAAGGCTGACGCTAAATGTCGCAACCAACGCTAAATGTGTCAAAACCTCTTGACGTTATATGTCGCATCTGTGACGACAATGTCGCAAAAAATTGCACTGCTGCTATTTGTCGCAACATTAACGCTAAATGTCGAACCCCTTTATGAGCACTCTTTTGTAGTATTACTGACCTGGTTTAAGCTCCCGTCGCATCCCGTAGCAGTGAGCTAGGGGTCAACGGGATGAACCGGGCACGACCGTAAAGGCCCAGTCTTTACTTTGCCAGTTTGAGATATAGAAATTGTTTGTTCTGATTGGATATCGAGGGGTGAGAGCGAAACTAGGCTTAGTGCTTATATAAATATATGCACTTAGCCTAGTTTCGCTTTCAGCCCTCGATATAGACTTTAATGTTATATATATTCTATACCTCCGAAAAGCAAGCACATTTTTAAATTAGATCATGGAAACAACAACAACAACGGTGGTGATGGAATAAATAGTTTTGCACGATAAAGCACAATAAAAGACAATCTTTTTGATTTCGTTCTTAGAAAATGAATACCCACAAGGCTAATATTACGTTCACAAACAAACAAAAAAAGTTTGAAGTTTTCTTTTATGCTTTTTTTTTTTTTTTTTTTTTTTGCTGTTCATCGATAATGGAGTGAAATAATGGATACGATGTTGACAATCTTATTTCAGCAAAAAAAAAAAAAAAAAATAAGAAAAAAGAATACAAATACGTATATAGTGATTTCAATTAAAATTAGGGAAACATAGCAAATTTTCTTTCACCACAGCAGACCGGTGACAGTGGTGATTTGAAATATATCACTCACTGCACGTGCGGTGACGGTATGAAATATACTCATGATAACTGATAAATCTAAGTACATGTACTTCATTGGTTTACATGATTACAAATTGATGTATCCCAGAATCCGGCGTACAACCCTAGCAACACCGTGGGCAACCAAAATGTTTTAGTATCGAGCCGTCAAGAACGATTACCCTTTTTGACATGCCAAAAAATTAGGATTTTTTTTCACGGAAATAATTTTTGATTCTGAAATCACAATTAGTTTATCTGCTACGTCACCAATTTATGCACTTTTGATTCGTTAACGGAGGCATACGGAGTTTCTATGGAAAATTGACGAGGATATGCGGAATATGCATATTTGGTTTATTTTTGTAAACAATTGAATGCACTTTAGTAAAAGGTTCTTTCTTGTTTATTATGCATTGTAGTAACGTTGTCGTCAATGAGTATCTACAGATTGCATCGCGTAACAAATCTGTAGCACACACTTTGCTTTTCTATCCGAAGAATATTATATTATATACTGCTTTTGGAAGCATAGTGAGCCTTTATTGTTTATTGCTGACTTACCGTCTTAGGCCAAAGTATTTTATTAGTTTTAACATGTTTAGATTTTATTCTACATCAATTTGTGAACAGAAGGATGATTTGAAATAATGTGTATTTACTCAATATTAAAGATATTCTTCTGTCTCGAAAAGCTTCTTGAAAAAAAGATTGAATAAAATCACTATTTTTTATTGGATACACTCTGTTACAAAAACATTGGCAGTTATGGACTTTTATCATGTGTCCGTAATTCATCCGTTAGGTTTAATTTTAAATTGAAAGTGCGTGTCTTAGGGTTAAATAATATTTGACGATATATAATGTCAAAACAATCTTTTTGATTTCGTTCTTAGAAAATGAATACCCACAAGGCTAATATTACGTTCACAAACAAACAAAAAAAGTTTGAAGTTTTCTTTTATGCTTTTTTTTTTTTTTTTTTTTTTTTTGCTGTTCATCGATAATGGAGTGCGATAACAGCTTTAGCCATTTCGACAAAATAATGGATACGATGTTGACAATCTTATTTCAGCAAAAAAAAAAAATAAGAAAAAAGAATACAAATACGTATATAGTGATTTCAATTAAAATTAGGGATACATAGCAAATTTTCTTTCACCACAGCAGACCGGTGACAGTGGTGATTTGAAATATATCACTCACTGCACGTGCGGTGACGGTATGAAATATACTCATGATAACTGATAAATCTAAGTACATGTACTTCATTGGTTTACATGATTACAAATTGATGTATCCCAGAATCCGGCGTACAACCCTAGCAACACCGTGGGCAACCAAAATGTTTTTAGTATCGAGCCGTCAAGAACGATTACCCTTTTTGACATGCCAAAAAATTAGGATTTTTTTTCACGGAAATAATTTTTGATTCTGAAATCACAATTAGTTTATCTGCTACGTCAAAATCAAAGCACTGATAGTGCTGGTGGGGCGATAGAATCGCAATGTCAGACAATCGTATATATTCATTTCGAGTTGTTTCCCTTTTGAATAGGTAAGAGTACAAACACACGGAGTGATTAGGGCAAGTTCTTTCATCTGGCAATCCATCTTTCTTCTAATAATAGAGTCATTCCATTTCATGAACTATTCCCTCTTTCAAATTCTCTACCGGCTTCCTAATAAAAATACAGAATAAAATGAGGGACATTATTGGGGAAACTAAGCTGAGACTTTGAAGGAGAATGTGTGTGAAGAGATGTATGACGTCTTTTGAAGAAAGAGACATTGCAGGAGAGGTGGAAAAAATGCAGCTTGTGAAGAAGAGACATTGCAGGAGAGGTGAAAAAAAATGCTGCTTGTGAAGAAGAGACTTTTACAGAGGGAAGAGTGAATGTCTGAGACGGAGTGACTATTTAATTATTTGAAGAACGAGGGGGAGAAGAAAAAAAAAACAAATAAAGAGAAGATAGAGTATGATGATTCTGAGAAAGATTTTTTTTATGAAAGAGACTATATAGATGAAAACTTTGCATGAGAGCCCACGATCAGGATCATGCTTGAATTGAGACCTAAACCGTACAACGGTAAAGGCCGATTGAGTTCGTCTGACGTGAACATTAGGAAGAGTCTGCATTGTGCAAAAACTTACTTGAGGTCTGATTTCTGTCTCTCATAATCTACATTATTTTTTTTTGAGCATTTATTATTTCGTTTTATTAATATGTTATATGTAGAGTTATTTTTACCTTCCAGAAGCTCAACAATATACAATTAGCTAACTCAGTAATTACAAAATAGAGCTTATTTTGTTGTTGTTGTTGTTGTTGTTTTCCAACGAAATGGAATCGTTTTATTAAACAGCCAAAGGATAAAGTTATTATAGATGTTCTAAAGCTAGTCACAATAAGGCTCCCAAGTGGTGCAGTGGTAGCGACTCTGACTACCACTCCTCTCAGTATCACCCCGCGTGGGTTCGAAGCCCAAAGGTGAAAATATAAATAAGTGTACAATAAGTGTTAAAATTATTTGACTATTGGCTGTTTAACTTAATTTGTTTTTTTGTAATAATATTATTCTATTTTAATCTTACTTTTATTTAAGTTTTGAAAAGGACCTACGTTTCATTCACTGAGCCCGTAACCAGTTGTACTTTTAACTTGTAAAACGTGCATATGCAAGACCCATTTCTCATTCAAAGTTGTTCCAGGAGGAAGAAGAAACAAATGAAGATAAGATAGAGTATAAAGATTTCATTTTTTTTCCGCGTGAACTTGCACGTGAACTTGCCCAAATTGTTCTGTGTGAACTTGCTCTGAACCGTGTGTACTTGCCTTAACTGTTCCGTTTAAACTTGTCCTAACTGCTCCGTGAGTTTGTACTGTTGACTAAAGTCTCCGTGAGATTCCTCTCTTACCTATTCAAAAGAGAAACAATTCGAAATGAATGTTAACGATTGTCTGGCACTGCGAGTCTGTAGTATGTTTTTTCTGTGTCCACTTATAAGCGACATCTAGCGTTGATGTTGCGATATATAATGGCAGTGCAAATTTTTTGCGACATTTGGCGTTACAGATGCGTCATATAACGTCAGGAGGTTTTGCGACATTTAGCGTTGGTTGCGACATTTAAAATAAAAATATATATAATTAATAGACCGACAGGCAGCATATCTTAGATCCCGACCAATTGATATAAAAGTGCACCTTGTGCTACATTTTAATGATCAATAGATAAGTTTGGTGTATACTCGGATATGTTAAATATACATGTCAATATCAAATTGCATTATTGTTATAAATATCTATGTCTTTGCCAAAGAGGGCGATGCTGTCGAGTTTGCACATAAACTATTTGAGATTTTGAGTTTTCTAAAGTGATTCAATTTAAGGCAAGGATGACATATCAGTCAAAACAACAACAACAACAACAACAACAACAACAGCAGCAACAACAACAGCAACAACAACAACTAAAGCAAAACAAATATCGCTGATACACCTACATTTTATTGCCTTCATGCGCATTTTATATATGTCCCATGCAAATGTTGACTGACAAAAGAAAATCATAAGGTCAGACCTGCGTTTTAATTTGAGAATTTCCTCTACTTGAACTGTGAAGGTAGCTGTAATTACAAAACATCAGGGGATACGAGGGTTGGTCAATAAATTATAATTCGAAAATCTATTATTCCTATACCGCATGAATAAAAGAATGCTGTCATTTAACTATTAATCGGTAAAATGGTATCTGACATCTTTAAAATCTCAGAATTGCGGTACTATAGAGTTTAATACTTTTGAGATGAGAAAAACTTGTACAACGGGCCAATATGAAATCATATGTTTATATTCCATACTGCCACCAATAAAGACGATTTTAATCGTTGTGTTAAAAAACAACAACTTTAAAATATAGAGTAATATATGATATTTCTTGAACTTAAAAGTAAAACTTAGTACATAGATTTCTTCTATGTATGCCTGACACTGAAAGTACATGAATATTCAAAACAGTTTGGTTTAAATGATTTATTCATAGGAATTCCTACGCTAGTCAAATACAGCACGTGCATATGAATGCATGTGTTGTTTCAGAAGTTATGATAAGAGAGATTGGAACAAAAATCAACAAAAACGCATTTTTATATATCTTCAATAACATAAGGAAATAGCTGATATCTTTCCTGGAAATTTCTCGCGTTTGTACCGATTTCTTCAAATTTACAGTAAAAATGTGAATTCCTGATTATATACAATTCAATTTAAGGCTTCAAGTGTCTGACACTGATTTTGTCAAACTGACCTCTTTATGCAATAGGGGCTTGGCACGAAAGGTGAGTCATAAATCACTAAACATATATACTACATGGAATACTACTCCCGAGTAATGTGAGTAATTAAATTATTTAATGGAATTAATGCATCAGTTTAACTCTACCTGGCGCAGAGATGATTGTTTACACTGGTAGACCAAGAGTACGAACCTGCATTAGTGATTTAGAACATTTGGGTAACTTTTGCAATGCGGTTTTCGTTACTGGATACTTGCGTTGGAATGGTCAATTTTTATTTTTTTATGTTACATAAATGTACATGCTGCGATAGGTACAATGTATTTAAAGATAACTTCATAAATAACTGAGATTTTGGCTTTTTTTTTTTTCGAGGAAGGTCTGATTTTTGGTCAATCGGGAGTAATATCCTTTGTATTATATAACATGTAAATAACATGATTTATGACTCACCTTTTGTGCCAGATCCCTTTGCTTGATATATTGTCTACCGTTTTCGTTTCATGCCTAATTGAAACAAAGCTTTTGCAAATGATACCAACGCCTCTTGACAGTTTCTTGCAGTTGGGGGACGCTATGAAAGAATATTGTCCAATAGGGGATCTTTGAATGATATCAAGTCAATATGAATGTTTTGTTATCATAATCTTTTTTAAAGTTCAACTTTTCAAACACAATAACGCCCCAAATAAATATTTCCTCGTATAACATCATGACATCAATTTTTGGGGCTAGGTCTAAATATGTACAGGTAGTGCAACTTATATGTCAATACAATCGCCATCATATCGGACAGTGTAATGATAACACATTGAACACAAATAATACACAAATAAAGACAAAATACTTCCGGCCTTGAGGATACAATTTCTTCGTCTCTTTATTTAAACTAACACCCAAGGACACAATCAGTAATGAGTTTCTTTGTAACACTATTGAAAAAAATGAAAATGTAGATTTGTTTTCACTGGCCGCTAACAATACAAAATTAATAAAAATGAGACAATTTAAGTTGCTTTTAATTTGTCGAAAGAGATTCATCGAAAACCAGAGATCAGTCTGACAATATACCGGACCTATTTACGCCATATGTACGTGTTGTTTAAAAATTACGCAACAAAAAGTTTTAAATATAAATAATTTTTATTTCATCAGACAAACACTTTTTCTACCATTTTGTAGATGCTCGCACACAGTGTTTATCCCTTTTTATTTCATTCGGGACAAATCACCGTCTTCCTTTCGGGTCTAATACACTTATCGTTTTCCCCACAACCTACGGCTCCTCCAGAAAGAAAACCGAAATAAAAACCGAGACTGGCTTGTAGTAGTAGAAGTAGTAGTAGTTGTTGTTGTTGTTGTTCGTGGACGTCGGGATCGTGCTTGTGGTACTCGCTGTTGATGTTGTTGTTGATGTCGCCCGGAAGCCATCACCAGTAAAGTAGTGATGAATATCCCTTTGTTTTTCTGACGGCTTGCGGCTGAATATTAAGAGATAGAGAGTTATTGTTTCTGTCGAATATTGGATGGTCATTATCGATTTTGTATTTGGCTGTATCCACAAAAAATAAATCCCAACGAAAATTGTCCATTCAGTTGACCTCGCGAAGTTGACATTATAGTCGATTTCACAAAATGCAAGAATGCAAACAAACATTACGATAAATAACTAAATAACTTTGCCTGCAAGTTTTAATAACAAAATAACAAACAAAAGAGGGTAATACACATCAAGAATATATATATATATATATATATATATATATATATATATATATATGTGTGTGTGTGTGTGTGTGTGTGTGTGTGTGTGTGTGTTTTACTTATTACAACAACATGAAATCTGCATACTATTCATATTTCTTTGCTATAAGCAGCAGGTTTATATACTATGGTAAAACCCCATCTACTGTACCTTAAACATATGTCAATGAGAAACACATGATTTGAACGGTTCCCCTAGACGGAAAGTCCTAAGTACATGGCGTGATATACCATGACGTGATATACCATGGTGTGATATGCTACGGTGTGATATACCATGGTGTGATATACCATGGTGTGATATACCATGGTGTGATATACTACGGTGTGATATACCATGGTGTGATATACTATGGTGTGATATACCATGGTGTGATATACCATGGTGTGATATACCATGACTGTACCATGGTTGATATCTATGGTGTGATATACCATGAGTGATACTAGTGATATACCATGCCGTGATATACCATGTTGTAATATACTATGGTGTGATATACCATGATGTGATATACTATGGTGTGATATACCATGATGTGATATACAATGGTGTGATATACCATGATGTGATATACTATGGCGTGATATACCATGGTGTGATATACCATGATGTGATATACCATGGTGTGATATACCATGATGTGATATACTATGACGTTATATACGATGATGTGATATACCATGCTGTGATATTCAATGACGTGATATACTATGGTGTTATATACCATGCTGTGATATATCATGACGTGATATACCATGCTGTTTATAAACTATGGTGTGATATACCATGGTGTGATATACTATGGCGTGATATACCATGATGTGATATACATGGTGTGATATACTATTATGTGAAATGTCACGAGAAAAACAGATAAAATAACATCTATTCTTTATGAAATCACCACTATGTCTTGATAATAATGCTGTAATATTAGGAAATAGAGTTTCGTGATTAATAATAGTGAACGGGGTTAAGTTCATATGCGTAGTAATCTTAAGACAAAGACCGGAGTCATGAATGACTAAATACGAATCATATGAATGCATTTCTTCTTCGATAAATCACGCAAAACCAAACTCTATTCCTGTTCTGACAAGTTCACTAGACCGCAAAGTTTTAATATGGATACATATCTGTCAGTTAATGTAATTACAGTTTTACTTTATTAGATAATAGATGTCATGCGTCTTCTATGATCGCGCCAAGCCTCCCACCTTTTATGTTTATATAACATATTTTGTTGACTGTTGGAATATGAATATGATCATATTATTTAAACAAAATAATTATTTTATATTAACCCGTGTGATCTTTATAGTATTTCCCATCATTAGACTATTTTGTTAACGCAATCTCTACATCTTTGAATAGGGCAATGGAGACTGTACTTCTTTTGCGAGAATCCCGTAAAATCCCGGGCTTCGCGCATGCGCAATAGCAATATACAATAACTCAATTTTTTTTGTTGTATTGGGGTTTACCGTCGCTGCGACAGTATTTCAATCATATAGCGACGTCCAGCTAATTACAGGTGGAGGAAGACCCCGAGTACACAGAGGTACCCGGGTAGAACCACCGACCTACTGCAAGCCAGCTGGAAGGCTTCCTCACATGTAAAATCCGAAGTCCCTACCGGGATTCGAACCCACAGTGGTGAGGGCTGAGAGATTTGTAGTCCACGACTGTAACCGCTCGGCCACGGCGGCCCATTTAAGAACTCAATAAAGCAATTCTTTGTGTGGATATAAATATGCATATACTATTTTTTGATGAAACGTGAGAAACAGAAAACTAAAAAAAAAAAAACGTAACGTGTTTAACCTTTTTACTCTGTACAGTTCTTTCATCAGTCGATCAATTAAGACAGCCTTTGACAAAAACTCGTCCTCCTCATTACTGTCTTCTGCCTCCTGTTCCCGTCGGGTTAACGTCTGCTGCAGGTAGTCCTTCATCCTCTCCTCAAACAAACTTTTCCTGGCCTGCCTGATTGCCTCCAGCAGAGGATTGTCTCCATGGATACCATCTGTCACGTAGTGTGTGAAAAAAGCATAAATGTATATGGTCAATCTAGTTAAAATTGCAAGTGTTTGCAAGAGATCTTGTTACAGTAATTTCAAGCTTGTTTCAAAACAAAAACAAGGTATAATGTAATAGTTAATAAATATATAAAGAAATCCTTTTGGGGTACTTTTGAATTCATTTCGAAACGGGGAAACTAGATTCGTTGTTTTAATTTTCGCGGTTAATTTTGATATTTTCTCTTCGAAAAGCAAACCGACCAAAAAATGATAAAGTGATAAATAAATGAAAATTGTCATGTCTATGAATTGTTTCTTCATAGTTCAGTACCAATTTTCCCCATTCTTTTCGAGATTTTAGTTATATCATTGATTTTCTCCTCTAAAGATTAGTATTTAAACAATGCCGTAAAGTCTGCAATGACAATTGTTTGAATTGTAGATATTTTTATAATGGCTTAAATGACTTGTCTTAATGACTGAATGTGATTAAATTTTGGTTATGTCAAATAGAAACAAAATTACTGTTTACATTCTTTGAAGAAGAGGGGGCATATTTTTTTGCAAATATCGGTCGGTCGGTCGGTCGGACGGTCGGTCCGTCCGTCCGTCCATCCGTCGGTAGACCACTTCGTTTCCGATCAATAACTGGAGCAAGCTTGGGTCCACATTCCTCAAACTTCATAAGGTGATTGGTCATGACTAGTTAATGACCCATATTGATTTTGGGGTCACTTGGTCAAAGGTCAAGGTCACAGTGACCTCGAATATGAAAATAGTTTCCGATCAATCACTCGGAGAAGCATGGGCCACATTCTCAAATATAGTTGATTGTATGACAGTGACCCCTATTGATTTTTGGTTCACTTGGTCAAAGGTAAAGGTCACAGTGACCTCGAATGTGAAAATCGTTTCCGATCAATAACCGGAGAATGCATGGGCCCACATTCCTCAATATACATAAGATGATTGGTTATGACAGTGACCCCTATTGATTTAGGGATTACTTGGTCAAAGGTCAAGGTCACAGTGACCTTGAATGTGAAAATAGTTTCCGATCAATAACTGGAGAACGCTTAGGCCCATACTTCATAGGGTGATTGGTCATGACTAGTAGTTGACCCCTATTGATTTTGGGATCACTTGGCCAAAGGTCGAGGTCACAGTTACCTCGATGGGAGTGGGGGGTGTGGGGGACCGTAGTGGCGCGCGGGGGGGGGGGGCATATGTGCCATATGTGTCGTTCCGACAACTCTTCTTAGTCAAAATATCGGATACTAACTTAAAAAAACTTGTTCATCTCGAGTTTATATTGACTCACTTTGTTTTCTTTATCACATATACCGAGATGATAAAATGGGTTTGGGATTTGCATTTCCCCTTCAATATATACATTTCTTTGCCAGAAATTATATTTACTATCATAAATTCACTTCTAAAAACAAGGTTTAGCCGTTAGGTCGATTAATATCAATTACCAAGCATGTCTTACACAGTTACAGCAGTATATGCAGCATCTCTCATAGTAATATACAGTTTAACCTATAATAGCGGTCACCTGTATTAAGCGGTCTACCAGCATGTAACGGTTTTAATATAACTAAATTAGCATTTTATATACGTTTAACCCTCATTTAGCAACCAACCTTTCTCTTGTTCCATTTATTGGCCGCTTAAGACAGGTAATGCTATATACTGTAGATTTGCTCGAATTCCACCAACCATACTATATTAATACTAAAATACTTTTAAACAAAGATTGACAAAAAGGTTCCCCTGTTATGTGAAAATACATTATATATTAAAATAGAATATGACAATACCACCAAAGTGATAACTTATTTATCAAAATAATTCTAAAATTAAATAAAATTATGTATAATAGAATTTGCCTGTATGAAAAGATTTATGTATTAAATTATACTATGGTTATATTTTCCATACATTTTTAATGTTTTCAAATTAAATGTTGTTCTTTTCCAGACACAATATTTTGCAATGGCTTTTACAGGATTTCCAAATCTTTTTTAACAAGTATTTAGTACTACTACTCAAATTGTTTATGTCTAAGTAAATGATATTATTGTTATTCATAAATACAATAATTCATTTCAGCTTTGACGTGTTCTTAAATATTTCGAAAAACAGGAATGGCGGAATCTAATTTAAATATTTTAGTATTATTTAGCGCTAAGTATTGTTTGTGGAATTCGAGCCTGATCTAAGAGTGTAGTAAGTAATCTTGACTTTATACATGAATAAAAAAATAACTGGATAAAAACAGCACTTTCTTTAATACAGAATGTCTGCCTCGTATCTTACTCTCAAAATGGATATTTACCTGTGTTTTGGGTGAAATATCCAATATACACAAAAAGGCATGTCCAAATTAAAACACCTTTAGGTATCATTGTTGGTAAATCAAAATATTTTATTTTTAAACATATGTGTTTATCCCTGAACCTTAACACGCGGTATGCTAAACGAATATTTGGTTTGATAACTTTATTGTTTACGGTTCATTTGATCTACGTTTTTTTCTAGCTGGATAAATCCACTTTAATTGTCTCCAAAAGTGATTCGGGGTTTGTAGCCATAAGTTAGTCACTGGAACGGTTTCATATTCACAAAAAATAAAGGTGAACGCCAGTATCAGGCCTATTTTGGTTTCGATGTCATACAATTAATTCAAAAGTTTATCGTATAAATAATATATACCCCCACCGCGAAATGGTGCAAGAAATGACACCTCCAAGTAAAGTTATAAGCTTTGAGATCATCGTGGTCAAGTGGTAACGTGCATGACTGAATCCAAAGGTTGTGGGCTCGAACACCATTTGTTGAAGATCTTTCATAACCTGGTACAAGGTACTGGCGCAAACAAAAAAATCACCAAGAGGGGTAGTTGTAAAAACTTTTACCTCAATCAATATTAAAAAAAATGAATGAATTCGTACACTGAGCCCTCGATTAAACTTCAATGTATACAACAACGAACGTTGTTCTTTTGCTTACAGAGGAAATATTGACTCAAAGTCACGTGACACCCATTGACCAAATTTCAGTGCAGTCAGCTAATGAAGGCTATGCGATATAAAATAATTGAGTAAATGGATATCTACTATGATATACATTGTATACATACACTAGTTATAAGCATAATGTATATTTTTATGTACTTGTCTACATGTAAATAGTTTGATAAATATTGGTTATAACACGATGATGTATGAGTATCATCAGGGGCTTTTTTTGACATGTCATGTCTATCTGTTTGTTTGTCTGCCTGCGGCCAACTTAAACCTTGCCCATAACTTAAAAACTATACTTGGTATTGACTTGAAATTTTAAATATACATAAATGATGACTAGGAGAAGTCCAGTGACTAAGGACAGTAACTCTACGTGTTTTCATTTTTTAAAAGTATCTCCCTATATATATTTTTAAAATGATATTTTTTTCCAGAGCATTGCTCTTTTACTTTTATGGGATAAAGGTTTGATATTTGGCATATTTACAACCTAAGGAACTCCAACAGTTGAAGTCAGTTACTTTGCGTCTGGCTGTCTTGGGTAGGGCCCAGTGGGGATTAGGCTCAGACCGGGACATTGAGTTTTTCAAACACATCTTTCTTTTTAATATAACAATACAATTCATTGTGTCATGTTTAGGATTCAGCTTATAAAGATGAATTTACTATAGTAAAAATGTTTCCAAAGGTTATGAAATATTCGTTGTATTTCACCTTAAAAATCATATCAAAATCATAATTTATATTTTCTATTCGATGTCATCGAGTATTGAACAAGCAATACCCAGTTTCTTTCATAAGAGCTTACAGTGGAAACGGACTGTGAGTGAAAAAAAGTTAAAAGTATATTTTGTTTTCAGGCACACCTTTTCACCCGTATAAATTGTGTCTGATTTATCTCGTGCATTACATTTGCATATCAAAAAGAACTCTCGCAATATACAGACTGAGAGACAAAAACACTCGCAGGCATGCGCACACATATATTTAGGTACAATGCTCCACAAATCACAAAAGCTATTCAGATAATACTTTTATTATACAAAATGCAAGCATATACATGTTACTGCAAACTTATTCATATATGTGAATGTAACGTTTCAAGATATTGATTGTTCTGAAGATCGTTATAGATAAATAATTTAAACAACTAATTCTATATGCTTAAAAATAAAATATCCAACATAGATATATGTATAATAAACAAAATGTTCGCAAAATTGTACTTTCCAACATGATAATTCTATGAAAACATTTTAATTTTACAAACAAAGAAAAGATAGACTTCGAGTAACTTCGGGAAGTCTAATTTAGCAGATCTAGATGAGGCAATCATACATCATGGTGGCATGACAAACAAAAAAATAGATTAAATGGATGCAATGAATATAATAGAATGATGAAAAACACGGTCGCTTTTATTTCTTGAAGAAGTATAATAGCATGTTCAGGTCGCATTTGCTTTATATACGGAAAATCTCATATTAGTCTAAATGATATTTTTTTATCAAAACATCCGGAATTACATAATCTTTATTTTATTTTCGACGTGGATTTTGCTTTTTTTCTCAGAGCATAAAAATAGGGAAAAAATCTGGTCGGGGGCGGACACAATTCTTTGCCTTAGTATTCATAATCTTTTGTTTATAATCTTCACGATTACTAGTTAATGGTCATATAATACGTATTTTTTCACTTTAGTTTTTCTTTGAAATTTCATCTAAATTTTATTTACAGTAAAGCTACTTTCTTTAAGATAAGTGAATAGTTTGAAACAGGATCAACCTAAAAATTACTTGCAAGATGGTCCTGTTTTATATTGGTTTTACATGTCAATTTCCTATACAACTCTTGTGGGAGAAAAGGTAAACAGACTGTAAGATATAGTACAACTGAAACTGTATTAGCGGTCACCTGTAAAAAGCAACCGGCTTCTTTGAGCAACCGGCTTCTTTAACCCTTTCCCTCATATAGACTCATTTTGACGCACTCAATAGGTACCACATAAAGCCTGATCTGCAGAAAACCACAGTTAAACCTTACCAGATTTAATTATTAAGTCCTCATTTCCAGACCACTGAGGAGCAGCGAACAGCATAAAACCTTATCAGCCTGCGAGTAACTCGCAGGCTGATTTGGTTTTATGCTGTTCGCATAGGTCTTTTCATGTTGTCCTCTATGAGGGAAAGGGTTAAGCTGTCGGTTTCAAATTAACTGAAATTAAGCATATAACCTCCATTTTGAGTCACCTGGGCTAAGCGGCCTTTTCTTCTTGTTCCAATCATCGGTCGCTTAAGGCACCATTGGGTGTATTAATATTATTATTATTAAACACATTATCTCTTCAACCATCTGATTGTGATCCTGGCTCTACGTAACCAAGAATTGGCATTGATCTGTGTTGTCTGTCTGGTTGTGGCTGTGGTAGTGGTTGTTGTTGTAGGTGGGGGTGTTGTTGACGTGGTTGTTGTTGTAGGTGGGGGTGTTGTTGACGTGGTTGTTGAGGCTGAGGTTGTTGTGTTCGTGCCTCGAAACCCCCCATCCTCTGTGAACCATATCTCCATCCTCGGCCCTCGGCTGCTGTATTGTCGACTTGAGAAAAGTAGTTAAAAAAACATCGATATTTCTTTTATTGTCACTTGGGAATATTAGTGAATAACATCAATATGTTGTTTATATGTCGACTTGGGAATAAAAGTAAATAATACCAATATGTTGTTTATTTGTCGACTTGAGAATAGTAGTAAATAACATCAATGTGTTGTTTATTTGTCGACTTGAGAATAGTAGTAAATAACATCAATGTGTTGTTTTATTATCGTCTTGAGAATAGTAGTAAATAATATCAATGTGTTGTTTTATTATCGTCTTGAGAATAGTAGTTAATAACATCAATGTGTTGTTTTATTGTCGTCTTGAGAATAGTAGTAAATAACATCAATATATTGTTTATTTGTCGACTTGAGAATAGTAGTAAATAACATCAATATTTTGTTTTATTATCGTCTTGAGAATAGTAGTAAATAACATCAATGTGTTGTTTTACTGTCGACTTGAGAATAGTAGTAAATGACATCAATATGTTGTTTATTTGTCGACTTGAGAATAGTAGTAAATAACATCAATATATTGTTTATTTGTCGACTTGAGAATAGTAGTAAATAACATCAATATGTTGTTTTATTGTCGGCTTGAGAATAGTAGAAAATAACATCAATATGTTGTTTTATTGTCGGCTTGAGAATAGTAGTAAATAACATCAATATGTTGTTTTATTGTCGCTTGAGAATAGTAGTAAATGACATCAATATGTTGTTACATCAATGTGTTGTTTTATTGTCGGCTTGATAATAGTAGTAAATGACATCAATGTGTTGTTTTATTGTCGACTTGAGAATAGTAGTAAATAACATCAATATGTTGTTTTATTTGTCGACTTGAGAATAGTAGTAAATAACATCAATATGTTGTTTATTTGTCGACTTGAGAATAGTAGTAAATAACATCAATATATTGTTTATTTGTCGACTTGAGAATAGTAGTAAATAACATCAATGTGTTGTTTTATTGTCGGCTTGAGAATAGTAGTAAATAACATCAATGTGTTGTTTATTTGTCGACTTGAGAATATTAGTAAATAACATCAATATGTTGTTATATTGTCGGCTTGAGAATAGTAGTAAATGACATCAATATGTTGTTTTATTGTCGACTTGAGAATAGTAGTAAATGACATCAATATGTTGTTTTATTGTCGGCTTGAGAATAGTAGTAAATAACATCAATGTGTTGTTTTATTGTCGGCTTGAGAATAGTAGTAAATAACATCAATGTGTTGTTTAATTGTCGGCTTGAGAATAGTAGTAAATAACATCAATGTGTTGTTTTATTGTCGGCTTGAGAATAGTAGTAAATAACATCAATGTGTTGTTTATTTGTCGACTTGAGAATAGTAGTAAATAACATCAATATATTGTTTATTTGTCGACTTGAGAATAGTAGTAAATAACATCAATTGTTGTTTTATTGTCGCTTGAGAATAGTAGTAAATAACATCAATATGTTGTTTTTTGTCGCTTGAGAATAGTAGTAAATAACATCAATTGTTGTTTTATTGTCGCTTGAGAATAGTAGTAAATAACATCAATATGTTTGTTTTTGTCGACTTGAGAATAGTAGTAAATACATCAATTGTTGTTTTATTTGTCGCTTGAGAATAGTAGTAAATGACATCAATATTTTGTTTTATTATCGGCTTGAGAATAGTAGTAAATAACATCAATGTGTTGTTTTATTGTCGACTTGAGAATATTAGTAAATAACACCAATATGTTGTTTTATTGTCGGCTTGAGAATAGTAGTAAATAACAAGAATATGTTGTTTATTGTCGCTTGAGAATAGTAGTAAATAACATCAATGTGTTGTTTAATTGTCGCTTGAGAATAGTAGTAAATAACATCAATATGTTGTTTTTTGTCGCTTGAGAATAGTAGTAAATAACATCAATGTGTTGTTTTATTGTCGACTTGAGAATATTAGTAAATAACATCAATATGTTGTTTTATTTGTCGACTTGAGAATAGTAGTAAATAACATCAATATGTTGTTTATTTGTCGACTTGAGAATAGTAGTAAATAACATCAATATGTTGTTTATTTGTCGACTTGAGAATAGTAGTAAATAACATCAATATGTTGTTTTATTGTCGGCTTGAGAATAGTAGTAAATACATCAATATGTTGTTTATTGTCGCTTGAGAATAGTAGTAAATGACATCAATATGTTGTTTATTTGTCGACTTGAGAATAGTAGTAAATGACATCAATATGTTGTTTATTTGTCGACTTGAGAATAGTAGTAAATGACATCAATATGTTGTTTATTTGTCGACTTGAGAATAGTAGTAAATGACATCAATATGTTGTTTATTTGTCGTCTTGAGAATAGTAGTAAATGACATCAATATGTTGTTTTATTGTCGACTTGAGAATAGTAGTAAATGACATCAATATGTTGTTTTATTGTCGACTTAGAATAGTAGTAAAAACATACTATTGAATAATTTTAATCTTATTCTAAATGTAACTAAGTATCAGAATGGATCAACACTATTGATACGAGCAGCCTAGTAGTTAATGTTAAAAAAATTGAAATAGCTAATGATTGTTATCAGAATGTCATATGAAAGCATATATCTAATATAAACAGGCGGACTGTGGCCAAAGAAATTTGATACTGTCACGCAAGTAGCTCCGTTATCGAGTGGTGACGTACCCGACTGATGATCCGAAGGTTTGGGTTCGAAACCCGTTGGGGACAAGGAATTTTCATGACATACCTAGTACTGGTTCGACCCAGGAAGCCTCGATAGGTATTCATATAAATTAGAAGAACGTATTTCCAAATCGACGTAAAAGAAATAATCAAGTTTAAACTTATGTCACGTGGTTTTCAAATAAAAACCAATACTGATATCAACTGTATACCTTTTCATTTTGTGCAATTCTTCCTTCAGCCGATTTATCAAGATAGCCCTTGACAGAAATTCGGCCTCCTTATTACTGTCGTCTGCCTCCTGTTCCCGCCTGGTTAACGTCTGCTGAAGGTAGTCCTTCATCATCTCCTCCACTTCACGTTCCTTTGCCTGCCTTATGGCCTCCAGCAGAGGATTGTTTCCTTGGATACCGTCTGTCACGTGGTGTATAAATAGAAAATCGGTCCTATTTAAATCATGCTTACATATCAAATGATTATGTTTATATATACATGGATATACAATATCCGTATAAACCTTTTCTGTGGAATAAAGTGTAATCAAATTTTACTTATTCCTTAACCCTTCACTTCATGAAGTTTCATTTTGACTCATTGAAAAATAAAGCAGCTTTCATAGGAGCTGTCTGATCAGTGTCTCATCTGTTTGTTCACACGAGATTATAGCTCAGTTTCTACACAGTCTGTGCGGTAAAGAAATATTCATGATTTCATATGCCATCTTAATTTCAATAAATAATATTCACCAAGCAATAAGTGTGTACATGAATATTCATGAGGTAATGGGTTAATCTAGTATATTCATATATTGGCAACAGCTACTTCTAGAAATATCAATAACTATTTATAACTACTGGATCTACAAAGCAGAATAATCATGTTTATAATTACATGTACTTACCTAACATTGAGTTATTTCTTACCTTTTTCAAACCCATTTCGTTCCCATCTGGGAAACTTATTTTCACCTATACCCTACCCGTTCGATAGTCCCTAGGATGGCCGATACGCTTAATGTGGTCATTACAGACGCTGAGCAATAGAAGTTCTTTCCCAGCCTTAAATGTGACCATCTTTAGTCAGATACAAATGACAGAAACGACTAATTTCTTCGTAACTGTGCACGTAAACGACCTGTCTTTAATGATATTTAACTTATTTAGGATTAACATAAAACGCAACATGCATATTTTTATTAATTTGTAATGGATCAATACTAAATATTAATATAGATGCATGTATAGTTTGTTAACGTATGTATCGTGTTCCATTTTAAAAGGCTTAACAATTATTATGTGACGTAATGGTTTGCGTGCCACAATATGGCATTAAAATTGCTGAAATCATATAAAAAAATCTTAGTATATATATTACACATTTTGGCATAAATCGAAACAGATTTACGACAACCGTACCGTAAATGGCACTGAATAAAAAACGGACTTAAAAATCTACCTGTATTTTGTGTTAAATATCCAAGCTGCAAACACAGACACACCAAAAGAACATTTTTAATTGCCATGATTTATTGGAGAATGATCACACTGGTCAGTCACACGGACGACTATGATACCTGAATGTGAACTGACCAGTAGAATGGGTATTATTGTATTATATATCTACATGTACTTGTTTATGTGTTCAAGTTTTGCTTCGGCCTCGGTGATTCCACAAGCTTTAGGGCATGACTCCCTGATGTTAGAGGACTTGACCAGCTAGCCATTTATGCAGATTGTTGACATCAGTATAATTTGATTCTTTTACAGATTGTTAAAGGGTGGGGCGGCGCATTTTTTTCTCTTTCACATAATTCGTTTTTAGTATGAATTATTCAAACCTGTTTATTTCATAAGCAAGAAGCGCAGTAATTAAATGTTAAGAGATTTGCAAAGTTAAAACCCTCTGTGGAACAGAGAAGTTTATTTTGCGTTCAATTAGCGAATTAATGCAGTATAAATTTGCATACTCAGGGATTTGTCTGAAAAAAACTTTCAGTTTACTCACTTGTTTAAAATTAAAGAACATGTTTTAATATGAATTTTCAATTCCTGTGTAATGTGTCTTTTCGCCCAGACATTTTGGTTTTCTCCAGGTTCTCCGGTTTCTCCCACGATAATGACAACATACGCCTTCATCGGAGCCATCGAGAATGATTAATATATGTAGTGAGAACTTATTTCGAAATAGATGTAAAATAAATAAAATTTAAACTAAATTATCAATATACCTTAATTAAACTGAGTTTTCTCTACATCTATTTGCCGATTAAACTTTCTCTCTCTCTCTCTCTACTTCTGTGTGTGTGTGTGTGTGTGCTTCTTTTCACGAGAAAGCAACAACGTTATTTTAAGACAGTTTCATATCTTTGTTATATAGGTCTTTATGAAAAGTTATCTGAAGATCAATACAAAGTATATTTCAGCCCATTTTTTTTTATCTAACCGGGCATCGTGGTTATTACAAATCTACCAGTCCGTAGGGTTAATATTGTTTCGGCCCCAGTGATTCGAACGTAAGTAACTTGGTACAGCCAGTAAATATTGATATATTAAATGAATCACGGTGACAAGTTGGCCATGGGAACAGTTTGTAGACATTATTACTGTTTTCGTTCAGTACAGATTGCGATGTTCGAGTATTTGTTCTTATTTTAGCAGATTTTTTCTTTTTATATTTTTACCGCTGTGTGTGTGTGTGTGTGTGTGTGTGTGTGTGTGTGTTTCATTTGAGTGACAAGAAGCGTTGTTAACAAAATCTAAGAAATTTGCAAATTGTTAATTTATATTACAACATAGAATAATTAAGTAATAATCTTGTTTTACGTTCAGCTTGCGATTTAAAACCATACTGTATACAATGTATTTATTTCATATAGTTTAAGCTCTCGGTATTCGAAATATGTGACAATGTTTGGACTTATAATATGCTACTTTTGCGCAAGTATCCATTCATTACAATTTTGCCATACTAGACTGTGTTATGGCGTCATTCGTGGTTAAATAAAGAAATGCATGATAGTTCCTCCGAATGACACATACCTTTTGAAAGTGGCATACATTTAGTTAAACCATTTTGCTACTGGGTTGGTTTTAAACCATTTTGTATGCAGTGTAAATATCAAAAAATTTCATCAATAAATGATACTGATCTTCTCAAGTTTTACTATATATTGATAATTCATTTAAAACTGTAATATTTTAAATTGTCTAAAGATACTGTAATTTCATTGGTCGCTTAATGATTTAATGAAAAAAATTGAACCAATCAACATGTCTGAATTTGGCCAGGAAAATATTTTCCGTTTGCACCCATCGTTAATTCGTTGTTATAATAGCTCTGTTCGAAACATGTCAACTTGGACAATTTTATTTCATATCACATGAGTATATCAGTACCAGTTTACGGGGTGGTTTATTACTCGTCCATTATACACTGATACAATCATGATACTCGTAAATCACAAAATTCAGTACGCGTATTCCGAAATTAATGATTTATGTAATGGAATTTAGTAATTTGATTCTGAAAGATGGCTGTACCTATATTCGTTATGAGTCATGATGGATAAGATGCAGTACTAGTTCACTCGGACAAAACTATAGATGCATGTTTCTCAAAAAAATATTACACTTTTATTGTGTTAAATTGGCTTGTCATGAATGTTATATTTCAAACTAGTGAAATCCCTGTGCACGTCAGATATATCTAATATGTGAATTCATACAATGATCACATGGAAGTTATATTAGCAAAAAGTAACATGTGATCAAGTTCTGATAGATATAAAGCGATAGACAAAAGCATATTTTTGTCTTACGCTTAAGTAAGTTAATTACATTTGTACGGTTGCGTTAATGGACAGCTGTTTCAGATAACATACCGATAGATGTTATACGTCTGACTGTGTTTAATTGTTAATTGCAAAGTGACAGTAAAATTGGTATAAGAAAAGCAATGCATTAAATTCAATGTCAAATATGAATAATAAAAAGTACTGACGTAAATGATGATTATTTTTAGGTAACCTTTAAACATCGTAAATAAAAATTGAGCCGTAGCATATGTTTGAAGTCATACCGTTATATGATAACTCAATTTTATATATTTATTTGAAGTATTTAATCATCAGTCAGATATTAAGAAATACTTGAAGATTAAGAAAAGGACCTATCAAATTGTGCTCAATTCGTATCCAATCTTTAAACTTGTTAAGAATAGCTAATACTTTCAAAATCAGGTACATCTATTGTTACCATCTGCTGGCCAGACTCGCAAATTAAATGTCACTCCACACTACCATGCTATTATATACTATGAATTATCTGAACCCAAGGGCATGTCTATAAATATCTGTCTTACTATTTGAATAAAATGTTAAACTAATTTGATTTTCGACGACTTTGCTGCGAGCTTCAAAGCTATTTCATCAATTTCACTCAAACTATGAAGATGATACAAAATCAACATTTGGCAAGTTATTTTCGTTCCATCTACAATATAAAACATGACAAGATGAACGCTTAGAGTGACCGAGTTCTTTCTCGCATAGGTACACATGAACACATTTTAAACCTTTTTAAACCTTACAGTTTTTTCTCACATTCGGGAAACACATCGCTAATAATGGTCCCCGAATGTTAAGATGACAAAGGTAGCCTTTTTGCAGTGCACAATTTTTCGCTTTGCATGTGCTACTGTATAACCTATTAAAGTTGGTGAAAAAATAAAATATTTATTTCGAATCGAGGCAAATTATGCTGCGTATGATAGCTTAAAATGACGTCATATATCACGTGGTATGGACACACTGAATAACAATACAGTTTGTATAACACATGTATAAACAGATCATAGGTCCAGTCATATATAAATAGAGACTGACGTCACTAGCTTGCTCATTCACACCGGTGTTTACATATTGTAGGTCCAGTGGGTTTGAAGAAACATTTGATACAATTATTGATAGGTATTGACGTAAATCAGATCGTTTTACTGATTACTTTTTTGTTAAACATTTCAATTATTTTTTACCCAAAACAAAATCTCAACGTTGTTTAATAGAACAATTTATTTCATGCTTTTATATTTTATTGAATTATGCCACAGTGGAAGTTATAAAAAGAAACATATAATTTCACACTTTCCAGCATAGAATTAAAAAAGAAATGTGTTAATGAGAACTAAAAAAGAAAGAAAACATATTGAAAATTATAAAGAGGATGGTTCGTTTTTGTGTCGAAGATTACAATATTTCATTCATCTCATGAAATTAGAAAAGTTTCGAAATTCTCTCGATCGCTTCTTCCACAAAAATGAACAACCATCCTCTATATAATTTCTAGATGTACTTTTTCTATTTTAGTCTTTATTACGCAAAACGATTATTTGGGTGCATTTTATCTGATTTCCCCAGCATTCAAAATTGCTCTTCACACCTTGATTACTGAAATATGACGAGGATTACTTTCTATATGGAGCGTAAACGGGATATTATAGGTACGATGTATGACCCCAAATCGCGTTAAAATGATACTATACTCGGCCAAAAAAGAAAGTACCCATCATACATTTCTATCTATAATATATACTACACAAAATTAGCTTAGCACCAAAAGTAAACTCAGCAAGGAGAATTTTTCAATCCTTTACCTAGAAGTATTATTTTTGTACTAAACTGGACATTTATTTCATTTAAAGGTAATGAATCTTCAGAACATATTTTAATAATGACACTCGCTTCAACAAAATTCAGCTATACAGCATTTACAAACGTACCTGCATGTAGCATCCCGTAGCTTAGTTTCGTTTATCATTAATTCATCCCTAGCATTTTTGCTTGACTTTATTCATTTATTATTCATTTCCGTTCGATTGGTGCAGTAAGATAATACAAATGCTGCACAAGGCGCACGTGCAAAACCATTAAACTTTATCTTTAACCGAAAGGCATGGTTTACTTTAAGAAAAAAAAGTTAAAACCTTAAGTCAACGTGTACTCCGGTGATAACATGTACATTGATTTTTTTTATATTAGTGTTTATATAACATTTAAAAGAGATAATAAGAATTGAAAAGTGGATACTTTCTTTTTTTGGCTGAGCATAATATATCAACTTTGTGCCAAAGTGTAGTTCCAGAACTATTTTACCGACTGTCAAAATAATATGACAGGGTGTGGTACAATGTGTGGTACCATTCCTTTTCTGTACAGCTTGATACCGCAGCAAGGCAGTACTGTGTCTGTCTCATGCAGAAAGCAGTCCCAAATGACTGAAAACTTATTGGAGGGAGATTTAACCCAAACAAACAACAAAATAAATTTTAAAATGTAATCAGGGTTATTGCGGTACAATACATAGAACAACAAAAAGGTTGAAAAATATGTCTTTTTTTTCTTTTTTTTTCTTTTTTCTTCTTCTTCTATAATCATTTACTGATTATGATAGCCAAATTTAGACATTATTTAGCTTTTCTATGATTTTGTTATTACGACTTTTATTTTTATTTATTTTTTTTTGTGTGTGTTAGATAGTCATAATGAAATCAAAGACATAGTAAACAAAGATTGGCAACTAGTCTAAATCTCACAAAACCACGTAACAAATTGTCCAATTCTCGCAAAGTCACGTTTTCAAATATTTCCTAATTTATCGAAGATGTATGAAAAAAAAATCTATTACAGACCATAACATTACCACCAAATGATACCTTATGTATTTAAAAAAAAAGTCAATAAACAAGAATGTTTCATATAAAATAAAGAGGTACCTATATGACGATAACTAAGTATGTAAAATGTGTTGTTGTTGTTTTGTTGTTTTCTGCTTCACTGGTTGAATTTGAATAATTAAATAAAAGACATTTTGAAATAAATCAAACTGAAAAGAATTCCTTGCAGTAGAGAAATGATTATTTTATAATATGGTTACATTTTCCTCTGTGATTTTCCATATTTTTTTTTGAAGTTTGCAATATTCAATGATCTGCTGTGTGCTTAAACAAATTTTCCAGTTGCTTTTATAGGAGTTTCTATTTATGTTTAATATGTCTTTGATAAAAATATAGGACTACTTTTTTATATCAATACTAATTTGACTATAATTATCATCGCAAACGCTTGCAGTCCAGATAAACTATTAACATTGGAATTTACTTCATTATTATTTGATGTATAGTAAATAAGCAACACGACGTTTCGGATTTATATACATGCTGGTTTCATGTTAATATTTTACTAAAAGGTTCAAATCAAATAATATCGGCTCTCAAAGAGCTTCACACGAATAGGTCCCTCTTGGGTGGGTTTCAACTACTGTAGTCCAGAGAGATGAAATAGTATGTCCATGTGTCAACTAAGTATACGTATACATGTATTAGTATATATATTATCATAAACAGAAACAAATCTGATGCAGTTGTGGCCTCTTTATTTTGTGAGCAGCGCCTTTCGAATGAGACGCCTGATCAACATATCTCGCCATTTATTAGCCGACGACCTTACTTCCGGCATCCCTGTTGGTAAAAAGGTAACATTTGGACGACGCGGTGGTGAAGAGGGTTTTGGCGATGGCGATTTCGTTGAAGGTCGTTGGGTCGAAGCAGTGATTGGTGTGGACGCTGTAACGAGCGGTGAGGCCGTAGATGGTGTTAAAGACGAAGTTGGTCCAGAGAATTGTTCATCTAAAGTTGTGGAAGGTTGGGGCAGATGACCCAGATCCGGGTAAAACAGTTACCTTCGATGGGTCGTCAGTGGCCCGAAACCCGTCCTCTGTGAACCCTGTAAACCATTTTCTCTCCTGTCCATCGTCACGTCCATGGCTTGGTAAACAGAATGTGTATGACTCATATAAATATAATATGTAAATATATAAAATGTTTCTATGATGTTTGTTAATGTTATCTAAATATTTTGCTCAGCCATTAGTCTTACCAAGTAAATGATACGCATTGATTGATGCTTGATTACAAATGGGCCTTAGCAACAACTGTTGAGCTAACGAGTATTCTAAATATTTACATGTAGTCTCATATATTTTATAAAAGACGCATATAAGCGCATCAGAAGTTGATGTTATTGTTACCACTACCACAGGCGAGCTGGGATGCTTCCTCACATAAACTGAGAGACTCTGCCTGGATTCGAACTCACAACTTTGCCTACTTCATACATTTTATAAGAAAGGTAGAAGGATCTACGGTGGTGCTTATCTGATGCAGTGAAGCTTAACAGTGAAAAAAAAAAAATATATATATACATGTATATATATATATATATATATAAAATGAAATATTATGATTTATGGCAGGGGTGTGGGAAATGATAATCGCAGGGCTCTAAAATCCGAAAGTATTTTTTGTTGTTTCTTTCTGTTCTCAGTAACGGACGGGAAATTTACCTTGAATTATACATGATGTTTGAAAAATAAAATAATAGCTCCTCAGAATATATAGCAATTTTACTGTACGAATTTGGTTTGTGTGCAAAATTACAAATCAAATATTTTACCAGAGATGCACACAAAAGCAAAGTGAGATAATTATATTAACCTTTTACCTATATCTATCTATCTCTTGATACTGCAAACTCCTTTGTCGAGTGTTATAGGCAGGGCTACGCTCCGGATTGTTAGTAAGAGGTGAAAGATAAAAGAAACACAGATAAAACAGCCAGAGTATTAATTTACACTTTTATGACTTGATGATTTTTTTTTTGCAAACTTTAAATGGTTCATAAAAACAATGATTTTTTTTTTTGCAATGCAAACTATGTAGAATCTGAGCAACAACATTGTATTATCAAACAGAGGAGACCCTAATCAGATATCTGCTTCAAAAAGCAGTCTGATCTTGGTGTGCTTTGTATGCCAATGTGTTAAAATAAGTTTTTTTTAAGTAAGGGTTAAACTGTTATTTTAAACTTACAAGTTTTCCAACTTTGAAAGTTGTTCATATGCATGGTCTAGAAGCATAAGTCTGGCACTAAGATGGTCAACTCTACTTCCCTTTGACCTCTCCTGATTCCTCCGCAAGAGTTCGTCAAGGTATGCAGTCACCATATCTTCAGTCATCCTCTTTATACCTTGTTGAGCAAACATGTGTTGTTCCCTGCCCCCTTCAATCAATCGAATATACGATTATACAGATTACGAAGGCGTTCGACAAAAAAAAAAAACGCACCAATTAAAATAAACCAAATTGTGATTTATATCCATATTTTGCTATAACGTTCGATAAACATGTAGTTTGTATTTTCTCAAATATGTCACATTTCGGTTTTGATTATGATAGACCCTGAGGTCAAAAGAAAACCTAAGACTGTGTGTATCGGATGCATTATCTAACCTGTGGATCAAATAGTTTCCGCGACGACATCATTCTGTGTTTTTTTGGTTTAACTTTGGTGTTGGCTTGTTCTTCGGGAAAAATACGACAATAAAATCTTCCTACTGTATTATCATTAGTTTTCGCGGGTACTTATTTTCGGGGATATCATGGATTTTATCCACGAATTTTAATCCAACTGAGACTGTTCTGATTAACCAATATGATTGAATGTCAACAAAAAAATATTCATTTTACAGTATTACATGAATCAAAACTACCCAAACTTGATAGGAAACTGATTTTTGCCGTTATTAGCATGTTTCATTGAATTACAGCCTGTACTTTATGTTAACAGTAAAACTTTGTTAATTAACCGAAGTCACTGGGACCGAGCTGAAACTTTGAAATTATCATTCGGATTAAAATCCTAAGTTACGGGTACGTGTATTTGTATAATATAGTTCTGCCAATAATCTCATTAGATTCCGTTTCAAGTAGTACGTTGACTGAGTTTTTATTACTGACCAGTAACACATCTTCGATTTGATAATTTAAAATGGTTCAAACTCTATATATTTATTTCTTAAGACCATTTTGATTTGATTTCATCATTTATAAGTAAACATTGCTTTCGCAAACCATTCATATAATTAATGTGTAAACTACAGCAAAAGAACTCATCTGGCCAGCGATTCGAGATAATGACAATATTATTTCATATCCCTCTCATTTTTTCCAGTATAGCATAAGTTTTAAACAGGATTAGTTTCACTTGTTTAAATTTAAGAGATAATGTCTATATAATTAAACGTTAATATTTACACTACAAATTACAGCCTGAATCATTGCCAGAGTGGATTTATTGTAAATCCCGGTAGGTCGTAGATTCGATCCCAGCCCACAACAAACAAAGTTCGTCAGAATGGCCCTGGAATGTAATTCTTATGCTTGGCGTTTAGGATGATGCATCTCGGTCTTGTATCTTGTCGCTTGTCTACGGCGACTTATCTAACATACTCTCAGTAACCCATTTAACCCACCTAATCCTCCAAAGCGCCCTAGCGACTTTGCTGAGCTCCTGACGGCCGCCGCATGCTTCCCGGAAGTCGTCGATGTCGCTACAGCTCTGGTTTCAGTGTCAGATCTTCCTAAATCGGCAGAATACCAGTACGTGTCTTTCTCTTTTCCTGATTCTAGCCTGAGGCATTGTTCGTAAATAAAACGATGTTAAATGCATTTTTAGTGATGGTAAAATAAACAATACAGTTATTAGAAATCAAAATGAAATGCTTTACTTTTTGTTAATACTGTTGAATTTTCGACAGCACTGTTCACAGAATCGACATGAAAAATATTGAATGCAATGCTTATCTGAGTCGCTTATAAGGTGTATTTTTCTTATAAGATATAAGGGGCTGTGAATGATGTGTTTGTGTGTGTGTGGGTGGGTGTGTGTGTGGGGGGGGGGGTGCAAAATAAAAACTTGAAATTTATTTTTGAATATTCACGCTTTACGCATTAATTTAGTTGCCATTTGCAAATCGGCCTGATTCTTTTTTTCATATTGGAAATTAGCATATAAAACTATGATATAAAAACAGGAACATAAAATACCCTTTCATGTTTTCAAACCATTGACCTCTAAGTGGGTTATAACTTGTTGACAAACAAACATCAACGGTATTAAACTCAATTTTATTAAAACATCAAACAGGGGTATATATGCGTATATATATATACCTACCCATGCATAAAAAGTCTCATTTGCAAAGTGTGTAGGCGATGGTATTTTTCCATATATAGGAGCCATAATTTGAATGTTTTATCATCAAAGTGTAAAGGTCAGATGTACTGATAAATTGAGCATCTAACAATCTTGTACTAAAATATCTTTTTTTATTTTGATACAAAATGAGGCACTGACCTATTTTTTGTGAATTTGACAGTAGTAGTTCGGTTTAATTTACTATACAAGAAATATCGTTTCAATATACAAAGTCATTTATTACATTAAAGCCGAACATTTTCTTTATGGTAGCTTAGAAATGAAGTCTGCGTCCATTTATGAAAGAGAAGTGCATTCAATAACTACATGAAAGAGAAAATAATTAAAACGGGAGTGAATTCAAAGGTGATTCGGTCGGAAGCTATACATAATGAGTTATCTATCATTAAACTACATTAGCTTTGTCACGTGATATTAGACTGTAGGGTATATGATGACAGAATCACAAAGATCGGTACTACTGGCCACAAACATCCAAATGTTTGCCACCCAACTTGTTTATCCTTCGTCACGCACCCTTTCATAAATACTAATAAGCGATGATTATGTTGCAGGTCAAACGTTGGATTGTTGATTTGTTTGTTTAGATTTATTTACGCCCCGATGACGTTTGGACATTCTTCGGGGTACTTTGGAGATAGTATTTACGTTAGTATATATAGTCAACAAAAATTAGGCGCCTACATTTCTAGTGTTTTGATTGTGTATGTTTTTTTTTTTTTTCATATATTGTAATAATTTTAATTTCAATACTAGAAATGCTATGCAATTAAGCGATATCAGAAAGTTACTTTAGTTATACTTAATGATTAAATAACCGATCTCCGCTGCCTATTCAACAGAGATATGAAACTGATCGAAATAACGTTTTTTCTCGTGACGAAAAAAAAAAAACGTATCAAGGTGAATGGGATTTGAACGAGATATCGCTGAAGCGCTTATAGTGTTGCAGACGCCAAACAGACAGACGCTTTACAGTATCACTCATTTAATACAACTGTGATCTAATTAGATATTTGGTTTAACCGGTAATAAAAAAAAACAGTATATTTATACCTGATATGAGCAATTTCACACATCTCACGTTATCTCGCGGTCACATGATCGTACACGTAACTTAACGAGAGCTTCTCTTGACATGCTCTTTAGGTTATTAGGTCTTTGCTTTGCATCGCTGAAAAATGCATCACTTTTTAGTATTTTGCTTGGATGATAAAATACTACCTTTGTTTACATTTTGATACTGTCGAGGATTTCCGACGATGTCCCGTCAGACTTAGGAAATGCGAACTTAATTTGGTGAGATAAGACACGCAGGAAGCTATGACTTTCCACGATTTTCTCGCGGCCTGGGATTGGACACAAAACCTTGATAAGTGGTA
This sequence comes from Solen grandis, assembly GCA_021229015.1. Lineage (NCBI taxonomy): Eukaryota > Metazoa > Mollusca > Bivalvia > Adapedonta > Solenidae > Solen > Solen grandis. The sequence continues at coordinate 3,302,059 of CM037790.1, read as the reverse complement.
ATTGGTACAAGAAACTAGGAAGGGCTAATAACAAAAAAAAAATTAAAAAGGAAGGGCTAACACATTAGAATCCGGATGAAATATCTTTAACATCTGAGAGCATAGAACATAATGATGTTACAGTATTTATGGGTATATGAAGCTAAAAAGGCAAAGTAATATAACTATAGAAATAAAATGATTATGAATTACACTTATGGAGTAAAGTAGCTGTAGGAACCTCGTTAGTACATTTTGTCGGCAAATAACATTTATAAAAATAACTTAATTTTATTGTTTTTCTTTTTGTGATGAACTGATGCATTTCAAGTTTCAATACATATGGCCATCACTGTTTGATGAAGTAAGTGATTTATGAAAGTAAGATCCAGGTCACATGTGACGCTACCTACTTTGCAAATAAGCACATTTTCGGATAACTGAATTACCATCGTTTACGCGGTACCTGTGAGGACGATTTTTATCTCATTAGATGGAAAGAAAAGGGAAACATGATATAAAGAAGAAAAAAAAAAACTGAGAAATATACCACCTAATAAGAGCAACTTAACTAGGATATTTTAAACAAATTAACAATATTTGAATTTCACTGTTTCCCGTTTCTGGTGTTACGATTCGAATAAAAATTATACAACAAATAAATCATTTGAAAGACAGCTTTGGGATATTTACGTCGGGTACCAAATATACCCAACTCACCGAGTGGAGCCAAACTGCCCCAAGCTGTAATCTTACTTTGAACCTTTGGTAGGCAAGGCAGACACCACCATGTCGTCGTAAAAGCCAGCAAAGAAAAACATGCAATCATGTACAATGATACTAAAGTAGCATAACAGTTAAGAGATAGAAAATCTTATATTACCGTTTTATTTCTTTAGCAGCGCGATTAATCAGTAATAATTTGGAGATGTTTTCAACACGGTCTCTGTTTGCCTCGTTCTTGTTCTCTCCAATGAGTTCCCTTAGAAGTTCCGAAACCCTCTCACCTCGAAGCTTCTCCTCAGCTTGACGTGCAGCAGTTCGGGGTGCAGTTTTCGTATGCTTTCCGTATTCGCCTGTTGATCAGTCCCAAAAATTAGTTTGATTTTTTGTTTGGTAAGTTTATCGTCATTTAGCTGTTTCATTTTTTTATGCGTGTGATGAATAAAAGTTCACCCTCACTGCAATGTCGCATTGAAAAATAGTGTCATGATACCACACCCCGTTACGTTATCATGATTATTAACCAACCTAGATTAATTGTCAAATTATGTCAAATTATCACGAATGAATTCTTGAATTTAATTACAGACCAACACAATATTTCTTGTATCTTTGAAATTCCTAGTATATTACTTACTTAAAATAGTTGGTTATAGACATCTCAAAAAACTAATATCGAAGCCTTTTTATTTGTTATATTTTGTAGATTTACATTAAATATATTTAAAACAAATAAATGATCACATACCGCACTACTTCCAAATGTACTCACAGAAATTATGCATTTTATCGGCTCTATTTCGTAAACGTTAAAAATGAAGGGCAGTTCTCTGTTACATAAATTTGCAAATTCGATTCTCACTGGGAGAGTTATATTTTCAAAACCTTTCCAGGAACCGTCAAAATACATGTACGTTGTAATTGTGCAAGAATTAAGTATATACGTAAACATTCATGGACAGTATTTGACACGTATTTTGTTCACTTTTATTATTTCCCTTGTATTTCTGATACTTTAGATATCGATCTGAACATAAGAAATTTCTGTAATGGTTAAGGTGTGATATTTATAGAGTATATATCACTGACTAAAGATTCTTATTTTCATTAAATTACATTTTACCTCGATGTCCGATTTACATAGGCAGCTTTGGGTAAAACTTTTAATACGTTGATATGTATTGACGTCATTAAAGGCGTGATATTTCTAAAATTTTGCACATAAGTACTTTAGACAATAACGAAAAGATATATGCATTAACAATAGGGGGTCACCACGATCTTTTTAGAGATTTAGCTTTGTTTTTTCAGATTCAAACCTCTGTATAAAGGCTTTCTGAAATGTAAAAAAAATATATTCCTCACCACGTTTGTTGAATAAGTAAAATTGATTTATTGAAATTTAGCCAAATTTGCATAGAAACGCCAAAATGTGACTTTTCTGACCCTTAACATTTGGCAAATATACTTTGTATCATGTTTTAAACAAGAATTTTACATTTTGGGGTTTCTTCTAACTAAAAAAAAAATTAGAAATAAAAAAAAAATTAAAGTCAGTGGCAACCCGATTAAACGTCCTTAAGGTAAAGTCCATGTTATGGTTCCGCTACGTCTTGGACCGCTTAATCTCTACCAAGATAACCAAGGTACCCTAATGAAACATTAGGAAACCTTGGTTATCTCCGTGAAAGGTCACGAGGTCTGAAATGTAGCGGACCGTTACAGGGACTTTACCTTAAGGTTCCTTATTCCAGTGGTAACGGGAAGTGATACGGATCAACTGTTTGAAGAGATTGAGATGGATAAATCCAAGATGCAAAGTACTACTGGCGACAGGGGTTGATCTGTCAAAAGAAATTCCCAACAAAAAACATCTTAAGTTAAAAACATCTTAACATTAAGCATAATATTATAATAAAATAGCCCTAAAATGGTTAAAATAAAATTTAAAAAAAGGGAAGAAATAAACTTACCTGACACGCTTTCTTCCAGATTGAAGAATAGCCCATATCCATATCAAAATATAAGTTCGACCCATATTTGATTTCAGTTTCTAACAGTTCTTTCTTAGAGGGACCTTCATGGGTACTGTTACTCAATGAGATATGGTTATATTTCAGAATTTAAACAGTTCGTACCTTGACTGCAATATAAGTAATGGATAATGGCTAGCCGAAAATGGTGTTAAGTCCAATACTAAGATTAAACATGAACTGAAGGTTTTACAATTCCGATGACAGCTTTTAAAGAATGGTCAGAACTATCGATAATTAGAATATTTCTCGAGGCAATGTCCAAGCAGAGATATCACGTACCGGTCATTTGCATATATGTTTAAATTATACTTATTTGAGTGGGCTTGAAGTCCAACCGACGGTAACAATGTCATTTTTGAAGTTTTGTCTACGTGATTTTTATGGTATCATAACACATATCTCAAACATGACTGTCATCAACGTGATTAAGCAGTACAATACAATAGACTTTAATCTCTAAATTTTATGGTGACATAAAATGTTAAGAAAGCGTTAATACGAGAAACGATTGCAGACAGAAGCAATTTAATATAGAATAAGGCCGACGGTGTTACCCACGTTTAATCTTCGCCATCTCTCGATCAATAAATGAACTCTGATATTCTTTCCTTTTTATTATTTGCGGTTATATAATACAAAATGAGAAAATCTAATATTAAGATATGGCATATCTCTGTATATTATAAATTAAGAATTTCATATTTTTTTTTACAAATTTAAATACAAACAAGAAAACCCAGATTACAGTTGCAACCCCATTAATTTTACACGTTTCATGCATCCTCTTGTCTTTGCTGAAATCTTCGACAAATCTTGTATCTGCATACTTCATTTATGTGTTGTAGTAGTGGTGGTTGGAGAAGAGTAGTAGTAGCAGCAGTGTGTATCAACAGTCTTCCTGGCTACATCTGACTAGCATTATATATGCATATACTATGCTCACTTATAAGGCGAATATAATGTTGTTTGTTTCCACTAACGAAAAAACGAAAACATAGATTCGGTAGGTCGGCTAAACTTGTTTTTATTTTTAACGTTTTTCCATTTTTACCTTATTTTTAGAGAAATTGACGAAAAACAGCGTTTTCCAACCGTAATAGCCCGAAAACTACGAAAAAGAAGTTTAGGGTCGGTACAAAATAATAGGGTCGATTCGGGTTAGTGGAAACAAGTAACTTTTTTTTATTACGCCTAATTAGTTTCATACATTTGAAACTCATTTTCTTCTAAACTCAGTGGCGAACCATAAATAGATTATACAAATCACTTGGCATCCTTTTCGTTTTATATTCTTCACTATCAGTTTTATCATTTTCCTTTTTTTATTACTATTATATGTTTCCCTTGAAATTTATTGTCTTAATTTGTGTTGTGTGCTCTCTTTACGTCATATACTGTATGTATAAATATTTACAGAATGTCCTACTTAACCGTCTAATGTAATGATTGAATTTTGTTAAAAAATTGAGACATTTTTCGCATAAAATTAACCGCGAGTTCTAGATATATAGGGAGAAATCATGAGCGGGTATGGTGCCTACGTCATCAAAGCGGATTATGAACGTTATAAACATCTACAGTATATTACAGTCTGCTTCACCGAATGACTGAAAAAAAAAACGCTTATATAGTTCGTATTATTACAATCATGTGTGGTGCGGGACGCATTACATTCAATTGCCGTTAAACGCTCTACATTACTCTTCCTTAAAGACATCTCTTGTACATGTGTATGCCATGTTTTGTACATATGGAACGTAAGTTAAGACTTCTCGATAACTACTCTACGAAATACTTTAATTCCTGAAAAAGTATTCACTATTAAGATAATTCAACAGTCAGATCTGGTAATTAAACACAAATTACTTCCAGCAAAGAAAAGTAATCTAAAATACATCTAACAAGATCTTTTCGCCTAATGCTTATTTGACCTCGGGGTGTTATCACGTGACAGATAACGTTTTGCCATTCTCTCATTTTCCATTTTAAGAAATGATTCAGACTAAATGAACGCCTTGCAGTCATATATTAAATGAGTTGAATTTATATGCATTGCACTAAATTGTTATGTAGATATTTAACCACTCAGGCTAGCTCTCTCTCTCTCTCTCTCTCTCTCTCTCGTTTTGTTTTAAGAAGCGAAAGCTTCTAAGTCAGACAGTGGATTTTCTACTTACAATCACATTACCGCCACTTATCCATACATTCGCGTTGAAAAATAGTACAATTGGTTGTAGAAGTCAACATTGCAGTTTTGATAAAAGTTAGATATATTGCAGGATTTTGAAAGCATTGGGTATAATCACAATTTCTGTGCAAATAAAACTGTAAAAGAAGGGCGAGTTTATAATTCAGTGTTCATCCTTAGTTTCATTCATTAAACTACCTATAATAAATAACCTTATTTGCACGACGAATTTGCGGTTGCGGATTGGCTCAATTGGTAAGAGCAACTTTCAGTATTATGTTCTTGCAAGGGGTCGTGAGTTCTAGTCCAGCTGAGACTTTTCTTTCCTGTTTTTTTTTGTTTTGTTTTTTTTTGTGTGTAATACTTTTTATATTTTAGATAAAATATACAAATTTCATAAACAGCGAGCGCAATACTTTAAATAAAAAGTAAAAAAAAAAAAAAAAAAAAAAAACATTTTTGCTTTTATTTTTCTACAATATCAACAAAACCGAAAACGCTCAAATATCAACCAAATATTTCTCCGACATGACTGAAAAAGGAAAAGATATTTTTGTGGACAAAATGTTACGTGATAACGATAAAACTGTGAAAACGAATATATACTACTCAAAAGTTGCTAATGATCATTTATTGTTCATTGCATATCAGAACACCGGAATGAGTTAAGATATTTTTTGATAAAGCCACATATAAAATTTATTGCCCAAAATAACCAATTTGAAATAAACCGGCTAAGAACTATCATAGAGAGTGATTAATACCCCGCTACATTACTATGGTACATTTGATGATTAATGATATTTTTCATGATGTCACGTGCAGGTGAAGGTCACACAACCGTTGGAAAAGGTGATGGTACTGTCTTAATGAATATTGCATGTGATTATGAATCAATTCTGTAAATTAATTTTAAAATAAGGGATATTGACCGGACACAATGCAAAGGAACAGGACTACAAGCTCCCCATATAGCCCCTAGTGAAACTTTGAGTAGTATGTAACATGTACTGATTAAGGTATACCCTATCCTTCATGCGCAGAGAATGTGAGGAACTCTTATTTCTGTTTTATTTCCGAGTTTAACGTCGAACCGACAGTTTTTCCGTCATATAGCGACATCCACGATAAGACGCTAAATAGATTTTGTCCTGCGTATTAATACGTACACGGCAGTTAAAACAACTAACGTATCGCACCGTTATGTCATACCGTCGTGAATCACACTGTCAGTGATGAAAGAAATGACCAGAAAGATGTTTGTTTGTTTGACTGTTTGTTTGTTGGGTTTAAGTTAACGTCCCAGCGAGAGTATTTCAGTTAGACGACGTCTACTTGAGACAGATATAGTGCTGCCACACTGCAGTATCACGCCGTAGACATGTGGCATGATACCACACCCAGTTGCATTATCCAAACACCGGACCAGCCAGTCCTGCAACTACCCTTATATGCTGAGCACCAAGCAAGGGAGCTATAACAGTACCTATTTTTACGACTTTGGTATGTTGCGGCCGGGGATCAAACCCACGACCTCCCGCTCCCGAGGCGGATGCTCTAACCACTCGGCCACCGGGGACGGCCCCTGACCAGGAAGAACAAGAAGTATATTCAAATACTGAAGCAAAAGAATATTCTAAATCGGTACCAGGAATGCTATAATAATAAAACCCAATCTTACTCCAAACTTCTCTCACAGATGTAGTGTGCTGAATGATCACACTGTACATCTGTCCAATGTCCGTCCGGCCCTATCTGAGCGCAATTCTTGCTGTCATGCTGGTTGTCCAATACACCGGGAGCCCAGTTACTGTATGTTGAGTTGTCGATGATGCTTCGTGTGTTGTACCACACCCATTGTCCCTCAATCAGCAGATCAGATGCACCGATCCAGTAGTTGACTGCATTGGAATCGACCATCAATACTTAGTGCTACGTAATACTTAAATACTTATAGGGTCACGTTTTGCTATTCTTTTTTTTTCCTGAAAAATACCTAAACATTTCATTTCTTAACGCAAATTGTAACTATTGATGTAACTTTTGGTGTCAAATACGTCATTTACGTATAAAGTTTGTAATTCAAGTACGGTAAAACGTTTTCGCACCACACTTAATATCTTAAGTAATACTTAGCGCCGAGTATGTCTGGTGGAACCAGTTTAGAAAAAGCAATCACAAAGCTTAGGCTTCAGGTAACACAATATCCGATATATCTTACTTTCTCTGCCATTTAAACGACTACATTTCGGTCACAATCATTTACATAAAAATCAGCAAAGTCTCAATTTTTGGGTATATTCTTCCTGCGTGGTTCTTACGTGATATGAAAGCAGTTGTGTGAAGCGTTCTGAGGCTTTTTATTTCGACAAATTGTGGTGTTCCGGTCCTCTCAGTAGCAGTATAAATATTAAAAAAGCATTTTTTTTTTCAATTAACCTGACGACATTTATATCATGGCCATCCAAAGCGATGTCAACATGCCGTAGGCTGTTTCGATGGACATACTTTAAAAGTGTTCTCGTTTATGTTTTTAATTCTATAAAATTAATGGCGGCATCGCTTGCGATAAAAATATTTAATGATAACAAAAATGTTATTTTCGAATTTAAGCAAATGAAGTCTCCTGATATCAATGATTTACATTCTTACTGCCATAATGAAAATCACTGAATTAACACGAGGGCCATGATTGAATATTACTTAGTCTCATAGATATATAGTAATACAAGTAATGTCATTTATGTTTCTATAAAATTTTATCATCATTGCTTCTTTAATATGGATGCTAAATGTAAACAAAATGAAATCTGGTATTTTTTTTATAATTCAAGGGTTCAAGGACAAACTTGATTGAGAGATAATGACCATAAACAGTGCAACCAAGATTGCGTGAGAAAAGAAAATGCTGGATTGCAAACATGGAACATTTGCTATTTCTGAATTTCAAGGGTCATAATTCCTTATCTGTATATGCGATTTCAGCTTTAATCAAGATTGACTTAGATATTATGGTTACAGAATTGATAAGAGTTATTTTATGACTGCAAATGCTAGAGTGAAAACAAAATGAAAATTGGCATTTTCTATACAACTCTTGGCCTACCTGTCAAATATTACCCATAATCAAACTTGACTGAGAGATAATGGCCATAAACAATGTGATAAAATTTGAGGAGGATCGCTTCAGAAATGGCGGACGACGGACACTCAACGATCCTAATAGCCCACCATGAGCACCTCCTGCGGTTTACGAGATGAAATTTGATGCTCCAACAGGACATGAGTGTATTTGCCTAGCATGGGAACATAATTTTGTTTTCATCATACATGTATTTACATTTCTATGACATAATTTAAATGTAAAGGTCCAAGTACATTTATCAAAATATTTACTCCGATTTTCCCATATATCTGTAAGTACCATTCTTGAAAACAATAAAGATGCATTTGGTCTTTATACATGAGGGCATTAGATAAGTTATAAACAATGGCGATACATCCTACAGAAAATGAAAGCAAGTTGCATAGGAACAGGTTAGCTGTACATGAACGAAATATATTGCACATTTAACTAGTTAAAACACATACTTACGACCTAAATCTGCGACGTGTTTTGCAACGAAATTGTTTTCCTCTGCAGTTTCAAGCTCGCTTAAATGGGATTGGAAATTTCTGCATGTCATCTACAAGCATTCGAACATTATGATTGGACCCATTATCCTAACCTTTAATCACCAAATTCTCTCATTCGTCCTCCCTTAAAATGAACATTTGCAAATGCAGTTTATGATATTTAATTGATGATTCTTTTCTTTGTTGATATAAATTTACAAAATACTGACATATGTGTATG
>CM037790.1:3243177-3293177 GCA_021229015.1 Solen grandis | reverse complement strand
CAACAGACTGACCTATCAAATAGGTCACACCTATATAACCCCCATTTTTTTGTGGGGGTAAAAAAATGTAAGATATATCCTGGGTCCTTTTTACAAACTGTTTATTCTATGCCAGAAGAATGCTTACTTATATACAGTGTTTACTCATTTCTAATTTTCACAATAAAACTCAAAAAAATTGATCCATTTTATGGCATTATACAATATCATCCGCTTATAAGACGAAAATACTGTTAGTGGGAAGTTAAAACCAAACAAGTAAAACAGTGCATCCCTATCACTATTCATTTCATTATAACTCAAATGTCACGAATGCTTCACTCCAGGATTCAAAATCTTGAATGTGATAACTGTTGTCAAATTACTAAAAAGCAAATGCAGTATCTCGGCTTTGACATTAATTGCAGCATTGAACATTAACTGTAAGAATAGCATCTATTTTGGAATATTCATACTTTTTTCATGCAGGACTATAGTCTAGTGATAGAATTCATGACTTCAGATCATTCAGGTTTGAATCTCAATGAGGGCATGGATTTTCATGGCTATCCAAGGCACAAGTACTGGTCCAATCCAGGAACTGTTCAGGGGGATAACCACAAGTCACTAAAACGTGTTTCCAAATATACGTAAAAAGAAATGCAAAGAGAAATAATGTATTTTGAACTGTCAAGAGGGATTAGTATACATTGCAAGAACTTGTTTCCCAAACAACGTAAAGTCCATAAAGTTTTGAACCAACAAACAAAGAACATACACAGTTAGGAGTGGGGTAATACAATAGGGGTCCCTCCAGCTGCCACATGTCCCCTGCCTCCCTGACAATCCCTTGGTCATCTGTGTGGTCAAGCACTGCCTGCAGACGTATGGCATGGTCAGCCTGAACCACTGGCTGTGCGCGGATGGCCGGTTTGAAGTCTGAGCTCCCGTGTCCAAAGTTTGGGGCTCCAACAAGTGATTCTCCAGGATACAAACAGAAAGGTTCCTGTATAAAAACAGAATCGTTCTGTAAGCTTCCAAACAGAAACAAAAAAAAATTACCTGAAGCACATACATAATTTATTATTAATTAACCCTTACTACTGCTGTATTACATATTTTTGCATAGACTAAATTTCATGCAAGGCCTTCCAATGACCATTTTTTGCAGTAATAAATTTGCGCATTTCAAAATTAGGTTCTAAAATTTTTGTCTACTTTGTTCTAATCAACTATTGATATGACCCTGCTTATTGTCTGCAAATATATTGCTGATTGGAACATTCGCACTAGCCTTACTAGGCAATCAAGCGGCACTTCTTGAAGTCCCATAAAGCTGAAAAAATGATCCGGTTTGTCAAGGTTTTCATGTCATGGTTGGTTGTAACCAAAACTTCCATGAAGGGGCATATTTTTTGGCTGTTGGCCGTTTTGGTCTCACCTGAATTTCCTGTCTAAACTTAAAGATGAATGTCACTCAACAGCTGATGAATACAGTAAGTTTTGATTTGTTGACTTAAAAATCGAAAGTATCCCTCCGGAAAAGTGATCAGCTTGTTCACTATGTATATACATTCCTAAAGCCTCACTTATTTGACAGAAATATATCAATATATGTCTTAACATTCAAAATAATTAATTCAATGACACAAAAAACATATCTAAAGGATGAAAAACACATGTCGGATTTGAAACCTTCAACTGGTCATTCATCTGTCCAATCAACAGCAATTTCATATCCGCTCTTCATCTTTTGAATGCTTGAAAGACATTCATAATACTTGGGTCAAATTTATCACGGCTGTGTATCTTTTCTAAAGATATTTCTTGTTTTAAGTAAATACCTCACCAATATTCTATTACACATTTATGACTTGATGAATATTAATTTACCAAACATGAAATCAAATGCTATATAATTCAATGGTCTTTTCTTTGCCTTGCAAATTGTGTAAAATCTGAACTACAATATTGTGAGAGCCAACAGAGGAGACCCTGGTCTCATAGCTTCTAGGAAGTAGTGTGACCTGGGTCAGCTCAATTCGCCATGGCAACAAAACAGGTCTATATTAAGTGTAGATTAAGATTATAATAGCATCACTCTCAGAAACTTGTACACAGCAGATGTAAATATCTCTAGAATAGTAGTTCATGAAATGCTACCTACTCTCTCTTTACATAATGTACGTGCCGTTGTTCTTGCGGGACGGTATATCACCTTAACAATGGGGAGAGACCATCAGCTTGACAATGGGCAAAGTAACAGACTATAATGTGTAGGAGGCGTGAAATAACATACCATTGTGGGTTGCTGTGAAATGTGATATAGTGTTCCACAAGAACAACAACCCGAAGACATTAAAATAAAGAAGAGAATAATATAACTAGTTTTGCAATGTAATAGTTTAAATTTTAAACATCTCTCTCTCTCTCTGTATATGACAACCTTATACAAATACATAATCATACATACATTTCATGCATTTACTTACAGAATGGAATTTGATAGCAAACTGTCCATGTTTTAGCTGGCACGATTTTCCATGTTCATATTTACTGAAAGAGAAAAAAGCAGTAATCATCATCATTCATGTGAATAAATACAACGTATATCAGTACCATTTTTTACAACTTTGGTCTGTTGTGGCCAGGGATGGAAACCACGACCTCCCACTCCCAAACGGATGCTCTAAACACTGCCATTGGGACCGAAAAAAAGTAAAGGAAAAAAAACAACAAAACATTACTGCATCCCCAGTTTCAACACCCAGCAGGAACCCTGGAGATGAACACTGCCTAGTACTCTATATATAGATGGAAATTACCAATATAGTATACTTACGACATGGGGTCCTTGATGATGCAGTAGTGTGCCGGGGGAATGACAATCAGTGAAAGTGGTCCTGCCACCAGTGTCTCATTGGAATCCAGCACCAGGGCCTGTGGACCCACCTCCACCCGCGTGATGTTTGTATTCTGGAAAACATGTGTAACCAGTTGGGAAAAATGTGTTGTATAAACAGGCCCCATGATCTCGAAAATACAGCTGAACCCTATTAGTGGTCACCTGTATTAACCCTTCCCCTCATAGAGGACACTATGAAAAGATCTATGCGAACAGCATAAAACCAGATCAGCCTGCGAGTAACTCGCAGGCTGATCAGGTTTTATGCTGTTTGCTGCTCCTCAGTGGTCTGGAAATGAGGATTTTGTAATTAAATTTGGTAAGGTTTAACTGTGGCTTTCTGCAGATCAGGCTTTTTGAGTGCGTCAAAATGAGTCTATATGAGGGAAAGGGTTAAGCGGTCAACCTGTCAGTTTTAATATCACCAAATAAGCATTTTGTTAAATTTTTAACCCTCATTTAGTGACCACCTCTATTATGTGGCCATTTTCTTGTGTTTCATTTATTGACCGCTTAAGACAGGTTTAACTGTACTTACATATAGGCCATTAGACTTATGTACAATCTCAGGCTTAAATTTTAATATCATACTTAAACTGAAACTTATGAGAATAGTTTGAGCCTGAGTATGAAAATGATTTAGTACCATTTTTATTTTCGAGAACATGTGGCTAGGGCTTGACTCAAGACCCTCCCTAACAAGGCAAACTATTTTAATGAGTTACAAAATTTTTTCAATGGGTGATAGGGTCAAAATGCATCTGACCAACAAATTGGGCTTAGAACCACCAGAGACTGTCAATAATGATTGATTATTTAAATTTTGATAAAACATTTTGACAAAGCTGACAATTTTCAATACCAAAGTGGGGCCTCCGTGGGCGAGAGGGTAAAGTCGCTGACTTCAACACTCACTCAGCCCCTCACCACGTGGGTTCAAATCCCGACAGGGTCATTCAGATTTTCATGTGAGGAAGCCTTCTAGCTGGCTTGCGGTAGGTCGGTGGTTCTACCCGGATGCCTCCGTGCATTTGGGGTCTTCATCTACCTGTAATTAGCTGGACGTCGCTATATGACTGAAATACTGTCGAAGCAACGGTAAACTCAAATAGTCAAGTCAAGTCAATACCAAAGTATTACAATGCATGACAGTATGCATGACAGTAAGTTCTCCCTTACAAGTTATTTATTTTGGTTGCATAAAATCATAATATTGTATAATCACGTGTCCGATAAACCATGTTTTTGGTGTTATTTTTTTATGTAAATCAATGTATTTTGTTATGGAAATCAACCGATAATTCACTAATATAAGTTTAAAGTGAGTTATATGCATGTTCATAGAAGTTAAATTTTATCATGCATGTATTACCGAACAGCACAGTTTTTATTTATAACATTATTTACATAGAATGTTATGTAGAGTTATATTATTTTAGTTAAATATCTAAAGAAGATACTGTATAAATAAATAAATTAATCATTGATCTTGAAGGTCACCCTACTGTTTTCATGACAACAGACCCTGGCCTAACCCTCTAGAGTTCTGAACAGACATCCAATTTGGTAAAGATGGGCCAATAAGGTGCTATACTAAGTAAAATTATAAATAACTATGATAGTTAGAAATGAAATGATATATTTTGCAACAATCTTTTAATTGAAGTGGTGGCAGTGTTCGGTAATTGAGGCAGATGTGTTTGGCATTACACTGATCTGGTCGGTAATACAAGCAATCAGGTCCTTCAAATAAAACGCTATATCTCAGCATAAAATGTGCCCAGATAGGTGTTTCTTGAATGTAAATTGATGAATAAAAGCCATATTTGTCATATCTGTTTTGAACATCTTGTAAAACTGCGTGTATTGCCAAATACTATTTATTTCAGCTTTAGTGTTCGGTAATACCCGCACCCACTCTACATTCCTTACTTTTATCCCTTAAGATATGCTGTAATTTCTTAATTATTTCTCAATTTTGAACATCTTTGCATAAAAAATCCTCAATTTGAGGGTACAAGACATATTCCCATAACAGCGCCAAATGGAGGAGTGATTGACCCTATCAGATGTCGCTAAGTTAAACAAGGCCCGAACAGCAGATAGCTAAAATATGCAACCTATCATTGTTTTGTCCCAGGGGGGGAAGCAGAAAGCCTACCTATTTTTGAATTTGACATTTTCCTCTTTTTTTGAGTCTAAATCCCCACTAAAGCACATACGCAATTTGTAAAATCATATGCTTGATATCTGTCAAATGCCAACCTGTTGGGAACAGTCTTTTATCAAAAGTCATGTGCATGCCGGCACCCCCACCCTGGGACAAAACAAGGCTAGGTGCATTGCTTGAAAGCTAGCTCAACTGCAAGATTGTTCTGATACTTTACTTATAAACTTATCCTATAGTCTATGTATTGGAGTATCACTCCCTGTAAAGTTTCCAGGAAAAGAAATAAACCTAACAAAATATCTATTTTATAAATGCATCTTTAATCTGAATATGCATCACTGAAATATCTCTTTCCCCACCTCTTTCCGCAAACATTTCTCGACTGTATATTCATCTCTTAGAGACCATTTCCCCACCCACTTTCATACATGACAGAAAGTTTACTTTTCATTTTAAATCAAACGAATGACAACAAAAATAAGCATTTTAATATGATAAAACATACCAAGTCCAATACATGGACGAACTGTAGAGGAGAAATCCCAATGATGGAATTCATTTTAGGTTGCTAATTCCTTCCGTCTTCGTGCAAGTTCAGGTACGTTTTCTGCACTAAGCTGTTTACACTTCCTACAAGTTGTGAAATCGCCTGAATTCGGCAATTTCCGTAAGAGTCGTGGACTCCCGAAGTGTGCCTGCGTACGTCATTCGGACAGGTACAAATTAGTTGTCGGGCCAATTGACGTTGCCAATGACGTTAAAAGCAAGCATCATGTTTATAAATAGATATTTTCGCCATACGTATAAAAATTATTTAGACATTAAAATAAAATGTATATTTTTATATAATATTTTGCTGATTTAAGTAGTGTTGATTTAAGTATATGATAGGCCTAATACTGGCAGAGTATAGATCTCATTAAAATCATTGTATTATGTTAACATGTATTTGCGAATCGACGAAAAAATTAATCGTAATTAGTAAACAAGCTATTTATAGATATTGTAATTAATAAATACGTATATATTAGGCCTAATTAATAGTCTTACCAGGGACTCTATGTTTTATAGATTTCTTGGTCTAATCAAAGAAATGATTCGTATTAGTGAATACATTATTTTCTGAACGATGAAAAATTAAATTATTATAGCATAGCTAGTCTACTGAATAACGAATTTCATTTTTTCCCGATGATAAAGGTAAATAGGATTAGCGCGATTCTAACACACACACACACACACACACACACACGTGTGTGTGTGTGTGTGTGTGTGTGTGCCATACACATATCACCAGAGATTTGAATTACATAATTATCTATCTAATGTTGCTTCCGTGATATCACAATTTTTTCCAATTATGATAAAGTCTTAATTACATTTGAATAATCTTAGATAACTTTCTATTTATAGTGTTTTAACGAAATGGAAACACGTGTAATTTGTATTAGGGTTAGGAAGGACATTCTTTGCTTTTGAGTAGATAAGTAATCTATCTCACCGAGAAGGGATACAATGTTAATATTTCCAGGATCTCGTATAGCACGTTATGCTAGAACTGCTGCTACACACCCTTTATAAGTAAGAAAAGCAGAAAAGCTAGTAAGGACTTTGAAAACGCACGCCTGTAATATATATATTTTACACGAAAACGAAATTCGAAGCTTTCCATCAAATGCATGATATTTACTTTATAAAACACAAACGTAGCTATTGAAAATATTCAAAACTGTAGAAATGTGAAAACCTAATAAGCAAAATATCACAAAAGCACATAACAAATTGTCCAATTCCCTCAAATTCACGTTTTGAAATAACTCCTTTTCTACAGGAGATATGTGATAGTAAACTGTATCTAACGATAGAACATCACATTAACATCAAAATGATACCTTATGTATCAAAATAAGTAAACAAATACATTGTTTTATGTAATTAATTGAAAAGTACAGGTATGATGGAAACCGTGTAAAATGTGTTGATTTCTTCTGCTACACTGGTTTCAAAATATTTTAAATCAAACTGAAAACAATTCCTTGCAGCAGAGAAATGAATATTTTACGACATGGTTGCATTTTCCTCTTTGAATTTTCCATATTATTGTGAAAGTTTGAAATATTAAATGATCTACTGTGTGCCTAAACATTATTTTCCACTAGCTTTTATAAGAGTTTCCTCTGTTGAATATGTCTGTCTTTGTTGAATATATTTTTGGACTACTATAATCATATCCTAAGTGTTTTCATTGTAGCAACACACTTATCCAAAGCGTACGTTTTCAAAGTCCTGAAGTGTTTATCACACACACGGTAGGATATAGATAGGACACGTTCAGTATTTTATCAGTTAGCAAAAATGAATATAGGCAGTAAATTTCCGATTTTCCGAGGAACGATTATTCAAATACCTGGCCATTGTCGAGACGACATAAGGTAATAATGTTCCCTTGATAATCCAAGTTTTGAAGATATCCGGTGGTTTTATACTTACCTTTCGGTCCTGTCCTCCAAACTGTATATCAGCTTTGATAAATACCTTTGTCTCACTGTTAAATGTGTATCCTATATAATATCTTCTTTAAAAAAAATATCTGACGTGCTAGAATTGTTTGCATGAATGACAGGTGTTTGAAAAAAATGAATTTGGGTTAATTTTAGAACTTCATCCTCCATCTGTATGTCGGGGCCATTGTTTTAAGCGGTTCCTCTGTATTTAATTAAATGTTTAAATAATTATTTACGTAACTTTTGTCCTTATAAAAATGGGTGCTGTGGCCGAGTTATAACGTAAAACCATTGTCCAAGACGCAGTAACGTTGGTATTACCTTTTATGAACATATTCCCCAAATCGACGTAAATAATCTAAAAATGTCTCATATATGCATCTCGAATACCATGTGGTATATACTTGAATAAACATTGAATAAACAGTGACGGGTCTAAAATACTCTCTCTCTCTCTCTCTCTCTCTCGCTCTGTTTCTCTCTCTCTCTCTCTCTAATAAAATGCATGTTGGTATATACTTGAACAATAAACACAACAAGTAAACAAATGACAGACACAAATATCTCTCTCTCTAACTCTAACTGCTTTATTTTTATTTACTTTTCTTCTTCTTTAAATTTGACCTTATAGGCAACTGTTGTCACCTTTAAAACATAAAATGATAATAAAAGCACCCATAATCCGCGTCCTCTCATATCTCAACAAAATTAATGAAACACAATACTACATACTCTTATCCAAGCCTTTGACTGTGGCTTCACCACATGAAAAATCTGAGAAGCTCTGTCGGGATTCGAACCCACGGGGACGAGGGACTGCGTGATGTTAAGTCAGTGACTTTACCCGCACCGAGACTCTAATTTTGTGTGAAACTTGAATTCTGATCACAACCACTTACACTCTGGTAGCTATTTAGATGCAGAAAGGACGTGATAAAAGACAAAATACGATAATTTCATTGGAATTGCTACTGTTAATACAGAATTTATTGAGTCAACAGGTTATATAGACATATCTCGTGTCAGTCTACAAGTCCAGTCCAGTCCATTTCCAGTAACGGTTGCCATGGTAAATTTAATACTTGCCTGAAACAAACATTACAAGTTATGGTTGAGTGTTAAACAACATCTATGTATCATCATTTCGTTAATATATTTATTTTAAATGATAAGATCATTAATAATTTTCTATGAATACTCTAGTAATTCTTCTGCGATTTCTGACACCAGAAGGAATTTATTTCTGCGCTTGCAATTGCTTACCTTGTTAAAGCAAATATATTAAAAAATCTCTTTTACATAAAAAAAATTTCTTGAACTATTTTGAGAATGATTTTTATTTAATTTCATAAGATGAAATGCCCCATGAAATGAAGGACATTGCCAATAGACTATTCTAAACGAGTTTTACGTCCCACCAACAATTTAGATTAATTCTGACTGTATTAATACATAGAGTAAATGAAGAGTAATTGAAGTAATCAGTAATATTCGTTGACATTAAATTTCGTGGAATCTGTAATACAATAAATTTCGTTTGTTCATATTTTCGTGGAATCATGTTCTAGACAACATGAGGTTTATGAAATAAACAGTTATAGTGGGGATTGATATTCGTGAATAAAGCCTTTCACGAAATCAACGAAAATTAGTCCCCCCCCCCCCCCCTTCCACGAAAATGAATGAATGCTCTTCTTCTCTGTGGTATGGCACTGGTGTGTGGCCGCGATAAAGGGTGTGTAGCATGATACGACATAAATTTCTAAAATTAGAACAAACTAAATCCACACCATGCGCATTAAGCACGTGAACAATATCGTATCGATTTCTACTATTTCGAATTTTCATGGATACAACTCCGTTTTCTTGTAATATACGCTATTTGATACATTTAAAAATAAAATTACGATTGTTAATTCGCAACTTCATACGCTGAATGGAGATACGCGTCTAAGTTAGCACTTACCATAGCCATATCCGCCTCCGTATCCTTTACCGTATCCTCCCAATCTGCCCCAACCGCCTCCGTATCCGCCTCCATATCCACCACCGTAGCCCCATCCGCCCCATCTAGGCCACCAACCACCATATCCGCCACCGAATCCTCCATAGCCCCTCCCCTTTACCCCACCGTATCCGCCCCCCCCCCGATCCTCCAAAGCCGCCTCCCCATCCCCTACCGTATCCACCACGTCCCCATCCGCCCCATCTCGGCCACCACGCCATATCCGCCACCGTATCCGCCATAGCCCCATCCTCCTCCATATCCGCCGCCGCCCCATCTTCTACCCCATCCCCAGTGGGCGTTGGCTGCAACTATGGCGACCAGAAGGATTGACAAACACAGTAGGGTCTTCATGATGATCTATAAAAAACGACACACGACACACTGTTGAAGCATTTAGATGAAGAGGCATCACCAAACAACTAACATAACAGAGATCCGCAACTCCGATAAAGGTATAGAGCAAGCTCACATTTAAGGCGTTTTAGCGGGGTTTTTTTTTTTCTTCTAACGGACAGATTTTTTTTCTAAAAATTTGCATATCAGTACTTTAGACTTTTACTAAAAGATATACGAATTAAAAATAGGGGGTCACCATTCTTGTTTCAGAGTTTAAGCTTATGGTAGAGCATCACTATTTGCTAAAAATTATTGAAAAACCATGGCATTAAAAATAAGAATGATTTCGATTCTAAATACTGTACAGTATATTAAAATGATATTTTTAAAATATTTCATCACATTTATAACTTATAATGTATTCTATAATTTAAAGATACTGTCAGATATGCATTGAAAATACAAAACGGGCACTAAATCTTATTTGTGCCCGGACCAAAAATGTATACAAAAACTATCCCAACTCTAAAAAAAAAAATTCAACCGGACAGATTTTCTTCATTTTTTTCAGAGTCAGTCCTTTGATATAAATGCTTTCTGAAAATGTAAAAAAGACATACCTCACCAAGTCTAAAACTGCTTTTTATTGAAATCTTAGCCAAATTTGCATAAAAACACTTAAGTGTGACCCTTTGTACCTTCAAAATTTGGCAAATATACTTTTAATGATATTCTTAACACAAGTATCTTAAAATCAAAATCAGCTGTAACCCGCTGAAACGTCTTTAAGTTACATGCACGATCATGTGACCGCGAGATAACGTGAGATGTCTAATAATGCTCATATGAATTAAAAATATACTGTGTTGTCCCTTCAATTTATTGCCGAATTAATCAATTATGTATGTCTCTCATTTTATGAGTGAAACTGTAAAATGTCTATTTGTTAAGCGTCTGCATCGCCTGCAAGATGTTAAAATCGACTTCATGTTAATATACGTTCAAGCACTTATGTCTTTAATTCATATTTTTCAAGTGACTACGAGTACTTAGTATTAGAGTTTCAGGCCTTCGTGTTTAGAATACTGGCATCTGAATGCAAGGCCGTGCATTATTCAGCGATATATCACTCTAAACGATATTATCACATGTACATGTATTATTGTCTTTATTATTACACGCATCATCATCATCATCACCATCATCATCATCATTGCATGTATTACTAGTATTTTAACCACAGTAAAACCACATCTACATGCAATTGATCCTACATTAGCGGCTACCTGTATTAAGCGGTCAATCTATATTTTGTTCTATATTTAACCTCCATTTAGCGACCACTTCTGCTACACGGTCACTTTATCTTGTTCTCTGGACTGACCGCTAAAGACAGGTATGACTGTATTTCAAAATAAGAGCATATATCTCAGCCAACATCTAGGAAAATATTGTTCTCCAATTATACCTGATTGTACGTTTCATATGTGAAAAGTGAAACAGGAAATAAACCGTCAAGTCAAATTAAATTTTAAGTCTGCATGTTTATATGTACCAACTTAATTAGCACAAAACTTCAGTATTTTTAGTGTAAAAGGAACGACATGAATGAATCATATTAATTGTGGTGTTTTTAAATGAAGTCTCGAATTCTTCGCAATAGAGTTCTAATTTTGAAATTGTCTTGAAAATGTATGTCTGAAAGCATGTCGAAATTGTCTTGAAAATGTTTGTCTGAAAGCATGTCGAAATTAAATATTAAAAACGTTTCCTCTTGGTCTCTACGGAATACATTTTAGAGCAAGAGAGAATGCTCTCGTATTAAAATTCAGTGCCTAAGTGATGCAAAAGTTGACTGAAATATCAGTTGAGTTCAATAATGGCAGCGTTCAATTGAATTATTATGTTGATATTTATGCAGAGAGAGAGAGAGAGAGAGAGAGAGAAGTTGAAAAGTTTCGTCCAAGAGAGAGAGAGAAGAAGTTGAAAAGTTTCGTCCAAGAGAGAGAGAGAGAGAGAGAGAGAGAGAGATGTACTGTACCTTGATGGTGATTGTGAAACCTCCCCGAGATCTGCCGGACCCCTATCACACTCTGTCTTTTATAGTAAAACTGGCCATGGTGCCTTCACTCACACGAGGAGCGATTGTGATGAATTAGAACCATCAAGTAATGGAAATGTCGAGGGTTATCCATTTAAGGGGCCGTAAAAATGACGACAAGTCAAATATATGTCGCGAAATCACTTTCCTTAGCATAAACAAGTGTTAATGTACTCTGTTTATGTTGTTTTCATGATTAATAACAAAGAGGTAAGGAAAAGTCAATTCTTTATTTTTCGGTAAAATATTACACAGCTACAGGTTTCTCGTCTTTCTGATTGATGTCGGGGGAAGTAAAACCAATCTTCAACGATTGAAAAAGACAAATTATTTTCGGATCATTGCTTTTTCATACTCATGTGCGATTGATAGCTCTTTTTATATGCAATTCACGCATCTTTTTCTCTCTCGGTGATAACCTAGCACAAAATATATTTGAAGTAAAAAACATTAAAAGGCAGTTGTTGATGTATAGATGAAAGTGTGACCTACCCCTCGCATTTTTTTTTCTACTTCTTGTGGCAAAAATATATGCATATGCCTTTTGTCTATCTAAAACTCAAATATTCTTAGAGGTTTGAACCTTTCTTTCTTCTTCCTATCTAACGTAACTTTTGGTGCCATGAATACATGTGAAACCACAGAAACCTTGCTCCGACCGAAAGAAAAAAACCGTTTAAATTTATAGATTAAGTACTTTACAACTAGAAAAATATAAAATTGCACTTACAATAACTTACCATAACCCCGGGACGTATTAGTAAGAAGTACCCTATCACACACCCCGGACACCCGGTGTAATGTGTCAAAATGGCATTTTCTGATTTACTTTAAAAGTCACCCGATTTAGAGTGTCAAAGCAGCATCGGCTAACCACGGTTGTTTATTACAGCTGTCAGCCGTGGGATACTTGGCCAGCACTTTAACATTATATACACTGATATAGCACTAAGCATGCTTAATGTATTACCGATAAAATGTATAATTGATAAACGGAAACTGATTTTTCTTGGTCAACTGTGTCGTATGCTGTGCAATAGAGCAGTTAAGCATATATTTCTCTTTCGATTAACATATAGTAAGTTAAACCGCTCTTGGATATCTGGTTTCTTTAAGGATATATGGGGATTGCTTCAGGATTATGATTTAACAAACTATTTGAACGATTTCATATGTGATGGTAACTTTCCAAGAAAGGTTACATGGAAGCGTCTCGTTAATCTTAAAGTTCGTTCAAAGGCGATCAATGACTGGACTGTTACATACAGTGCGGCAGAATTCGATCGTGTCCGTTCTGTCCATACAATTTATGGGATAAGTGAGATCTGGCAACACAGTTTTAGGTATACATACCAACTTGCATACTACAGAACAGTTTGCAAGCTGGTTACTTATTTGTCATGGCAGGGTGGTTCATGTCGAAGATGTGGTGCTGAATTCAATGACACTAGTCTTACCGATCATATTCTCACTGTCTGTCCACATTTGTTTATTCACCGTCAACAGTTGGCGGATAGTTTACAAACAAAACTCGGAGATCACGTGTTGTCAACCTTTCTCTCATTAGATGAGAAAACAAAAGTTAATACACTTCTCGGGGTTGAGTGCCCGTTACTCGCTGTATGCTCAAGCTTACCATATCATGCTTTGATAAATATTTTATTTCGCCACGTTCATCTCATGTGGATGTCTTATAAGTGAGATCGACGCATTTCGGGTTTTGGTAAGGTTTGTGCCCTACGAAATCTTAGTTCTTGGTTTTCCTGTCTCTTTTGATGAATTTATAATTTAGCTTTCCATTTATTGCAGTTTAACAGTGCAATCGGTACTTATTATATTCACATTTGAATCTATTAAACTTAGTACTCTTTACAGTACTCTTTATATAAGTAGATGGATTCTGGTAACATGGTTTATGTCTACATTTACTGTTGTATACATGTTTAGCCCGAAACATATTGTTAAAGTGTGAAGGCCAGTTTTATTCCCTTTCTTCTGTATGTTACACACACACAAACGCTCGGACGCACATACGCACGCACGCATACACACAAGCATAAACAAAGACTCGCACACACATACACATTATTCTTGTAGGGTGTTGTAAAATGCATGTAATTTGTAATCTTCAATAATTGGAATGAATTAAGATATAAATGTGTGTAATTTTACATACACGCCCATGATACTTTCCTACTTACGCATACATAAGCGATCATTTATATATACAGTTAATAACACCTTCATCTTTTGTTCTTTTGTATTTCTGTTTCGTTGTATTCTTAATTTGCTCGCGACCATATAGAAACTCTTACGTTTCGTTTCGGTAAGTGGTTTTGTGTTTAAATGGTTGGAAACATCATAACAATTGACTTACCCTTTCATCTTAACCTTGTATTCTTGTATTATGCTTGGACAAGGTTTATATTTATTTATTTATTTATTTAACAGTAAAGGTGCTGTAAAGGGTGAGGATAGTATAGTAGGTTATTAGCAAATTAATTACTCGCTGTTTGTTTGTTTGTTGGTTTGTTTGCTCTTGTCATATGTATGTTTCTAGTGTGTATTATTTGTATTTTCCTTGTTCTTTGTCAAGTTGTCTTTATATGTAATCTTCAAAAAATAAAATGGAGGAAATAAAGATATATATTAGTAAGAAGTACTACCCTATCACACACCCCGGTCACCCGGTGTAATGTGTCAAAATGGCATTTTCTGATTTACTTTAAAAGTCACCCGATTTAGAGTGTCAAAGCAGCATCGGCTAACCACGGTTGTTTATTACAGCTGTCAGCCGTGGGATACTTGGCTAGCACTTTAACATTATAAGGATATTCATAAGAGGTACATCGACAAAATGTTGCTTACATAGATGAGTACTCTTCACTTGGAGATCTGTAAGTCGGTAAAGGTTTGTCTAAGTGCCGGAAGTATGAGAGTTTCTGTCCCAAATCCCCACTACCTAGTGGGGCTGCGAATAGTGACGCAGCTTTTCAAATAATCGGAGCAATTGCTAACTAATAATCCCACGGGCCATGCATGGAGTAACGGAATGAGCGCTCGTGGGTTTCCGACGCTGGCAGTGTCAAAGTGGCATATAGCTATCGAATATATCTTAGGAATTATGTCGTTTTATTTTACACCTCAAACCATTCTCCTGTATATTGATACTAGGTAAGGAACGGAATTTGGCACCATGCTATGACAAGTGCCCTAATAAAACTGTTTTCCCGAAGGATTACATTAACTCGATTTACATATAATTATTCTTGTTTTCATAATGACACTGCACGCTTTTTTTTCGGATGAAGACATTAAGTCGAAAGAAAACAAAAACAAAAAACAACAACAACAAAAAACAACAACAAAAAAAACAACAACGTGTTTTTGTCGAACTTTTCAGCCCTAATTTTATATAAAGTTATGCTACATGTACCTTTGCCTTTTGGTAATTATTTCGGTTATAGCGTGCTAAATGAATTATCAAACGAATCGTCAAACGGAACAAATCGGGTAATTCCGTCATCCGTCATCATTGTGGTGATGCGTTTATCACCGAGGTGCTCCGATTGTGTTACTTATATGACCTCATAGTTACACTAGGTTGTTTTTCCCTTTCAATCATTCTTACACCAATGACTTTATTGTGGTGTGACAAAGTAATACATTAAGGTGATACAAAACACATTTGTACAGATACACGTGATATTGTAAAATAATTATTTTTCATTGGTTGACATTATTAAGCTTTTTTTTTTGCCTTTTGGTGGATTATACCAGCTAAGACGCCCCCTGCCTCTCTCTTTCACTCTCTCTCTCTATCTCTCTCTCTTTCTTTCATCCTCCCCCTTCCCCCTTCTCACTAGAATCCCCAGAAGCACCGGAAAGTACCACTGACCAAACGCAAAACAGCTTTATTAGAGGGCAAAGGCTTCAACCCCCAACATACAGCAAAAAAAGCAAAAAAATATGCTTACTGCTGCTATATACCCTTTAAAAGTAAAAAAAGTAGTTCTGGCAGATCTATATCACTCATGCTGTGGGACATGAATTTTATCTCACTGAAAGAACACAGTATCCAATCATTTTTCAATACATTTTTAACTAAAATAAACGACCTTTGAAGTAGAAATTGAAAAACCGATCGATATAGCAAGATCAACAATTTTAAGGGCGCCTTTGAAGGGCGAGTTCGAACCCCGTTGGAGCAAGGATTTTTTTTATTACCTTTTAAGCGCAAAGTACTGGTCTTACCCAGAAGCTGTCGAGAGGGATCTGTAAAAGTTGTAAGAACTTATTTTGAAGTGAAAAGAAAAATTTAATGTTTAAAGCATTTTAATAATTGGAAAAAAAAAATGCACACGATTCAAATTACGCCTCTAGTGTTGCCCTGTCCGGTTGACATTGTTGAAACTGTTTATTTGTCATATTAGTTTTATAACGATGAATTGGTAAGTGAAGTGCTGATGCTGTTTTTATTTTATCCCCTTACTTAGGTGAAATATTAATAATAATAAAAATATTAATATATATTTATTGTGATAAGCTATAGGAAATGTTTGTCTTTTATACCCGAAACAGTATCTATATCATTTTGACGTTATAAATAGTACGCATAACGTCTGCATTTTCCCGCTTTTTTGACGTTACTTTAATCATGGTGACATCGTTTCCGTTGTTTATGTTTAAAAGTTACTGTTATCCTGATGAAGGCGTTAGCCGAAACGTTGAAGTAATAACAATACTATTTTTTCCCACGTGTTGTCGTTGACTTTTTTCATATTACATCTTACGCAACTCCATTCGAGCTGTGAACCACTGGTTTGAACATTAGCATTTCAGACTGGCGGTAGCCGCCAGTCTTACGTACCGGTAAACCAAAAGTAGACATTGTGGAATTGAATAATTACCATAGCCGTTTTCACCGTACTGTATCACTCCGCGCTCAGTATCGTATGAATTCAATGCGACTGTGTACACCAGGAATGTAAGCAGGATATCAAATCGCAATTGTTAGCTAACGGTTGCCTCCAATAAGCGAACGGCACCCGGTTGTTTGTACTTTCCCACAATTTATTTTATTTTGGGAAACCCCCAACGGATAATCTCGGCTATCTGCCAAAATGCAACATGTCCGAAATGTTATGAGAACGATGATAAGGGGTAACAAACTCCCAATTAGTCTGGTTCCCGTCGTACTATCCTACGTAATAGTACATCTGGTTGAGGCTAAAATGGCGGCGGCCAGTGGGGGCAGGATTAAAACTATAAATGTAAAACAGTGGTTGACATAGATCCGGCATATTTGTTTATGTGGTTTAAATAGTACATTAATAAACTGAAATGTATTATTAATTTTGAGTTGTTGGCTACGGTAAAAACATGAAAACGAGTTCATTATAAAAATTGTACCGATTTCGGATATTGTAAAACTCCGTTTCGATTTCGGATGGTGATTTCCACAAAACTTTAGCCATGTGACTTCTTAGTTTAACCATGTAATACTCTTTAATTAATGTTCAATTATAACAGTGTTCATACTTAAAGTGCGTGTGTGTATTGTGTGTGTGTGTGTTAATTGCATATAACTATTATTTATATCTAATAGTTCTCCATAAGATTTATTTTGCAAGCATACTATATTTAATATGTTGAAATTGGGCAGTTTTGTAAATTTATTTTATATTTTAATTGGTTTGGACGTTTTGTTAAATTGAGTTTTAATAGTGTTTATCAATGAGGACAGAGATGTAAATACCTTAATGTAGCTTTGTGCCTATGATATGTACACATCACATCTAAACACATCATTTGTAATAAAAAATTAAGCATTAATTAAAGTAATATTGTAAGCAAGACAGAGTGAAAGAAGGGTGTATGAGAGAGGAAGAATAAAGAGCTTTTTCTTAAAGAATTTTGTTTTTGATTTTCATTTTTTCTTTTATTTTATGTATCTACATCTGAAATATGTAATGTCAAGAATAAAATCCTCTCTCTCTGTGTAAAGTAATAGTTCTATTTCTTTATGTATTTGTATCACTCATTTTCTGTTGGTAGTTTTAGTTTTACCAACAAAATATTTTTTTTGTTATTTTTCTTCATTTATGGTGGCATATTTCTGCCAGCCACTTATCCACTTAGCTATGTTGAAACTTTTCTGAAAAATTGCCACATATTCAGTTAGTATCTGGCAAGTAGCAAATTTTCAAGTTATCTACTTAAGTATCTTAACAGGACTTAACTGTCTGTTAGTGCCCACTACTGCCAATCACATATTCACTTATTTTAACTGGATATCATGCCTTTTTCCAGATAATTATGTGAAAAAATGCTTGTTATCCACATAATTTAACTGACTAACTTGAAAAAAGGCGAGATAACCAGTTATCTTAAGTGAATATATGGCTGGCAGTAGTGGGCACTAACAGGCAGTTTTGTTCTGTTAAGATACCTAAGAGGATAACACGAAAGTTTTCTACTTGCCAGATACTAACTGACAATGTGACATTTTTTCAGAAAAGTTTCGACATAGCTAAGTAGATAAGTGGCTGGCAGAAATATGCCACCATATTCATTAAAGTTATTTTTCTTCATTTAAATATTATATACAACTTTCTATATTTTAATCCACTTTCACTGATGTGTTTAGGTGAGATATTCATGTATAACATAGGTATAAAACACTTTAATCAATTGACCGAAACGTCTAAATCATATGCTATATAAATTCAATTAACCAAACTGGTCATTTACACAAACGTCCGACAACCCTCCAAAATATAATGCCTTTGATTTGTCTGGAACATGGCAAATTGTTATTGGTAAATTTGGGTACAAATTTAAAATAGGTAGTGTTATGTTCTCCACTTGTGGGTATGTCATAATGTGGCTCATCCTTGTGTAAAGGGGTGCTTATCGGAGTAGCACCACTGGTCACTACAGGCAAGAGAGTAACGGCGAGAAATATGTGTTAGTGGTCCAGTAGAGCACTCGCCCTGTCAGCAAAGGATGTTGGGTTTGAGTCCAGTCTGGCTGCACATTTTTCTCACCTGTTTACAAACATTTCAAAAACTTGGCAACATTGAGCTGGATGGTTTCCAGTGATACCCCTGTGTAAGCAGGTAATACTCCATGCTGGAATGTTAATGCATCCTGAATTTAAAAGAAGCATTTGCAGTTGTATAAACTGCAGTCACAAATAGCAAGATTGATATTATTATATTCATTCCAGTACATATATATATTTTTTATCAACTTTGATATCTGTTTTACTGCATTATTTCCCATAGTTATTTTTTATGAACCATTAAATCATCTTTCTCTGCATACTGTCATCCCCTTTTTAGAGACTTAAAGGCTGGATTATATGTTATTTTCAGGATGACCAATTCAAAATTGCTTTCAGAGAATACAAGCTCTCTAATAAAATTGCCGTTATTGTAAAATGCCTTTTTTGATTTTGTATGATTTTTTTTTTTGTTGTTGCTTTTATTTGCCATCATATGCCTTCTCATTCCATTCTGACCTTGTTATATCATTTATTTTCCATGAAAGCTATTATATTTAATATTTACAATATAGTCCTCTATTTTATACTGCCAGGACATTTTTTTTCAGATGTTGGGGAAGGGACATTGAAATCATATTTTGAATATTTTTCTGAGACTATGACCTTTTCATTTTTTTTAAAAAAAAAAAGCCCTTACTGGTGAGAGACTTGTGTAAGCACTCTGGTTGCTCTGTCGGTAGAGCATTCGCCCTGATAGCGAGAGGTCCCAGGCTCGAGTTTCAGTCTGGCTGCACATATTTTGCACCTGGTTACAATTGTATCCAAATCTTGGCAACAATCAGCTGGATGATATCCAGTGATACCCCTGTGTAATCAGATAATACTCCATGCTGGAATATTAATGCATCCTGAAATTAAAAAAAATAATTAAAGTTGTATAAACTGCATTTACTAATAGGAGAACAGATATAACTATATTAATTCCAGTTTGGAGGGGGACCAAGAACCATGGACTTACTTTCAAATATTGTTTTACACAATATTGATATCTGTTTTACTACATTATTTCCCTCAGTCAGTTCAACCATTCTATTATCTTTCTTTTCATACTGTCATCCCCTCTTTTGATTGTTAAATGCAATATTGAGGATGAGATCGAAACAAGATTTAATGTGTTTATATATAGCCTAATTTGGCTTTCACCCCTCAAATTGTTATTTCCAGGACGATCAGTTCAGAACTGCAGTCAGTGAATACAATGCCAAGTATACACAAAATATACCAGCACTCAAAGAACTACAAAAACAAACACTGGGATGCTTGCTAGCTGGCAATGACTGTATTTGCAGTTTACCCACTGGATATGGGAAATCAGCCGTATATGAGCTACTACCAT
Source organism: Solen grandis (assembly GCA_021229015.1). Lineage (NCBI taxonomy): Eukaryota > Metazoa > Mollusca > Bivalvia > Adapedonta > Solenidae > Solen > Solen grandis. The sequence continues at coordinate 3,272,769 of CM037790.1, read as the reverse complement.
TTATCATCAAAAATTGTCTTGTTATAGTAATTGTGCCATTAAATGCAATAATGGATCAGCAATTGGAGAAGTTTTCCACAGATGCTGTGTCATTAAGTCCCCGAAAGGTTGATCACAAGGTACTGATGTCAGGAAAGTACAATTATATATTTGCCCATCCTGAACAAATCCTCAGCAATAAACCATTTTATCAAATTGTAAAGTGAATTAGTCAGCAGAGAAAAGTCTTCCTAGTAATTGATGAGGCACATTGTATACTTGAATGGGGTGAAGACTTTCGACCAAAGTATTTACAGCTGTATCAGCTCCGGTCAGTAGTTGAATGCCAGGTTTTGGCATTATCAGCTACTATCACAGAGAAGCTGAAAATTGCAAAAACTCTCCATATGAGAGACTATAAAATGGTAACAGATAGCCCTGCAAAAGACAACAGCGTTTTGATTGTACAGAGGCGGCCAAGTCCAACAGGACAGACATCTAAAGCAGCAACACCATATGATTACATTTTTCAAAATCTAATTACAGAGTTGCTGGAACAATTGGACAGTTTCCCAATTACTCTAGTATATTGTAAGTCAGTGCAATGGCTTGGGTATGGTTACGAAATGGCACGACGGCTTCTTGGAGCCATGTTCTATTCTGGTTTAAAAGTTCCTGAAAATGCCCGTGTGGCATAATGTTTCATTCCTCGATGGAGAAAGAATCTGGACAGGTATTAAAAAACAAAATAACACATGATCATACTTTCTTTCTGGATCAAGATAATCATGAACAGGAAAACATTTTACATAAATGTTAACAGCTGGCATTGTGAATGAATAATATTTTTAAGTCAAAGTATGTTTAATCCACAATCTGTCATAAGTTCTGCTATGTTTGATGCCTTATGGAAAATGGAAAAAAAATTAAATGCCAAACATAATTGGAAAATTAATTGATTAACAATGTTAATATAGGGGTTTAATTTTCTCAAGCAAGTGGAAAAAATATCTTTGATATTTTTTTATCAGTTTGGAGACAGTTTGATAATAATTGATATGAATATCAATTCATGAAACTCACAAAAAAAGCTTATTATAATGTCCCCATTTTATAAATATTTACTTCAAACCTGGATATAATTTTAAAATATTCCACAAAATACTCAAAATGAAAATAATTTCTACTGTCATGTTTAGGGCTGAAATTGTATGGGGAATGTCAGCAAAAGGAGAAATCAAAGGAAATACAATCCTCCAAATTTTAAGATTAAAGAATAATACGTTTTCAGAACTTACAATACTGTTCAACGCCATTTCCAAACATTAGTTAGTACTATTGAAAATAAAAGTACCATATCAACTGTAGCTCTCAAAATGCAATATTTTTTTGGAAATGAGTAATAGAAATATGTGATTAAAAGAGTTATTAAACCATACAACCACAGAAATTGTGTGATTCAGTTTATTGAAAAGAGTTAATTGGAACTCATTGTATTTTATTTTAAATGAAGCAATTCCCGACAACACCATAAAACAGTTTAAGTATAAAGCACTTCACAATCTCATTTCAACAAATCTCAATCAATTTAACTGGAATATGAGAGATCCTCCTATAACATAATGACAGGGGCAGGTAATCCAGGCTAACTCCCAATCTCCACGCAATTATCTCCCCTTCATTCTTTTTGCTAAATGAGCGTGCAAGGGAGATCACTGTGTGGAGTTTGACAAACTCTAGTCTGGTTCCCGGCGTACTATCCTACGTAATAGTAAATGGGGTAAAGGCAACATACTGCTGATATAATTATCAACACCCCAAAATGCATTTATTTTTATGTTATGTTATAGTTTTACCTTATAATTGTGATATTAGCCAATTCAATCCATGTAAGTTTGATTTCTTTACAACCAAATGCATGTTTTCATCCATGAAAAAAAAAAATAAAAAAAACAAAAACAAATAATGACCAATAGTTTACATTTTATGGATTTTCCAATAAGTCTTTAATTGACGACTGGCTAAACATATGATCCTGGATTTATTGTAATTTCATATAAGCAAGTCAATCTTTGACTCAATGGCAATATGTTTTGTTGGATTGTGGGTTCGAGTCCCATCGGATGCAGACAAATAATAAGCATTTATGCTTTATTGAATATTTTCATATTTGTATCAATAATAAAGAATATGACATAATATTGAGGAAATAAACAAAGGAAACAGATTGGTAGTCAAATAAAAATAAATAAAAAAAAAAGATCCGAAATTCAATATCCGAATATAGTACGACATTTATGCAGACATACAATGCAGTTTTATTTATCTATTTGCATTCGGCAAATTAAAACAATGCACGCGATTGGCTTATTGTACTTTAATTTACTGAAAAAACAAAAGGGTGTTCAAATGCCGTACAGAAAACCATTAATTTATTCTTTTCTTATACTTACACTGGCGTCCGCCATTATTAGCGTATGCCTGGCCCTATAACATAGTGACAGGGGCAGGTAATCCAGGCTGGACAAACTCCACGCAGTAGTTACCTCTCCTTACAGTTGTAGATGGACTAAGACCACAATTAATTTTACTATATGTTCTATATAAGCAAATATATAAATGACAATTTCTGTAAGGGAAATTGACATCTAAACTTACCCTCATTAGATATATCTATTCAAGAGAAAATATTCTGTACATTTTAAACATGGGGTCACCCGACTACTTTTTGGCCTATTTAAGGCCAAATAACATACGTATGAATCTAGTGCACCGGTCGGCTATTTCATACCATTTTCTCAAAAATTCCCCTCTCAGCAATGCTCAACTTTTAAGGTTGTTGTGCAATAAGGCCTCCAAATTGAGCATTTTATGACTATTTTAACTGTGTTCTATAGGATTTCATCCTTTATTGCATTTCATTCAGTCAAAAATTCACCATAATTCAGCATAGGGTTAATATTTTTTGTGTAGACACATAAAGATGCAAGGGCGGGTAACTGCGGTCTTAGTCCAGATAACCACTGCCATCACCTATCTCCAAGCAGAGTTGTATTTTACGGATATATAAAAACATTAAATAAATACTTTTTGAATCATCATAAAACGTATTAAAAATATTAATTTTAATTGTTATTATCGGAACTTCTTACTGCCTTATTTTGCCGAAGGGAACAATACGCAAACGCTCGTCTGCAAATGTAAATATTTACAGGTTCAGCCGGATATCTTTATTTAAAGCCAGCTTTTTATTTTCATAATTTGTAATTTTAATGACCATTTCGATAGGATCAGTGGTGCTATTTATATATATATTTCTAGTCTCCTTCAAATTAAATATTTGAACAACGGTCTGGATGACGTCATATCTTTGGAACTACTTTCTGAGCCCACCACAGAGGTGAATGTAATGTAAACCGATGTGTAAGAGAGTGTGCCACCACAAGTAAAACTTAGTTTATTTTTTCATTTTTCTAAAAAAAATATTTTACTGCGAGTGTCATTTCCCTAAGTATGTTTTCTTTAATAAACATCAACTATTGCCTCGTGGTAAAAAAGAAAAGTCATTTAAAAAAATATTTTTGTTGTTGTGACAGCAGACGGAGACGCCATTTTGTTAGTTTATCATCATCACGTGACATTTGTGATGGTAGTGATTGCAAGGGATTTTGAAGGGGTAAAAAGTAACGTAGTGTAAGGGGAATGAACACAAGACGACTTTCTGTAATTCCGACAAGATTAATATCCCTTGGTTTTAATTGGCAATAGTTGAGGTAAAAAACATAAGCAGTGTGGGCATACCACGTGGTGTTTGACGATTTGCCAGAATTCGGAGGAACAACTGCTGTAATTTTTTCTTCATTGATTTTAATGGGATATAGGTCAAGCGAATCGGAAAATTGTACCCTACACAAAGGCCCAATGATTCTTTTGTAAGGTGTACAGTATTTCCTAACAACCGGGAAAACATTATAAGTGATGCGCTTTTCGCAATTGCAAGCAACGTTTCACAAACTCTGAAGGTGTTTCTGAATATTTTTTATGGGTTTTACGTTCCATTAACAGTATTTCAGTCAATTGAAGACCATGCCTACTTGAGACCGCTATAGTCCTGTCATAGTTCAGTATTACGCCGTAAACATGTGGCATCATACCACATTATCCTGACACCAAGTCAACCAGTCTTGGAACTACCCTTATATGCTGAGCGCCAAGCAAGGAAGCTACACCAGAACTATACTTTACGACCTAGGTATGTCGTGGCCATGGATCGAACTTACGATCTCCTGCTCCCGGTGCGGACGCTCTAACCACTCGGTTACCGGGGACAGTCGGTTAATGGTAAACATGAGGATGAAACAAATGCAGTTCGTTTTATATACATATATTTTATTCAACGTGCATATATACACAAAGTTCATTATATTTCATAATATACTTGAAAATTATAGTCCCGTGAAAAAAGTGACGTACATTATTCAAATACATAAAACTTTCAAGACTGGTTGGTTTATTGTTAGGATAAAGGCCACATATATATATATACCACATACCATACAACATTGTGATATTGCTTGGGCCAAATTTGTACAGAAAAATGAAATAGCCATAAATTATGTAATACTTATTCATATGGCCTTGATTTTCAAGACCGTCTTTTTACGTACCCAATTTCCTGATTGGATGCAAAAAATCTAAAATCTAAGGTTTTAGATTAAAAAAAACAAACTAACACATTTCTTTGACAAATAATGATAAAAATAACACTATTCTTTATTATTCTTTTAGGCCCCAATGTGGGTATCCCCGTTTATTATCCCCGTAATAGGTCAACAGGTGTCGGGAAACCATCCCCAGTTGACCTTACAACATAAAGAATAATAGCTGTAGGCCAGTTGATATCTTTCTCTAAAGTTTTAGCAGTTTTAGGGTAGTTTAGTTCCTTTTAAATCATTTGAGTTTCTTTCCTTCAATGCCGTAATTTCAGCTTCTAATATATACAATAAAGATGAAATATGACAGCCCTGATGGATTCCGCGCTCAACAGACAATGATTTTGATATCCATCTATTATTCATAATGCACAGCTTTCTTCGGTAGAAGGTTTGAATCCATTTGATAAAACATTATTCATATATATCCGTGTATGTATGTGCATATTTTACATTAAATGAAGAAGGAAATTAATCGAAACGGGAAAACAAACAACTAAGTAACAATATGAAATATCCAAGTATATCCTTTTTCGCAATACAGTTGACCCGCAATAGCGGCCACTTGTATTAAGCGGCCAACCTGAATATAGCGGTCAGTTTTAATATAACCAAACTATAGCCTTATGTTTTTTCTAGCCTTCCTTTAGCAGCCACCTCTATTAAGCGGCCACTTTCTCTTGTTCGCTTGACTGACCACGTAAAACAGGTTTGACGAAACCCCATTAGGATCATAGCTATTTGGCGGCAATCGGCACATAACACTGTTTTGCTACTTTATCAGGTCAAAGACAAATGACATGAAGCCACACCCGGTTACTTTATCCTTAAACAGGGCCAACCAGTCCTGGATGTGCACTTATGCCGAGCCACTCCAGTCCCATGTTTAACCACTCGTATGATGTCACCGCCTGAGACAAAACCCAGGACCTCCTGGTTACAAGGCTATAGCTCTAAACACTCGACCACAGGGAACGAAACGTATGTGGAAGTTATTATATGTACAGATCTAAACTAGTCTAACAAAGAGCGAATATAAGAAAAAAAAACATGATATTTCCCTTGAACAATCATTCCAAATCAGTTCGCCGATGCCATTTGTTTTTCTTCTTTTTGTTAATCATCCGAAGATGGCCGACCTTGTCTTCCTTATATTTTCGACGACACCATGGGAGTGTGCCCAGCCAATGAGAGAGCGGTCTGTGATTTGTCTGGTGTTGTTAACGCTTTCATTAAGAAGGGCATTTTCTTTCCACGACCGGAAATGACGCATGTAACCCTCCGATTCTGGCAGGTCCTCACTGTGGATGGATTGATGATTAATTAATTCTAATAGTGAAGATAATATGTAAAAGGCAAAGCCTCGAAGCGAGCGCAGATGATATTGTCTTGACTTGGCATGGGTTTATTACTGCCTCTAGTAGTCACTTTTGATAGTATGTGCTACTGGACCTTTCCTAGAGTATCGAGTTCACCATAAGAAGACGAGAATACAATCCCCACCTTTAGATTAAATATACTCCCAAATACATCAATATATTCCCTTCAAATGTAATAAGTTTTCAATTGTAATTTAAAACAATATTAATAAAAAAAAACTGACCAAAACCAACAACAGTCAAACTATTTCCAAAATGGCGTCTTCATTTGTCACTATTGAACTAAAAAAAAGTCTGTCACGTGTATGGTGGACATAAAGAGATAATATCTATAAACAAAAGTTGTAATGAAGTTATGTCTTCTTCACTACAGCACATATAGGTGTGTAAGATTTAATATGATCTAAATGAGAACAAGAAACATCATACTCATAGTGGTCATACATCTGGGGATACAACTGTTTTTCCAGAGTTTTGTATCCCTTCATATAAAGAGCCCTACAATTTTGTGGATACATGGCCAATTTTGTAGGTAAAAGAACCCTGCAGGAATATATGGGCATGCTGTATTGTGATAATTGTCAAGTGTTAAATTTTGCTTTAACAACGACTAAATGATTTGTTGATAAGTGCATCAAACATGTATTATTTTAAGAACTATTCTTTGTTCAGTGAATCCAATCGTTAACTTGAGCGGTTGCAACCCCTGTTATATTGCAGGGTGTAAGCAGGGCACCAAATTTCAGTTGCTAATGGTCGCCTTCACTGAACGCATGACAGCTGTTGCCTTACATAAATCTTCAATCGTCTGCTAGTGAAGTTATCGGTAGATTTAATGAGAAAAAAAATAGATAAAAAGCATAATTTATGAAAATGGTATTAATTTGGTACCTTTTATTAATGAATGTTTTTATCCTTTTCTCTTTCATTTAAGAAAAAATAAAAATAAATAACAGTTTGGAAACGAGGATCAATAAATTTTGCGAATTACTGGTGTTTTCCCTGTCAAGTTAAGTCACGCTCGATGTGAAATATCGCATTAATGTACGTAGCTCGATAATACAAATATGGTTCCTGATAAGTTATATAATTGATGGCTAGACAAACCTAGAGACCCACTTCCCCTAACAAAAAAAAATCCTGCATTTTCAGAACATAAATGAATTAATTCAATTAATTCTCACACCGTATGGATATATGAACACATCAACTTGGATAGGATAACTTATATACCATACTAGTTAACAATTGACTTCTCTGTAAATTACCGTATAACGGGTATTTTTTAAAGCGCTGCCAATTTTTCCTATTTTTTTACGACCCAGACACGATTCGTAAAATTTGCCCTCATATAAAATGACAGTGCGTAATCTCTTTCACGTGTAGCATATATATTATTGTACTCGATGTTTTCACTACAACACAGCCCCGCTTGAGTGATAGGGGACTTTAACACTCACTCAGTCCATCACCGCATGGGTTCGAATCCCAGCAGGGTCATTCGGATTTTCATGTGAGGGAGCCTTCCAGCTGGCTTGCGTAGGTCGGTGGTTCTACCAGGATGCCTCCGTGCATTCGGGGTCTTCCTCCACCTGTAATTAGCTGGACGTCGCTATATGACTGAAATACTGTCGAAGTGACGGTAAACTCAAATAGTCAGTCAGGTCAAGTCCCGCTTGAGTGAGATGTGCTATCGATTATACATTTTATTATAATTGCTACACAGGTGTTCAGTGTACATGTTTTGCAAATGCATAATTCCATGACCCACCTGTTCATAATACATAACAGAATCAGGAAAAAAAGGTTTAATGAGGAGTGTAAAAAATAAGAGAGAATTATTTGAACTAGCTATTCAGCAATATAATTTTAATAAAACTGATACCAATCGCAAGGAATTATTTATTAAGAAAAAAAGATTATAAATATTTTTGCAGAAAATGTAAACTTCAATATAACAGAGAACAGGCCAAAAATATGAATCAGATGAGACGTAAATCACCTAGAGAATTTTGGAAAATGTTTAAACATAAAACGAGAACACCAGTTGGTGAAAATATTTCACAGCAAGACTTTTATAAACATTTCAAACAGTTGTGAACGCACGAGATAATAAATAATGATATTGATATGGAACAAGTGAATGAAGTTTTGAATAATGACAATTTTGCCCAATATGTGACTTAGATGAACATATAACGCAAAAGAAATAATAGTCATGAAAAAACTAGGAAATAATAAACCACCTTCACACTATAATATTCTGAACGAATACGTTAAATGCAATATACATGTTTTAGCAAAACCATAAGAAATACTGTTTAATTAAATTTTAGATTCGTGACATTTCCCTCGCAGTTGGTCAACAGAAATTAGTATACCGTTATATAAAAAGGGGGATCGAACAGATACAAACACTTATAAGCAATTATAGAGGTATAGCGATCACAAGTTGTTTTGCTAAGTTCTTTACCGTTATATTTAACGAAAGATTAAAGAAATGGTCTGAGGAATTTGATGTTATTACAGACACACAATTTGGTTTTAAAAACAACTATTCCACAACGGATGCAATTTTTATCTTAAATGCATTTAAAGAAAAACATTTTAGTGAAAAGAAAAAAAAACTGTTCTGCTGCTTTATAGATTTCAAGAAAGCAGACGACTTTATTGACATGAATAGTCTGTTGTTTAAGCTTGTAACAGTGGGTATAGGTGAAAAGGTATTGTCTTTAATCCATTCAATGTATCAAGAAGTAAAAGTTATTTGTCAAACATATGAATAGTTTATCAGATATTTTAAACATTATCGGATTGTTTCAAGGCGAGATTACATCACCTATATTATTTAGTATATTCTAAAATAATATGCAAGAAAATGTATTCGACGGAATTAAAATGGATCAATTGTCAATATATCTTTTATTATTTGGTGATGATGAAGTTATTTGTTCAGAGACAGCTGAAGGTTTACAAAATCTATTGAATAGTCTTGAAACATATTGTTTAAAATGGAATTTAACAGTTAATGTGAAAAAAACAAAGATTGCAGTTTTTAGAAAAGGTAGAGCACCGGATAAGGATTACTCATGGTCTTACGCAGGCAGTTGTTTAGAAGTTGTAAACAACTTTAACTACCTTGGTATCGTATGTCTAGTGGAGGTTCATTTACTCATGCAACGAATACTCTTAAAGGTAAAGCGCTGAAATCAATTAGTTCATTATTTATTTTTGTGAATAACCCATTATACGGTATGTACGACTTTATTTAATTTAAAATGACAAGGTAATAATTAAAAGCAAATTGTGATTTTGTAACAAGGGATAAAGACATAAACATAGTCAAACAGATGGTCACTAGACTGACTTATTGACCTTATATATACCTTATGCATATTACAGGATGCATGTTATCCAGGCCTGAATGATCAAGCATAAAAAAAAAACGTTTTATCATTAATTTCAGCTGCATCAGTGTATTCATTTTGTTTGCTTAAGGTTTTTATAAAAGGATATTTTAAAGATAGTCAACCAACAACTGTGACAGAGGCCATAAAGTAATCGTTTGTTCAAAATACATGTAAATAAAATATTATTGGTTTTTGACATTTAACGAGAAAATTGTATACGAAAACTAGCACCCCCCCCCCACACACACACATGGCTTCCAAATTTTATTTTAGCAATTATGGTAGAAGACCATGAGGTGCATATTTGTTCCAAAAGGATATTCATTTCGGATCATTTGTTTTTTATTTAGTAGATTTTATTCTTAAGCATATGTAATAAAGTTATATTGGTTGCCATATCAACCACAGTTTATCATGGATGAAGTTCATTTTAGTAACTTGTTTAGGACTGCCGATGAACATCACTGCCAAGTTTCATTAATTTCTACTAAGTGTTTTCACATGACATGCATTTAAATCGCATTTTTGACGCCTCGTGACGGACCACGCACAACGACCACAGACTCAGGGACATCCAAAAAAGCTCGCTATGAGCACGTTGTGCTAATGAGGGGTAGAGATATTGATTTAATCGATTTTAGATATTCATAACAAGTTTTTGACAGGTACTTGCAATTTAGGTCAAACTACGTCTCCTTTGCAACTAGAAATTTGAATGATGTATACATACAACTAAATGTCTAGAAAGATTTGATACTTTATGAAACATTTATTAATGTTATAAGTATAATTTTTATTGCTTTGAAATTATTCGTTTTTCCCCTAGGTGTTCCACATACCATTTAAAGATCAATAAATTAATATTCATTAAGTCATACTTTTTTTAAACGAATATCCATGAGGAAAAGGATTTTTGTATATTCAACGAAATTAAGTGTCAAGGATAAATTAAAAATTACATTCATTTCTTGAGTAGCTCAATCGGGAATTGATCCATAGGCTTAACTGAAATCAATACAGAAATAAGAAGAAAAGCATTGGAGTAAACCCTAAAGAACACCAATGCTTTTCTATAAGCATGGGAATAAAAAAAAACACAAAAAAAACAAGAGGATTAACATGACCATGTGTCGCTCACCTGAGTAAGATTGCTGTGTTACAAAAAAAAAAAAAGGGCATCTAAAGTGTTTGCAATGTTTTTCTAACATTTGACTAAGTGACCTAGATTTTGATCCTACCTAAATTATCACTCACCTGGGATTTCATGCAGTCATCATTCTTATCAAGTTTAATGAAAACTGAGACAAATATGTAGCCTCAATAGCGTTCAGAATTTTTTTTCTAAAATTTGCCCCGGTGACCTACTTTTTGACCCCATGTAACTCAGTCTTGAACTCATCCGCGATTTGATGTAAACAAACATTCTGACCAAGTTACATGAAGGTTGGGCCAAAAAATGTGGCTTCTAGAGTGATCATAAGGTTTTACTAAGATTTATCCAGGTGACCAACTTTTTGACCCCATGTGACCCATTTTCAACTCATACGAAATTTCATGTAGAAAACATCCTGACCAATTTTCATGAAGATTTGGCCAAACTGGTTTTTTTTAATTTGTTTTTAACCGACATGACCCAATTTCAACTCATCCGACATATCATAAACACAAACATCCTGACCAAATTTCACGAAAATTCGACCATAAGTGTGGCCTCAAGCGTGTCCAAAATGTTTTTCTAAGATTTGAGCTGATGACCTAGTTTTTGACCCCACGTGACCCAATTTCAAACTTATCCAAGATATCATATAGAAAAACATCCCAACCAAATCATATGAAAATTAAACTAAAACTTTGCCCGAGAGTGTTCACAAGGTTTATCTAAAATTTGACCCGGTGAACTACTTTTTGACGCCATGTGACCCAGTTTTGAACTCATCCAAGATATTATGTAGACAAATATCCTGACCAATTTTCATGAAGATTAGGTCAAAACTGTGGCCTGTAGCTCAGAAAAAATAAAAAGATTGATCTGTACCTGTAGAAACCTATCAATGGCAGTACCTCATGAGTGCCGATTTGAGCGTCCAGTCTTTCCATCATAACGATATATTTTTGTGCGTGAAACGTAACTTCCCAGTCAGTTCTAGAGGGCAAAAAAATCAAACGTTAAAAAGTTATATCTACGACAACAACAACAACAACAACAACACTCATTGTTTTAAACAAGTTTTAAGAATTTACAAAATAAAATAGAATAGTGCATTGTGTTATTTCACATGGCAAATACTGTATGTTAACTTTAAATTACACATCTTTTGCATATGTCTTACCAGAAGTGAAGCGATTGATTCTAGCATGGTGGTACATTAAATAGAAAATATCTAGAAAATCTTGAAATTTTAAGTCCATACACCTATTTATATACTGTCCGATAAAGATGTCGGATGCTGGATCGGTTTTCCCCCAACTTGTCATAAAATACTGGGTTCGCAGTCGAAATGCGGCCATCTTGTTTTTTATTCTGAATTTCTCACTCTGAAACATTAAAATCACGAGTAAATCACCAAGGATAAGAATAAAAAAAAAATCACATGTCTTCAACCGCAAATGCTTCATTTTCAGTAAATCGGCGATGATTTCCCAACAAAGCCTCTCTCTAATGGTATGTAGGTTTCTATCATATAAACATCTTGGGGATAATTCTTGAAAATTATACTTCTTCACATAAAACTTTAACTCGTTCATGTTTTTTACATATCAAACATAAGAAACACCAATTTATGATAAAAGAACTCTACTCTTTTAGGTTTCAAATTTCACGCCACCAGGCCGCTAGGCCCCTGTGTTCATGCCACCAGGCCGCTGTGTTCACGCCGCTATGCCGCTAGGCCTCCAGGTCGCCAGGCCGCTGTGTACACGCCGCCAGGCCGCTGTGTTCACGCCGCCAGGCCGCTAGGCCTCCAGGCCGCAAGGCCTCCAGGTCGCCAGGCCGCTGTGTACACACCGCCAGGCCACTGTGTTCACGCCGCTAGGCTTCCAGGTCGCCAGGCCGCTGTGTACAGGCCGCTGTGTTCACGCCGCCAGGCCGCTAGGCCGCTAATTTCACGTCGCCAGGCCGCTTACTTCACACCGCCAGGCCGCTAGGCCGCTAACTTCACGAACATAGTGTGTGCTACAGATTTGTTAAGAGATGCAATCTGTTCATACTCGTTGACGAAAACATTACAATAACGCATAAATATGAAAGAATATTTTACTTAAGATCATTCAAATGTTTACAAAAATACCTAATTTGCATACTCGTATTCCGCTATCTTCGTCAATTTTCTTACGTTAACGTATCACGGGTGCATAAATTGATGACGTAGCAGATAAACACATTGTTATTACGGCTTATCAAATTCAAATAATTTCCGATTTAAGACCGTCTTCGGGAGTAATCGCCAATACATAATGTAAACAATGAGAGTATTTTGACATCCATTCAAAATACTAAATTGCGTAATTTGATCAACATTTTTTCAATGCGTTAAACAGCTATTTTACATTAGATATATGCACATTATGTACCATTTGTGTTAGTCTACATCTTGACAGTTTTTTTTTTTATTTTTTTTATTTTTTATTTTTTTTTTACATGTAATGAGTGGATCATCACCATATGACTAAAATACTGCCAAAGCGACGTTAACTTTCAAACAAACAAAATCGCGACACAGTATCTTATATAGAACACTGTGCTCAACCTCTTTTTCCTATCTGTTATAACCGTTTTGGTTTTCGAAATGTTCAATTTATATATCTACATTGATAAAGAAAAAAAAAACAGCAACAAAAAGGACTAGCACACAGTCTTATGAATATACAATGCTTTACATATTCTTCAGGACATGTCAGAATCAGCAACCGCCAACTATGGCGAGTATTATGTTGCAATATTCGATATATTCTACTTATGTGCAATAGATATCACTTATATTCTTAATTTTAATCATTTATATGAAACATTTGTTATTTATATTCATTTTTTTATATTTATATTGTTATTTTTCCCGTTTGTATTCTACTTTGTGTATATTTATTGTATTTTTTTTTTTACAGCACAACATATTAGGCCCGTTCGTGAGAATCTGAAAACCGGACATCCAATTTCAATGCCCTCTAGCGAGAAAGCAATACGTGCACCTGTATTCCATAATATATACATATGCTTGCATGACGAGCTCAAGTTTAGACGATTGACATTTTAATTAACATAACTTACATGAACAAAATGCACTACAATAATCTTTGTATTATTTTTATCATTTTTTATCAAGTTGTCACGGCACATAACAAATGATAACTCTGCAACGATGCGTAAGCGGGAACAATTATCAATGAAAATACTATGAATGAAATTGTGTGCCGTAAGCCAGTGACACGCTGTACAATTCTCATCATTAAAACGAGTGTTCGGCCTTAAAAGTAAAATGATAACAAAGGTACGAGAGCCATTTGATGTGGAAAATCAATACAACATTTCCAAATTTCAAGCCACTTAACTTTCTGCTTTACTGATTCACGTGTTGCTTAATGTTAACATTAGGACTCCCAGTCCTTTGATTATATTAAACTATGTTCCTGTACATTCAACCACAAGCAACTCACTCGTCTTTCCCGTGGACGTTTCTTATCATTTCCGATTTGAGATTTCATTAAAAAAAAAAAAAAAAAAAAAAATCGATAAAAATAATTTGTTTAAAGATAGTTTTAATTTTCTTATTTTATTGTACATATGATCAATTAATTTAACTGTCAATTTATAAACCAAACGTAGTATGGTTTACTTTAAACATATTCTTACAACCTATAGCAATCTCTCTCGGTGGACCAGTACTTTGTGCATAAGGGGAACATAAATATCGTTTCTACAGCGGGATTCAGATCCGCTGTCATGATCACTATCACTGGACCAACGGTACTATCGACACTCGTCGCTTTGTCGATTTCTTTGTAATATCCGAAATCATTTTAACAAAACATTTAATTGTATGATACATACACACAAAGTATGAACTGAATTGACTGGTTGATACCATTATTGTATTTCTTATTTCTGAATTCTTCTCATATCTTTCTTGCATTTTATCATTATTTCTTTCTTATTTATTTTTTATTGTACACCTGCTAAATGTAATTTTATTTTATAGATAAAAAGTAATGTTTCATATTTTTTTAAGTCTAGCCAGTAACTACTATTATGATTTCTTCCTCATTTTCTCTCTCTATGCCCCCCCCCCCTCTCTCTCTCTCAATCCCCCCTCTTTCTATTCCCCCCCCCTCTCTCTCTCTATCCCCCCTCTCTCTCTATCTCCTCCCCCCTCTCTCTCTATCTCCCCCCCTCTCTCTATCCCCCCTCTCTCTCTTTATCCCTCCCTCTCTCTCTCTATCCCCCCTCTCACTCTATCCCCCCTCTCTCTCTCTGTCACACACACACACACACACACACACACACACACACACACATTTTCACCTGTGACTGATTTTCGGCACATTGATATACTAGAGTTAACTCACAAGAGATTATTTGAAGGACTTGTTCAACTAATTTAGCGTCAACTCACCAGAAACTGCTTCAATGATCTGTTCCGTGTCGGGACGAAGAATTCATCCACATCAATTACGCTAGCGAAAGCGTAACCCGCTAGTCTGTGCATTGCGTCGTGTATTAAAAACCTTTTCAGTGACCAGATTTCTTCGTTTTTTTTAGAAAGGTCTACCGGCTTGGGTATCTGTGAAGCGTAGCAACACCTTACAGTGATGGCGTTCCGTGAATAGGATAGAGTCTACATTTATTTTAAACTTATTTTAGTATAAACTTGTTTATTCTACGTCGATTGGGAAACAAGTTCCTACAACTTATATTAATTCCTCTCGACGGTTCTTGGGGTGGACCTGTACTTTGCGCCCGGGAAAGTCATGAAGGATTCTCGCCTCCTACGGAGTTCGAACCCAAAACCTTCGGATCCGTAACCGGATACGTTACTACTGGACCACGTTTTACATTTAATAGAAGACCGATATAAATAAAGGTTTCTTTTGTCTGAAGAAATGCCCTTATAGATTCTATCCGACTTAGAAATTGCCCTAAACGTGTCAACACTTGATTTTGACAAATAAATCCACCTATATTGCACATGGTAAAATAAAAAATTGAAAGTATTCTACCGATATAAATCGATGATAAATTTGAAATTTCAAAGCTTTTCTGATTGGCCACAAATTTAGGGCGGCTTTTTGATATGAACAAGAGATATTCTTTTCTTGTAATTCGTCTTTTCTGCAAGTCAAGAAATATATACAGTATACTGTAAAATCATTGATTTTCGTTGCCATTGTACTGAAGGGAATTTCGTCGGCACATTTATTTTTAGAAAACCTGAGTTCTATGAATGTATCCGTGGATAATTAAACGGTCCTGTCCGTTACCATTTTAGAATTAAGTATATTCTAAGCTTCACATTATAAAGATACGCTATCACGAGCGCGTTACTTACATATGGGTGGAGGCGAATATGGTATGACAATAGCAAACCCGATCTGTTCGTAGTAGTATAGGGTTTTACGAGCCTCTGGGTTGAGGGAATCATCAATGTAGGAGATAACTTTATCAACACCGAGGTAGCGCTGTGTCTCCATCCATTCTATTAGCAGCTCAAATGACAGAGATCCGTACACAACTTTGCACGTGTACCCTTGAGAAATAATATACATTTTCATTTTTACACCATTTATAAACTTGGTATATGACGTCATTTATAGCTCTGGCTAGCAGTATCTCCTTCCTTGATTCGAAGGAGAGAGCTGCTTTTTTTTTTCTTCAACAATTTTAATGGGGTATGTAGTGAATGCGAAATGGAAAATTCTGCCTAATGCTTCTTTTGTCTTCTAACAATCAGGAAAACCTTCAGAGTTCGTAAATATATTGTTTGGTTATCGCAAAAAGCGCATCACTAATAGATCTGGCAAAATTTCTCGATTCGCATTCGCTTTATTTCATAATTCTCTATATCCCATTTAGATTGATAATAATAATAATAATAAAATATTTATTAATAGAAGGTAGCTCAGTAAGTTTACAAACATAATAAGTATAACTTCTTTACACGAGGCATTCTGAAATGAATGTTATGTACAATGGTGATAATATAAAAGAAAATACAATAACAACAAACAAACAAAATAAAAACAAGTCTGAAGTTCTTAATAGAAATCACTTTGCATATTTATGCAGATGATGATGGTAATGATGAAAATGGAATTAAAAGTGATGATGAGGATGGAAGAGGAATTGTCTGCTTACATATCATTGAAAATATTTCAAATCTCTGAGCAGAAACCCAATATTAACATCAAGAACAAGAATCAAAGCGTAATATTTGATACATTAATAGCAAACGAATTGTACATATCATTTGGACGTTTACGTATATATATACAATACATTTTACCCCGTCGTTCGGTGATGTCCACGCTCTTTTTTACATGTTAATAAGCAAATTTTGTACAAATGTATGAATCATATTGATTAAGTTCCGACATACCACGTACCACGTATCAAACTGTTTATTTTTTGTCATTAAATTTTAAACATTTGGTTTTCAATAATAGAAATAAGTCAAAATCAATCACTTACAAACCCAATGTTCAATTAAGATTAATCTGATTCAAAGACATATTCAACAGAAATATGAAATTGTCCGAAATAATGTTTTTTCTCTCATTTTTTCCTATGACGATTAAACAGGTGAACCGATTTAACGAGATCACGCTGAGACGCTTTTGATACTGCAAACGTTTAACAGACAGACGCTTTACAGTATCACTCATAAAAGAGATATGAGATTTAATGAGAGACATGCATTTGTTTGGATTGGAAATAAATTTAAGAGAAAACTCATTATATTTATAATAAATATGAGCAATCTTACACATTTTACACGTGAGCTGCTCCTGATTTGCTCTTTACCTATATCAGAGTTGCGGATCTCTGACCCCCCATTTCTCGTATGACTTTTCGAATTTAAATGAAAAATGCACGTGGCGACCATACTAAGTTGATGAGGCGACCAAAGTCACAATGATAAAACAAAGTTGAAATAATTGATCCCAATTCACACCCGCTTTTATTGACAGCACCAACAAACAAAACCAATATCGATACATATCGATTAAAAGGTATCTATTCACAAAATAGTCAAATCACGGAACACTATGTTTAAACGACATTATTTTGCGTGCTGCAAATATCTCGCTAAAGAGATAATTCTTTCATGACAAAGATGGTGATAATAATAAACTGTATAAAGGGTCTTACCTATTGCGTTGTTTGGTTGTTTATATATGTAAAACGTGCTTGTATAGGGGACAGTCTCGTCGAAGCAGGAATGGGTTTTCCCTGGAAGAATAGCGGCTCCTGTTAAATGTAGCCCCCTTGCTTTATTTGGAACATCGCAAGCATAATGAAATATATGCACACCAATCTTAACAGGACCAACAATATAATTTTGTTTGATGACTTTACTAGTTTCGAACACTTGACCGTTAGACTTGAGACAGCACCTAATGGGCGACCCACTGTATAGTTGGCTACGCCACATTCCCAACACAAACACCTTATCCCAGGAAACTGATGCGGAAGAATTGGTAACAAATGCGGAATAAAGGTAAAATTCCGGGATCCCTCCACTAATAAAAGTCGGCTTCCGGATCCATAGTTGGTCGTGGTAGTAGTGGGTAGTGTTGAACCCAACTGTTTGATGGAAATGGCCGGATGTTTGTTGATCCCAATTTACCCCCAGCTGATGAGATACCTAAAAATAAAATTTGATTTGTAAATATCACTTTTTTTACATTTACTTTCTTAGATGGGGAAAATGATTATTCAGAGCAATTACCATATACTTAATAATTATATAATGGGTAATGTGTTTTTAATTTTACTGGGATATTGACATAATGCATGATTATTATGTAGCTCCGCACGAAACGAAAGTAGATTCGGATTTATAGAATTAAGGAAAAAATACTTATTTAACAATATTCCGAACAATTTTAAATTCCAAGCAGACTAACTATTGTTAGATTTTTTTTTACCCTGAACATGCCGTCCATTTTGAATTTGGAAGACATCAAAAAGGCATTCGCTAGAATTAAAAGTATGCCAACTCGAAACAAGCAAACCAACAGCCTTTTATCTGCAATAAAGTTATGTGATATTTAACAATCAAATTCACTCTTTACCAATATTTCGGCAAAAATTTGCCTTTGTCAAGGAAAAAAACACGATTTTTGAGCCACTGTATGAGAAACGTTTTGAACAGTCGTCATATTGTCATTGTTATATACCTGGAACAAAATGAATTACACATAAGAAACGTCTGTACAGTTGCCATATTGTCATTGTTATATACTAGGAAATATGAATTACACATAATAAACGTCTGTACAGTTGCCATATTGTCATTGTTATATACTAGGGAAATATGAATTACACATAATAAACGTTTGTACAGTTGCCATATTGTCATTGTTATATACTAGGAAATATCTATTACACATAATAAACGTCTGTACAGTTGCCATATTGTCATTGTTATATACAAGGGAAATATGAATTACAGATAATAAACGTTTGTACAGTTGCCATATTGTCATTGTTATATACTAGGGAAAAATGAATTACACATAATAAACGTTTGTACAGTTGCCATATTGTCATTGTTATATACTAGGAAATATGAATTACACATAATAAACGTCTGTACAGTTGCCATATTGTCATTGTTATATACTAGGAAAAATGAATTACACATAATAAACGTTTGTACAGTTGCCATATTGTCATTGTTATATACAGGGAAAAAATGAATTACACATAATAAACGTCTGTACAGTTGCCATATTGTCATTGTTATATACTAGGGAAAAATGAATTACACATAATAAACGTCTGTACAGTTGCCATATTGTCATTGTTATATACTAGGGAAAAATGAATTACACATAAGAAACGTTTGTACAGTCGCCATATTGCCATTGTTATATACTAGGGAAATATGAATTACACATAATAAACGTTTGTACAGTTGCCATATTGTCATTGTTATATACTAGGTAAAAATGAATTACACATAATAAACGTCTGTACAGTTGCCATATTGTCATTGTTATATACTAGGGAAAAATGAATTACACATAATAAACGTCTGTACAGTTGCCATATTGTCATTGTTATATACTAGGGAAATATGAATTACACATAATAAACGTTTGTACAGTTGCCATATTGTCATTGTTATATACTAGGGAAATATGAATTACACATAATAAACGTTTGTACAGTTGCCATATTGTCATTGTTATATACTAGGGAATATGAATTACACATAATAAACGTTTGTACAGTTGCCATATTGTCATTGTTATATACTAGGGAAATATGAATTACACATAATAAACGTTTGTACAGTTGCCATATTGTCATTGTTATATACTAGGGAAATATGAATTACACATAATAAACGTTTGTACAGTTGCCATATTGTCATTGTTATATACTAGGAAAAAATGAATTACACATAAGAAACGTTTGTACAGTTGCCATATTATCATTGTTATATACTAGGGAAAAATGAATTACACATAATAAACGTCTGTACAGTTGCCATATTGTCATTGTTATATACTAGGAAAAATGAATTACACATAATAAACGTCTGTACAGTTGCCATATTGTCATTGTTATATACTAGGGAAAAATGAATTACACATAAGAAACGTCTGTACAGTTGCCATATTGTCATTGTTATATACTAGGGAAAAATGAATTACACATAATAAACGTTGTACAGTTGCCATATTGTCATTGTTATATACTAGGGAAAAATGAATTACACATAAGAAACGTCTGTACAGTTGCCATATTGTCATTGTTATATACTAGGGAAAAATGAATTACACATAATAAACGTTCGTACAGTTGCCATATTGTCATTGTCATATACTAGGGAAATATGAATTACACATAATAAACGTTTGTACAGTTGCCATATTGTCATTGTTATATACTAGGGAAAAATGAATTACACATAAGAAACGTCTTGTACAGTTGCCATATTGTCATTGTTATATACTAGGGAAAAATGAATTACACATAATAAACGTTTGTACAGTCGCCATATTGTCATTGTTATATACTAGGGAAATGTGAATTACACATAATAAACGTTTGTACAGTTGCCATATTGTCATTGTTATATACTAGGGAAAAATGAATTACACATACGAAACGTCCTGTACATTGCCATATTGTCATTGTTATGATACTAGGAATTATTGGATTTGGGATGCTATAAAGTAGAACAGAATGTTTATACCAAAGTTCGCCATATGTCTGTACTATATGAAACTAGGGAAAAATTGCCAGCGCCTGGTGCGGACTCGGAAATCAAAGATGGCGTCCAAGATGGCCGCCATAAATCTCAAGTTCAGTGAAAATATCTTACTCTGTTTGTTACAGATTTAATTAGAGAGGTAGTTCAAAATATTTGCATGATTATTACTCCTTCCATAATGTACAACTATGGCAAATTCAAGGTCAAGGTCAGGGTCATTTCAGGGTCAAAGTATAAAAATACTCCAAAATCTGATATCTCCTACCTACTTTTTCTCATTTTATGCATATTTTATACTCAAATGAATTACTTTTAGTGATAGAAATATTGTTATGTGTGTATTCTTTCATTTAAAACTGTTTTGAATTCTATGTGTTTTTAGATTATGTATAAACTTGGATAGTTTACACACATACACATTATCCAAGATGGCCGACATTCAATTGCTGTATCAATGATCATTGGATGTTTCATTGATAAATACCATATATAAAGGTCAATCTTAAGTGTTTAAAAGAAATTACTTTATTTTTGCATGTATGCAAAGTTTACAAATTTGATTGACCTTTCAAAGTCAAGGTCATTCCAAGTTCAAAACACATCGAATACCCAAAGATTTGTTATTTCCTCTCTAATATCTCTTTTTATGCTTTTATATACAACGTTATACGTCACTTGCTATTGATTTTGAAAAACACAGTAGTTTCATTTATACATGCGGACAATATGTCACTCAAATCAATATCAGATAAATGTACAACATGTATAAGAAAAAATGGTTGATGAAAAATAATAGATCAATATAGAAATAGTCATTTTTTTGTTTTCTCACCCAGGGCCAACCATTTGTTAAGAACCTACAAATATTGAGTATCAAGTGAGACATACTAGTGCCATCTATTGTACAGTTAAGAACTATCTAACAGTCAATTGGAAAACAAAATCCTACAACATGGACATATCTCTCTCATGAGAGGCTAGTGACGTTAGTAAACACTAAGAAGCGACGAGTAAGCCCGATGTTTAAGACAAATTTACCATGAGGGATACAAATTCAACAATTGTACTCGATCTAATTACAGAATTCTACTCGGTCTAATAACACAATTGTACTCGGTCATATTATCCAAATACTAGTAGCGAAACTGAGGTTATCTTTGTGTGTTCATTTTGTAATCCAAACCGGCAAGGAAAAGATTTTCCAAATGGAAAGAAAGTTGTCCTGGACGAATCTTATTCTACAAATTGCCGTGCAATTAATACGGTATTGAACAGATGAAATTTGTATATTCGCCACGATGTCTCTTCAAATATATTTTTTTCTTATTTTGGCTTCTATTTTCACGACGGACTAATTCTTAACTACCTTTGAGATATAGACGAATAAACATCGGGAAAACCGCAAAAATCACCACAAATATGTTAATGTCATTCGCATTTCCCCAGATAACTTTGTAGTAATTGTGATTAAGCGTGAACAGAATTGAGCTTACCACATAATTTGTTTTTCGCCATTACTGTGCAGTATGCAACTCGACCTTCAAACTGGATATACAGTTGAACCTGAATAAGCGGTTTTCTTCTTTTTATGTGCCTAGCTGCAAACCGCTAACATTCTCAGATGAGAGCACCTTTAAACGTGTTCGGTCTGAACCTATTTCACAAATGCAGTGGATTACGTAACTGTAAAAAAAACATAAATATGTGTACGTGTATACAGATGATAAGAAATAATTTTGTAAACAAACACAATTTAATCGTACAAGCTTGGAAATAATTTCGTTTTATATACATTTCTGTTTATACCGAGCCGTTCAGTAATCTAAGACATTCATATATGTATGTATATAGAAAAATATTACATTTATATATGAATATACCAAAAGCAAAATGCTCGAAATCAAAGAAAGTGAATAACAGGCAATAAGCGTTTTCCAGGCCTTGTTTTCCACCTTAACAATAAACCATAGTTAGCTTGGTCATCGAAAGTCAAATGGAAATTGAAAACTGAAAACTCTCCCGTGTTCTTTCTAAATTTTTCAGAGAAAATCCTAGTACATGATTTTTTAAAGATATGTAAAAGAATGCACGACAAAAACACATTAAAGTAATTTGAAGTACATACCTAAATACTGTGTCGTGAGCATGGTCCGACACTTGTTAAAAAGGTAACTTAATGTTGGATATTTTATGATAAACTATTATATAGTAAGTAGATATATACATGATATAATAAACTTACTTTTGGAAATTCTTATGGTAATCCGAGTAGATCTATGTGATAAGATTAAAACCAGATCTATGTGATAAGATTAAAACCATGTCATATACAGACTACATATAGTATAGATAATGCCGTTCGCACAAAATAATAACTCGTAAAGTATAAATAAATATCAAATAAATCATCAATAGCTTTCTTACCTGATTCTGAATCCTACGATCACTTCTGTATACACTGAATAAATCTGCACACAGCGACGGATACCCGCATCTTCCTATTGCACGCGCTGTATGAACACACAATCTTCCTACGGTAAGATCTGAAGACGACTCATTTGAATTGTTCTCCATTGAGACTGGTTTTCCAGTAACATCTATTTTTATCTCAGCCAATCAGAGAACGTCTTTCAAAGGATATATGATTTATACATAATTGATTGAAAATATCAAAATGAAATATGCAATAGATCTATGTCATTTGATGTTCATGTAAAATAAAGAAAAATGTGAATAAAGCAATTAAAATATGTCTTGGTTTGTTTCTTGATGAAATTGATCGAAATTTAGCCCCTTTCCAGTAACACGGTACTTAATTTTTACTCTTACTGCAGATTTTCAGTCCTTGTTGAGAGCTAGCGTTCATTTTTGGACTAAAACATTCTGCTATATTCTCATTGAAATTTATTCATTAAAATGTAAAAAAGCACGTGGTTGTAATAGTTTGATTTACACACATAAGTCAAATATATACTTTTTCATATTATGACAGATTCAGTTTTTTTATCGAGAAACCTTTCAAACGATTAAAACACATCGTCTACATAGTGTGACATGCAGACGACTTTGTAGAGATCATCAAGTCAGAGGAATACAATAGATTCTGAATTCTTTTTATAGAATGATAGAAACAGTGGTAAAATTTTGATTATTCTCTTGTTACATCAATACAGTCCGTTAATCTGCTACTTGTGTCAAATTTGATGTCATCATGAATTTCTTACTTAAACCAATGACCCCGTGAATTGAAAGAGGGTCGTTTCAGAGCATTTTCAACTGTTTATATGAACAAATTCCAAGGCAGCCAAACTGTTTTAAATCTATTTCATGGTTATTAAAATAATGGCCCTCTTAATTCATTTTTGATGAATTTCTAATGATAACTTTAATTTCAAAATGTAGCGTAGCGTATATAGGAGATGACTTTAGTCAGATTGGCTGTATGAAGGAAGGGAGTGAGCGCTCGCGGGTTTCCGACGTTTATCTACACCCATCGTTTGATCGAACCGTTGCATTGATTTGACAAGCTATAAACGTATGTTTGTACGTAACTGAAGTTTATTGTATGTTTGTAGCTTCTCACTAGGTCAGTTTTGAAATCAATACAACTAAAACGGACAGCAACTTTGTTTTAAATTGCTTAATATCAAATGTTTGGAATGAAAATGAAAAAAGTGTGTAATTTTAGATCTAGATATTATTTTGAAACAAAATTTATAATAAAATAAAGAAATAAAGCCTGAAATAGGAAAATGTTGTTGTTGTTGTATTGGGGGTATAGTATTTCAATCATATAGCGAAGTCCAGCTAATTACAGGTGGAGGAAGACCCCGAGTACACAGAGGTACCCGGGTAGAACCACCGACCTACCGCAAGCCAGCTGGAAGGCTTCCTCACGTGAAAAATCCGAAGTCCCTACTTGGATTCGAACCCACAGCGGTGAGGGGCTGAGAGATTTGTAGTCCACGACTGTAACCGCTCGGCCACGGAAAATGTTGTATACTGGTACGAAATCTCTCGTAATGTAAATCAGGGTATATTCGACTTTGTAAGTAAAGTAAAATGGTATGCTATAATAAAAGTTTAATCATGTTAATCTCTTGGTTTACTTATAGGACATTCAATTAGAGTATATAATAGAACTGAATGTCATTTATACTTCTGAAGACGTCAGTGTTCATCATCCCCTTAAAGATGACGCAGTCCTGATTTGTCATGGCAACATTATCTTTACAAGCAACGTTGAATGACGTAAGGGTCACATAAATCATGGCGCGCGCACACATACACATACGCACGTGCCTACATACACATACGTGCGCACTCAAATACACACCCGCGTCCACGCTCTCACATGCACATCTTTTTCTCCCTTAAAATGTAAGATTATATATATATATATCTTAAAATTTTACACAGGGAATGGAGGAATAGAGTACCAAACAAATGAGGTGTTGCTAGCAATAGCATTGAGATATCTGTCCTTGAAAATAACATAAAAAGAAAAAAAATCCTCACTTTCTTGGACAGATAACTAAAAAAAGAATGGGGACCCTCATTATCCCATACATTTGTTTCTAGTGTGATCATTCAGATTTTAAGCAGTTTTCTTCTCTGAATCGAGACAAAATATGCAGCTTGTTGATCATATACCACGTGGTATGGTCACACTGTTGGATAACAGTAGTAATCAGTATCGACTCGGCGTGTTTTCATGCAAGCGCGAGATAATTTTGCTTGGTACACACAAATCTATAATTTAATATTTATAACCCCAAAACCCACCTTTACATTTCACTAATTTCAAGCATAAATCAACAGTTGGCTGGTTCGAACAGGTAAACAGGTGAGATCAAAGGTCAGTTAAAGTACAAAGGTCATTTACTTATATATGTTATCGCTAACATTGCTAATAAATCTCGTCTCGCACAGTGACGATAACCCGAGTTTCTTTTAATCAATCATGTTTGGTAATCACTAACATTTCTCACGCTTTCTTTCCTTTCATGTTGGCCTGTTTACAAAACGATATATACTTTGTTTTGTAAAAAAAAGTATTTCTACGAAGTCTAGTATGTGTCAAAATACGCCTTATACTCGCATTCTAAAAGTGAAGTAAATCAGAAATAAAAAGGAAAAATAACCCTGGTAATGGTTTCGCTATACGTCATGGACCACTGACCCTCTACCAAGATAACCAAGGTACCCTAATGGAACATTAGGAACTTGGTTATTTCCGTGAAAGGCCATGAGGTCCGAAATGTAGCGGAACCATAACCATAGGGACTTTACCTTAAAACATGTTAGATTGAACGTTTGTTGTTGTTGAGAGAGAGAGATCACATTAGAACGCCTGCTGTTTGGTAAATGATTACGCTTGGTACTATGAATCACGCTTGACGAAAGTTCAATCTGCCCTTACTCTCCCCCAGATGAAAATTGCCGAATTTCTTTTCTTTTGTTTTTATTTTTATTTCTTGTTTTCATTTGTGTAATGTATATATAAAATATTACCTTTCCAAGTATTACATTTGCATTTTTACCAGTAAACAATGAAATTATCATAAGTTATTACAAGTCATGAAAATACAATGTTCTAGTGAATCAGTCAAGCTATGACCTAGGTGTGTGATTAAGAGATTAACTACCATAGTTGTTTGTTTGTTGGGTTTAACGTCCCACCGACAGTATGTTAGTCATTTGGAGACCATGTTCACTTGAGACAGGTATAGTGCTGCCACACTGCAGTATCACGCCGTAGATATGTGGTATGATACCACACACAGTCACATTATCCCGACACTTAGCCAACCAGTCCCGGAATTGAGTGCCAAGCAAGGGAGCTATATACCAGTACCATTATTTACGACTTTGGTATTTCTCGGCTGGGGAACGAACACACCTAACATTCCGTGTTACGAATACATAACAGAACATACTTTATTCAGATTTAAACTAGCAAATACAACGAAATCATAGCAAAAGCACGGAATATACAGACCGTACACCTGCTCGAAGTCGTGTATGAGTCAAAAAATATTATGACTATCATTATATATATTGCCGTAATTTTACAGCTCAGTTCTCGACAGTAAGTTTTGTAATTTTACATTTCGTCTACAAGTTACAAAAATAATAAAAACATTGCAGAATTGACCCTTGGTCCGTGACATACAAAAGACGTAGATGATGATAGTTTTTTTCCCTATTAAACCGACATACAGTTGAACCTGTGTATAGCGGCCACGTGTATTAGGCGGTCATCTTGCATTTAGCGGTCAAATTTAATATTACCAAACTAAGCACTTCATTAAGCGGCCATCTCTGTTTAGCGGTCACATTACTTTGATCCATTGACTGGCCGCTGGAGACAGGTTTGATTGTGTATGAATGTGTTACGCTTTCACGGACATTTAATTAGTATATTTAAGTACGATTATTTACAACACAACGAGACAAGTCAAAATCTCGTACTGGTCCCGGTGGCCGAGTAGTTAGAACGTCACGCCACGGAATCGGGAGGTCGTGGGTACCAAAATCGTATGGTACTGTTATAGCTCCCTTGCTTGGCTTTCAGTATATAAGGGTAGTTCCAGGACTGGTTGGCCCGGTGTCAGGATAATGTGACTGGGTGTGGTATCATGCCAAATGTCTACGGCGTGATATTGCAGAGTGGCAGCACTATATCTGTCTCAAGTAGACATCATCTCCAAATGACTAAAATATTGTCGGGGAGACGTTAAATCCAACAAACAAACAATACATAGATCTTTGACACTAGGTTTTTTATACTCTTGGGTGCACTTCGTCTCAAGTCGGATCAAACGGGCTTGCAAATTCGGAATGACGTTAGTACAACTTTACGGTGTCATGTTTCAATTAAATCACTGCGATATTTGATTTGTATTCAATATCTAGGAATCTATGAGTCGAGTTTTAACATTTTCATTAATCAAACAGTATTGTAATACATATATATCCCAAACATACACATTTATTTACCCATAGACGCTTGACAAACGTCTAGCCGTCCAAATCACGCGTACATGTACAAATTTATTTCTATGAACAGTCTCTCCAGGGAGCAATTTCAATATACTTCGAACAAACAAATTTGATCGTAGTCGAAAGTATTTTAACCGATTTGTGTCTATTAAAATTTTATTTGCACAATGAAACATACAGAAATATGACCCAATGAATTTCATTTTTTAAAGAAAAAATATCACAAGAATGTTATTATTTTACATCTGCAGATTTACGTATACGAAGATTTTTTTCGTACGAAGTGCATGCACCCAAGATTTATATTAATCTAAGAGTGGGCGTTGATAAACCCGGTTGACAATATTAGCAGAAGAGAATGGAGTTGCTATCAAATAGTCTATTTACGTATACTCACGCTTTACTGGTCGGTAATTGGGTGTTCGTGATCACAGTATTATATTTAGGAAAATTTAGGGGCAAGCTAATGACATTTTAGATCACAATCAGTCCGTCAAAAGCAATATCAGCATTTTTTTAAATGTTTTTTTTTTTCGATGTATTCAAAGTAGATTTTATAAGCCTCGATCTCGATAACACTTCAATCACAGAAAAAACTAAATACATTCTCACAGTGATTATTGGTCATGCAACGTTATAAATGTTCGAGTAGTTATTTTTAAAGCACACTGAATACGTGGAAAAGTCGCTTTTATCAGATCTAGGAATAGACGGACGTATATATGATGCGATTTATATATAAAGTCAAACCTGCCTTAAGCGATCAGTTAAAGAAACAAGAGTATGTGACCGCTTAACAGAGGTGGTCGCTTAATGAATATTAAACATAAAACAAAATGCTAAATATTTATATTAAAACTGACCGCTATATGCAAGTAGACCTCTTAACACAGGTGACCACTAATACAAGTTCAACTTACCTTTTCCTGCAAAGCGTATAATGAAATAGCAAGGTGGTGTTACTTTGGGTGACATATCAAAGCGTATAATGAAATAGCAAGGCGGTGTTACTTTGGGTGATATAACAAAGTAACATTGCTATGACTTTCAATTTATGTTGAAACTTAGTTGACCACAGAGACTCAGCCAATCGAAATCCTCAAATTGTTTATTTGTTTTAATTCTTTACTGTTAAGTTTTTAACAGTTAAGTATAAAATTTTCAGACGAAACGTCTCATGTATCCTTTGTTCTGCGCATAAAATCGGCATCGTTTACTCCACATTAGTCTGTGATTTGATGTTAAAGTAATCCATCATTAAATTATAAGCATGGTTCTTCAAAAGACTTCAGTGAAGATGCAAGCATCCATTGACTAAGAGTTATAGGCTCTCTTGCATTAAGTCTATACAGAATTACATTTTCTATAGAATTCTCACGATCACTTGATGGACCATGTTCACAGTTAAATGAAGAATGACTAGGGTGAAATGATACTGAAAGTTGTGTAATAATAGATCAAAGCCACTGAGATGACTTTATTTTGTGAAATTAGGAATAGAAACCAGCCTTGAAATACATTTACATATTGCGCATGCGCATATGGATATTCTGTCTTTACAAACGCCACATGACAATGGAGAGCGTCTTTCGAAGATTTAATGCAAATTTTCACGTCTTATATAAAATTAGAAATTTCTGTTCCGGCTATTCGATTCGACTCTTTGGCT
>CM037790.1:3193077-3243077 GCA_021229015.1 Solen grandis | reverse complement strand
GTTTTTATTTTACCAAACTATAGCATTTTGTTACATATTTAACCTTCATTTAGCGGCCACCTCTGTGAAGCGATCTCTTGTTCCCTTGACCGACCGCTTAAGACAGGCTTGACTGTATGTGATCAATTGCACTCTTACTGTCGCTAATTTTAATGTATTATTTTCTTTTCCAAAAGATGATATATTTAACATGAACGGTTCAGTACTATATGATCAATGTGATGTGAATATATTGCTGGGACAGTATTCAATATACATCTTAGATTTAACCAAGAGATGTCCTTATCCTTATGATGTTTCCTAAACCTAAGTATTGTTGTTTTTTAACTCAAACTTACGTAAGAAAATCTTAAAGATAAGACAAATATTAAAATTTTACATATCTCAGATTGTCTGTTGCAAAACTCGTGCTACAAAGATCCTCTACATATTTCATCATCGTTATTTAACATGTTTGTTAAATAAGCATTCAAGCTTTTTTCTACTCATTGAAAAATTCAATATATGCAAGAGAAAATATGAAATGATGGAAACACCAATGAAAAGATGTGTTGTTTATTTCACATATTTTCATAGTATTTATGGAAATATTCTTGTAGTTTATCCAGAATATTTGCAGGATAGATATTCACATTTTGGTCGGTCAGTTTTGATTTACAGATATATTTATGTACTTTTGGGATGAATTGACATGATAGTGACTATGTCGGGAATCGCACTGACGTTAAACATCAGCTCTTAACCTGACCACAAGTAAGTCTCTAGGCCCCTGAAAGTTTTATATCACCAAAAAGTAACAAATACTCATGAATTGTCAAAACATGACTGACTAAAGCTAATGTACACAAAGCATCGACGAAATTTTAAAGAAAGATAATATTTAAGGGAGCACCTGGGTTTCCTTAAAGTTAAGGTCAAATCTAAGGGAAAAAAACGGATCTTAATATTTTTCTTAAAAGTTAAGGAAGATCTTACAAGTTAAGGAAAATCTTATTGGAATCATAATTTAAGGGAAAACATCAGCTATTCATGATTTATTTTAAAGTCAAGATGCATAATGAATACCGCCCCTGAAAGAAAAATACAAACAAATAAACAAAACCCTGATCTGTCAATGAGGACAGCGAAATTGCGATATCCGAGTACTGTTTGTAGGTACCGCAAAACTGAGAATTTTCCCCTCTGTTCTTGACTGTTTCTCGGAACTGAGACTTTGAATTTATCTCGAATTTGGCTGGTATCTTGAAAAGTCGTACATGGGACAATTGATAGTTAACATCACAATGACTAGCTGTTGTTTCATAAGTATAAAAAAGCAAGACAAACAGGAATGTAAACATGACAAAGGAGCACGACAGGTGATGGTGATCGTGGGTGTCTGATAAACAGCTTGAAACTAAAACATACGTTTATCTCGAGAAACATACTGGGGAACATTGCTTTAGGTTACAAGAACATGTGTAAACAAACTGACTAATATCTTGTCCGATCTTAGTGAAACACCTGATTTTACACATTCCTTAGTAGATTTTTACACACAAGCATACACAATCCCTAGATTTGCATCATTTTGTTTTTAATGATAGATGCTGATCCTTTTACTTGACAAATAACAGTGTAGTGAATATACGATAATGTAACATTTCATCTAATTGCTTTCAAACGTTATTTTACTCGGATACCTCATATTCTGATGCCAGCTTCGTGTTCAAACGAGTTATTAATTGGATTTTCCTGAATCTGCTCCACGCCTCGTTTCAGAATAAATGGTGCCTGAAGAGGTAAATCAATCCGGATTCTAAACATGGCCGGCGATGATGAAGTCCTCCCGACGTCAGCCGCCATTTAATGACGCCGGAAAATAAAACCACGTGTAGACACGTACCGTTAATTGTCCTGCCATTCCGTCTCCGGGCAACGTTACATAATGAAGTCTCTGTACCGGACTGTAGGGTCATGGAGATCTGGTTTCTATGGCGGCAACAGGGGCGTGACATTCATGGCTCAACACGGCCCGCTTTATGGCAAAAAGCGCTAATTTACTCTTGGAAAATCTCCTAACATTGATAATCAAAGTGTCGTTAAAATATAATCTTTTTATGCAGAATAAAAGGCGTTGTGTTTCATTACAACAAACTCAGATTAAATCAAGGTCCCAGATCATTTAATCATAAGTGATATCATCAAGCGGTGGTGTATATTTTACAACCGCCGCTAAGATTAAATGCCCCAGTTGTTGTTGTTGTTGTTGTTGTTGTTGTTGTTTTGGGCGTCGGAGGCGGTTTACGCTTCCATTTTTAGTTTGATAAAAAAAACTTTGGCATCGTTGCATGTATCATAACAAGAAGAGTTAAACAAAAAAGTTTTAATGGACGGCTTGCAATAAGCATACTTATAAGCAATTAATTTCAGTTTTTTATTTATGTATATTATTTTCTATTTATTATCATTTCTTTTGATAAAGCAATTGTAATGCGAAAAAAAATCCTGGTCCGACCTGATATAGAACTCAGGAACCACTGTGTAAAAATTGCAACTGTCTCTTTTCCCGATTGAGCTAAATCCACAAATGATAAACAAACGTGCAAATGATGCATTTTTAAGGTATTTAACTGTATCAAAACAACGGCAGCACTACACATTTCGGCAGTTCACATTTCAGTTATTTACTGATTTAACTATCTATAATATGAAATCCAAACGTTCATCTTACAATTACAAATCAGTAAGATATTACACACTTCCTATCCTACACATCATACATGTAATAAACAATCAACCATGTATTATTACGTGCACAATACAGTAGTTTATCATTTCCAGAGTCAGTGAATGTATATGCATTTATTCCTGTTCTATTGAACAGATTAAATTTTATTATTATAAAACTATATGAATATAATTTAGAATGTGAAATTTAGAATTATGTTAGCTAAGATAAGACTTTCTTCCCATAAATTTTGTATTGAAAAAGGTAGGCATTGTAATATTGAAAGGAGTGAAAGAAAATGAGTGTTTATTGTAATCTAAAATGATGTAGAAGACGATTAGCATTTTAAATATTTATTATAAAATATTTAAAAACTTATAATAAAATTTTTTTAATTTCGATATTTATATTTATGAATATTTAAAATATTTGTCTTTATGATAATCTCATAAAGCAGATTGTTGTTGTTGTTGTTGTTGTTGAAATAAAAATTATTTTTCTTATTGTAAATTTAATGATCTGTATATGCTTGATAAAGGTATGTTGTGTTTGTCATAAACATAATATTCATTGCCCAGACCTACAAGTTAGGCGATTAGTATGTATTAACAGCATTTAAATACAAACATCTACTGACTAATTATTTATAAAATGTGATCAATCACACGAGAAACGCTTTAAAACAACAAGAAGCGCATATTCAATACCCTCAAGCAATCACATAAAAAATAATCGCTCAATGAAAATTATTTCAATTACAACTTTACATTCGACTACAATACTAATTTGCACATGCGCAAACGAAAGTAAAACCCATTTTAATTGTACATTTATAATTTAATTGTGTAGATACACATGATACACATGACTTAATACATATATTTATTAATACCACCCAGAAAAAATCTAGTTCAAACACATGTAACATCATTTTATCGTGCAGAGTACGGGAGTCTGTGAGTTACACGTGTGTGCATGTGAAAACAAGTTATACAAAGTGTTGAATACACATGAAAATGTGGATCCAATAGGTATACATGTTTATCGTGAAATTCGTTCTATCATTGTCCTTAATGTATAAAGCCGTTAGTACAAGCTATCATCATTTGGACTGTTAACCCTTTCCCTCATAGAGGACACCATGAAAAGACCTATGCGAACAACATAAAACCAGATCAGCCTGCGAGTAACTCACAGGCTGATCAGGTTTTATGCTGTTCGCTGCTCCTCAGTGGTCTGGAAATGAGGACTTTATAATTAAATTTGGTTGGGTTTAACTGTGGTTTTCTGCAGATCAGGCAAAATGAGTCTATATGAGGGAAAGGGTTAAAGTGTCTATATAAGGGAAAGGGTTAAAGTGTCCATATGAGGGAAAGGGTTAAAGTGTCCATATGAGGGAAAGGGTTAAAGTGTCTATATGAGGGAAAGGGTTAAAGTGTCTATATATGGGAAAGGGTTAAAGTGTCTATATGAGGGAAAGGGTTGAGGTGTCCATATGAGGGAAAGGGTTAAAGTGTCTATATGAGGGTTAAAGTGTCTATATGAGGGAAAGGGTTAAAGTGTCTATATGAGGGAAAGGGTTAAGGTGTCCATATGAGGGAAAGGGTTAAGGTGTCCATAGTAACGGTATGCGTAATTATATTCACAGTGCATTTTTTTACTTTTTACTTTGACAATACAAAAAAGGTTATTTCTGATAGTTTTTTGTTTTATCATTCCTAAATATTTATGAAAATTGCCTATCATTGTACGAGTATTTATATATATTCCTTCTCCTTATCGTGTTAACTTGTAAACTAGCTATTTAATTTGAGATATAAAATATTTAGGGAAATATAAGATTTATAGAATTTATCTGATTAACATAAATAAAAAATTTAGATAACTACATTATATAACGGTAAATCATAACCTAATATCGCACTAAAGCAATACTAAGTTTCCCATTTAGTTGTAATATTTCGTTTTGCTTTGGTAAATTTTATTGGATTCTCTGAAATACAATTAGGAACCGCATTTTATAGTTTAATTTTATATACATACCTATTCTCGTTTTAAATGCACAATAAAAACCCATACATGAACCATATTTATCATATTCGACTGCTAATCAAACTCAAGTCGTTCGAAGGAGTTCATTTACCCGGCCTAATTACTGTTTAAACATTAATTCTAATGAGGGAATGATTTTTGATAATTTCATGAATACTCGAATGTCAATCCACGGAAAATGTTCATTTAGAAAACATTAGGTTCTGTAGATTATAAATTCACAAATTAATGAACCCATGAAAGACTGAATCCACACAGGTTCCGAAAATAAGCCCATTTCTTACTAAAGTCCCTGTAATGGTTCCGCTACGTCTTGGACCACTTAACATCTACCAAGATAACCAAGGTATCCTATTGAAACATTAGGAAACCTTGGTTATCTCATTGAAAGGCCATGAGGTCCGAAATGTAGCGGAACCATTACAGGGACTTAATTATTATTTCAAGATTGAATAGAAAGCGATCTTCCGTGTGGGTTCTAATGGTGGCTTCAGGTGGTCCTGGATGCATGTGGTGGGGGGGGGTAGTTCACCTGAGCACAACGTGCTTGCTCATATGTTTTGGAAAATTTTTTTTTTTTTTTTTTTTTTTTTGCTTCTATTTTATTTTTCTGTCGAATTCTTCCGTCCTGATATGAATTTCTATTTGTCATTTTAATACCAACAGTTCTTTACACTGCATTTTTTAACAGCACATCAATAATTTCTGTCTTGATTATTATATAGTTCATACAGTCAATACGTCTACAGATCCGTCCCCTTTATCTTCCTGCCATTATATCTAATTACAGAATATTTAACTTGACAGTACAAGGTGATGCTGCCCACCTAACTAGCGCTTTCAGTCTTGGAGATCACCTCCTGAAGTTTCATCAAATATGTAAAAGAAGTCCATAAAATGTAATAAAGCCAGTTCCCTCGAAATTCAATAGTGAAATAACCAAACACAGTTACTTAGAGAAGATTCGCTTGTTTTTAGTATATTGTTGTTGTTTGTGGTGGAATAAAATCACAAGAACATTATTTTGTTGCATGAAGCAGTATGATTGACAAGGAATTTTATGGAAATCAATTGACTAACATTTTGTTTGTTTGTTATAACACATACTAGAAAAGGCCCCGCGAAATCGTGGGAATGTAACTTGCTGTTGGCATTCATCGGAACATATATGAGTTACATGTATATCATGTCCCTGTATCCATAGGGACCATGGGTTTCACGTAAATAAATCGGTCTTGATGGCGCTTGACTGTGAAGCCGATGGTTGTTGATTCGATCCCCACTGGGCTCGGGCATGGTCTCCGTGGTTAATGACTTACAGTTTCTTTCTGATAGTCATTCGTCTCCCATCGGTGTACTTATTTAAACACAGAGGTGCGTGCTAAAATTTCAGTACTGTCGGAATCCCCTGAAAGAGTTATTAGGTGTACTTGCCAACTGGTTGCCTTTGGTGGCATAAAATGACGTTAAATAAGTCAAATAACATCAACTAAACCAAGTTTAAAACACAAAAAGAAGAAGATTAAATTAAAAAGGACTCATTGCTGTCGCATGTTTTTAATTTCAATGGGGAAGGATAATAGTTGCAACATTGCGACATTGGACTAATTAATGAAAACTTTCAATTGCTTTAAACAATAATAGTTTAATTGCGAACTGCATATCATTTTAGAATTAAACAAATTCTACAGAAATGACAAGTGGATGGAAAAGAAACATGACATCACAAATGTAAGCTTACACGTGTATGCACGCCAGATTACAGCGTATAAACGCCACACAAAATAAACTCAAAAAATAAATTGGATAACTCTCAAATATAAATAATAGAACCCGTGTAGTTAAAGGAATACGCTCGGCTGATATGAAAATTTAACCATCAACAAACCTTTTAGTGTAGATCACTTTGACATGACTTTCATTTTTATACACGCTATATTTGTGAAGATATAGCTGTTTAAAGTTTGTGATTTCGATCGGCTATGGCCGCCGCCATCTTTGTTCATGTTTACCTTTCTGTGACGTCACAAATACCCATTGAACCATATCCCGATCGATGAGTGCGATTAATAGGGGTTGTGATAAAAGCATTAAAGGAATACGCTCGGCTGGTTACAACTAGGTTTCAATTGAAAGATATTGATGTAAATAAACCAATTAAACTTCTCATTTCATTGAATCAATCGTAATAAGTAAGAAATTGTAAGTTAAAGACGTCTATTTAAAACAATTTGCTCCGCGATATTTTTTATTTCTATAATACATCTTTGTCATTTTTACCGTGAAATGCTTGCAACTGCGGTTGAAAAGTTGTGTGGTGTTAAACTGATTGGATAAGAAATCACTGGCAAGCCTTTGTAACAGAATAAGCGTCATATAAAATCGCACCTCAGGGCCATAAAAAAAGGCCATAAAACGAAGCGTGCGACCGAGTCACCATGTCAACAGAAAATTGATGTGCACGTTTTACTGAAACGGACATGTAGAGTATAATCATCACCACAAACATACTAAATGCATTATATAAATATGAAAGAAAAGTGTTGAATCCACGTTTTATATAATAATAATTTATATTATGCTATTTTACGGAAAAAGTATGTTTAAGTTAATATATATATGAGTAAAAGTATCGTATCGCAATGAGCTCATGTTAGTGTGATATACAGAAAGTAGTTAGCATAATTTACATTATTTTGCTAAATTGCGAGCAATTAGTTGTGTTAATCATAAGTACAACACGGTGTCCCTTTGATTCGTCTCTATAGTATTTCACAGTTACCGTCATTGCAATTAGATTTCTACTTACATGATACCGCCCCTTTTATATATTTATATGTTTGATTAAAAAACTGTTTAAAAATTGTTGATAATTGCTGTAATGATTTGCGCAATTAAAATAGCGATGTTTGTGAGAATGTGCATAAATGATTGCGTGACAAGGGGTATTGAATTTAGTTATGGTTCGATCACTATAGCAGGAAGTTTAACATTTTTTTTTAGATATTTCTTAAAATGGAGTGTATAGTTCCTTATGACTTTGAGCCCGAATATACTGAGGAAGAGCTGCAACTGCTTCAAGACATGAGGAGGAGGAGGAATATTTATGTGCTGAGGACTTTTGTCTATGTGATAACTGTGTTATGATGCCATCCAATATGGAAAATGTATGTTGCAAATCGAGTGATTTGGTTGTTGGAAATTTAGATGAACTTACGTGCATTACGTTCTGAATGATTCTGTTTTAGAAGTTGCATTCATTACCATTCTGGCATACAAAGGTCATAGGACGAGGGCTCCAGACTCTCTCACTCACAAGTAAGAAAACAATAAAATGATCATATTCAAATAATAAACATTTCTCCACAACACACGTAATTCCCTTCTATATTTCAATGTATATACGCAACCGGAAGTGTGTCTGTGACGTCACGATTGTTGTAAAAAAAAAAAAGTCTCGCGAGACCACGAGACGTAAACAATGTCTGCGCCCATGTCTCGGAGCAAATTGGTGTAAATAGACGTCTTTAACTTGCAATTTCTTTCTTATTACGATTGATTCAATGAAATGAATAATTAAATTGGTTTATTTACATCAATATCTTTCAATTAAAACCTAGTTGTTATCAGCCGAGCGTATTCCTTTAAAATGGGGATACAAACCGATTTCGTTGTATTGTAACATTCATGTAATGTGGTTTTGAGGCTAGTCGAGGTTCACCCAAAAGTGTAGGCGTAATTTTGAACAATACAATACGTAGAACCCCACTGTACGGTGTTCCCAAGGAATGTTACTATTTTTAGTTTTATCCAATTTCGATGGATTCACCACACATCTAGCCATCTGTGCAATTTTATTTATTTTTAAACACAAGTAAAACAAGTACAGAACGGTAACTGAATAACCGTGATACTCTGTATACATAGTGATGTTTCTTATAACGGCGCCAAATCCGATACAAAATTCAGTTCGTTCTTTTAGTAATATACGATTTAGGTCGTTTAAAGTTCCCTTTTTCACTGTTGACATGACTATGTTAATATGCCAGCTGTGAGTAAAACACCAATATTAATGTCCGCGAACTTAACTTGATTTACAGTATATTCATTACATACGGTATATATGTTCATTATTGTATGATTCTACCTTTGATAACGTCGTGTATTAATGTTGTATTCATAATACACAGAATGTTATAATAAAGACCTCCTTCTAAACGAGTGGATATAACATCAATATTACAATATTACAAGATACTGTTTTTCGACATTTTCCTCGCCGTAATCAAACATAAATTTTAACATTATCTAAAACAGCGCTTCCTGCAGAAACAGATACATAATCACTCCAGCATTGAAATGTGCAAAGGTTATAGAAGCATCCACAAACCTGCTTTTATTGTTATTTGCCAGATTGCAAAACCAGAGAAATTATAAACTGCATCCATTTGGTTATATTTTATATACCAACTACATAGCCATTCTGCATGTCTGCAAACGTCAAAGATGAAAGTAACGAGGGCACAATTTGTGAATTTCACTTCTTCCACCCTAATCTTAGACTTTCTTTTATTTGTGTAGGTTTTTGTCTGCTAGAGGTACATCAAATAGATGGCATATAAACAGAGTGTTTCCGTTACGATTTATTTTGTCTCAACACAAGAACTTTGTTGCATTTTACATAACCCTTCCTGCAGCATGGATAAGAAAGTCAGTCCATATATGTCACAGAGATGTCTTAGAGACCACCCATTTCAAACGAAAGAGGTGAACTTATAGATCAAAGGATAATATCTAATAGTGGCATTTCTAATATGTTTCTGTAAATTTCGTCTGAAGTACGAGCGACGTGAAACAGCTGGTCTACCGGAAGTTGCGCAGTGCTTCGCTGTTTGTTTCTGTAACAGATTGCTAGGGATGGGAATTGTACTGAACATGTCAAATGCTTTCTTAAAACATATTAAATATGGAGTGATTCACACGAATTTGCAACCTAAGAAATAGACATTCTAAGCAAATATATAACAACATATATCACGCGGCGCCTGTGGTATACATAACATGCATCATCGTAATCCATGCAAATATTTCAGCGGGTGATACAGAAATCATGGTGCCCGGGTCTCAGGCTCGATGGTATATATTGATCTGCATAATGTACCTTTATATATTGTAGCATTGTTAATTTCAACACAGTGTGTTTAAACAAAAAAGATTAGGCAACAGACAAAACCTATGGATGTCTTCTCATTGGTACACACATGCATATCTACAAATGCATTATACCGAACATGAAAATAGGCATGTATACATCGTACTTAGTGTAAAGATGAAGAATAGGAATTTTTATTTAAATTCTTGGAGCCATATAAATTTCATTTTGAAATAATAATCTTAAAAGACAACTCATTTATGTAAACAAAACTATGCCAGTATTAATATGTAAAAGCAAACAGAAAAAAAAAAAAACATAGAAAAATATATATTTTGCTAATGTTAAACCATTTAAAAGAAAAAATATAATTATAAAATTATAACAATTAACCTATATGTCTGGTATCCATGAGATCTACAATGGTATGTACTCATAAATTTAGGCCCTTTATATAAACGCATCACCTTTGAAAATAATAAAAAAACAGCATATTTCAGCAATAGCTTTGGGCATGTTTTATGCTCTACTTTTATTTTGTTACTAAAGAAAAAATGATTTTAATTAAATGAGGGGTCAATTTATAAAAAAAAATACTTGAATATCGAAGTTATACACATAAGTCGGTTTTTTTTGTTGGGTTTTTTTTTTGTTGGTTTTTTTAAGTCCACACATCCGGTTTATTCATAGAGAGAAAAATATCTTTTCCAAGTTAAGGATTTTTAAAGAGACATTTAAGTTGCAGCCATTTTTATAAGAAAAATAAAGTAATGATGAAAATGTATATTTAATAGGTACATATATGAAACGATACATTCATAATAAAGAAAGCGGATATATAAATATTAGCCCCTTTATTTACGGAGTATCTTGTATTGTTGTATTTGTATTTCAATTTTTTCTCTATTTCGGAAAAAAACACAAACCAATGAGCTTTTATAGTAGGACATGACCAAAATATCTTAAAACATTTCATACATTTAAAGACACGTAAACTGAAAAAAATATAATATGAAAAAAACGTAGAGAGCATAATTTATATACCCACACTTACACATTGGAAAACGTCTCGAGTACATCTCGGAAAACAAAACAGAAATAATCCTTGTCGAAAAAAAATATGATAATTCACTTACGAAAACATTCAAACTTAAGCTGTTCTGCAGGAAAACACAAAAATGCAATTGCTGTTTTTGGTTTTAACAATTCTAAAGTGCTTCGCAGTGGTACTTCATTTATGAAATGGAAAACAACTTGGTCCAAGAATAGTTTGGCTATCATTTTGACATTTCAAGCAATGCATGACTTCATCATTATTTCTGTGCCTAATCCTCGACAGCAGCATCATAATATTCGCTTTTCGTCATCAACATTGTATACAATATCATCTTACGATTAAGCATCTAAATATTAAGTTAATAGCAAACCCACGGGAGAAAACAAAAAGTTATTTTAAAACCGAAGATGCTTGGTTTGGGATGAACGTTGTGTGAAGTCAGTGAGTGATACATCAGCATAACACGGCTCGTAGTTTAATAAGACAGGGGTTAATATTGCTATGAATCATTTTACATAGTGCAGATAACTCACAATGGTGAGAACTGTCAATTCCTGTAACGTGTAACGCATTTTGCATATTAGCGTAGCCTGTATGTGTAACGCACTTTGCATAGTGTAGTCCGTTTGTATAATGCACATTGAATAATGAAGTCCGTATTTGTAATGCACTTTGTATAGCGAAGTTCGTACATGTGATGTACTTTGCAAAGTGTAGACCGTATGTGTAACACAATTTGTATGGTGTTATCCGTATGATTAATGCACTTTATAACGTATAGTCCGTTTGCATAACGCAATTTATTAAATAAAGTCCGTATGTTACAATTAATTTGCAAAGTGTAGTGCTTATATGTAACGCACTATCGTGTTAAGCACCAAATATGGTTTAACGACATTGTGCGTTCCAATACTGCTCTGTAAACTAGGTCTCCAATTTCCCTTAAATTATAATGCTGTGGGTTAGAATATAATGATATAATGACATGGTTTAAGAGATTACAATGGGCATGCGAATGCTTTTGCCACTGGTACAATTCCACTAGGCACCTCTGACTTTAACTTTTGGAGATCTCAAAGCAAATATTATTACATGTATTTAAATCAAATACAAACATCAGAGCACAGGGGAATATCTGTATCTTCAAATATGAACACAACAATATTTCCAATTCTTTATAGTTTTAAGAACATAAGATATGCCCCTACAAAGTGTAATCGCTGAAGTTAAGCTTGTCAAACATTGGCCAACCCCTCACGGAGCGAAAAGGAAACATCAGAACATTTTAACATCGATTACGTAACTCTTGTGTATTATCAATTTAAAAGATGTGGCGCGACTTAATGTACCCATAAGGATATAATTGATATTTTAACCAAATAACCACTTTTGAAAACTTGAGTTCCGTGCTTGTTTATTGGTTAAACGTCTCGCTACACAGCTGAGTGCGTCGGGCGACATTCAGGCACCCGGGCCTTTTAAAGATAATGCTGTTAAAATAGGACCATTCCTGATTTATGAAATATTCAAGTACATGACTAAGTTGGTTTGATTTATAATCCAAATTCTCAACAATTTCTGTTAGTAATTTGCAAAATTTGTGTGCTTTTAGTGCACAAACAAAAATGGGGAAGTTTGTCCCTAAGTATTTTAGTATTACTTTGCACTATAGATGGTGGGTTTCGAGCCAGTAAAATCCTTCATTTTCGTTGACTATTTTTCAATGCATATGCACCATAGAATGAACGATGATACATTTTAATAGGCCTCAAGTAAATGATACAGATTTAAAACAGCTTTGAGAATACAACTAGCCTATAATCCGAGATTGAACAAGAAATCCGTGCCGTTTGATCCTTCAGTCGGAGACAAGTCATTTTAAACCCCCGGGAACCCACCCACATTTTA
Organism: Solen grandis; assembly: GCA_021229015.1. Classification (NCBI taxonomy): domain Eukaryota; kingdom Metazoa; phylum Mollusca; class Bivalvia; order Adapedonta; family Solenidae; genus Solen; species Solen grandis. The sequence goes on along the minus strand of CM037790.1, from coordinate 3,230,198 downwards.
GTCACGTGATATTCTGACAAACTATAGACACATATCACTGTATGACATCGATTTTTATGAACCTACCTAAACTGTGCCATTATATCTTCTCCGTCGTGATCTTAATCTTATGGAAAATTAATGGGTTCTTACTAAACCAAATAAATGTAAAAATGGATTTTCAGTGAAAGAAATCTTAACCTCTGACAATTTGTAACAAAATAAGGTGAATATAATTGGGAAAAGTTCGTGCCATATTTGTAAGGCTTGCCGTTTCCGAGAGATTCAAATTAGGAGCGACAGTCCATTTAAAATCGAGATTTTCTCCCCTAATTTGAAACCGATGTGTCGACATTTAATTCTCGGTTCAATAATAACCCATCACACCAGTTGCTTTCTCATTAAATCCAAGACAAGATAACGCGATCGGAAATACTTTTTGCTAAATTAGAAAATAATTACTGCATCAGACACTGTCGCGCAATGGTTTGTTACTTGCTTCGCTATTCCTGGGGAAATGATTCGGTGGTCTTCGGATTTCCCTAAAGCAAAAGATGTTTTTTATGCCCTGGAAGTATTTTTTTCATCAACTGCAGCCAAAACAGTGTGATCTCTGTAAAACATGCGACAGGCAATGGTCTTAAAATCATTACAATTATGCACTTGTTTATATACTTGTAAAATATATGAGTGATCTGCCTTAAGAATTTGGAAAAAAGTTCCCACTGTTTAAAACATTTTTTCCTGGAACGTCTTCATTGTGAGAATTCGTTAAAATTTTGTAATTGTTTACGTCTCATTATATCCTGTTGCAAGTGATATGAATTGAACACGTTTTTTTTATATTAAAATATATAGTGGAATGCAATCATTTACAGCGACATACAAAAGTCGTAAACAACGGTACTGTTATAGCTTCCTTGCTTTGCGCTTTGCGTATAAAGGTAGTTCCAGGCTTGCTGGCCCGGTGTCAGGATAATGTGACTGGGTGTGGTATCATGCCACATGTCTACGGTGTGATAGGACAGTATGAACTGTGTCTGTATCATGTAAATAAAAAACAAATGACTAAAATACTGTTAGTGGGACGGTACAACCAAACAAACAAACATTACACAGTTTATCTAGGAATCTAGAAGACTATCATACTTGATACTTTGTGATGTAAATTGTGAATGGAAACCCCGGGGAACTAAGACATAGTCTAACAGTAAGTTTCCTTTAATTTGTTTTTATATTAAATTATTATTATTTCAAAAAGTCAGTCGAAGATTTAAAATACTCATTATAAAATCACCTACATGGATTTGGTTTCGCCTTTTTATTGGAATACATGAACTACAAAGTGAATACTATTATAACAACTACAATAAAGTTGTCTGTCAGTTTGTGCAGGTGGGAGTCTCCAGTAACACTGGTCGTGTTAGTAAGTCTGAAATATCAGACGTGCCGCCATGTCCCAAAGGCCCAACCTTTACTGGCACCGCTTTTCGAGAGGTTCGATATTTCTATAGTTCAACACTAAAGAGAACGTAAAGGCGTATGTATTGATATATTGTCAAATGTCATTTTATATACATAAATAGTATACACTGTGAAAATATTTCATTGTTTCAGAACAAACATGGATGATGATACATTATAGTCTTACTGTAGTATTAAAACATATTGGTGATACATAAATATTTCAGTGCATGTTGTGGTTGTTGGTGGAAGCCTTTGAACACAGGATAGTTCAAGGATCCATATATCCATCATATTAAAGTGTGCTCCCGTGAACCAAAACAGTGCAAGAGAAAAGTGAAAGAGGAACACATCGCTACATCAAACTTCTGTCGGATTTTGACGCGTTTCTAAAGATTATATTAAATTTCTTTCTTTTCAATAGTAAGGGTTCATTTTCACTCATTTACTTCATAAATGTCAAATTAAAAAAAAAAAGATGAACTGAAGGTAAGCTCCTGCGGTATTAGAATTTATCAGGTTATTGTTAAACTAGCGCAAACATATTTTGTTTGTTACATTATGTCTGAAGATTAAATTTTACTTACTTTTCAAATTCGCTACTGGTTTTAATATCTCAGAAAAGGTGTCTAAATAGAAAGCAAACATAATTTACTAGTCTTTTAATTTATTTCATGCGCCTTTTGCCGTCACGTCAGATTGTAACAACGATAATGAACTAAACACACCGCCGACACCTGTTTGCAAGCTTATTAATTAACGTCATCCCTGGTATAAATACGGCGACGTTAAGGTGATGACGTCATGTCTAGGGTTACGCCTCTCCCCTTAAGGGTACACGAGACAAATGATATGCTGTTTTGATATGATGACATCTTGTCTCAACGTGCAGTGGTTTGCATTATATTGTATTTTGCACGCGGCGGTGCTGATTACGTCGCAGACGAATGGTCAAATGTTGATTTATTAGCGCTTAAGATTTAAGTATTTTCACGTTATTTCTTTACGTTAAAATGAGAACAAGACATATAAATGCTTCCCATGTTTTGGACAAATTTTAAGATTCTCAGTCTGGGGAATTTTGATGAGGGTTTATTTCTTAGAATTTAAATTGGTATATACTAGAAATTGAATACGATAACAATTTGTAGATAATTGCGCAGAAAAAATCATCAAGTTATTGGTGCAGTGTGGTTGATACTAACAGAAATCCAAATCTTGACCAGAACTGCAGATTAAAATAACAAACATATCAATCATATCAGATGCGTCCTTTTTTCACTCTTTTCTTCATAATGAAAAAAATATGTTCATGCGAGAGATTGTCAAAAGGTATTGCTCCCTTGAAAGAGAAAAACGTACATTTAATCTTTCACAGTATTTTATGATACGCCGTAGTTATATCGTGCAAGACTGGGAACCCGAATGTCGTGCATTCAAATCCTGCTTAGGCAAACTTCTTTCATAACCTTTCTCACAGACTTGACTTGACTTGACTATTTGAGTTTACCGTCGCTTCGACAGTATTTCAGTCATATCCAGCTAATTACAGGTGGAGGAAGACCCCGAATGCACGAAGGCATCCGGGTAGAACCACCGACCTACCGCAAGCCAGCTGGAAGACTTCCTCACATTAAAATCCGAATGACCCTGCTGGGATTCGAACCCACGCGGTGAGGAGTTCCTTTCTCACAGACACAAAGTACTGGTTAAGCTAAGATTCAATTTAGAAGGATAAGTGTTAGTTGTAAAAACTGTTCCCATGTCGGCGAAAATAATCTAGTATATAGCCAGACTTGGAGAAGTGTTTCCATGGCTACATACCAAGTCGGATGAGTAACTGAGGGTGACGTCTCCATCACGTGACAAGGCCACTTATGTCGGAATGCCCGGGGTAACTCTTCTCATCTTATGTTAATTACACCAGTATTTTATGTATTTATATATGTGATATCATCCACTTATTTTAAATCTGTTCTGTCACGTTGAACTAGTTAATAATATGATATTTCAGGTATATTAGTACTGGTTTCATTACAAATCTCAAATTGAGATGTTCATAAAGTCAAACCTTTGAAGATTTTTTTACCTCCTAATTTACTGATTTCAGAATAGAAAAATAAATCGGTATATACACGCTCTTTTAGGAAATGGTCTTTAAATTATGCAAAAATAAAATTTGTTGTTGTACAGAATTGAATATTTTTGAAATGAGGATGATCTCATATTGGTCGTATAGCATTTAACCAGCACTCAGGTATAATGTTTAAGTACAGTATAACTAATGCTATTTACATTCGTTTTTTTTTTTTTTTACTTCTCGAAATAATTGCTATTATAAGGGGATGTTCCTTTGGAAGTTTTACACTACACTTTAACTGAAGAAATGAATTGCTGAAATAAGTTGTTTGTTAGTATGATAAATTTAACCATTTGGAGTTGTTGTCTACATGATATAGAACTTTATACTGAGTGATGGCACACGGCTGTCACCGTGTTGTTGCCGTTAGCAACACTTATATATGTGAGAACGAGTAAATTACACATGACAACTGTCCCAACCGATTCTGGAACTGTGTAAGAACGGTTGTACGAATTATATTTTGCATTTACTGTTATACGTTGATAGCAGATAAATTATGTTAGCTAGCTAACTAATCAAATTAATCCGAACATAAAAACACATATCACGTGACTTTCTTATCATGTGACTTCTATGCACAGGCGAGATTAAAGTGTCATATCTGGTCCTCAAAACGATAAGCCTGTGACATCCGGGTGCTTGTCATGATAATCCCAAGTGTGTGGTCCCTCTAGGTAAACATCTTATTTTCCTCTCGCTTATCAGATGAGCCTACACAGTGACCTGGATTTGGTTCGGACCGGTCTTCCACGTTCTGATGAGCGGGTAGCTCTAAATATATCGGACGATGATTGATGTCCCTCGATACAGATGCATCGATTATTGAATTATTCAAAATAGTTATAGCTAAAAGCCAATCAAATAATATATAAAAATCAGATTAAAAAATCGTGATTATATTAAACCTCCCTAAAATTCAACTGTCGCACCATTCAGTTGGCTGTTTTTGTAGAGAAATGTATCCACCCTGCCAAAGCGATATAATACAAACCTGTCTGAAGTGGTCAGTCTAGGGACGAAGAGAATGTGCCGCTTAACAGAGGTGGCCGCTAAATGAAGGTTAATATATGACAAATCTATACTTTGGTAAGATGATATTGACCGTTAAATACAGGTTGGTCGCTAAATACAGGTGGCAGCAAGTACAGGTTAAATTGTACATGTATTTCAATTCGTTTTCCAAGAAGTAAGAGAGTCCGATGACGATACTACGTTCTGATTTTCGCCAGTTTGGACAATGTGTATGCTGGCCGTGGGAAAACAAATACTTAGTTTGTGTCCTCAAGGTTTCGTTACATTACATGTTTCATTTCTTGCAATATACCTCATGTTTGGGTTGCAAATATTTCCTTAAAATATAAATACGTTCCCCAAAACAAACAACTCTTAATTGCCATGCAAAACCTCAAAATATATCATGACAAACATTATATATTTCTAAAAGAATTACATCAAATTTAGTCTATGCTTTTGACTGGGTTACTGCGATACAAAAAAAAATATACATGTATTTGACAATTTCAAGGTGAAAAGTGTATAAGTATGATTTCACTCTGTCAAACATAAAATAAAAAGAAATATGTTTTTGTGGAAGATTTAATATCTTTTTTTCATATCGTGATCTTCGAAAAGTGTATTTTTCATGAGAGAAAATACACTTTTCGAAGTAAAATCGCATCTTCTTCTAAAAACGAGCAAATATCCTATATATATATATATATATATATAGTGTAAATGAAAATATTGACACACGCGTCTTCTTTGCAGCTGAGACATTTCAGATTTAAATAGGTCAATATGTATCCCCGACCCTTGGCTCATCAGGAGATGTGAAGGATAGACAACTAATTGTGTCAACAGGATTGACCTTTCTGTCTGATTGTTTACATCCGATATAGTTAAGCTAGATGGGTCAGGGTCACTGGTGTTATGGTGTTTCACACAGTCTTACTGCACGGGTCGTGCTGTTATCTACAAGTTGTTCATGGAAAGAGCAAAAACATTTTAAATCAACACGAAGCTCGGCCTTCAATCGGGGAAGAGGTTTCGAATCGGTGTCCTACAGGTTTGTATCTGTACATTAAGTCCCTTTGGTTAATTGAAAATACTTTATTAGTAATATACTTAATTAGTAATATACTTAGTTAGTAATATGCTATTTTCCATGAAGCAGACAATGTTTCATGGTGGCCGGTTCTTTCTCGTATATCGTGACAATTATTTTGCATGTCAGTATAAATTAACGTTTCCTTGGACTCAGCTGCATGCATGATTGTGTGACATCCTGAGAGACATGAATAATGATATTTTCTATTGGTAATAACTGACATCTATTATGACCACTGACTTGAACATTCCAAGCAGAGCATTTCGTTTTGATGTTAACACGTAAGTGACTGCGAAACATAACAATCCAGTTGAAATCATTTTTATTTTTATGAAATAAATCAATGTTTAGAACAACTTTTGATTTTATTACATCGTACAATTAAACCTTTTTTACACTTCCATTCTGTACGGGTGTATCTCATGAATTTACAATATTTAATTTAACGTGTTGCTATTTTCCTTTTGGCTTACAGCCGCAATCATGTATTCATTTGGATTTGTGATTCCCTTATTGTTCTCGTAACATTTCGGACATATTGCATTTGGCAGATAGCCGAGATTATCTGTTTATGTAGACGTCATATGCGAGCTTTTAAAAGTAGACATGAATTATGGGAACAAGCAGCCGATCAGACATTGACTGCTTGTTCCGTTACTCTACTTCGATTGTTAACAAAATGCATAGCCGGAAACTATTTTTCATCATTAGCCAAATTATATCTCTGTTTGTAATTTAGCCGATGCAGCAATTAACACATTACTCTTTGAAAAAAAATCTATATAAAACTAGTGCTTCAGTATGTTCATATATAACATAATAATATACAATACTAAGAAACACTTGCATGAGTATGCAAGCAATTCGTTAAAGCTAAATTCAAACCTTTAGTCCATTCTAAGACATCTGGTTATAATACAAAGCTCAAGACTTGAACAAAAGCAGATGGTTGTTAAACAGGCTAATAATAAAACTGGGCAAGGCTTCTTCCAATGAAAAGGAAATTTTAATTTTAGTTAATTAATACATTAGTTATTTGATTAGTACATTTGTAATATCCTTCAGGCGGCATCATATCATGTCTTTTGTCTCCTAAGATATACATCTTAATCCCACCTTGAAATCTCCTTTTTAAATCCATAACTGAAGTCCAAAAATAATACTTAGCGCTAAGTAATACTTTAACACTTAAATTAGACAGAAGCGCATTCCACCATTCTTATTTTGTGAACTATTGAAGAAACATAATAACTAATAATATTTGTTAAGGAATTAATATTTAGTGTTGTGGTTTTTTGACTAGAGAAACACGTGTGATGAAAAATTGCCTTTAAGTATATCAGTGCATTGTACACGCCAAAGCATTTAGACGACTTATTTAGAATTCACCTACATGTGAATACTTAATAAACTTAATGAAAACACTTTCTTCAGTTTGCCAAAAATATATTTAGAAACTTCTTTAACTCTTAAATTCAGATTATCATTTAAAGGACATGGTTTTAGGGCTGTATTTATGAATATAATACAATCATTAAGTAAATATTGAATTGTTTTCATCATATTTAAAACAATCTACTTCTAGTCTGTCTGAAAAGAAACCTGGATAAGACAGACACCTGTGTAAGACAACTGTTTTGACAAAGTCACAAAGCTGTCTGTCCTATGAAGGTTAGACTATACATTTTATTACTCAGTGTTAAGAATGTTGGCAGAATTTGAGCCACGATTCGAAATTAACGTAACTGCACCCATATTCAAAACTCACACATACATACCACTAGCTGCCAGCACAAAACAATTAGCAAACAATTAACCATTATGAGCGATAGTAATACAGATATCATAATCATAACAGATAAAAATGACAGCCAGAATGGCGCTTAGGAGAGATAAATATGTATACCAGTGTTGACATTTTCTGAATGTAAATGACATAACATTATCTTCCTATGCTAATGGTATGCCGGGAGCTCGGCCAAGGGGACCAACAATCTGGTGTTGTGCCTGCACGCGCGCATCCAGCAACATAGTCAAGTAGACAGTTTCTGATTTAGAAGCAAATGTTTCGTAAATCTGTATTAGTCAGGCTTGACCAATACAAAAATCATTGCTCTCGGCACTATGTGTATTTCTTTTACTTAATGTATTTTAAGTACAATATTATCATTTTTTATTTATTTATATTTTTTTTATTTATTTCAAGCTTATATTTATTCCAGTAGAGACAAGTATACAATGGTTTATAATAAATTATGTATAAAAAAGACAATATATATATTACACATTTTATGACTAACAATAAGAAATACATGTAATATGTTCTTTAAAAGGTAAATAAAACCAAGACATGCTGTCATTACTCAGGATAACACGAAACAGTAAATATGAATCCATTTGTTTCCATCGTGGTCCTGTATAATGATGGCATGTCCTAGCAAGACATAACCTATTAAAATTAAATTGAAACAGTCGTTACAGGTAATAGAATCTATCCATCTATCTATCTATCTATCTATCTATCTATCTATTACCATCCCATGTCGTTATTTCTTATTTTGGTGGTTTGATATTCATTAGTAGTAATAGATGTAAATATCATTATTATTCATTATCATCATTATCATAACCATCATCATCAACATCATCACTATAGCTAATATTATCAAACAATCAGATTTATCTGACTAGTGCCATATAACATTCATCTATAACTTTTTTTCTCTAATTATAGCAGGTAAATCATTACTTGTCAACTGATGCTGCATGTTTTATCAGCCAGCCCCGTTTTGGTGTAACATTCGGACAGCTCATGTTAACACCCTTCGTCAAAATGCACGTGCTAGTTATAATTGGGAACCAAACACAATTCATTGTTGCTGGTCTGAAAATGTCTTTCATCCACAGATATTTATCTTAGCATGTAATTGAGACCAACGACAGATTACAGTCACAGGGTCTGTCAGACAAAAAATGAGGTCATTAAAATTGCTACGGAATAAAGTTTGCAACCCTTCTTTTACCGCCAATTTGAGTTTCCCTTTTCCAATGCGACTTGCTGAAACTCTACCGATGTATCTTTTTACATTAAATCGTAAATCACATACACACAAGCGCAGTCACACTCATCTAAAAATCCCTGGCTCGCTATCTTTAAATTATCACCCATCGCTCATGATTTTAAAAAAGAAATCCATTTTTTCAATTAACTTCTTGTTAATCTGAAAACAAACATCGGCCTTTTTCAAAAACATAATGTTTATTTGCCTTTCTTTTTATCTATATCTGTCATTTGCAAGCTAACTTGAGTCACTGGCACTTTTTCTCCAATCCTCTCGTTTATTCCACAAGTAACACTGGGAAGTTATATGTCAGAATTGACGTCTACATCCGCCCCACGGCTTCAAAATTGTTATAATGAGCATGGTTAGACTGACTAATTATTACATACCCCCTTTTCAAAATAAATCGGTGAATTTTGTCTCGTGCGAAAAGTTCCTGTCTTGTCGGCTGCTAATCACGTGCCTGTTTTCTGTTTCTCTGACACCAGGTGGCGCTGTATCGCCGGCGGGTATTGAAAGACGTGTCGATGAAAATCGGATGCCAAAAACTACAAAAATATCGAGTCGTTCCCCCTGCGTATCTGGTCCCGCGCTGAGAATACAAAGTCAGATGTAGATAATGTAAGAAATATGTATGTAGAATCTGAACTGTGTCAAGATTCTAAATCGATATAGCCACCTGTTGATGTAGACAAACGCCCAGAAGTGTTAGGCCAACAACACAAATGGTCTTCTAAATAAATAGGTAGACCACGGTTCATTTAAAATTACGGAAATTTTATTCGGTTTTGAAAACAATTTAAATATCTCGACAATGTTTCTACTCGTGTGTATGAGAAATATGTGAGTGAATGATAACGGAAGAGAAAAGCAAAACATCCGAATACACAAATAAAAGATGCAACACTTTTGATATTTCCGGTTCCGGTTTCTGTTCTACATGCGATATATGTCTTTTAATCCTAACCTGTCTGGATACCGGCTCTTTTAAAGGACACTGATGAGTAGTTAATTTCTTTGCCCATTGTTGATGTTGTTGTTGTTGTTGTTGTTGTTGTTGTTTGCCCGTGTAAGTTTAAACATGTTTACTGCAAAAACTGCACCATAGTATTGTATTTATTACAAATGCACCATGCCAAGAATTCATTAATATATGGTGGATTATTTGTACAAAATAAAACTGAAATTAAATTACAGAACTAATATCACAGCCAATACTAACAGAGTTTAAAAAAAAGGAAAGAGAAAAAATGTTTGTGATTTTAGGGTTCCATATAAATCTAAGTCACGCCTTGTGTCAAAGAGGCATAAAATTGTGCGATTGGGTAAAACTTCTACTGCAAGCATGAAGGATTTAATATCTATATGGTAACATTAACATATCCACTAATGAAGAGCAACTCCCGTTTCAAGCAAATGAACAATGATAACACGCAATGATAAATGATAAATACTCTGTCTAAATCTGAACCCCAATAAAAATTACTTGAGATTATCGTGACCAACGCGCACGTAACATTTATTTTCTAAGTTGACATGATTTTTGTTTTCATTTCCAAAATGGAACAAACGAACAGAATCATTATGATCTAAACTTTAATATTTTCAATGCTTTGTACTCGATTCTGGTAGATAAAAAATGACATATCAAACAAATTAATAATTTATTTCAATTTATGATCTAACATAATACGCATTAGCCTAAGTAGTTACAAATGCTATTAAAATACATTGGATACGTTCAGCATAACAATATCGTATAAGAATACCGCTCCTTTTTATGAGAGATTTGCGCCGTTCTTTGCTTAAAATCTCATTGGAATTGGAACTTATTAAACAGTGTATACTGAGAAAAATGTAAAATATGAAAGTTACCCAGAGGGCTTAACTCTCTCAATGGACATGAATTACGTTCATTTTTTTTTTCTGACGGGTGTTGGTACTCATCAAATAACGATGAACTGTCCCTGGATCATGTAAACTATCGATGGAAAAAAGAAAAAAAGGGCGCGCGAAAAGTAGTCTCAGTCGAAATGTTTGTGTTCTTCTTTACCTGCAATCTTCCACATAAATATCAAAGGCTTGGTACTTAGATAGGGAACGTTCCAATCGCTACCAGGTGCAGATGATATATATCCAAACATTTCGAATCTTGTTAAAATAAGACAAAATAACAAAACACAGACGTTTTGACTTTGATTAAAAGCTAATTTTATCAATGGAATTCGCTTTTCTCTCTTTTTTCCCTTACTTCGTTCTTTAAACAATGATACAACTATCTCGGATGTGTTTTTAAGACGAAGAGCAGGTGTAGGATACCTAAAATAAATAACCAGCGGTCGCGAGATCACGAGCAAGTCACGCCTTGTGTCCAAGATGGCGGTGAGTGACGAAGGAATGCAAAGATGTGTGTGTTGGTGTTTGACTTACCGTGTCAACGTTTCCAAAACAATGACCTCTGTACACGACCCTATCTCACCCGCGGCTTCTGTCATACACTGGATGAAGGTGAAACATACTATGAACAATGTTTAAACATAGTTATTATCTTAAATGCGCTGAAAAAAAATTTGTAAAAAAAAAAAAAAAAAAAAAAAATTGATATATAATTGGATAACTCAATACTCAGTCGGAAGGTATATGATATGAGTGTAACATTATTAGTCGGTGATAATTTTATCTTCCTGTAAAACAAATTTTAAACAAATTGAGGGATGCCGCTACTTAATCTATCTTTGTTCCCCAGTAGTATACATTTCGTATGGAACGCCAAATCTACATAAACTAAAATATTTGAAGATTTCTTCAAATATTTAGAGATATCTTCAAATGAATTATTGATATCAACAAATCATTTGGAGATATCAATAATTATATAATACATCAACAACTGAGTTAATGTTGATTTGAAGATCTCTTCAGATATTTAGAGATATCTTCAAATAAATTATTGATATCAACAAATCATTTTAAGATATCAACACATGATTGTTGTTGTTGTTGTTGTTGTGTGTTGTTGTTGTTGTTGTTGTTGTTGTTGTTGTTGTTGTTGTTGTTGTTGTTTTGTTGTTGTTGTTGTTGTTGTTGTATTGGGGTTTACCGTCGCTGCGATAGTATTTCAATCATATAGCGACGTCCAGCTAATTACAGGTGAAGGAAGACCCCGAGTACACAGAGGTACCAGGGTAAAACCACCGACCTACCGCAAGTCAGCTGGAAGGCTTCCTCACATGAAAAATCCGAAGTCCCTACCGGGAATCGAACCCACAGCGGTGAGGGGCTGAGAGATTTGTAGTCCACGACTGTAACCGCTCGGCCACGGCGGTCCCACACATGATTTGGAGAGATCTTCAAATGAATTAATGATATCAACAAATCAATTGTTGATCTCTACAAATCATTTCAAGTTAGATCTTTTCAAATCATTTGTTGATATATTAATTGAATTATTGATATCAACAATTCATTTATTGATATCTTCAAATCATTGGATTTTTGACATCTCCAAATCATTTGTTGATATCAACAATTAATTGATTATATCAAAATGATTTAGAGATGTCAATAATTATATATTGAGGTCAACAATTGATTGGTTGATAACAATAATTCATTTGAAGATCTCTCCAAATCATGTGTTGATATTTTCAAATGATTTGTTGATATCAATAATTTATTTGAAGATATCTCTAAATATTTGAAGATATCTTCAAATATTTGAGTTAATGTCCATAGTTGAGTTGTCATACTCCTCTAACCCCTGAAGCCTCGTGCAGTTCATAACCTTTAAGTACTTGGTCCTTACACAGTTCTAATAGTGTACATGTATTTTTGTTGTCGCTAGACGCATGCTCTTCATTAACCTTGGTCGTCAAGGAGACCTACAACCATTTCACACTGGTCAAATTCATCAAGTTTGGTGGAAGATGCAGCTGTATTACTGGTTGTATCTTGGCAACCATCATTTTTTCTACTTTCTTGCAGGAGAGTGGAATCTCCACTGGCGGTCTCGTGGCATGTGTTCGAAATGGACATGTTTTAGAAAAGCAGAAGGGGAATAGCATGGTTAAATGGGTATTATTGTCCATGTTATTGTTCATGGAATCATGGTACAAGCAGGTCGTGGGATTGATCCCAAGTCACGTCACATCATGTTAAAATAAAATGCTACTGTTGTTGGTAGTCAAAGCATAAGGGAAGACTAGGATATTGTGACTGGGTGTGCCATCATGACACTTTTCTACGTTGTGATATCCCAGTGAAGCAGCAATGTTTCATTTAGAATGTTTCGCCAAAAAGGAAAAAGGAAAATAAAATAAACGCTACATAAATCTTCTCGAAAAAAGGTTGATTTTTAGAATTTTAAAAAGATGACGTTTCGCTGAATATATCCAAGGATATTATTACATAATTACGATGCTTTATTCGCAGCTGACTTTGCCATATTTTCATCCCTATCTGCCTGAAATGTTAACTGGGAGTAGTGTTACTCGTCGCACGTGGGCTGCCATTTGCTTTACGACATCGTAAGTCATTTTAAGTGTCGTAATATTTTGTCAGTTTATTCTAAATTAAAATAATTAATACGCTCTAATTCTACTAATATCTTAAAATATGAGAAGGCGTGTAGATCATGCGCAACAGTTTGGGGTCATTTGCATAATTAAGTCGTTGTGGGTTTTCTTTGGAACGTTTGAAGTCGTTGATGATGTGAAAGTTTAGACATGTAATGCTAGAATTTCCGTATTGTCCGCCAAGTCTGACGTTTTTATGGCGAGAAGCGATGTATGTAAGGTTAAAATTAAAATCAGCAACAACTTGGCAACAAAAATTATGACTAATTTGCATACACGTTAAATGGTTTTACAGGAAAAACATGGCGTCATATGAGATGGATACTTAGTCATCATCCCCACATGCTGGTAGACTCTGATTTCACCTTCACAATGTTGCATATTCGTACACACGAAATATACTTTCAACATGCGTATGCATAATTATTCTCCATATTTAAATTTGATATGTGAACATTTAAGCATGCAATATTTTAGCCTTACCATGCATAAATTAATCTGTAATAATGTATGCTGCTTTTTTTAAAAAAAATAATTTGACTGTTATTGTATAAAATAACTACTTTTTAGCAGACGGTGCATATTACATTTTTTTCATTGGCAAAAGCATAAGCTCATTCAACGTTTTGCTACATGGTCCCGTACTGCTGTAGGTTCGAGTTCCTGCAGGGTCACGTGGATTTTCAACGAAGAGACCTTCCAGTTAGCTATCGGTGGGTCTGTGTTCCTGTGCACTCACCTGTGCTTATCTGGACGTCGCTATATTTGGGAAAACCAATAGGAAAGCATTTGACTGTTTTTGGTCCTTCATGAGTATCAACTTCCAACCCTCCCCTTTCTGTAGTTGCTGTTAGTTCAGGGGACGGAGGCATTGCTTATGAAATATAAACAACTTAATGGTTTTTAACTACAATGTACGCAGTGTTATCTATAAAAATCAACAGGTCACCCTGGAAATATTGACACTTTAATCTTTCGATAATCCTTATCAAACAAAATAACTCGGAAGCATGTTTCATGTAATCCAGGTAACTCGTACAAAAACTTGCATTTTTTACTTCTACATTATGACTCTGGATGCGCGTGACAAATGAGTGTATTTGCCATTTTGCTGATTTAAGAACTATTGTGCATTGGGTTTAAACAACCAAAAAGGAACAAAATCCAAAATTTACACATATTAAAGGTTAATCTATGCTCGATATGAGTGCAACTTCAACTAAACGGTGTTAGTGCTGCAATTTGACAAATATTAGACGACTGTTTACGAAGTTTATGTACACTTTTTCCTATAGTGAGTTTAGTCTATATTGAGGGGTGAGAGCAAAACTAGTTTAAGTGCTTATATATATTTATGCACTTAGCCAGATTCGCTCTCAACCATCTATATATAATTATATAAAGTTATGAACCTAGGATTAAGCCTTTTTTGAACAACAATTCGGGGCTATTTTTAGAAATTTTATATTTATAGATTTCCCTTTTATTTACCACACTGAGAAAAGAAGTCCAAAATGTGTTTCCTTTCTTAACACTAAATGGTGACAATTTTCATGTTTATTTCAGTGGTGAGTACGTTTCCTTAATGGAAGTAGAAACTGAATAAAAATCGTTTGAAAAGCGATGCTGGAGATACCTTGTTTAATAAACTGCAACGAGAGAAGATAATACGCAGGAGAACATTTTGAATTCATGCGGAGATTTTTCAATTCAGTGACTGGCTGGAATTTCGAGCGATAGCTAACAATACATACATAAAAAAATCGCTAAATTAATAAATAACGAAGCAGGTCAGTGGTACAGCGTCGGATTAGCACACCAAGGGTTGAAGGTTCGAGTCACAGCAGAATAACTTTTTTTCCCCTTTTTTAACATATTTTTAATTTCTTTTACAATATAAGACATAAATGTTTTTGTGATAATGAAAATCATTAATTTACGTAACTTGTATTTAAAATCTCAAGTAGAAAGTTTGTTGATATATTTACATAATTATATTATCTTATAAACTGTAGGAGAGGAAGAGTGGCTATATGTACATTGTTTAAACTTAGCAATGCATTGAGACAAATGATGTGTTTATCGTTTTTAACGAACGTATTCAAGCAAGGTAAAATTGGTTTATAACATTTGGTTCATTGGCATCGCTTGCAATTTTTAAAATTACTTTGAAAAACATAAGAAATGCGACAACATAATATGAAAAACCCTGTTCTCTCAGCGCTATGAGCGATTTGATTTTCTCTTCTTTCCTTTTGAACTGTTTCCGTCATTACATAAGAACAACTCGTATTATGTATTTACTGTGAAAATACTCACATATTTGTTGTGATCTGAAAAGAATAATATTACCTTATTTTTCCAATAAAACCACAATCTCACGTTCTAAATTATGTGTCAGACACACCTGTCAGTTTTATTGAAAAATTGTAATAACTACAAGACTAGAAATTGAGACACCTGCTTATTTCTGCATAAACAATATATCTCGTGGACTCACGTATGTAATAAATAAGAAACGAAGATTTGTACACTAGGGTCAAAAGGTTTGACATCGAAACTAGCTACATGGTGATATGATCCAATCACCTATTTGAATCATGATGTATGCCTTATATAACGGAAGAAATTTCTTTTTTACTGAATTCGTAATTCAAACGACGTAAAATGGCCTATTGGTATGAGCTTGAAAAGGATACATAACAGTACAAACCAATACCACCAAAAACGGAAAACATAACGTTACTATTTGTAAGTGTTTTAGCGACTTTTACATAATGTTTTAAAGAGTTTGCCCATCCCACATGTGTCCGGACAGGTGAATCATCCGAAGATAGAGCCGGGCTGCCCCATCTGCATGGCCCGCACCTTGGCTCTCAGAACCACGTGTTATAGTCAATATTTCACACCTCACACAGGGACGGCAAACAATGGCAGATTAAATACGGTTAACATTCCAAACAACGTCAATATCTAAGGGGAATTTATTAAGTTAACGCCATTGGTGCCTGGAATTTGGTTATTAATAAATTGTGAACCTCAGCCTTAGATAAACCGAACTAAAGATATATCTTATTTTGTCGTATATACTGACAGTGTATTACATCGGAAAAAGATGTAGGTATCTGTTTTTGATTTTGAAGTGTTTCAAGAGTATGAAAATGCAGATGTATGAATTGTAACATATCTAAAACTTATTTGAACATCATCTCACAATTTCATACATGACATGTGTACACGTTTTCTTTACTTGAAATCCTGGTATACACAGATGACAGCAGACTGAATACCTGCTTTATCAACAGACTACCCCATCTATTTATCTTAATTTTGACATTAACACTAGGCATGCTACATGACATTTTTGGTCCTGATATCAAAATATTCCCAGGACTGTGGGATCGTGCAGGCGTTTATAGCATTATGATAACGAAACTGTCTCTCCATTAAAAAAAAGTGTCTGTAGAGCGATTCTATTAAAAGAGATATGTCAAAAAGTATAACCAAGTAAAACAATAAATATATAAAACATGCATAATTTGTGATAAAGTTGGGTTTTTTTCTTCACTAATTGACACATGATTGTCAGATATGATATACTGCCGGTATACAACTAACAAGTATGAACTTAACTGAAAAATAAGGCAGTATGCCTGTTTTTTACACATAAATTGGTCATTTATTGCAGGACGCCGACATTCCGTCTCCAATTACCATACTCCGGAAAATGTCAGCGTTTCCGATTTATCCGAGGCATCCGAACTGTATGTTTGGCACGCATGTCAGTATAACATGTCCACATCGGACTAATTTAAGACGCTAATAGCAAATATGGCCATATATTCTTTTATCTATTATCACCATCTGCTATATCGTATTCCTGCTCTACATTAGTAAATATTTCATGGTTGTCTATCAAATGTGATAATATTACAAATGTCAACAACATTCTTCTCTTATTTAGCACATTTTCAAGTGCACGTCACTGGAATATACTGATAAATATACACAAAAGACCATTCCTCGGGCAAACGTCGGAGCAGTTGGAATATTACGATTTTCATAATCTAAATCTACTGTAATAGCCTGCTGTTTCAACCTCTTGTCTCTTTTCTCCTTTCACGCCTTTAACTAGCATTGGGGAACTAGCGAAAACTGTTGGAAATTTTATATTGTCTTCCTAAACAGTTACTAGTTAGTTAACAAATTTTCATTAATATATTTTCTTTCTGCCGATGTTCCATATGAATGTCCGAGTCTCTCATTACTTACTCAAGGTGGCATCGATAGGTGTGCGCTTCCTGTATACATTAACATGGCCCCTCAATTTCTAGTAGTAAGCCTAATGGTTCACACACTTCTAAAGGCATAAAGCTATTTTCTTTCACGCCCACTGACTCTATGCGCAGATACGTATTCTTGCAACATTTATTGAAATAGAAAAAAAAATCAAAGGACAGATAGTCCTGAGAGCTGCCAATTGAATGACTTGACTATTGGGACGGAGCCCGGTCCAAAAGTGTACAGACTTGGATACAGTATTTAAAGTCGTTATTTTCAATTCGCTAATTATATTCAAATTGCATCCAAAATTTCGTTGCAAAGTGTTAAAACATACTTATGTGTTGATCTGAAAATCATTCACGAGTCCGTACATATAGCCGTAGACTGTAATATGCATCAGAATGAAATAAAAAATTTCATACGTGTTTTACCTATAAAATATGGTTTATATACCGGGTATAATACTTTCTGAAACAGTTACTTATACGAAATATATATGAAAAGAATAACTCACGATATTATGTAAAAACAAGTTGGCCTATTTCGAAGGGAGCATTTTAACTGAAATATGAGTTATCAGGTTCCGGAGACCGAGATCATAGCAATGAGACTGCATTCTGAGAATTCAGAATGCAGCTCAAAAATCTCTATAAAATGTTTCTCGACTTTGTGGACATTAGTCACAGTTTATCGCTGTAGAAATTACGTACATAACCAGTCGGACACTCTTACTGCATCGAAATATAATAGGTTACTCAGTTTCGTCTTCTTTTTCTACGCTTTCTTTTTCCTTTGGTGTCCCTTCTGAAGCATCAGGCGTCTCTTTCTCAAACATAGTCAAGTTCAAAGCGATTTCCCCTTTTGTCCGGAGGCAGACACACCTAACGCGAACAAACCTTGCACAACTTTTTCCTATTAAAAGAAGGATATTACTATTGTTTGCATTTTGTATTATTTTAGATTGTAGAATCCTGATATCTCTACTACTGGTTCCTCGGAGAGACTCATACAGCATATTCCTATATGCATGTATATGTGTGTGGGTGAAAATACATTCTAATTAAGCATGATATAAAAACATATTGACCTTATAATGTCTAAATCTGCTATAATGTGTTATGCATCAACGCTAAATAATTGTGATCTTGTGTCAAAACTGTTCATTCACTTTGCAAATTAACATTATTTTTTCCAGTACCATACAGTGTAGTTTTCAAACGTTAACTAACGCGGCACGATATATGGTAAGAACACATAACTTATACAGCTCATCAGAAAAACTCCCTGTCCAACTACAATGTATATGCTACCAGGGATGTTCACAAAGTTAGCGGAAAAGTGCTCACATTTCTCTATTACACAAACATTGTATCTGAAAATTCTTACGAGTTGAATTTAATACAATAGCAGTTAAATTACAAAATCTCATTACGTCATCAAACGAATCCCGGCCAAACACAAAACGACGTCAAAGTCAACATTCATAACGAATGGTGAACACCGCTTAATCCTATTCAAACAGGCACATACATGTCGCATATATATATTTAGCTGGTTATGAATTATGTAGTAGACAATCCCGTTGCTACATTCCGTTCTGTACATAATTTCAGAGATTGCAATGCGACAAACTCTGCCAAGCAACATTTAGACGGCGGCATCGTGCGACGACGTCTTCGTCACTAAACGGCTGTTGCGCTCGTCATCAACGATGTTTTCCCTGTCCTACTCAAACCATTTTTGTCATTTGAATATCACTGTTTTTCTTCTCAGGAGGTTCACTATAGGCAGTATGTATCATTTTAATAGTTTTAGTCTAAAACACAAAATCTGATGGCCGCTTGTGCTCAAGACTCATTTTTGTATCAGTCTGGAGTTAATGCATTGTTTGTTTATATTTCTGATGTCCAAAATCAAAAAGACACCATAAACGACATTACGAATAGTCTCGCATTACGTATATGTAGTTTGAAAGGCGTACGGTAAAAAAGGTACACTTGAGACGCCATAATTTGAGACGTTTTCGTCAAAACGACCAAATTTTGGGTCGGGAAGACGACGATGATGTTACTACGGAAACCATATTTTATTACATGAGAGGGGAACAGATACAATTTTTTTACATTATAATGGTAATACCGGGTATATCGACCTACATCATAGTGCAGTTTCATAAATCTGCCACCTAAAATAAAGAAATGAGAACACTTTTCCGCGAACTTTTTAACAACCCTCGTACAATATATTTGTATATCCATGATCACAACGCTTTTTTACTTACATGTACAGACAAACGAAATTGTACAATATAATTGTATGGTATAATTGTACATATACGTAATGCGTAATACCTTCACAACTTTGTTGCAGAAGAGGGCATCAAATGAGTCAATTTTTACATAAGTACAGTTTCTAAGAACGTGTTTAGAAGGTCATGATGGTACATGAACTCTTGCAAGCAAGGCAACATGACAAATGCACGATTTGATAAAAAAGGTTTCTAAGTGTATGAAAATGTTTTGGTATTCACGATCTGATTGATTGTAGGCTGTACATCGCAATGAAAGTGTTGATAGAAGTTTAAATATACCCGTCACAGAAACAAAATGTTTCAAGCCAGTATATTTTTCAAATAAACCATAAAATAATAACTACCGCATCACATTTTAGGGAAAGGTCCAAAATTAATGCTCACTTTTTATTGTAAGACCATTTTTTCCGTAACCAACGATATCAAAGATGCGAATGTGTCAAAAATGTCAAAATATGAAAACAGAGGTTTGGACAAGACCCTATATACCTGTCTCTTATTATGTCTGAATAATACACGAGATTTGTTTTGTTTGCTTGAGTAAATCATGTTTGAAGTCCTGAACCCCCAGCCTATATATA
The DNA here is from genome assembly GCA_021229015.1 of Solen grandis. Lineage (NCBI taxonomy): Eukaryota > Metazoa > Mollusca > Bivalvia > Adapedonta > Solenidae > Solen > Solen grandis. Next base: position 3,209,693 of record CM037790.1, on the reverse strand, counting down.
CATTTGCATGTAATAATTCTCGTATATACCCGCATGACTTATTTGAAGCAATATGATATTTATTTTATACCAGTTTGGAGTATTTTAGTAATATGGAAACTACTGGCCATAAACCATTATGACGGTTAACATTTGATAATAGTATGTGACATGCTATGTTGATTCCTGTAGGCTGTTCTTGGAGCGAACTAACCCTGCTCTCGATTTAACTGAAATAATTATTATTTCAAGACTTGAACAAAAACATTTTTTTTTTCAAAAATGTATAAATGATAACATACAAGCAAGACAGTGGATGCCAGTTCACTTCACGAAGCACATGTCGAGCAAGCTGAGGATGATAAAAATAAAATACAAGACAGTGTGTTATCGTTATTGATAAGTAGATATAATTAATTAATTTTGTTTTTTTTACTTTTGCAAAATGTGTATAAATTGTAAACTGTCTGATATGGTGATATATAAGAAGGCATAAATAGACATTCCCGTATAATGCCAAGGAAAAATAAACTAATATCATGTAAGGTTTAAAGTTTTCAAGATAAGGATAGTGAACCGAATCCAGTGCCGTGGTAAAAAAATGTTAAACCTATTCTTCTGTACGGTTGTGAATGTTGGGGCTATGGAATGACACTGTGACAGAAAAGTACAGCTATAATTCCTTATGTATATATCAAACGTTTAGTCTAGTACACCAATTTATGGAAAGACGAGAGTAAAACAACTACAGATTGATACTGATGCCCGTATGTTATCGTTTTGTGCAAACTTATTATTATCGAATTCCCCAAAATTAACGACACGTGTAAATTATATTGTTTTTAGTTCTTTTAGTAATTCCATTTTAAATGGTTGAAACACATAAGAACTATATATATAAATATGGATTAAACAATATTTGGAAAATCAAAATTTTCCATAATTAAGTAGTTACAATACAATGTAAAACAGAAGCTCTCTGATTTGTATATAAATTAGTTCACTAAGTAGTCTAAAGTCAAGAAAATGAGTTTGTTAAAGATTTTTTAAATAAATAAAATGAATGTGAGGACTATCTAATCAACATTCCTCGAAAATATCTAAAATTTATTTTTAGTGTAGAACTTAGAACGAGAAATAATTTATCACCGGTTAAACTGTGTCTTGGATAAATATACCATACAACGATAGGAAATGTACCATATGCAATTTGGTACAATTGTTGATGAGTTTCATTATTTATTAGAATGCAAGTATTTTTGTAATTTAGGAATTCGTTGTATAGACAGTTACATGAATAAATACACAAATATATTGAATTTTATGCACTGAATAAGTATGTCGAAGCGGAATACTGTTAAATATGAAAACGTATGTAAATTAGCTAAAGAAATAATTCTTAAATTTCAATATAGACGATTTCTTTCTCTTTCGATGATATTTATTGATTCAATAAAGTACGATTATAAATTTATGTACCTGTTAACATCATGTTACATGCATTTAGTATCGACCACAATGTCTCGTTTATTATATTTTTGCAATGTTTAAATTATTATATGATATATATTACTTTGTACTCTTTTTGTCATACTTTGACATGAGAAATTTGAAGAAAAAAAATCAACTTTGGCGGCCTTGTATTAGGTGGTGAAAACATTGTCTTCACTTTCTTTTCCAAGCACCCTGGCATTAATTAAGTTCTTCTTTATGATAAAGAGTAACATCTGTATCAAATAATCAAATCATAATTAATTGGATTGGAATTTATTATTGATTTTGGTGTAGCATTCATTAAACTCACTCACTTGAAAACATACTCCTCGCACGTTACGTCACGCTACGTCACTATAACTTAACAGGGGAAGTAACTGCTGCGGGGAGTTTGACTTGCACAAAAATGTGTTGTCTTCATTTATGTAAATGTGTAACTGAATTCGGGGATACACTAGGTACTTTACCACTTGATATCCGTACAACTAATAGATATTGATCCATCTATTTTTATTTAGAGTCGGATAACTAGCAATATGTTTATTTAACTTCAAACTTGTATGTTTGTACAACAGAGCTTATCCAAAAGCAAAAGGATTGCTTTGCAACCTTGTTCATCCACCAAGTCAAAGCTTGCACCTGTACCATCATCAACAGAAATTTTAGTGGCTTGGAGATCAAAATGTGATGTAAATATTTACTGTGCGTCACATACTTTGCAATCAAACTTGCATATCACTTTTGTTTTTGTTTCAAGCCTTTGGTCGCTCTTGATCCAGATAACTAAACCTTCTGCTGAACTTGTAGCGATGTCTGAAAATCGAGCCCTCTTCATTACAAAGCAAATAATGAGAGGTTCTTACTTACAAACAGGAGTATATTTATCAATTACAGGCTTCTGATAAACAAATGAGATAACGTACAGACAGGTTGGAACTAGTTCTTGTAATTCAGCTGCAATAATGTCTTGTTTTTTTTTATATAGGATGGCCAAGTTTTCGTATTCAATATTCAATGGAATTGTCTGCTTTCAATATCACGTTACTAAATATTTGATAAGGGTCTTTAATTGAAATCCTGCCTACTTGTGCATTTGATGAATTTATATCTGACGATTTAAAACCTAACAAACTAGTGTTGAGATGAAGGGACTTAAAGTGAAACTCATACTGTTCCGTCGCTTATTTTTTTTTTTTTTTTTCGAAATGACTCTATCTTTTAATATCTCTTCACATATTCTGTTCATATCAACATACACTATTCCATCCTAACGGTGACCAATGGTTAAGCCCGAGCGAAACCACGACCGCGACACACAAAAATCGCTAAAAATAGTACCGAAAGCTTACTGCTTACTGCATACAAACAGGATAGTTCCAGGACTGGTAGGCGCATTAGCTGGATAATGCGACTGGGTTAGGACATATACCTACAGTGTAATACAGAATGACTGAAATACTATCAGTTGAACGAAATAAACAATCAAATCACTCTTACCAATAATCTTCAGGTACACCCTAATACATGTATTTTCAACATGAGATGTCATTAATTGCGTTATGACGCAGTTGTAGGGCCATGAATCACCGTCAATGATATCCCCGAGTTTGGCTGTTTCAGAAGAAGCCTTTTTCATCTTTCTGTTTAATTATTTGAGTGTTCCGTTATACAATGAACACTAAGTGAACCTTATCATAAACCTTTCTCCAATTTATTATGATATGAACCCTGTTTATTGAGTTTAAAACCGGTCGAAATCTGATAACAAAATGATAAATTAATATATTTTAACGGATAACGTAAATAATTACACTTTTGATATTCTACCATTGCGAGTCAAAGCACTAGGAAGAGGAAAGCCCGCTGATATTCCAGTTACTTGTATGTATACTTAAATTTTATTCAACTTCTTTAAAGTCAATCAATCAACAGAAAAGCACATGCAATCTAAGAAACATTAAGCGATCTAAATATTAGATAAGTGATGTGACTAATTACATGTGTATCGTTTTAATATTATTTTAGTAGATGTCAATAGGAAACACACTCTCAGGGCTGTTGCGCCATCACCGTTTTCCTGGTTTCTATGGACAAAGCCACAATACACTTGTATTATTTAGGACCGTTTAATGACGAGAGTTGATAGTTTTTAGGGCTGAATATTAGAATAAATTTTAACTTGAATTCTAAAGCAGCGCCCCTTTGGTATGTCCTAGAAACAGTAGAAACTAGTTGAACTATGGCCAGTTGCAGTGATTCTGTGAGTGTTGATAATGTTTCGGTATATATTACAGTGTTAACAGAACATGGCGCCGTGTTTACATTGCATGTTGTATATCTCTACTACAATTAGAAGTGTAAAATAATACCTTAAAAATAAAACATATTTGATTGATGCTTATTGGAAAACAGCATTCGTTTAGATCCCTCTCGGCGGTTCTTCAAGGTAGGATTCATATTTGAGATCTTGGAATTTCATTACAGATTGTTTGATCCTCAGTGGGGTTCTAAAAAACTACAAACTGTAAGGTCCGTTGACATTGTACATTTTTTTTTTACAAATACATGGTCATGGTACCACCCTGCCATTGGGCCTACAATCAACTTTATTCAATCAATATACATGTAAATATGTTTGTTTGTTTTTTAATATTAGATAAACATGATATTCATGAGCTTTCTATTCATAGTCCATGCCCCCTCCCGCCTCCAAAGAAAAATCGACTTTAAAATATAAAATATAATCCAACACCCATATTTTGGAAGGTCAAACTTAACTTGATTTTTGGAACATGTAGATAAAATGACGTAGATCTGTATTGTCAACTACTTAGTTTAACCTAGATGATTTACACACACAGATTGTGTTTATTTTGCAACTCTCTAATCAGAGAGATAGAGCTTTTGACTTCAGCTAAAAATCGACCTGTGTACATTTTACCGAACCGCTGTTGGTAAAGTTCGAATTAACATTCCTGTGAATACGAAACAAACCTTACAGGGGGGCATGTTGAGTATTTGGCCTAGTAGTTTCATGTTGGATTGGATCCTGGTCGAGCCGAGACACAACTGAGAGATATCCGGAAGTAGCGGGGGCCCAGCTTTCGAGCTGTCAGGTCACGCGGTGTTTAGCACTTCTAACACAGTTTTGGCACATTTTTTTTATTGAACGCCGTGATAAAGAAAGGATGTCATTTCAATTAGACTATACCATTCACGATTGAAGGTGGTTTAACTGTTATAGTGCAAAATATTCCTTAATCACGATCATACTTTAGTTTGATTTGAATTAAAAAAATGATATAACTCTCTAAATGACAGGCTATTTCATTAGTATTCTAATACTTATATATATAAGGTTTTTAAGATTAACTCATTTTTAATCAATGTTTTTTCTATTCCAAAACAAATCCCAGGTATATTAAAATCCGAGTTTCAGAACATTGGGAAGCAGCGATTCTCAGTGGTTCAAATTAATTCTTTCTTTATTTCTGAGATTGGTATATCGCCAAGGTAACGAAGAAGAAATATGGAAAATTTCACAATGTCTTACTTATTGCTTAAATAATTGAAATTTATTTGCGTTTTAAGTAAATGATGGATGTAAATTGCGTTTAAGTGGTTATCCTCGCCCTTTAGGTTCCATACTGAAACATTCACTATCGTATTTAAATTCATTGTATACCTGGACCAAACGCTCTTGAAGCAATGTAAAACTTAAACTTAAACTGCAGCTGAACTTGATTAATTACCCCCACATACAATTTTGACACAGAAAAGTCCTTGTACAAAATTACATTCAAAAACTAATCATTGAAATACCTCCAAAACTGAAGAAACATGTTAAGCCCCAAACTTTCTCTATACATGCATTATATATTCTAGACCTACTAAGGGCTATACATCTATAACGCATAAACAAACTTTTATAAAACGTCATTTTCAACTTATTATCAGGATAATCACACATGCATGCTTTCATTGAAATGTCTTCAAAACTGAAAAAAAAGTTCACGCAACAAACTTTCGGACAGAGCGACGGACCAACAGGCTGATTCCAATATAACATCATAAACAAAAGTCTGCGGGAGCATCAAATGGTTAAAAAAAAGGTAAACAGTTGAACAAAATATGTTGTCACTTCTCGGGGTACCCGTAGTAAAACATCCACGAGTCTGAACCTGAGATCGGACCAGTATGCAATGGTGAAACAGTGCGAGAATCACTCTTCTAACCAGTCACCCGTTTCTGGTTTGATGTACAAATTTTAGTCACTTGGAAGTTTATGTGATCACGTAACGCCTCCCTGAATTATCATGGGAGTCAACGAAAGGAACCCAGTATGCAAGTCATATGTATAAGTAATGCAACAGCAGAGTTCAAATAACAATAATTAACTTTTCAAATATAGCTGCATTTAAACAATGGTGACAAATATGAAAATAAACATCCTAAGTATCCAAGTTAGATGAAGACAAGGCTCAAAGAAATGTAAATTTGAGTAAGACGAGTGTATATACATGTATGCTATGCACCTAGAGAAAATGGTTTTCATTGTAAACACACACGCAACAGGGACATAAACGCATCTCTACTCCAGATTCTTTCAAAATATTTAATCTTTTCCTTCTCAGTATTATTTCCAGCATTAACGATGTCATTAAAACCGCCTGAATTTATCATCCAGTCTTCGAAATAATGAGTAAGCCGCATGATTTGAAAATTTAAAGCAAAAAGACGAAGACCAGAACTGCTCGTTTATAATCCATGTCTTCCAGGCGCATGATTATGTAGAGTATTTTTATCTATTATATGTTTTATATCGTCAACAAGTCTGCTTCCCGCGCCACCCCAGGGTTTATAATGGCTCTTCTATTGAAGCTGGCGATAGTCTCTCCCCGGAAGCCACCGCATGGCAGGATAACGGCACTGCCATCACGTGCACCTGGCTACATTACGCCAACGTTAAAGATACTCCCGCAATTTTTAATTAACTCATAAGCATATGGAAAATTCAGATGGGTTACACTAAGTTTTTGCTTATTCTATCATGCATGTGTTATTTTTTTCAGTTTAATATGTGAAGTGAAAAATATTTTTCATACAATCTCTTAAATGGTATTTCGAATTACTGCATTTATCATGGAAAAATACTTTTATCACAAATAAAATATATCATATATTATATGTTTAGCTTAAGATTAACCAAAATCCACTTATATATGATACATTTATATTTAGAGAGGATAGTTGACCTATATTTTGATACTAGGAAATTACCATTTAAAGTGCACACTAATTGGAACTGGTATTTCCCCGTTTCAAATTATTTTATTCCCTTCTAACAAACTAAAATGGGTCCCGTCCCTTTGCGTCTTGTCTCACAATAGGTTCAATACCTTATCTACCTTGTATCATGTCTTATTGTTGAGTTTAGGCCGTGTAGCGGGTATATCCACCATATTCAGAGACAATTTTAGTTTAACTATAATGTTTTTATAGTTTGTGTTGTTGTTGTTTTTTGGGGGGGTGTTGTTGTTGTTGTTGTTTTTAATGCCCCGCCGTAATTCAGTCAGTTGGGGACACGGGAAGGACATAAATTTTCCTCACTGCGTTATTACACCGCGAACGTGCACCTCGTAGCCCTGTACCTCCCAGTCCTGCAACTACCCTTATATACCGATCGCAAAAAAAGAAAGGTATATCTGTATCATATTAAATAATTTTGGTAAGCCATGGTCGGGGAACGAACCCATGACCTGGTCACAAAATGATATTTAAGACTGGTGGTAGAGCATCAAGGAGTTGACGATCGAAACTCGATCGCAATGTCAATTTAATGCATATTAAGAAAGAAAAGAAAAAGCTAATTGCCATCATTATAAGATACGAGACCACACAAGATCACAGTGTTAAATACAGAACCCTCCAAGTGACAACAGAATATAAAGGAGATGTTCCCATCTTCAGCTGGAGAGGCGAATCCCAAAGAAACGAGTGCACCTCATGTGAACAGCTTGTTTTGACAGACTTCAACCTGAAACATAAATAAAATATGTTTTGAAATATATGAAAGTCTAGTTCACACTGAAGTTTACTTTTGTAATTAGGTTTGAAGGGCTGAGCCAGGATTCCTTTCGACTCATAAAATCAGAGTTTAAGTTTATTTTGATTTTATTATCAGTACAGGCCGTGTTGTTTTGGAGGTCGGAGATTGACTCTTGACACCACGCCTTAGTTTAATTAGTTGAAGGGTTGAAATAGGTTTACCTGCTCGTAAAGCCGTCATTCAAACGGGGCTGCCCCTGCCGCCCGGGAACCAGGTCATTGGTTAGACAAGAAAGCTAATAATAACTTACTAAAGGCACAATCTAAAACTGGCAATAATGTTCAAAACAGCAACACTAGTGTTACAGAATTATAAATAGATCTGGAAATTAAGAACATGGAGTTTAACCTTCTCAGAAAAGCATGCATTATAATATCAGATTGAATTAAATCCACATTAAAATAAAATACGAATTGTTGTTCCGTGTAGATAACGCTATAATTAAGCAGAAACTCATTTTTGTGCTTAGATAGAACTTCCTTAGAGTTTCTAATAGCTTTTCTAATTGAGGTAGATAATAGAGAAAAGAAAAACGAACTGACCTCGATTTTAATGATACTAAATTAAACAAGGGCAACACTGAGTTGTTGTATAATTATTCAAACCTATTGGTTTAAACTTATTTACTCGCATTACGTATTTGAAGTACATTGTATTATACAGCTATACAAATGCAATACAAAATACACAGTTCATAAATGATGGACATATCTCAGTATGCTTTGAGATATATATGTAGATATATACGTTTCCGTTTTTTGTAAGAATTGTATTTAAATTGTAGATATTTCTCAAGTAAAAAAACAAAAAAACCAACAACAGGCATAACGAACTGTCAAGTCCCGACATCCATCAACAATACGTAGCACAAAGTAATAATTAAATTAGCAGTATATATAATACGAAATATTCAAGTTCATGAGTAAGTTGACACCAATTATTGACTTAATAACTAAGAATATTTGCTGAGAAATGTAATATTTAATTGAATAAGATAAAAAAATATCATGTGCAGGCTGATCTTGGTGTGCTCTAGTCGCAAAGGCAGTTAAACTTTTGTCATTTTCACTGGTCTTTTATTAAGAAAACAAAAATATAATAGACAAAGCCTCAGAAAATTCAACATTTTACTGTCAATATATTTAAAAATACTTCAATATAATCAAAAGTGTGTATTACACTGAAGTTTTTGTTAATATTAAACATCAATTGTAAGCAATGGTTGAATACCGTTGAACGTCTCAAATAAACAGCGTGCAGATTTGATAGCATTCACTGAAGGTATGTAATTTTATTTCCGAACTTAAGAAATTCGAGGGGTTGTTTTCATTGTGTAACGAGTAACATTAACGAAAGAAGGGAGTTGCTTGAATTACGCAGCCACAGGGACAAGTGTCTTAATAACAATAAATATTATTTCTAGGTTGAGAACACGGTTATAGAAACAGCACGTGCTCGACATACACAGAGTGCAACTAGTGACCTCTAGCAAACACCGACAGGCAACATCAGAAGGAAACTTTCTTTTTGTGTTTGAATCATTAAATAACTTGCAACGGCACGTAGCATTAATTTTCTGGGTAAAGAGTGACGGCAGCCTTATTTACGGTGTTCTCTCATTAACCCGCGTAAAATGATAGGTACAAACTGATAAAGAAATAAAATATGAATCTGCTCCGTGTTTGTTTCAACATTCACGTGCACGCTTTTGTCCCTTAGTTTCCTGAGACTTTGTCCATTATGTTTGTGTTTTCTGACAATGTACATTAAAGTACATTATATAAACTGTATATGTTCCATAAACAGAGTGGCCATAAGTAACTGAGATATAGAACAACTTACTTTAATTATTTTCCATTGGCTGTGAAACGAGTTCAAACAACATATGTATATATAAAATGGAAAGTACGGACCTGGACCACGTACGCGACTACAATGTATAGCAACTACACCTCTCGTGCAAACTATGTCACCGGTGAAATTTTGAAATATAAATAGTATATAACAATCAAGACCTGCAGTGCTGTTATTTGAATTTGTAGATTCCAGTGTCCGGTAACGGGATGAGAAACCGAGCAAATTAAAATTCGTCTTCTTCTATCCCTTAATTTATCAATTATTCATTTTCTTACTTATTCCTTTCTCCACTTACATTCTTGCTTACTTGTTCCATGAGTCTGTCGAACATTGAACACAGTTTTTCATCAAAGTGTTCATTCAATACATGTTATATTGTCACCGACACAATATTGTCTGTGGTATAATACAAAACAAATTCCACACTGCTCGTGCCGACTGTGCCCTCCTACTCACAGGGGAGACAACACTTGCACCTTCTCGAGCACTCTCTTGCTCATATCATATCAATCGGATATCAATCTGTCGTTATGGAAACAGCGCCAAGATGGCGGGTCGGTTCTTTGATTTTAAACAAACAGACGTCAATAATCATAACACATTTCTCATACACTCGAATAATTCATGGCTAGTTAAAAAAAAAACCTACCCCCACCCTCGACCAAAGCAAACATTTGTTTTGATTTTCGTCTACTTTCTACACATTAAAACAAGAGACGTATACAAGTATAGACATTGCCAAACAAAATGAAGGATGTGCAAACCTTTTATGACCCATTCATAGTGCAATACAGTAGAAGCATTGGAAAGCAGGACTCCCCATTATAATCACCGAAATATTCGAGTGCTCCATTTTGTACGTCCAGTATGACCGTTTGATGACTTCTTGCAAGGGCGAACTAAAACTTAAAAGGACAAAATGATGGTTAGTGGTTGCTGTGTCTGAGACACCCCCTTCTTAATGATTCTGGGTGTGTGCATTATAGTCAAACACCTATTAAACAAAGATTGGCAACTAGTCTAAATCTCACAAAAGCACGTAACAAGTTGTCAAATTCTCACAGAGCCACGTTTTCAAATATCTCCTTTTCTACTGAAGGTATGTGAAAATCAGTTATATCTTACAAGATTACTTTACATTACCATCAAGATGATACATTATGTATTAAAATATATGTCAAGAAATAAAATTGTTTCAAGTAAAATAGAAGAGTATCTGTATTTAAATGTGTTTTCTGCTACACTGATTGAATTTATCATAATTTAAAGTATTTTTAAAATAAATCTTACTGAAAATAATTCCTTGCAGTAGAGAAATGATTATAATTATTATAATATTTTCTTCTGTATTTTCCATATTCATTGAAAGTTTGCAATATTTCATGATTTGTTGTGTGCCTTGACAATATTTTCCACTGACTTTTTCAGGAGTTTCCTATCTCTGTTTAATATGTCTTTGAATATAATAGTTATACATAATAATGAGAACCTAAGTCCCTATTATAAGGTAGAATAAAGTATGTTCTTTTCTAGTGGCCTGATCTACTGTAGATTTTGACCAGCTCTTAAGGATAAAGAAACGTGCAAAATAGTTGATAAAAAATTTTAAATTTTAAATATCACTTAGCAAACGAACAAATAAGCGTGACAATATCGAAACTTTAAGATTCATGAGTAACATTTCCAAATTTTCGGCTGTTTCTAGATACTTGTAAATACATGTACCAGAAAAAAAAATCGAAACTAGTTTATGTATATGTTGTAAATTATACATTTGTATAATTGGTTACATTTGGTCCATTGGTAACATACATGACTATTGATCTGGATGTCATTAGTTCGAATCCCTTTGTGGGCAAAGATTTCCCACGGCCTTCCCATGCGAAAAGTACTGGTCCAATCGAGGGACCCTCGAGAGGGATTAGTATTAATTGTACAAACTTGTTTCTCAATCACCGTAAAAATAGAAGAGTTTTTATATATGCTGTCCAATTGTCGATAATACCAGTGCAACTGATTGTATGTAATGAGGCATAACCACAAACATTTTCAGTTGGACAACAAGTTCAACCAACGGATTTAGCCTTTCCCCCACAAAATATATGAGCAAAACCCAGTCCAGCTGCATGCTGTTCTTAACGTACAAGCGAAATCTTGCTTGCATGTACATGTATTCTATCAAATTATGCAATATTATTCAAAGATACGTGTCTCCACATATAACATTTCAAAATGGGGTCGAGCTGGCCCTATATTTCATTCAGCGAGCTGTGTGACACAGCCTAGTCCTGCCTCAAGCCAATGTATACATACACTTTCTCATCCCAACAGGAATTTATTATTAGGTAATTAGTTTGACAAATTCATTTCTACGCAAAAGAAGTCAAAGTTTGACCTTTAGTTTTCCCGTCAAAGCCGAAGTAAATATGTGCCCCCTACCGGCGGTTTAAGACGGGTTCAAGCCCCCTACCCACATGGTTTGCTGTGGTCCTTCTCCTCTTTGCCTCAAGTAAACATAGTAAATCTGACACCGTGCAGCATTTTTAGATCACCAAACGAAGAAAGAACGCCATCTTAAAATTTGATCACGTGACCTAGCGATTCGTTATACGGTCGAGTCCATTGTAAATTTATTGAAACAAAACAGTTGATTATATAAATTCTTACTGTAATTTCATGCGTTTTTTATCAGCATACCACTGCGCAGGGTAAATAGCTTTGTTTTAGACAATCAAGTCTGGTCAGGAGGGTAGAGATAGGAAAGTTTCATCGAGATGGAAATATTAACAGTGATCCAAATAGTGTGTTAATTGGACATTGTCGCACGCACTAGTTGAGGAGGTTTAAGTGTGTCACACCATAGATACGCAACAGTTCGCATGCTTTCAGTGATCTTACAAATAAATCCACTTAAGATGTTGTGTGCCCTCAAAATGTCATACTTAAATATGGCTTGACGACATACAAGATTCTGCAAAGGACGGATATAGTACGCTCTTTGTTACGTAAGTATGCCGCGGTTATTTTGTATTTACAAAACTGTCATGTCACGGTTATAGTATCGTATCATTTGAATGTTTAACCTTGCATTATATGTACCATTGGTTCATGATTTTGAACAAAAAAGCATGTTCAAATAAAGCAGAATCATTATAAAAAGAGGAACCTTCTATTTCTTAGATGAAAATTGCAACTCGTCTCAGAGTCAAGTTTCAAAATTGTTACATATTTGCTTGAGTTGTTGATGAGTAATACATACACATAAACTTTGATGATCAAATTATTATGTTTGTAGCATCCATCCTTCACAGTAACCCATGTATAATGTATAATGTATGTTGTTTTAAAATTGCGATAAGCATTGTTTCCTTTCAGGGATTAATTCTGGCTTGACAGCGTTTTCTCCAATATCTAAATTTTTCATATATCTACTAATTTATGCGATGGTGTAGGTAAGCGATTGACACATGCCGTAAGAATACAAATGGGATATAGCCAGCGAAATAACAAACTGTATTCAAATCATAAATTGTGACAAAAACAGCAATTTAAACGCCATTAATTCAAAACATAGCCAGGGGAAGTACAAGAATATGTATATCCAATATTTTTGTGCCGAAACAGTATTTTAAACGGGATAATTTGAAAAATACAGCTACATAAGAAGCAATATCTTGAAGTATGATGACGGAAATATACAACAAGATTTTGGAAACTTCACATTGTCATTACCAATAACGGTTTGTTTTCTATGAGTAACTCATCAATAAATCTATAGATTTTGGATGATTTTTTTTAAAAATATAACAAGGTAATTCAAATGATTTTTGGTACGATAATTCAGGAATATTGGACAGCCAGCATACATATTATTATTAAATCTACCTCATTGACATGTACATCTTGTCTTATTGATGGCAGTATTTGACAGTTAATTTTGATTATAATATTTCATATTTATATTTGACGACAGTAATATTTGATAGTAAAAAATAATGTATATGGAAAAACTTACAAATAAGAACAATAAAGGTGTTATTATATATTTATTATCATCAACAAGTATTACGTTTTATTCATTGGTGTAGCCATAAGATTTCTCCCCCAACGTTTCTGCGAGAATTGTGCAGCTTTGAAAAGGCCCATTTCTACACCTCTCGAGATGCTTGGGGCTTACTGTGTCCGAGAAGTATGTTACACGTGTCCCCGTAATGTTCATCCACTAGTACCACGCATGGGGGAGGGGAACAACAACAGACCTTGTTCTGTCCACGTGACTACAAGTCTTCTTGTGACGTTATAAACGAACATATCAACTGGCATACCATGTAGACTGCATGACAAATTTAGTTATTTCAAAAGTTTTCTGACATTAAAAGGGTCATTTTTATCACTTTCAAATCATTATTTTAAGTATGTGCAGAAAGATTATGGAAATACTGAAATGTTTAGTCAAATATCGCTTATGATTACAAATGTCACTTGACTGTTGAAAAGTTTTATGACCAGCATCATTGGATATATGTATCTAGATTTGCGTGCATTTTGAAAAAAGTTAATCTTTATATTAATCAGGATATTGATGAAATTCTTTCTTTCTAAAAACAAAAACAAAAAAAAAAAACACGGATTTATTTGCTTGTAGTTTTTAGTGAGTTTTATTGTTTTTACATGAGTAACGGGGTAGTAAATTCTATAATAAAAAATATTTAAACAGTAAATGAATGCCACTGTCTTTGCAAGGCCAAAATAAGAAGACAGCCCTTTCGGTCGTTTACGACGATATATTCGTAGAATATTTTTTTTGCAAGAAAAGAAAATAATAACACTGACACGAAGTTAACTATTAATGTCTCCATCAGTTAAGTGGGGCATTGTTTTTTGTAACTGGGTCAAAATTACATCTCATACGAGTTGTTTTTTTAGCTACATGATTATGTGACATTGTGTAACGTTGCCCGTTAATGTTTGAATGCATGGCATGTGTGGTCTGAGCACGGATACACTGGGCAGGATGGTGTTGATCTACTTGGCCAATTGTATTTTTAAATATCTTATTTATATATTTTTAAAATTAATCATTCTAAATAGTATGTATGTATTATTGATATTTAATCACTTCATGATTTTATTTATTTATTTATTTATTTATTTATTTACACAAAAAAAGCGGTATATGTCATAATTGGTGCCCATCTACTCGTATTTGATTGTGTTGCCTTGAACACTAAAGCAACTACATTATTTGGCATAGCAAGTATTATTTTACAGCCATTGACAGGATCCATGTGGCCTAATGAGCACGTTGGGGTTCTTCCTCACCCTCATCAAATTCAATTATTCTTATAATTCATTTTACCAAAAATGTCACAAATAAATAATTGCACTAGAAACAATATAAATACCTTATATTCAGTACTTTAAAGTGTGCCTTATTTCACAATCGGAACATCACGGGTAATTCCGTCATTTTTCATCTATCGTCGAGGTGCTCCGATTGCACTATTTCAGTCGAAGGCGATCCAATCGTGTAACTTCGCCTGTCTCCGGAATCTGCCGTATGATATCCAGAAATAATCGCTGATGCTGTAATATATCTTGATATTTAATATGAAAATTCCGGCGTCGCTCGTTCACTGAACCTGTGCATTATGAGAAATGGTTATGTCATATATGATATATGACTTAAATTTACTTAAGCAAAACGAGTGCTTACATGTGACTAACCTCTCTTGTCTGCACCTTTCTAGGAGTCATTACGATGTCACACTCGCTGAATGACGCCATTCATTGTTAAAATTTTATTTGTTTGGTTTTACGCCCCGCCGACAGTGTTTTGGTCATTTGAAAACGACGTCTACCAAAGACAGAGATGGTGCTGCCATACTGGAGTATCACGCCGTAAACAAGTGGCATCATCCTTGCAAGGGCAAACAAGCCCTGGAACTACCCTTTATGCTAAGAGCCAAGCAGGGAGCTACTGATACCATTTTAACGAGTTTGGGTCGAACCCCTGACCTCCCGCGCCCGCAGGGGTCAATATGAGTGCACACTCCTTTGCAAGATCACGAAAATGTATAAAGTGAAGTAAATCGACATAAATCTCGATAAAAGATAAATCAGAGTATTGAAACAGGGACCATCATTTACATCATCATGTATATGAAAAATATCTGCTCAAAAGGACAAGAAATAGGGACGTTGAATGTTGTCAAAACCGTCTAATTTCGTGAAGGGCCAGTGTTTGTTTTCATCGGTGATAGATTAAAGTGATGGGGGAAAGAGAGAGGGAGGAGGCAGACATTAGAAAACCTTGCAGATTCAATATGTTTATATGATAGTTTATAAGTGTTACTTTCCCTAGTGGTTTATAACGATATATTGCCTAACTTTATCAATTTCCGCTCCGGTGAAAACTTAAAGAGTTGTTAATGGTAGACATGAAAGCTGTTTCAGCTGATTCCTTTGAAGTCTATAAAAGGAGGTTACACGATAAGCATACATATGTATAGGGGGGCAGTCCGAACTGTAAACAAACCAGTTCAGCCTAGATAATGCACATTAAGCGATGTTACACCAAGTGTAGTGGATATATCGTCAATGAGATAGGAAGTAAAACAAGCGACTACCAACTTAATGGGTGTTCAAGGATTATTAGGATCTGACGTACATTAGAGCTGCCGTCCATTTATATCTGCAGCTCGTATAGGAGCTAGATCGTTCATTATTCATACATCTTAGTAAACGCAAATGCACTTTTATCTTTTATCTTGAGCTATATCTGAACCAGAAGTACACAGAACAACTGCGGCGATAAGCAAAGCAACCTTGACATACAGACGTATAGACAGACAAGCAGACGAGAAGCTCATTTTCAACTGTCTCGTCCTTTTATCACTCATCTTTTTAAAAAGGACATGCATGCTTCTGTTGACACACTCATTTTCATATCAATCTGCCATTCCAATACATAATAATGTCTAGAACAAATTTAGAGGTACGCCTATCATCTTAAGGGGTTGCTTTTTTGCTTATAAATCTAGAAAAAATTATAAGACAAATGATGGCTTGCCTACTGCTTCAGGAATCCTTAACGATATACGTGCTGACAGTGCACGGGGAAAAGCAAGTCAAGAGACTAGGTGGCCAAAGCATCCGTTTGAACTACATCCCGCTG
>CM037790.1:3142977-3192977 GCA_021229015.1 Solen grandis | reverse complement strand
CATAGCATTTTCCTCAGTTTAATGTCGAAACAACGGTTTTAACTAACAGAAATTTCAACTTTTAATTAATCTTTTTAACAATGTTGTTATCAGTTGATTTTGCAGAAAGGTCAGTAACCAATAAACTTCCAAGGTATTTAACATATTTTTGAGACTCTATGGTGTATCCATTACAGTAAACATTTCAATTTTCAACCTTAGCTATTTTCTTCCTAGACCGAAACAATATACCTTCTGTTTTACCTAGATGAGGAGATAATTTGTCAACTAACCATTTACTACAATTTTCAAGTTCTGTACCGAGTTCCTGTCTAATAAAACCAGGATTCTTACGCGAGAGTAGTATGGCACTAACACTTATTTACTAGGTCGGTAGTTCTAGTTCTTTATGCTATGCTCCGGACAAAATTTAAGAATGAAAAATAACAAAGGGCAATAACTCAAAAATATGCTTAACAGAGTTGTGGTTCTTGTATACTGCACTTCTCCTCATTGAG
This sequence comes from Solen grandis, assembly GCA_021229015.1. Classification (NCBI taxonomy): domain Eukaryota; kingdom Metazoa; phylum Mollusca; class Bivalvia; order Adapedonta; family Solenidae; genus Solen; species Solen grandis. The sequence continues at coordinate 3,192,480 of CM037790.1, read as the reverse complement.
ATCTATCTACCTATGAAGTTTAATGTCGATACCTCTTATAGTTTTTGTGGTATGCTCCGGACACAATTATAACGAACGGACGGACGGAAACAGCAACTATATGCTCTCCCTTCGGGGAGCATAAAAATGCAATGAACCTAGGATACTTCCTTGGGGAATACCAAAGGAAATAACTCATATAATCTTACATTGTATTATTTACACTTAGATTGTTTTCGACCATTCAAATATGAAACCACCCCTGCGACTCCACCCCCATTTCTTTAAGTTTGCTACATTAAATTCCATGATCCACTGCATCAAATGCCTACTGCAGGTCCAGCATAATCATTCCTGTATAAAGACCATTAAAATTATGATTTGTATGTGGTTCGTCAGATGTGTGAGGCAGAAGTCTGTGGAGTAATTACATCTAAAACCATAGTAAAAATAAGCTAAAATGATTAGCAATCTTGATAGTTCAAAGCAATGTTCACTTTCTGTGTTCTATGCTTCTAAACCCTGTTCCGACTTTAATGGTAAATTTCACTGCAAAGATCGCCTTGCTATTAAGATCACTTTTCGGAGGAATTAATACTTAATAAAGTTTTACTGTATAAAACACAGTTATACTATTATAAAAAGGAAAACATTTTACGCCATGTCGTGATCGTTCTGAATAATACACAAGTAATCAATCATGTAGACTTGAAAGGGGAGCATAATTCACTCGATAAGATCCACATATAAATGAGTCTAAGTCCTGCCTTCATTAAGTACGTTTACATAACGCATTTGAAAATATGTCTATGTAGAAGATTTTTTATCTGCAATTTCCTATAATTCCCCTTTGCTACGCCGGATTAGATCAATTGTTTTTGTCTTATCACAGTTATGTTAAATTTTATGTTAAGTACGATTGCATTATAGAAGTCAATGAATTAAATCTTGAGAACTAGGTTAAAAAGTAAATTCACGAAGGAGTCCATCATGCTTTAATTATATGTTTAACATTGACGTCTGACGTTTTTTTGTTTTTTTGTTGTTGTTGTTTTTTGGGGGTTTTTTTAGTTGTTGTTGTTGTTGTTATATTGTTGTATTGGAGTTTACCTTCGCCGCGATAGAATTTCAATCATATAGGAAGACCCGAGTACACAGAGGTACCCAGGTAGAACCACCGACTTACCGCAAGCCAGCTGGAAGGCTTCCTCACATGAAAATAACGAGTCCTACGGAATTCGAACCCACAGCGGTCACGACTGTAACCGCTCGGCCACGCCCACCTTCCCCCCCCCCCCCCCCCTTTTTTTTTCTCTTTTTTTTGTGAGTAGAGGTGATACATAGGGATCACTTCTCTGTCGTCTGTATTTTGTCAGTCTGTCACAATTTGCCCGACACACTTTTTCTGTCACATTTTTTTTTTGTTGTTTTGTTTTGTTCTGTTTTTTTCAGCATGTGACATGGTTCCAAGAATCTTTGTTAATTAGCAGCGCGGATCAACTGGGTAGGGGCGTTTTCGTTTATATTGTAATATTAAACCTTATTTCAATTAACCTACTAAACAAAATAACGGAAACAAGTGATAAACTGTCAATTTAATCCTTGGCACATTGCAGTTATGAAGTAAATGTATCTCTTTAAAATATATTGGCTCTTTTTAGATTAAAAAGCAAAATAAAAACATGTGTGTGTGTGTGTGTGTGTGTGTGTTGTGTGTGTGTGTTATTAAGTATAGGAAAGAGAGACAGAGGGGTAATCCACTTACTGTAACTCGTAAGCCATTTCAATCTGTGTTTATGCAAATCAAGATGAGTTTATAACATTGGTTTTATTGGTCACGCTTCAAATTTTGATTTTGTTGATTACATTTACTATTTTAATATGAAAAAAAAGTGACACCATTGCATTAAAACCCATGTTTCCACTCCGCTATCAGCCAAAACATCATAACCTAAAGCACTTAAAAATGTTTAACCAATCATCTACATATATAAAATCTAAATTGAAACTTCGTCATTTTTGACGGGACTCAGCGAGGTTCGACCACAGTATCCTGAAGTAACAACACTACTAAAGGGAACTAAATGGATATAGTGCAATATTGTTCTTGAAATAAAGGTAAGTGACGTGAGAATATATAACAATATGGTAACTTGGTCGTTCATATGTCTGTAGAGTCTCCTATTAGTTAGACACACAATGACAGATTCGCTAGACACTGTCATAAAGCATCGGTATCAATATATCTTTGTTGTTTTGTTTTTTTGTTGTTGTTTTTTTGTTGTTTTTTTTTGGGGGGGGGGGGTGTTGACGCCGTACCTCCATAGATTAATTGATTATAAGAGGCAAGGCTGGACAACAGAACTGCGTCTTATTGAAAGGTATGATTTTCCTTTCAAGCGGTGGGTTTTGTTTACAAAATGAAGGGTAAGACGCAGTTCTGATTCCCATCCCTCAGAGAGAGAGAGAAAGAAATTATCAAAGTGATGCAATTTCTATCATCAATTTATTTATTTTGCAAGAGGAGATTTTCAAAATGAGGCGAAAATAGGACTTTAGTCAGCATGCGTATCAGAAGTTTACTTAGTGGTTAGCTCTTAGACTGACCAGACCGGTTCTTATGGCTCCAGTAACCAGTTCAATTCCCCGGTGGGACATATAATTCTATACATCTGCTTAGCTCTCAGCACATGAAGGAATATCCAGGTCTGATTAGTCCAGTCTCAAAATTATGATGCAGTGTGTGGTAGCATGTCACTAGAATATGGCGTGATTTGGCAGCACTTTACTCGTATGGCCCATGTAATGACTGAATGACTATGGGGGCGTTAACTTCAACATACAAAACAGTTACACTAACCACGCACTGCTATTATAGAAGTCTACAATAGGAATACGAGTTTATCCTGGAAAATCGCATATATATAGGATCTGACATGAATTGTTATTTCGTATCAAATTTTACTAAACGAGTTCGTGAAAATGTTTTCATGAACGAGTTTAATAAAATTTGATATGAAATGACATTTCATGTCAGATTCTTTTTATCATATGACCTATACTGACAGTAAATCTTTATTATAACAACAACAAAAAACATGTCTGAATGCCTGTGAACGAATTTCTTTTGTAATCTATCACCAAGGACATAGTTCTAAATAGTAAGTGAATTACTCATACATTTTCAGCATCATATGAATAATGTATCTTTTCTATCAAAGTTAGCTGCATCAAAAACATTGCTGGTCCAAAACATTGTCTAGACGAATAAGTATTAACCGCGAGTTCTTACATTAGGCGTAATAAACGTTTAATGTGGCCATCTTTATTTCGAAAAGATAAACTTTGTAGATGAACAAGAACAGAAAGATTTGATTCTTGCATGATTAATTTGGATAATGGAAATGTGATATTTTACTTGTATATGAGTTATTTTTGACGACTCTGATGTTATAAATGACTGCTTATAACATATGTGGAAAACGTTTATTTGTTTGTTGTGTTTAAAACCCTACTGACAGTATATCTGTCATTTTGGAGATTATGTCTACTTGAGACAGATATAGCGCTGCCACACTGTAATATCACTCCGTAGACATGTGGCATTATACAACTCCCATTTGAGACACTGGGTCAACCAGTCCTGGAACTACCATTATATGCTGAGAGCCAAGGGAAGGAGGTATGCGACAACCATTTTTACGACTTTGGTATGTCGCGGCCGGGGACGGACGGACGATCTAACTACTCGGTTACCGTGGACGGTGTTAAAAACAACCGAAAAAAAAAGTGTGTGTTCAGGCATTCGTTACTTTAAATGTATTATTTCTTTTATTATCTTGTGATCAATTGGACGTGCAATTATGCTTTGCTTCTATTTCGAGTTGATGCTTTTTGAATTCATAGGTCATTGTGTTTGCAATGAAAATATGGTTGCGTGGTCACATATTTATCTTAGCAAAGAAAATCCGAAGAGGACCAGATTCCGTCCACTAGGGGTGGGGGTGCCCATCGTACGAAATTAATTATTGTGTTATCTTTGCATAAGAAAAAAAAAGAGATTTAATCATCATTTCAATAGATAAAAGCCATGAATGGATACTAGATAACACAGTGCGTGACTGTGTACATGTAAGGAAACGGTTACTTCTTACAAATGTCATGCTTAAAATTAATTGCCATGGTAGTATTTGGCCTTACCTATTAATAAGATATTGAAAACATAGAACACCTATATATTAAGTTGATTTTTTTTTTACATTGAAATCTGAATTGCAATAGGGATCGATCGTCCAATGGATTAAATGTTGGCAAATTCAAAGTTTGTACAAATATTTAGTTCTGTCTGGATACGTTTAAAGCCGAATCGGTGTTGGATTTTCTAGGGATTTTCGAGGATTTTTCCAAGGAAGAAGGTAGTGGGGGCTGTAATGGGTTTCTTTTCTTTATTTCCTTTTGCTTTTTGGATTTTCCAGTGTGGGTCCGGGGATTTTTTCAGAGGTGGGTTTGGTCCTGGGGTTCTTCTTGCCTCTTCCTCGGAGAGAGAGATATCCAAACCCCCGCCCACTCTAGATCCGGGCATGTCAAAATTGTTATTTTATTATATCAGTGATCTTATCTTCTAATTTAGACATCACTGAATCATAATAATAATTATTATCTTCCATAGCTATTATATTCTTATTATTCCTATTCACCACCTCCACCATCATCATCATCATCATCATCATCATCATCATCATCATCACCACCACCACCACCACCACCACCATCATCATCATCATCATCATCATCATCATCACCACCACCACTACCACCACCACCATCATCATCATCATCATCACCACCACCACCACCATCATCATCATCATCATCATCATCATCACCACCACCATCATCATCATCATCATCATCATCATCATCATCATCACCACCATCATCATCATCATTATCATCATAAATCCCTGTTATTTACTTTATGCCAAAATGATTAGCTCTATTTTTTTTTTTGAGTGTTTTCTAGGACTTTATACTTGAGTATTTGCTTACTGTTTTCTGATAAATAAGACTTGTTTGTTTTGAATTCAAGGTCCATATAAAACTGACAATGGAAGAAAACCAGTACACAGAAAATAACGTAGATGTGCAGCTTCAGGACCCGGATGAGGACATCAAACCAAAAGTTCCGATAGATATCGTGCCAGACCTTATCTGGAAACTCTATGGGTTAAAAGTTAGTACATCTTTTACCTCTCCCTATCCGTCCTCTCCCTCGCGCGTTGTCTTCCTGTATTTGCAACTCCATCTGTCATCATTTTTCCTAAAGCTTTTCTTGGCGGAGGAAAACCCCTTGTGCACAGAAGCACCCGGGTAGAACTACCGACATGCTTTTAGCCCTCTTGAAGGCTCCCTAAGATAGAAAATCAACGTGACACAATACTTAATGATGAAGTGTTAAGTGACTTGACTTGACTATTTGAGTTTACCGTCGCTTCGACAATATTTCAGTCATATAGCGACGTCCAGCTAATTACAGGTGGAGGAAAACCCAGAATGCACGGAGACATCCGGTTATATCCACCGACCTACCGCAAGTCAGCTGGAAGACTTCCTCACATGAAAATCCGAATGACCCTGCCGGGTTTCGAACCCACGCGGTGGGGGGCCGAGTGAGTTCTAAAGTCAGCGACTTTACCCTCTTGGCCACGGAGGCCCCAAGTGTTAAGTGAAAGTAATTCTGCGACTATTGCAACTCGCCCATGGATACCCACAGCACATTAATATATACCCGCAGAACCGAAGGATTAAGAAAGTGATCTTGTTTTAGCATTGTCCGTCCGTCAATCTTTTTTTCACCTTAGTCATATCTCAAAACATTTCACTAACAATCATTAATTGAGTAATTCGAAGTAAACTTAATGTCAAGGCATCGAAAAGGGTATTCATATGGTCTGGTAGCAAACCACAACTGGATAAATGCTATTATTGTCATGTTATTCTCAACGGCGAACCCGCCTTAGCATTACGTAAAATGCAACGAATCCAAACTCGAATTTGAATTTAAAACATTTGTGTGTATTACGTCTATCAATACCCATCTACAAACGCATGGTCACCCAATGCAACCATCTGTGATTTAAAAAATGGTGGTTCCCCCATCACAGACGGTATTGAAACTATTAAAATTATAAAACCTATATTTAGATTTTTTATTTTCATTTGTCGTCACTTGGCTGAGCACATATAACCACATGGGATTCTAATTTAATACGCTGAACTTACCTAAACTGGTGAAGACGCATTCTGCCACATGGTACCGCAGATAACGTATTCTATACTTAAACGATTTCGCCAAAGTTACGTTTAGGAAAATACCGTATACTCGTGCAATGTGGCCTACACTTGCCGGGATGATTTGTCAAGAAACAAAGATTTCACTAACATTAACGAGGGAGTGTAGATTTTTTTTCTACCGATCATCTGTGATCGAGCTGAATTAAAAGACAAAGATAACTTAGTTCTAAACAAGCTTTCCGTGATCTCAACTGGCTTTCAATTTAAGGTAGAATAGAATTTGAATGACTATCATACGTTTCTAACATACATTGTAGCTGTTTTTCGGCGTAGCTGTATAATTTCGATTTCAACTCGCATCTTAAACCAATCAAATGTACGCTAACAGCGGTAAATAATTCTAAGCTGAATAAAAGGACTCCTGTTATTGGTTAACGCATCGTTATGGACTATAAAATTACTGTAAATAAGGGGTGCAGCTTGTATATATCATTCAGCTTGGTGTTATTACTTTTCTTTTTGATGTAAACATGAAAGTGATTTCAGTAAGTTAAATACAATCCTTTTCTATCAATTGAGGAATGCTACTTTGTGAAAATGATTTAAAACAACAAAAAAGAATCCACCGTGTTATGACATGAAACCCCTTAATTACTATGTATATTGAATTCTTCCAGCCTGCCGAGATGCTCTTATTGAAAATTTATTCGCCAAAACCAAAACAACTAATAACGCTTTTATATCATAATTGTCATATGCAATAATGATATGAACAAATATGAAACAAGCCTATTTACAGATATAATTTTTTGTATTACCGTCTATAAATAAGTATATTTCATAGAAAAAATACTGAACTATTTCTAGAGCGTACTAAATTTGTTGTGCGTCGGTCTTTCGCGCGTTTTTCCTCGGAATGTTCTAGAAGACTGGAAATCTCGTTTTTCTTTCATCCTACGCCGAATATCTTTTTTAAAGATATTTCTTGTTTATTTTTTTTTATTTTTTTTTATTTAAATTTGTTTTGTACTGAGATCTGCCACAAATTCAGACTTTTATATCTGCATCCCACTGAAAAAGAAGAAGACATTCAGTTATAGAAGTTTTTAGCACGGCAGGACCGAGGCTTTGGAATGCATTACTAATAAAAAAAAATAAGCTGGCAAAGTTGTAGGAATTTTGACTCGTTAACTACTAATATTTTACTAGGTACTTTTCATTTGTGCAATGTCTGTTTCCGCAATTTTTATCTGTGTTTATCTCAATGTTTATAATCATAAATGCTATAGATTTCACCTTTCGTATTATGCACAATTGAACCATTTAAATCTCAGTTTATAACAATTAAGTACGGTCCTTATATTCTTTATAAAATATGCTAGAAATGGGAAAAAATGGGAAACTCCCCAAAACGGATGAACCTGCCTTGTTGGAAAATACGCTGTCTCATTTGTTGGACAGGTTATATTTTATTCTGTCCTGTAGGCAGCGAAAGGGTTAAGTTATACATTTTGCCTTTGCAAAAAAACAACAACAAAAAACAAACAAAAAACATTAGAATTCTGGGGTTTTGATCGGTGTACATATGTGACAAATTATGGCTCTTAAATGACATAGCTGTGCCGTACATATCTCTAAAACTGTATAGGCCAGTGTCAGGAATGTTGACCAACATTCAAAATAAGATACATTCTATCTAACATGGGACGAGTTATGCTAACTGAAAAGGTTAAAAATAGTTATTTCGCACACATATCTTCAAAATAACATAAACCAAGGTCACAAAACTTTACATGAATGCTTGATTTTTTGTTGTTGTTTTCGCTCAATATGTGCATAGTTAAAGTCGTTTAAAAGCGTTTCAGCGGTTTTTTCAATAACGGACAGATTTTTCTAAAATTTTGAAATAAGTGTTTTAGACTATAACTAACATATATATGAAATAAAAAATAGGGGATCATCATGCTCATATTAGAGATTAAGTTTAAGGTAAAACATCACTGTTTGCTAAAATTTGTTGAAAAAAAAATCGAAGCATTAAAAAATTTGCAAGATTGCATTCTAAATACTTTATTAACATACCATAATACTATTTTCAGAATATTTTCTCATGATTTGTAACTTATAATGTGTTTTTAAGTTACAGGTGAAAATACTGGCAAACATACATGGAAAATGCTCTACGAGCTAAAATAGTCATTGTGTCTGGGCCTAAATACATACAAAATCTACCTAAGAGCTATGAAATTTCATTTATGAATATTTTTATTAAAAAAATCAATGGACAGATTTCCTTTATTTCTTCAGATTCAAAGGCATTCTGAAAATCTAAAAAAAATGTATACCTCACCACGTTTGTTTTTAGCTCACCCGAGCACAATGTGCTCAGGGAGAGCTTTTGTGATCATCCTGCGTCCGTCGTCAATCGTGCGTCGTCAACAATTTGCTTTAAACGACATCTCTGAAACAGAATTTGATAAAACCTGGTTGGGATCATCCTTGGGTGAACCTTCTTAAAAGTTGCGAAAATAAACTTGAACCACGTAAAACTCCATGTAACGGGAAAAAAAATATGAAAACTTTAAATATCATCTTCTTCAAAACTTCTGGCTAGATCTCAAAAATGTTTGGTACAGATGTTCCTTGGGTAACTTTCTCTCAAGATTGCTAAAATTATTCCGATTAGTAAAAAACAAACATGGCCGCCAAGGTCGGGGCTTTGCCTTAAATATATATAGTGAAAAATTTAAACATCTCCTCTGAAACTGCTAGGCAGAATTTGATTAAACTTGGCAGAGATGATCTCCGGGTGAACCCTCACAAAATTTGCTAAAAACAAACCTTGATTCATGTAGAACATGGTTGACATGTCAAGGGACAAAAAAAAAGAAAACTTTAAATATCATCTCCTTCAAAATTACTGGCCAGATTTCAAAATGCTTTAGTATAGATGTTCCTTGGGTAACGCTCTACTAAGTTTGCTAAAATTATTCTGATCCTTCAAAATTTAAAACATGGCCGCCAGGGGCGGGCTAATTTGCCTTAAATGTATATAGTGAAAATCTTACACGACATATTCTCTGAAACCACTGGACATAATTTTAATTAAACTTGGCAGGAATGATCCTTGGGCGAACCATCACAAAAGTTGCTAAAATAAACTTGATCCTTGTAGAACTCTTGATTGTCATGGAAAGGGAAAAAATGAAAACTTAAAATTCGCCCCGAAACTATGAGTTAGTTACATAAATTTACATACTCTCATATAGCCACTTTGGTGGCTATAGGAACAATAGATAACAATAAATAAAATATTATTTCACTAACCCCCCCCCCCTTTTTTGGCTACAAATAAAAAAAATATTAGTCACAAATGTAGCCATCTATGAAATTTTACATGAATGTTTATATGAGCAGTAAATAATAAATGTCCACACATTTAAAAAAAAATCACAGTATCCCTCCATTTTCTGGAGCCATATCGCAGATTTGAAAGACGTGTTATGACTAGTTGACTTAAATATCATGCCATTTGCCTAATTCTGTATAGGATATCAAATCAAATAATTTACTTGTTATCTAAATTATCATTTGATGAGTTGTATAATTTTAAAAGTGGTTAATATTACTTAGAGCTTCATAATGATACATATCACACTCGATGAATAAGGCATGTGATTAATGATTTTTGTTTGTTTTTTAATTATCTTGTATATAAAAATGTTCTTATCTTTACTTGGTATTTCTGATTTAAGGCACCTATCATCAAAAGCTTTCCGAGTTACAACGATCTAATTTATTATTTCACGACGAATAGCCAAGTGGAAAATGAAAACATAGAGTCCGTTAAGGAGCATGGCTATGTTTTGAAGCTTGTAAATTCTCTGCACTCTAAATCGCTGGATGGTGTAGGTATGTTTATTTTTCTTCATTCTACTTTATCTTAAAATGTCCTTCGTTGCTGGCATATACAATATATTTTTTTTTAAACCTTTGCCAAAATGCGTTGACTCCAAGGTGCATAAGTTTTTTGTGGGAATAGTTGAGGTTTGTTGTTAAAAAAACTTCAGTGGAGCTAAACTTTCCGAGTAGAATGTAAGCAAAACAAGAAGCGTATAAATTAACATGGTTGATAGCACATGTACGAGTATGATACTGAGTAGTGAATTTTAATAAAACTTGAGTAGCCCAGAGTTCTTGTCTCATAACTCACTTTTTACATACACGTGTCATGATAACAGTCGAGCGATGGCAAACATTCAAAGGTTCCCTTTATAAATTCTTCTACTACCTCTATAATTGAACGAATCACTTGTTGACATACAAAACATGATGTTTATTAACCCTTTCCCTCATATAGACTCATTTTGACGCACTCAATAGGTACCACATAAAGCATGATCTGCAGAAAACCACAGTTAAACCTTAACAAATTTAATTACAAAATCCTCATTTCCAGACCACTGAGGAGCAGCGAACAGCATAAAACCTGATCACTCGCAGGCTGATCTGGTTTTATGCTGTTCGCATAGGTCTTTTCATGGTTTCCTTATGAGGGAAAGGGTTAAAAAGTTTTGAAAAATGTATGAATTAATAAGCAAGAAGTATGTCATAAAAGGTGGCTTGGTACACGTGCAGTGAAAACTAATATCATATGAATAGCAAAAAGCGCATATATGATAAAGATATTTTATGACAAATTTGACCTACTTATAAACAAAAACGACTTTAAAGGCCGTCTGGATTTTACTATTAAATAGCGTCCAAGACATAAAGAGCGTTTGTGACATAACTAGTAAATAAGGTCTTTATTTGAAAATGAAAAACTTGATTATGTGTAGTATCAATGCAGTTTGATCATTGTCTTATATAAAGCATAAAGGTAGCTTCAAAACTGATTATAATAAGATGTAAAAACAACTTAGTGGCAAGTTACCCTACTTAATCATATCACTCGGTCTGAGGACTCATGAACTTACGTTCGGGTCGCGAGGCCTTGCCTCACATCAATTTTGGAATTGCCGTATTTTTTCCACATGTATATAATGTCTTGCGCAAAACAATTCAAAAAATTGTAGAATGCATACAGTAATACCAGTATAGTACATGGTAGTATTTTTTACGTTTCTGTTAATTACATTTAGCTTGATGTTTACTTTGCTTAATATACATTGATATAGTTTATGTATATTCAAATGAATATCACATATTGTTTGAAATGAAATTTTGTCAAATATAGTAATAAATTCACACACACACACACACACACACACACACACACATATATATATATATATTCCCTTATGATTTATTTTTACCTTTTCCATGTTGGGGTTAATCCCCATTACGTTCAGCTTTTACTCCATTCTCCTACCCCTTTTGTAATGGTGATTCAAAATGTTTACAAGTCTTAAGATATAATGCAATAATGTAAACCAAATACAAACAGGGAAATATGTTTAAGGTAATCCATCCGTTTTTAAATTATAATCATTGTTCTCAAATTCTTAAGGATGCTAGCATCAATTGACTCGGGGTTACTTCTGTTCAATGTCTATGAAGGCTTGGATTAACTAAAGATACCCATGTTCACTCAATGGATATATCAAGATGATCACAATTTAATGATGGATGGATTACCTTAAGTTTACATTTTAAGTTGACGTATTTTTTTAAATGGGGTTCCTGTCCATCTGAAATATTTTCCAGATACATTCTCAAAACTCGGAACCAAGTCAGGATTTGAAATGTTGATCATTTTAGACTACATTTTATGTCTTTGAGACCACGGGGCCTCAGTAAGGCTGTTCTCCTTTTCAGACGCACAGGATGCTTTAATGAAGCACGTGAGGAAACGTGGCATACCGACACAGGTTCCAGTCTTGAACAAGGAAGGCAAACGATGGAGTCTGGAGACATTTGACGTCATTGAGGATGGTTCGTAGAAACGGCAGCCGTTTATCCTTCTTTAGCTTTTGAGCGATTAATTATTAGTTTGGGGAAAACTATTTGTTTAAAGATTAGCTCTGATTTTCATGCTATATACACTTGTGAGAAAATTCAAATAACTTTAGAAATAAATTGTCCTTACTGAAAATAGACGATTGATTAAAGTACATGGTATTTGTTATTTATTTATTGTTATTTAGTTTGCGGGCAAAATATCTTAATTGTCGAATTAGTGTGTGTGTGTGTGTGTGTGTTTATTTTCAGAACAGTTATATTTTTCAGTGAGGAATTTTCAGTGAGGCAATACTTTTCATAAATACAAAACCATACATCAAAAAAGTTTCGGTTATTTTTCACCGATGACATTTTGTTTTAATATATTGTACTATCGTTGATTAACAACCTTCTTCATGGCGCCTTTTAATGTTGAACATCAATCGTTTTCTTATTTTTATATGTTTGAAAGTTTTTATGTTCGTTTATGTTTATGTAGATAGATAGGTGAATAAGCGTATGTAACTTTGTCTCGATGTTATGTTTGTGCTTCCTGTATTTACCAATATAAATATGAAATTCCAGTGTGTATTCCATTCAGACAGTGCAAACATTTCTACTAATAAAAAGTACATTTAAATTAAAGTTAAAATAAAAATAAATGATATAGCAAATAATAAATTTATTTAATGTTAAATATATGAGTCACAGTTAAACTGAGATGTAATGTTGGGGGAAAAGTGTTTAAGGGCGTTTCAGCAAGTAGCTTCTAGCACAAGTACTTAATACTAAACTAAAAAGACATTTCAGGAGCAGCGGAAAACTTGATGAGAATAATAAAATATTTACATTTCTAAATTAATTGAAAGATATAAAAAAAAAATCGAAGATGCAGGTATATATATATATATATATATATATACGAGGGGCATATTTTAATTAGTGGCAACAACTCAATCTAACCATGATTTGCACGTGAAAGTAAATGTGGAAAGATTATTGATTTTTCTAACCAACAGTCTATTTTCGCACGATTTGCACGTGCAATAAAATTTTAGCAGGTCATTTGAATACATGTGGTTTTGTATACTGGTTGTAAACATGGCTGAGTTGCATTGTGATTTGAGAGAGGAGCAAGGGGCTTATTTCAAAATTCGTGGGTTATTGGGTAAAAGCGCGTCAGAAATAAAAAACGAATCTAGATTTAATTTATGGAGAAAATGCCCTCCCATATCGTACAATTGCCAGGTGGGTGTCAATATTTAATGAAGGTATAACTAATGTTAAGGATGAACCCCGCCCTGGGCGTCCAATTTCCGCTACTTTGAAAAAGACATCAGCACTGTCAAGGCCATAGTTGATGAAGATGCAAGATATACCGTGAAGGAGATAAGTGACATATCGGCCCTTAGTGCGTCATATGTTTTTTCCATCTTGAAAGAAAAGTTAAGGAAAGTGTGCAACCGTTGGATCCCGCATTTGCTAACTTCTGACTAGAAAAAGAGCGGGTTGTAAGAGCCTCGGCCTTATTGACTAGGTTCAAAGATCGAGACCCTAGACGCCTGAGAGAAATTGTCACAGGGGATGAAACGTGGCTTTATGTTTTTGAGCCCGACAATAAACTCAGTAACAAAATGTGGGTAGGTGAAAACAGCCATCGACCAGTTGTTGCTCGACGTAGCAGGAGCGTTAAAAGAGTTATGTACGCTCTATTGTTGACAGTGATGGAATAGTGGCCCGTGTCGCTGTGCCTGAGAGGGGTAGTGTCACTGCTGTAGTTAATCACTACATAACGAAGAACCCTAGGTCCGGGGTGCGCAGGATCATATTACTCCATGATAATGCACCTGCGCACCGGTTAGCCTTGGTTCAAGCTTATTTAGAGGAGCAGAGAATTGAGGTTTTGCCACATCCCGCTTATAGTCCTGACCTCTCTCCTTGTGACTTTTGGTTAAATCCATACATCAAATCTTGCCTTCGCGGTCGCCGGTTCAAAACCCGTAGTGCCGTCGGAAGCGCTTTCTACCAGTGTATAAACAGTATACCCAAAGAACAGTTCAAAAATGCATTTTTGGAATGGGTTCTGAGGCTGGTCCATGGTGAATATTTTGAAGGACTCTACTAATCATTTTACACAGATATGACTTATTTAGCCGTTGCCGCTAATTAAGATATGCCCCCCATACATAACATCGCGTGGATTTTATTTATGCTTTTCTAATAAAGTCTGCCGGAACATAATAAACTTACATGTAGACCTCCCTTTGATAGTTTTTTTTCTTTTATGAATTTGGGAAATCACATTTGCCATAATTATTTTACATAATGTTTTTAGGACACGAATCTCAAGATTTGGTATTTCCATTAACATTCTCTTTAAAAATAATTTAAGTGATAAAATGTCGGTCAACTTATCAGTAAAACATGCAGGTATACCTTGTCGTGGGGGCCGCCGTGGCCGAGCGGTTACAGCCGTGGACTACAAATCTCTCAGCCCCTCACCGCTGTGGGTTCGAATCCCGGCAGCGTCATTCGGATTTTCATGTGAGGAAGCCTTACAGCTGGCTTGCGGTAGGTCGGTGGTTCTACCCGGATGCCTCCGTGCACCTGTAATTAGCTGGACGTCGCTATATGATTGAAATACTATCGCAGCGACGGTAAACCCCAATACAACAACAACAATACCTTGTTGTTTATAATATGCAGGTTTTTTTATAGTGTAAACAATGAAAGATGGGTTAAATACTTAGAATTTATAAAAAAGGGGGGGGGGAAGATATATATGTAACAGACGATGCGCAGTTCTCTCCACACTGAATCTTTAAACCGGTGTGGGGATCAAATCCCAGCAGGGGCACTTGAATGTTTCATATCAGGAAGCTTTCCATCTTACTTCCCGTAGGTCAGTGGTTATTCCCGGCTTCTTCTGTGTATCTGTTTTTAGTTTGCAACGGAGATCATCACTGCGTTGAGTTTGAGTTGAACGTCACTATATGACTGACATAATGTCGCAGTGACTGAAATTTCAACAAAACAAAATCAATAATCGTATTTTTGATTTTAGGAAGAAGTAAGACTTATGGACCACATCTTGTCCGGATGTTGACCTTTATTCCCGGAAATACAATCGTCAACACCCCGTATGTTCCGGGGTCGTTTTTTAATGTCGGGGTTCTTCTGGGCAATTTTCGAGAAGCAGCTAAGGTAACGTGTCTCCGAGAATTTCCTTTGCTAACAGAAGTGTGTGATTGTACTTATCGCTGATATTGTCCTTGGTGTATGGGCTAAGTTTATGTTTAGAGTTTCTAATGTTATTTAAGTTGTTGCGATGAAATAATGTTTTAGATTAAATCTGGATATGAAAGTACACACTGAAGGAAATTACAAATAACTGAAAAGTCTACTTACCAATCGAGGAAGATTCTCTCTTCCCCCCCCCCCCCCCCCCCCCCCCCGTGTGTGTGTGTGTGTTCCTTACTTCGAGAGGTTGAAAAAAGAGTAAAGTAAAGGGGATCTGGGACAAAATCCTGGGACAAAAACCTAGGGCAAAAAATGAGGTAATAACCTGAAAGTCTGTGCATGGAACCGATGGTAAAAAGACTTCCGTGTACCATTTTCTAAATGTGGAACCGCTGAAACATGCCATTAAACTTTAAATTTGTCATTCACAATGACACTTCCATGTTTTGACTGAGCTTGCATTATTACTTTAATGTATTACGTTTAGAGATACGTACAAGGCCATTTGTTGATAACATCTTAATTTCTACCGTCATTTTCAAGGCAACAAAGATGTGTTTATACACCAATTTAAACTTTATAAAAGCTTGAAGTAGTGTCACATCAGATTTTCTAATAAAAAAAAAATGTTTATATATAACCTGAAGTAGTGACGCATTAAATTAACATATTAAAAAAAAAATTTGCAATAATATCAGGTTACTAATATGGAATTTATCTTAAATTGTAAAACTGTGTAAATGGTTCTATAAGAATTACTATTTTTTCTATGTTAAAGCGATATGCAAGGGGTGTTTTATCACCTTCAATTATAGTTCTAGATCTACCGCGATTCATTTTTCCGTTCATGAGCGAGAGAGCCTTAATAATGACACTTAAACCAATAAACAAAAATTGAAAATAAACCAATCATTATTTCTGCAAAAATTTAGAATATTTTGTCAAAGTTCTTTCACATAAAACATATTATGATGATGTATGTAATGCTTTACGGTGGATTATAGGGAAAATCGGGAGTTGAAAATGGTAATTTCTCGGTTTCAAACAATGAATAGTTCCATTTTTTTATAATTTTCACTGTTTTAAAACAGGACTACTAAAAGGCACTATCGTATTTTTTCCATGTTATTTTAACATTGATTTCTGCATTGAAACACAAATTCTTCAAAAACTACTTTAAAGAAATGTTGATTACACCCTTTCGTTTTGTTCTTTTATTTGACTATTTCATAGACCACAATTTCTGGCATTTATGGCTCCCCACAGAGTAAATATGATAAACTCATAACAATCTTTAAAGCGTCACAGAAAAGCATTGAATAAAATGAAAACAAGAAATATCTTTAAAAAAAGATAATCGGACGTGGTAACCAGCTTGATGATGAGTGTCTGAATGGTTTAACGCGTAATAGATTTTGTTGTTGGTTTAAACAGTTGTGTAATTCCTGTGCAGCTCTTTGAAATACCACGGATCCAAATAATTTGTATATCTTGGTAGACACTTACAGCCTTAAAACATCTGCGCATTAGACTTCGTTTCGCGGGCTACAAAACGAAACCGGATGTTACGTTTTTGTTGAATATAGGATCTGTCAGGGTAGAACAATCAATCCCGAAAATCTATGTGTTTCCTATTTTTTAACGTTCTTTTCTTTTCTTTTGACTTATTTTACAATGACCAATGGGAATTTAGCAAAGTAATAACCAATGAAAAGCCTGATTTTATTCCTCTTCATTAATGTGTGTTTCACAGGAAGTCAGGGTGAAAATAAACGACATAACGGCCGAAAAATATTAGTTTCAGTGGAATATTATTTTTATATTCTCGTTAGGAGGAAAATCAATATCTTTGCTCATGGCTGCGCCATTCCTTTAAATACTGATATTTTCTTCTTAGTCGATAAATTAAAACTGATACTCCACCTAAACCCAACAATTCTCTATTGTGTAATATTAGCTTTAATTACATGTTAGTAATGTCCCATTTGTTAAGGATATTAAATGGAGACTATAATCTACCTTTTTCATATGGCCTTGTAAGATAAGTACATTTTAATATAAACTGTATTAGTCATGCATCATTAATTCAGGATTTTAAATCGACCTTATTTATCATATTCAGATAGCTGTACAAGCATACCTACGTTGTTTTGACAGTTACGATGAATGTGAAATTTCATTTGGTATCACTAAATTACCTTGAATGCATACCTGCACGTATTTACATGTACGTAAAAGTAATAGCTCAGACTAAACATTAAAAATTATTTATTATTCACATTTTTAGCAACAAAATGTTTATGTTTTCTGCTTTTGATGAAGCTTAGTGGAATTAACCATAAAGTCGGGAATACATTCTTCAATCGTTTCCACGCAAACGTTTTACACCAATTTGTTTTTCTTTCTTTTTTTCAAAGATATTTGCCCCTATTTTACCTTTTCTAGAAAGTCGTATGGACAGACATTTGGTCAGGGTAAGGGTTTGAGTTTGAGAAAACTGATTTACGGAAATCATCTCTACACACAGGGATTCCATCATTCGTTTTACGATGGCTACTCAACAATTTGGAGTTTAGAACAGATATCAAGAGTAAGGAAATTCATTAAAGCTGTTAAAAATGAAGAAGATGCAAAACTGGTGACAGACGTTATTGAGGCATTCGAAAGGACTGTGAAACCTGCTTATGAATCATTCTCTAAAGGTATTTTATGCATTTAATGTTTTGTTTTCGTATCGAGAGGACATGACCAGAAAGTAATTGCACTATGTTGATAAATATTAAGCAATGCAGAATATAGACAGAGGTAATTACATTTAATGAACCATAACTAAGTATGTGTATAACATAATTGAAAGTAACAGAATGAAAACGTATCAATAAAATTAAGTTTGTGTCATCTCAGATATACAAAAGAATAGTTCAATATAGTTCGTACACGTTTTATAAAAGAAAGCAACATTTATAACTAGTAAAAAACTAAGCGCTATATAGATAAGAATGTTGTCTTACAAAGTGTTTCTAATTTTATTGGGTGTAGGTTCAAATCTCTAGATATATTTTATATCGGGTTGTTTTCTTATTCGTTTGTTTTATTTCATTTATATGTATAGTTGTAGTTTTTTATATAACTTCTGTTTTGTTTGCAGGTTCATTCATGGAGATATCAGCGAACAAAACATTGTCATGCAAGAAGTTTCAGGTCAGAACACCGTTATGAAGGAATCTCGGGTCCATGATGTTATCGCACTTCTTGATTTCCAGGATGTGCGTCATCATATTGCGTCTTTGACGTAGCAGTCAGCATATGCTTTCCATAGATTGCCCCAGTCTGGACAGCTTGATGTCGGCGGTCATATTCTTGCTGGCTACTTTAGCAAATCGTCACTGAATAATGTCGAGTTTCAGCACTTGAAATGCATGGTGTGTTCAAGGCTATGCCAGTCTTTAGTGTATGGACTACATACCTATATGCAACATCCGGAAAACGAGTATGTCTTAACAACGGGGAAAAAAGGGTGGCCCTTGTTGAGGAAGCTTTGGGCAGTCAGCAACGAGGATTTAATGTCTCGATGGAAACGTATCATGTCATCCTACGATAATTCCTTATAATACGAGAAAAAAAGACCATACAAATCGTTACAAATACATCTTCTGATTGGTTTTATTTTTTTCCCTTATTTGGGGGAAAGAGATTTTTCAGGATAGATAATTGAGGTTGTCCGTAGCCGAAATGTTATTATATCCTATGACTTGATGTCATCTGGCTCCTCTCTGCTGTTGGTCATAGTACCGGTACATCCTATTCATGTTGATCTCTGGTTTACCCTGACGCTTCTGTACACATTATATGTACGTCGCTTTTCTGATTTTAATACATGGGCCGAGAATAAACTGCAAACTAACAGATGGGTCGTTTTCCATTGATAAAATGTCACAACTCTGATCAACAATACATTCAGCATTCAGAAACCAATGAAATCTAATTTTAGATCATCCAATATACAATACACCATAGCAAAACAAAACACACATTTTATATATTAGGCTATGGCAGTCAGTTAGCCGCTATAAGGCCAATTGAATATACATACACCGTTCAACCCGATATCGTAAATGCAGCTGATACCACGATTGCAGATGACTGTATACATGTTCAATATGTTAAAAAAAAAGTAAGTATTGCTTTGATTTATACTCGTTTTGCAGGATCCAAACAGAACAAAGTATGTACATTTGTTCGCTATTGAAAGAGGAATCAGTACACAAAATTGTGCGTCAATCAGAGTTTGAATCAAGAAGAAATCACTGAAAATGTCTGCGATTTTTAAAGAAAAATACGTGAATTGAAACTTCGACCCTCAAAGGGGTGTTTCTAATAGAAATTGAACCGTTTCTCTTAGTCTATAACAAAGTTCAATCCTTTCTCCGTCTATATGCGGATTCCCACCTTCTCATTTCGTTTATTCACTGAGATATGAAAGTTTAAACTGAACATATTGCCCTTTTTTTGAGAACCCCGATTGCAGGTGATTGTGAAAAAATGAGAATAATGTAATTAGTAATTGACTTCATAAAAAAATCACACCAAGCACTTTTCATAGAACGTGACGTCATAAGTTATAGGTTAAAGCGACACGCACGAATATTTGGTAAAAAATCGAATGTCTATAAATGGTTTTATGTAATCTTAAACACCAGAGTTAAAAAATTAAAACGGTTTCAAAATTAGATTAGCACAGTTTTTGTGTATAACAAAAATAAAGTCACAGAACACACATAAAATCTACCACGTTAGCTAACGCAGTATGCGTTTTAGTGTTTTTGTGACTTTTATTTTTGTTTTACACAAAAACTGATTAATCTAGCTATGACCTTTTCATTTGTTTTCGGCATTTCAGATTACATAAAAGCATTTTAGACGTTGTTGTTTTTTTACCAAATATACGGGCGTGTCGCTTTAAATGTTTGTCAAGGCCCGCCATTACAAATGTCTAAAATTTATTTTAAACCAAGGAACATAACGCAAACTGATACGGCCGTAGATTACATTCTTTAATGTTCCATTAGACAAACGGTTTTGTACTATGCAGAAGTCAGCTTTAAATTGGCATATACTGGACTTCTGCAGGATGCCTTTTCATATCAGGTGCCTCTCAAATCAAAAACAGCCGCCTCCCAAATCGAAAAGGGGAGCAAAGATAATCATATAATTTTGACGGTCAAGACCAAGACTATCGCCCAAAGTAAACTTTACACTCATTTCTTAGTAACTGTTGGTTCCGGGAGCTGATTCGAGTGTGTTTCTATAAGCTGAAAGCTTCCGACACAATCGAACTAAAATAAATTTTGTATAAACTAGTTAAAGTTAGTATTGCACAGAACACTATAATGATTCAACAATGTATGTATGTGTTCATGTTACCAAAGCAACACCCTGGATCAAAACCAATCCAATCTGCTTGAATATAAGATATGCATAGACTCCAATCTTTCAAACACGTTCAGTCACTTCGTCCGATCACGCTTGTTTAACGATGACTGCAGTTCTAGCCTCTCAGCACCCTCAGCCACAAGCGGGTTCAATAACTGACCACGTAAGTCTCACTTCTTTTAATTACATGGCAGTTATATTTTTTTTAAAACAAGAAATCATTTACTGAAAACAATAATGTATTATTTCTTAGTTATTTCGTTGTAAATTCTTAAAAACTGTGCAATTAGAATTTATTGACATCTGCAATCAATGTTATCATCTCTACCGCTGTATCTGTAATCAATGTTATCTTTTTTCACAATCACCTGCAATCGGGGTTCTCAAAACAATATGTCCAGTTTTAACTTCCATATCTCAGCCAAGGTTGGAATCCATATATAGACGGAGAAAGGATTGAACTTCGTTATTGTCTAAGAAAAACGGTTCAATTCCGATTAGAAATACCTTTTTGAGAGTCGAAATTTCAAACCACGTGTTTTTCTTTAAAAATTGTAGACATTTTCAGTGATTTCTCCCTGAATTAAACCCTGTTCGGCTTTCAATTTTGTGTACTGATTCCTCTTTCAATAGCGACCAAATGTACATACTTTGTTTTGTTCCGATCCTGCTAAATAAAATCAAAGCAATACTTACCTTCTCTTAAATATTGAACATGTTTACAGTCATCTGCAATCGTGGTATCAGTTGAATCGCGATATCGGGTTGAACGGTGTGATACAGTGATATTTAGGACTGTAGCGATACGCTATGTGGCAAGAACGAAAATGTATTATTTTAATCTAAACATATTTTTATTTTCAAAATATATGCAAAATACACAGATAATATCAGAAATATATAAACATGTACAAATATATACAATGACAAAAGACTCTGTACATATACTACACAAGTTTTCACACGTATTTTAATAAGTATAATAAAACATTAAAAAATATACCATTGAAATATATC
Organism: Solen grandis; assembly: GCA_021229015.1. Lineage (NCBI taxonomy): Eukaryota > Metazoa > Mollusca > Bivalvia > Adapedonta > Solenidae > Solen > Solen grandis. The sequence goes on along the minus strand of CM037790.1, from coordinate 3,170,574 downwards.
TACTTGTCTTTTTCAAAAGCCCCCTCACCCTATTTTTTCTAAATGTCCCCGTTCCATGCCTTGCATTACAAATATGTTTACCTGTCTTTTTCCTCAAGTGGTATCCCCCAACATTTCTATTTGTTATTTTCTCTTTTGGACTAAAGCTTTCCAGCTAGCTTTCGAAGGTCGATGGTTATAACCGGGTACATCTATGCATTCGGGTTCTTCTTACGTTTTTTAATTAGCTGGATGTGTATATATGGCTGAAATAATATCAAATTGACGGTAAACTCGAAAGAAAAAAAATGCGCACTCAGCTGTAAGGCGAAGCATTTTAAGGCAATGGTATATGCCTGCCTTAAGTTGCAATGCATAACATAGATTTTATTTTTCAGACATATCATTGTTTGAGAATACTATAATTTGATTTAAAGAACACGATAGATTTCTTCATTCTAGTCACATTTTTATAAGTATAATGAAAATAAATTTGCTTTACATTTATTTCAGAATATGTGTTTACGATTTTAATTCAAATTTGGTATCCATTTTGTTACTCTTAATCTTTTATATATTCACGTGATTCTCCTCATCGTAATATTACCGTTAAGGTACAATGCTGGGGTCTGTAACAAATTAAACAAAGTTAATCTTTGGGGGAATTAAAAAGTGATCACGACTTTGCACTTTTGCTCAAGGATTTTGCACATTTATATCATTGTACGGTCAAGATGATGTCGATGATGATGACGATTTGTTGTTGTTGTTGTTGTTGTTATCATCAATATTATGTTGTTGATGATGTTGAGGTCTTAAAACTAAACAAAACTAAAGTGAACACACGATGAACGGTAGTAATTTCATGACATATCAATCGATATGATTTTAATTCATCGAGGTTCTTACGGACATGCCTTTATCGTGAAAATCATTTAGTCAGAATTTTACTGAAAAGGTTGTAATATGTACCGATATGTCCAAAGCATGTAGTTGGAAATAAATGGTAGGCGGTTTCTTATCTGAAACACACCTGAGGGCCTGGTATGTCCTGGTTCAATCCTCCTACGTATCTCTTATCTCTGATAACTGAGCCATATATATAAACAGTGTGGCGACCATCACACAACTAATACAAGCGGAATCCAGATCTATTCAGACATAAAGGTAAGTGTGCTGTCGTGCTTTGTGAAGTTGGCGACTGTTCATGTATCCAATTTAGTCTAAGGTAATTATAGATATTAACCCTTCCCTCATATAGGAAACCATGAAAAGACCTATGCGAACAACATAAAACCAGATCAGCCTGCGAGTAACTCGCAGGCTGATCAGGTTTTATGCCGTTTGCTGCTCCTCAGTGGTCTGGAAATGAGGACTTTATAATTAAATTTGGTAAGGTTTAACTGCGGTTTTCTGAAGATCAGGCTTTATGTGGTACCTATTGAGTGCGTCAAAATGAGTCTGTATGAGGGAAAGGGTTAACAAATTTTGTTTTAGAATTGGCGCAATTGGTAATGCACTTTACTCGTATTTGTTATTGCGATGTATTTTCTAGATTTACTGTATAGATGATATATGACCACAGTATGTTAGTCATTAATTTATTTTGAAGAAAAGTGTCAAGTCTCCAAATCTAAGTTTCATTGATATTCAAATTAAACATAAATTTTAAAATTTAGTTGTAAATTGCTTGTTTCAACGTGGCGTTTGAAAAATTAATATTAAGATATATCTTCGATTTTAATTAAAACTATAAATGCAAATGTCAAACGTAATAATTCGGACAACTATTTTGTTAATCATCTTGTTTACTCAGCAAAAAAGAGAATTAAGTAAAATATACTTATAATTCGATCTGTCATTTTCAGATATTGTCTAAAGGAAATTTTCAAACTGGTTGGCTCCCGAATCGAACGTCTAACATGCAGATCGTGTGGCTGGGGCTTTTCACCCTGATTACGACAGTGAAAGCCGGGTAAAATATTCTATATAGTCTCTCAAGTGTGTTCGTACATAGACACTCGTCAATAGGTTGTTGCTGATGTTGTTGTTGTTGATGATGATGCAATATGGAGCGTCGAGACAAAGATCTAATAACCTAACTGATATCCGCAACTCTGTTATAGATAAAGAACAGGCGAAGGGAGGCTCTCGTTAAGTTACGTGTACGATCATGTGACATCGAGATAACATGAGATGTGTATAATTACTAGTAACAATTAATATAAATATATTGAGTTTTCTCTTCAATTAATTGCCGATTAAACCCTGCATTTAGCCGTCAGTTTTGATATTACCAAATTAGCATATTGTAATATCCTTACACTTCATTTAGCGACCGCCTCTGTTAAGCGGTCACACTCTTGTGTTCCCTTGACTGACCGCTTAAGACAGGTTTGATTTTATGTTTGTCTATCATTAGATCGCAGATCTCTTTTATGGGTTATTCTGTAAAGCGCGTCTGCCTGATGTTAAGCGCCTCAGCGAGATCTCGCCCAAATCCCGTTCACCTGTTTTTTGTTTGTTGTTGCTTTTTGTGTGTTCTTTTTTTTTTTCTTTTTTTTTTTTTTTTTTTTTTCGTTACAAGAAAAACCGTTGTTTCGGACAGTTTCATATCTCTGTAGAATAGATCTTTGGTCGAGAGAGTACTGTTTACTTTGTTTCAGATAGTATTATTTTTCAATGAACTTGTATTAACTCCCATTTTTTATGGATGAAACATGATCGTATTATTATTAGATAAGAAAAAAACATGGAACGGTTTAAACTATGTATATCCAGAAATCAGTGCAGTTTGCAGTTTGTTTGTAAATGGCGTGCGTTGTGTGTGAATAAAAAAAAAAGTGATTTACATTTGACTCCTCTATATTCAGATCTTACACTGTCGTGGTGCCTGACAGACTCGTTCCCGGCAATGACCTTCCCGTATCTGTGGCTTTCTTTACAAATGCAACTGTCCGGGTCCAAGTGGACATTCTGAAAGATTCAAGAACAAGAATCTCTACGATGACAAAGGATTTCATAAACGGTACTTCTGAATGTTAATGCTTTTTTATCAGACCTATGCCTAGGCTTGCTATCTCATCGCTGTTGGTTCGAATCCAAGTATAGTTTCTCGAATGTTTCTTGTGAAGCCTCCCAGCTTGTTTTAAAAGCACGGTAGTTCTGTCGGATGCGTATATGCACCGGGTTTCTTTTTCATTTGTACTTAGCTTAATTGAACTAACGTCACTGTGACGGTTAACTTTGAAGCAACTATCGCCATTAGCCATATAACGAATAGTATTTCTTGCCTTAGGTCGTGGTTTTATAATTAATTCTAAAATGACGTTAACACCTAGGATTTTGGTTTTTAAATTTCATGTATTCCAGAACGCGTTCAATAAATTTATTTTTACTGAAATACCTTGGGATCATAAAATAAAATGGGATGTTTTACAATACAATGTATATATATGTACAGTGGAACCTCTCTAAACCACACCCTCTGAAAACCGGAATACTCTCTAAACCGCACGATTTCAAAAGTCCCGATTTTCCCCCTATATATTTCATATTGAAATATACCCTCTAAACCGGACCCTCCGAATTCCGAATACCGTACGAAAATTTTGGGATATTTAGATAAATTGTGCCTATTTTAACCTCTGTAAACCGCACACAAATTTTCTGTCCGAGAAAAAAAAACCGCATGATTAATTTGAAATGTTGTACTGTAATTATGTGTTTATGGCCGTAATATGGTTTGAGATTAATCGGTATTGCAATTTTATCCACTATGTGTGAAAAATACAATTAGCGGTGCTTGTTTACAATGACTGGATTGATCAATTACAGAATACGGTAATAATAGTGTTAATCAAACTTAATGAGTATCAGAAGTGTATGATAATTAAATCAGAGATTAATTAAAAAGAAAACCGTCAACAAACACATCATTTCGTTTCCTTCATAAATGTTTGATGGTTACCGGACAAAATAAATCGGCTCTTTCTGATGTTAATTCTATGGAATGCATTTTGTGATAAACTTTAATTGAGTAAATAGAACGGCTAAGATATATTCAGGGTTCTTTAACTTCCTTGTCATATTTTAGAGTTTGATAAGGTTACAAAAAAGGTGTATCTAAAAAAAAAAAAAAAATCCCAATCCCCTTCTATTTGGTAAACATGTACTTATCTTGTAATTAACACATTTATAAGAAATGAACAATTACACCTCACATACAATTAATACCATACACATAACATTTGCAGAATATACATTGAATCCAATACATAAAGCAAAATAAGCACTGAAAGAGCAAAAACCTCTGTAAACCGCACACCTCTGAAAACCGGACATTTTAGCTGGTCCGGGCACCGTGCGGTTTAGATATATATTCTCAACTGACAATACATCCTGATTTGTTTCCTGTAACTCCCAGTACGTAAATGTCGAACTCAAAAGCGATGAAACAAAGAAATACATGTACTTTGTTTATATAAACAGGAGAATCCGGCATGATCAATGTTCCTGTGCCGAAAGACCTGCCGTTCTTTAATGCCTACAAGGTCATCGTACATGGTCTGAAGGGCGTCCATTTCTTCCAGGAGAAAACTCTTCTCTACGAAACTGGGGAAGTCAAAGAAAAGCTGGATCTCTTCATACAAACTGACAAAGCTATATACAAGCCCGGAGAAACAGGTATAACAGTAACAGATTCTGAGAAATAGTTTGTGTTTTGGGGCTTTTTGATAAAACCTGATTGCATCTCTTGGTTTAGGATATTTTACGTTATATTCAAAATGCACATATTTTTATTTCTCACTCTTTCTTTTTTTCTTCATTCCAGTGTTGAAAATTTAATTTACTGACCCAAGCAAAACCTGTAGTAAAGATTAGGTTGCCAAATTTGTTCTGCTCTTACATGTTATCAGTGGATCTAACCTGACCTTTGACTGGTGTTTCCAGCGACATTCCTACACTGTTGTTTTTTTCTCAATTATGAATATCTATGTAATGATAAAACAAAGCCATTTATTCGATTTTATTTAGTTTTTAATCTTTATTTGAAAAGGAAAGCTAATAAATGCCACTGAAATACAGTATGACGTTTTCTTTCTCAAAATAGCATGAACATACTTATCAGATGTTTTCAATTCTAGATTAGTTTATTTCGATATTAATTACTTTACATCATATAGACACGTTCTGACACATTGGCAATCTCAACACACAGACCAGAAGCTTCTTAAAGGAACTATCTAAACACTGTCTTCACTGTTTGCTAATTGCTAATACAATATTGTCGTTCAGCACTTACACAGTCTGTGCAACAAAGATAAACAAAATCCCATTGCCTCGTATATCATTTGCAGTAAATTAACACTCATTTAGTCATTAATTTGTACATGAAATATGGTTATTGGAAAATATTTATCAAAACAATACAACATAGTACTAATCATTTAATGATATTTTTATGGGTTAATGTTGTAGATACCATACCAGATCAATAATTACTTGTTACCTTTTACAGTAAGACTCCGTGCATTTGGAATGTTCTCAGACATGTTGTTGGATACACGGCCCTTAAATGTATCGATCAGCGTAAGTATTATATACTTTATTTTATTTATACCAAAGACCTAATAGCCTAGCAGAGATGCCTAATTCTGAGGTATATAACAAGTCAAGAGCTCTCGTAAAGTTACGTGTATAATAATTTGACAGCGAGATAACGTGAGATGTGTAAAATTGTTCATGTCAGTTATATATATACTGATTTTTCTCTTCAGTTTATTACCAATTAATACGAATATGAATGTATCTCATCAGATCGCATATCTCTTTAATGAGTAATACTATAAAGCGTCTGTCCTTCAAGAGTCTGAAAAAATGTTAAGCGTCTCAGTAATATCTCGTCCGAATTTCGTTCACCCGTTGTTGTTGTTGTTGTTTTGTTTTTTTTTGTCACGAAAAAAATAAATAAATAAAACAGGTCATTTCGGACAGTTTCCTATCCCGTTGAATATCGCTCTACTTTTATCAAAGCACAACAATATAACCCCCAGTGCTGTGTGATTAAATCCTGGTCCGGTGACTAGGATTTGTAATCCTGTGGTCTCCAAGTAGATATATACATGAAATACTGTCATAGTGACGGTACCTGATTGCAACAAAATGAAAAATTGATTTTGTCTGGTTGCACGAAGCATTAATTAAACTAAAGCAAGCTAACATGATTTAAAAAAATGTAATAGTGAAAATCGTTAACTTAGCGGCAGTACAGTTCTGCAGCATGTTAGCTTAGCGGCAGTACAGTTCTGCAGCATGTTAGCTTAGCGGCAGTACAGTTATTCAGCATGTTAGCTTAGCGGCAGTACAGTTATGCAGCATGTTAACTTAGCGGCAGTACCGTTTTGCAGCATGTTAGCTTAGCGGCAGTACAGTTCTGCAGCATGTTAGCTTAGCGGCAGTACAGTTATTCAGCATGTTAGCTTAGCGGCAGTACCGTTTTGCAGCATGTTAACTTAGCGGCAGTACCGTTTTGCAGCATGTTAACTTAGCGGCAGTACAGTTCTGCAGCATGTTAACTTAGCGGCTTGGCGATTTGATCCTAGAAGTCCAAGGGTCCTGCAACGTGGTCAAATGCCCCATGAACACGTATCTGAATCGTCGGGGGAGGGAGGGGGGTATCGTGATCAATGTGATGACTGTTATTATTTTTCCACAATCACGAAGGATCCTAATGCCAACCTTATGAAGAATTGGATCAACCTGACAAATACCGAGTACGGTGTGGTAGAGAACTTCATGCATCTAGACACGGAACCGTTGCTAGGAGACTGGACGATAACTGTGAAATCTTACACACCCGAGGGATATGTAAGTAAAGACATTTTTGTAATGTAAAACTTATTTCTTATTTGATAATGCCGTCCAAAATACACATTTATATATTTTTTCTTCAGGGTAAGTGTATTCCATCTAATAAAAACGCCAGTGAGCGTATGAAAGCATTTCGTAGGCCTGTAAGTGAAAGAGGAAATAAATGCTTACTTGATTAATAAATGACATACTTTTATCATTGATTTTACAGACACTGTCAGAAACAAAAAAGTTTTCGGTTGGAGAATATGGTACGTTTTCTTTTTAAATACATTTTCTTTTTCTTTTGATATTCTTATTTCTTTTTCTCTGTCTATTTCTTCAGACTTAAAAGCCTCCATGTATATACCATCAAAATGATATTATTTGGTTACATAAGAGGCATAGAACATAACAAGCTTGAAGTCTCAGTATCTTATAATTGTTTGGGCCAAATTTGGATGTACCTGCACCAAAATAGCCTCTTTGTTAATTTCATCCCCGGAAGACCCCTAGAAATGCAATTTACGCGAAAGATACAATACGAAAAGCATTAGCTCACTCATAACAACATCAAAATGAAATCAACATACGAGGTGTGTTTCAGAAGTTCGTGAATTTTATCCATACGTGTCTATTTCTTCGCTATTTCAAAATTTGTTAAAAGTTATATCTTCTGAAACATCCCTCATACGCCGCGACCTCCGTTCTCACTATATTAGCATAAAGTGCCCCGTCTGAAAAACTACGAATTCCGACGAATTTCCCGTATTTTCATTGTGTGGGCTTTGGAGACTAATTAAGCATCATTTGAGGCGTTGCCAATATCATATATGCGAAAATATTTTGCCATGTAAATTTTAACCTTAAACGTACCTGGACTTTAATTTAGTTACATGGTAAAAATGATTACCTGATATACATATCTCAGTATTATTTGGAACACAGGGCCCCTGTTCTCAACATTATTGTATTTAATATTTCTGTATAATCATTTCTTTTTATGGGGTAACTTCTCAATGATTTCGTGGCTGCTTTTGTCAAAAAATATTAACTTACAAAAAAAGTGTTCATTTATTGACATTATCTTCTCCTGAATATAAGTCAACGATATTGCTTGTGTTGTTGATACATGGAAATTTAATGTCAACGATAAATAATGACTTTACTGTAGTTCTAATAGACCATTTCACCAGAGAATCGGCAATACCCGGTATAATTCGCTAATTTAAATCTCAAATGTATATCTATTACCCATTGACTTATACCAGCATGCAGTGTCGGTGTTTGGGAAGTTCTCGTTGATTTACGTAGCTTTACTTCTAATTTCAGAGTGAAATAGTCTGTAGTAATATTAATTGTCACTAAACTTCGTACGAATAAATGCTATCTTAGTTTAAAGAATGATGTTCTATTAAGTGTCTATTATTTGCACTTGAAAACGTAAAGAAGGTAATCTATTTTATTGTATTAATATAAACGCAACTCATTTTATAAAGGATAAATAACCAGAAAATACTATTTTAAGTCTATGAATTTACGCTCAAGAAATTTAGTGAAACCGGCCCCTGGTTTATCATAAGTTTAAAAACCCTTAACGTGTGCTGATTACATTCAGACGTAAGGGTCATATATATTTGTTCTCCATGACCTCTTTTCAGTGCTACCTAAGTTTGAGGTGTCTGTCTCAATGCCTTCCTTTGTGTTGACCTCAGACAAGGACGTTCAGATTACTGTCAAGGCAACGTGAGTATTCCTTATGGCGGACCGCCAAAGAGATAAGGAGTTGAATCACGAAACATCTTCATGATAAATTGAATTTTTATAAACCCTACATTCTCTGACAAACATGTATTTAATTTTCAAACCAAACTGCTAGTTTGCCAGATGGAGGAAACGCATATCTACTGTTACATATCTGATTTTAAGCTCGACTATTCGAAAAATATGAGAGCTATTGTAATCACCCTTGAGTCGGCGTCGGCGATGCAGCTTTTGGTTAAAGTTTTGCATGCAAGTTACTATCATTTTTATATCTAAATAACCATTTATAGTATTGACTTGAAAGTTAATGAAGGGGCATCAGATAACCAAGATAGATAACTTTTGACTGAATTTAATATAAATTATGGCCCCCTTTTAACGTAGAAAATTTGGTTAAAGTTTTGCATGCAACAGAAAATTTGGTTAAAAGTTTGCATGCAAGCTACTATCCAGCTTGTATCTCAATAATCATTAATGGTATTGACTTTTATGAATATGTTTAGGGGCATCAGCAACAAAGGTAGTAACTCTTGGTGGAATTTATTGCAAATTATGGCCCCTTTTTAACTTAAAAATGATGGTTAAATTTTTGCATGCAAGGTACTTTCATGCTTTTATCTCAGTATCCAGGCATGTAATTTATTTGAAACATCTTTAATACGTTAAGGGGTATCATATTATCAAGGTAGAAACTCTTGATGGAATATATTACAAATTATGGCCCCTTTTTAACTTAAAAACTTTGGTTAAAGTTTTGCATGCAAGTTAATTTCACACATAATCTCAGAGTCCAGGCATGGGATTGATTTGAACTATCTTTAATATGTTTCGGGAAATTATACTATCAAGGAAGATGACACTTGATAGAATATATTACAAATTATGGCCCCTTTTTAACTTAGAAATGTTGGATAAAGTTTTGCATGCAAGGGATTTCATGCTTATATTTCAGTAACCAGGCATAGGTTTGATTTGAAACTTTTTTAATATGTTCCATGGTATCATATTTTAGTGGAAAATAGTTTAGACAGAATACAGATAAGGGTCACTTTTTGACTTATGTTTTTTGGTTATAGTTATGTATTCAAGCTAATATTTAGGGGTATCAGACAATCAAGGTATATCATTTTTGACCATCATTATACACGGGGTATGTGAAGGGCAAGAATTAAAATAGATTTCATTTGATTTACCAAAAAGCATTTTGAATAATCGAGCGTGCTGACCTCTGACAGCTCTTGTTTTAAATACTCTCCCCTATAATAAGCGATTTTCTGTCTTAGGTGAAAAGTTTAACTTAAATTGTCTTGTTCAAACACGCAAATAAATAAGGTGTAGTGTTAGGAAGCTTCTTGATCAAACTTAGCTTCGTAATTGTTAAATGTTTAGGAAAAAAATATGCAAACTATGTTTAGTCAGGATAGCGTGAATTTGAATATATGTTCTAAGAAAAAAAAGTTTCGTTTGGACTCCAAGCAATCCTTTAAATTGATAATACCTTCGTTATAAAAAATGGACATACATTGGTAATGCAATTCTCATTTTTACATTCAAAAATACATCCGAAAAAATGAAAAGTATGCCATTTAAATTAACGAAGTTTCCTTTGCAATAGAGCATAGGTATATAACTGTTTTATTGTGATGTCATCTTTTTCGAGTCAAGTCATAGCTGAGTCGTCTTAATGGATATGGACAAATGTTGAATTAAAGCGACTGCAAAACTTTTATTTAGATCACGAAATTCATATATAGGTTAAAATGAAAATAATTGGTTTTCAATGGACGAAAACTTCGATAAACAATCAGATACGCTGACATGTTACACTTTTATCAGTGAATATGTTTACGAACTTAGCCGTGTACGACTTAAAATTCCATTAATACATATTGTACTTAACAATATTCAATAGAACGTAGTTACAGTTTACAACACACCCGTACACACAAATAAGAACTTATAGAACATAATAATCATCACAGTATGGTGCGAAATTCTTGTTTAAACGAGTAAGATTGAATGAACGCATTTTCTGCGCATGTGGTTTCGAACCACGGTGAATGCAGTCTATCTCCATGTCCTTTCAAAGTGAAACGTTCTTTTCGGACCCAAGAATTGGTGAAGTAGTACTGTAGAATCATTAGTTTTCGTGGGGACTACTTTTGTCCTATCCACGGACGATTTTATCCACGAATTTTAATCCCATCATGTAACAAACCCCATGTTTCGTTAGGCATAAGTCCACGAATATATGTACCAATGATATCAGCCTTACTCCTGATTCCACCAAATTAAATGTCAAAGAAAATTAGTGAGTTCACAGTAGTGTGAAGTAGAATAACATGTTTGGTAACTATCATAATACGTAAGTTTAAACTGATTTTGAATAATGATATTTCAGTTACACTTACGGTAAGCCAGTTAATGGTTCAGTCCTTGTGAGGGCAGACCTTGACTTCCCGAAGACACCTTGGAAAAACCATCCCAATGAAGTCATGGTAGAAGCAGCTTCTTTGGTGAGAACTGTGTTGTTGCTATTGTAATTATGGAGTTTACTATACTATTACAACAACGTGAAGATAATTACAGGTGGGGTGATAGAAAACAATGATTAAGTCACGATTTCGAGTTGCTTCACCATCAGATCTGATATTAGTATGCCCTAGTTTTGTTTTTACTTAAGGTCTTCCCATCCTAATAGCGATCTATTCCATCAAAGGCATGCATATAAAGTAACAATACACATGTATAAAAGCTTTTAAAGTGTCAAACAATGGTAATCTTAGGGATAAATTGACATGTTACAGTATGACAAGTGACAGAAGTTCTATTATAATTTCCCCTTGATTATTTTGTTTCCATGATTTAACCCGCTTTGAAAACTACAAAAAAGTGATTTTCTCCATTTTCCTATGGTAAAGTTAAGATTTTTTTCACGAAAAATGATATAAAATCATAAAATGCATCTTTCTACCTTGAGTTTTTCTCATAAATCAAATTCAGTTTTTCATTTTCACAGAAATACATATTTTCCATAGGCTTCACTGTTAACTTATATGCAGATTATCTCCCCCAAATTAGATAAAAATTGAAAAAAACTCTCGGTGAAATATTTTTATTTTTGAATGTCTGCAAAGTGACAAGGTTTCATAGAAATATAACCATCCAGTTGCAAGATATGGAATATAGCTATTAGGATGAGAAGACCTTAAAATATCCCAAAATGTCTAAAGTTTATATCGAAAGAAGAGTTTTTATAACCATACCGCTATTTATTTCCTTGAAGTTCTCATACTGAATGAGAAGTTTTCGTTATGATCTCACTAATTCGATATGCTAAATGTGGAAACCTTATATTGAAGGGGAATGTTTAGGTTCGCTGATTCGAACAACTGAACCTTTTTGCCTTATACTTAAGGGACGTTTATGTTGAAATCCCACCACCATTTGACATTGATTGTGATAATTATTCTACGGCCCCCATAATGTTTTATTTTTCCGCAAAAATGTACCGCCAATTTCTACATCTATAAATCGTAAAAGATGTTTATGTTATGATACCACTTTAATCTTCGTCTATAGATCATAAGATGTTATGATCCCGATGAAATACATAGTGTATATATTGTTACCTTTTCAGATCGACGGGGAGGTTGATGTAACGATACCTCTGATACGTATTGCCAATGAGTACGACCCGCAATCCTTTGTCCCGCTGCTGTCCCAGCTTAGTGGCTCCCACCTGACGATTGAGGCCATAGTTACAGAGTCTATCAACGGACTGAACGAGACTGGAACGGGCAGTACCCTCTTCTACAAGGAACCTTTTATGCTTAAATTTACCGACGATCATTTGGAATATTGTAAACCCGGCCTGCCTTTTGTAGCAACGGTAAGATATACACACATTATGGAAATTTAAAAGAACCCTTCTTCAATGACAGTGTTCATTTACTACAAGTACATAGGTTTTTGATTCGATTCATGCTTAATGGCATCCATTTTACATGACTTTCAAGTACGCAAAATACTTTACCATTTAAAATTTACCGTCGCTTCGAAAGTATTTCAGTCATATAGCTGATCCAACCCAGGAACCGATGAAAAAAAAATGGGCATATAATTCCAAGTTTCACAACCTAATACAGTACAAACGTAAAATGTATGAGTCTTGTTTCTAGAATTGCTCTTATAGAGTTTTAAAGTTGATTGAGAAACTCATTATGATAATAAAAGTCCATGTTTTTTGTTGTTGTTGATTGTTTTATTTTTTGTTTTGTTTTCTTATAACCTAGCATAATAAACATAAACAGGATCAAGGCAGATTTTTGTTGGTATCAGTCTGTCTATAACACTTAAATAAATATGATTGTAGGTTAATATCGCGCAAGCAGATGGTCGCCCAATTGTTTCCAGTGTTCAGGATGTCGTCTTGCGCCCATACGTCAAATTTAGTGACCGCACAGTTGACGGAGGGTCCAGGGCACGAGCAATTCCCATCCAGCGGTTTGCCCCACCCCCGGGAGGATATCTAGAGCTGACAGTGGACGTTCCCAATGACACTCAGTCCTTGCATTTGATGGTCAGTCTTTTTTCTCTTATAAATCACATACATATATAAATCACATACATACTAAAAGCTTTTAAATTGTGATTGTTGATATTATATTATTATTATATTATTTGAAACCTAAAAGGTCTTTTACAAAAATACGGGATAATGAAGGTAATTCTATGGCTCCGTTTGGAAGAATCATTAGAAAGCGAATCCTAAATCGTGTGAAATTTCTGCATTGCCAAATGATTACTTGAGCAATCTTAAATGCATGAATTTTATTTTCTTTAAGTGCGAGGTTTTAGTCCTCATCAAACCTAATAAATACTCACGTACAAATTGAGAATTGGTGATTTTTAATTAACTATAAATGGTACTTGAAACAATGGACTTTTCTGCAAGCACAGTGCAGACCGTGTAGAATCTGCGCAAAAATAGTATATGGGCTAACGAGGAAAACCATGATTCCGCTCTGTCTGCAAAGTCGTCAGAGGAAAGATTTTAAAGCGCATGTGTTCTTTTCCTTTTACTAAATTTAAAATTAAAATCATGCAAACAGATTGAATACCAAGGCATCTCAACAACCCTGGATGTACAGAGGTCTCCATATACTCATCCAACAATGGTCCAACTGTCCATGGTCTCCCCTACTGCAGCTGTAAGATCTCTCTCTCTCTCTCTCTCTCTCTCTCTCTCTCATTATATCTAACTCCATGAACACCTGGCTCGAATACCACAAAAATACTTAGCATAAGTAATACTTAAATTTTTAAATTAGATTAGCATTTCACAATTCTTGTTTCACGAAATATTCATGTACATGACTATGTTGGTATATTATCTTTTACCAATAAATAAACATTCCAAATGTTTTAATCAATTATTTTGCTTAATATACTCGTATTGCCTATATCACAAGCAAAAAGTTTTAAGTAGGTAATTTTATACTATGAACCCCTTTGATTGGTTGAGAAAGTTATGACGCCATAGCACGTGAACTGTCTGGAACAGTCAGTGTTATATCAATCACCTTTGCAACCTCTGGAAATCACGTTCAATGTGCAAGAAAGTGTTTCATATGATTAAGAGTGTAAGGAAATAGATCTAAATACATTCTGTATTGTAACTCGGCAGAGTCTCGGAAACCCATGACGGTTCAGCACGAGGCCTCGGTACAGATGTTATAACTACCTCTGAGCATTTAAACTTTTCTTTCAGATGAGTCAAGACGTTGAGTTTAAAATCAATTCCACAGTTGAGTTTGTGTCTGCGCAATATATGGTAAGTATACTCAGGGATGCGAACAGAAACTTCTCAAATTTGATTGAATGTTGTCATGTTCGCACTACATTGAATGGCAGGGTAATTAATTGATTAAATATACAACTGAATGTGTCACTAAATGGTGAATAAATAGATAATTAGAAATAATTAGTTTTGTATTTTTATGGGGGAAAATGTACTAATTAGACTTTATCACTATTCGCAGGTGATGGCAGACAAAAAAGCTGTTCATTCTGGGATCATTATGGCAAGTTTAGTTATAAGAAAATTTTCTGTTTCACTTCTAAAGCTTATAACTTTCAATTTATCTTCAATTTTTATTTTGAAATACATTACATTTAATTTCTTATTAGATGCGTATTATCAATGTTTGTCCGTTTAATAGAATTGTCTGACATGATAACTCTAAGTCATAAGCTTGATCGCCAGTCGCGAACTATAGCAAAGTTTTCTAAATAAAATTGATAACAATTGACTCTTTTTCTTGATGTTTAGTATAGGGGTAGGTTCCAAGACTAATTGGCCCGTTGTAATGCTTATGTGAATAGGTGTGTTATCCTGCTACATGACTTGTGGTCATTGTCAAAAATTGTCTCAAGAACTGTCCCTGTGACATTTAAACAAAACGCATTGATTTTCAATACACGACTGTAATTTTCTGCAATATCCACAAAGCAAGTTTGCCAATCTAAATTACCAAGTCAGTTCTTTTCATTCAGTTACAGAGGGTTATTTATATGAGTAACAGTCATTTGTATTGACTTCTTAAAAGTTATTATATGTTATCCATGTTATCACACTATATAATATCTACTGGGAAAGTTCTTACAACTTATACTTATCCCTCCACCAGTACTTTGCGCCTGAGAAGGTCATAGAACATTCTATCCCCAACGGTGTTCGAAACCATAACCCTCGGAGCCGCAGTCTGGTATATTACCACTACACCATGGCTCCCTTAATGACTTGTTTCTGTTATCAGCCCGACAATGCACCTAAGCCTGGAAAGACTGCACACTTCAAGTTCCTGGTCACCAGCGAGATGGCACCATATTCCAAACTGGTGGTTTTCTATTTTAACCACAACCAAACGTGGAGCGCTGATTCTCTGAACTTCAATGTTAATGACGGATCTGCCATATTCAGGAATAATGTAAGTATACTGCATACGATACGAAACACTATGTTAACTCTTGTGTTTTGCTTATTAGGGTGTGAGTTTTTGTTGAAAATGATATATAAAGGGACAAAGAATGTTTTTAGAATAAGTTCCAAGAACTTGTGTCCCAGTCCTTTTGTGCTTCGCGTAACACACACACACACACACACACACACACACAACAAGATTACTTCAGGGAATATACATTTATGTGGTTAAAAACATAGGCAGATGGTTAAGTCTTGGATCCTTATGCTGAAATTAATATTAGTTTTCTTATTTCCTTCAGTATAGATTATACAAGGAAAGGTCAGACCTGTCAAATGAATTTCACACAAGTCATTGTATGTGACATTAAAACATCTGTATTGATACATTGATATACATTGTAAAATACATGTATTTGATGAAAAGTTTTGTTAATATGTTCATTGTGTCATCTGCTGTAAGCAGAGTTGACACATGGGGATCACTTTTCCGTCGTCTGTCTGTCCGTCTGTGTGTCCATCACACTTCAGCATTTGACACATGTGTCTGTTCTGGCAACAAATTTATCTTAAAAAGCTATTAGCTTCCCGTTTATCAAAAGGCATATTTATTAAAGTATAATACATCTACCTAATATACTGAAGATTGAATAACGGTTATCCATATGCATAACAAATATTTATTAGATACATAAATATCAGCTTTATGTCTTGACTGTATATTTGAATGTTTTATATGTATAAAGGTAAGCTTGAATTTCAACGCATCAGTGGCGCAACCCGGCGACGCCATTTCACTCGGGATTGAGACTGACGCCAACTCTCTCGTCAACATACTTGCTGTTGATCAAAGTGTCCTTCTTCTGAAAACCGGAAATGACATCACTAAAGCGGATGTATGCTTTTTATTATCATTATTATTATTATTAGTATGAGAATGATAAACTATAATGACCACTTTTAGCTATTTTCATGGATAAACTAATCTCAAGAAAAAGATAGAATCATAAATATAATTATATGTAGATATATTCGGAATAGACAATATAATTATATGTAGATATATTCGGAATAGACAATATAATCATATTTAGATATATTCGGAATAGACAATAACGGCAAAGGGTGAAGAATATGATGATAATAATGATGACATACATGATGATGATGATGATGATGACAAGGATGATGATATTTCTTCTCAGGTTGTAGCTGCCCTAGCCACACACGGACCCTCCTCTCTCTACTATAACCTTCATAACCCATCCCAGGTTTTAAACTACGTACGTATCTATATCGTATATCAAGTTAATTTCATTTTACGCGTTGTTGTTGTTTTATAACCTTTTCCAGTGTAAACTTTTAATTGGTATAATTTTACATATATTCATCAATTACTTTCAGTTTGTTTAAAGTACAGTATCATAATTGTATTCAGGATAGAATATGAATGCTAGTAAAAGTCTGACAAATACTTTATTTTTCAGTCAAACAAAATAAGTGAAATATATTTAAATTATATTATAAGGCTTAAATGCTTGGTGTAGAAATCAATTGTTTTGACCATTATTATACGAAGGATTCCGGAAAAAAGACGAAGTAACACTACAAACACTTCAATAGAAAGTATTTTCCTTCTAGACTGATATGCCTTTTACCACCGGATATTTAAGATAAATTTTTCAAGTTTTTTTTTTTAACTTATAGTAAAAACACAAAACGTTCATTCAAACGAAGATAAAAAACCCTGCTATCTCTGACAACATGTCATCGTTAATCATGTTATTATAGCCAGCATTTTAATCTTTACTAGGCCTCGGGATTGTCAGTTCTAAGTGACATGCATCCATGGTCGAACTCGCCCATCATAAAGAGAGACGTAGACTGTGAGTTGATACTTGTATATTCTAGTTAAGTCAAATAGTATTGATATTTTCACACACCAAAAACAATTAGAAATGTGATTAAACGATATATGCAATCATATTGTGCTTAACAGATGATCGGTATATTCCCAGTTCCAGCACTGAATATTTTTATTCAAGAATACATAGTAGCGCTAATCCAATGAATTGAGCACGTGTGCTGGTATTCAAAATGAAAGTTTATTTTTCGATGTTCAGCAGCACCGTGGTACAGTTGTAAAGTACCTGACTGCTATTCGAACCCCGTTGGGGGCAAGGATTTTTCAAGGTCTTCCCAGACACAGAGTACTGGTCCAACCCAGGAACCGTTGAGAGGAATATTTATGTTGTATGAATTGTTTCCAAATCGACGTAAAATAAATAAGTCTTAACATTTATTTCGGATCAGTATTTTTGTAGATCCGAGACTCGCTATTATCCGCAAAACCTCATTATCCCCGTCATTTCTAGGGATATCGCAATTTTACTATGATTGTTATTTATGTATAATTACTAGACAGAGAGAGAGAGAGAGAGAGAGGGAGAGAGAGAGAGAGAGAGAGAGAGTTATTATGGCTATCCGCAAACCTGCAGAAAACGTATTGGGTTTGATATGTTTAGCACTTACGGCTTTCCGCAAACCTGCTTAAAACGTATATGTTTTGTTAATATGCTTATTAGGACGTAGGTCCTACTGGGTTTGCTGTTTTTTTATTATTATTATAATTAGGACTATCCGCCTCCATGGGTTTGTTATGCTATTTTCATATTATCACTATTTTTATTATTAGGATTTTCCGCCTCCATGAGTTTTTTTATGACATTCTCAGATTATTTATCATTATCATTATAAGGGTTTTCTGCCCGTTTTGGTTTGTTATATGTTTTTATAATTATGATATGGCTTTCTGCAAACTTGCCGGAAAAGGTATTATGATTTTTCTTAATATTCCAGCAATATTGTGCGCCGGGTATTTCACAATAATAATCTTGTGGATAAAATCATGAAATTCATTCCAAATATGTATCTATCTTAAATAATCATACCCTACACGATCTTTTACTATAGAGGGTATTTTTTTAATTATCTATTTATAGACCCATAGTCAATTAGGTAAAGGCGGTTAAGCATTATGCGAGGTCTTTCTATAGAGGGTAACAATTCATAATGCCACCCAGTGACATTATGTTTCGTCCCTCTTGCCATAGCGTACTCGCCTTCTCGCTCATTCACGTACCGCATATCGGCTTTTAGCAGCACAATACTTCTAATCCCTTGCCTAGACGCTTTATATTAATATATCTGTGTGATGTGATATTTATGTGATAATGAATATAAGTTCAGCATAAATTTAACGTTATTTGACGCATTAATAACTAAGGATTCTGAATAAGTATTGTAGAGAAATACATGATCTTTCCAAGGATACACATACATGTATTTCTGAGCACAAACGAAGCATTATGACTGAAATAGCCTTCAACTCAAAGGATGCTTGCATCTGTACTGAAGTCTGTTAAGGACCATGGTTATAATTAATGATGGATGGATAACCTTAAAGCGGGTGAAATTTTGGAAATTATAGACCTCTCTAACGCTGTTTGGCTGTTTGGAATTGGATTTCATAATGGAAAGATACATGGTGCATGAATGCATTAAAATATACGAAATCAGCATTTATCGCCTATGCAATTTATCCATACATTGTCTGTGATGTGATGTTTAAATGATCCATGCTTTCCTTGAACTGAGAAAACATTTTTTTTATTTTGATGAAAACGAGGAAGAAATGATTGATAGAATAGAACAATGTATACGTTCTTTGCATGCAAAGAGAACTAGTGATAGTTATTCAATTTGTTGGAAACCAGTTTTGAAAAAGAAAGACGATTGTCATTTAAAAATAGTTTCTGGAGGAGCCAGCATTATGAAAGTTTGTCAGGAAGCAAAGTAACATAGTCCATTTAGAATGCAAGTATTTTTATTGATATGACGTCATATGACGTCTGCCACCAAAGTATGTTCGCGCTATACAGCCGCCATTTCTAGATTTCTTGATATTGTCCCAAGAGATGTAAAATTATATAGTTATAGTGCATCTGCAATTTCATTTTCCATAATTCGAATTCTTCTAGAATCTTTTTTAGACTTTTTTTCAGACAGTAGAAGCCTACGCTCGCTTACGTCTTCTAATGTCGGTCAAAATGACTTAGCCTCTATTCTTTACTTAGACACTGGTATGCCCTGATACATGCCGACTATGCATTCGTTTCAGTTATACTGGGTTACAACTTGCAATTCAAGCACTATTGGTCTTGTGATTGATCGTTTGTGATCGTTTGAACTGTGGCTGCGCACCTATAACCTTCATTTTAGTTCTCTCTGTAACTGTGATCAGATATTTTCTCTTGTTCTTGTGTACACTGATATACTCCGGTACAAGCCGACGTACCGACTATGTATTCGTCTCAGATGCGCTTGGTAGCCCAAAAGAACCTACCCGGTGCATTTCAAGGAAAGGTTACCAGTGTTCAATCGGTTTCAGTGAACATTATTTTGTTTATTATTTAACATTGTGTGCACAAAATATTCTTCATGCGTCTCTGCTTGTTGAACGAAAAGTTATGACTATTGATCGTCTGAAAAATACGTTTTAATCATCTATTATTCGATTGATTGGCCGTTTTACCTTCAGCTAGTGATTTACTATATTGATCTTTAGGTCTGCCTACTGACCTGTGTCTGCCTGTCCCTTTGGATGGCGCTGAAATATATGCTGCCGTTCTGATCTAATCAGACGTGCCCCAATTTTCCCTATTGATTGTTTGCTTGAACAGTCGCTTTTTACGCCATGCGAATGTGTTCGTTAACATTATACGTAGGTGTGGCCTACAGAGCGATGTTATCGCGCATTCTCGGCGATTAATATGAATTGCGTAGTCTAGCGTATGTTTGGCGTACATACCACTCACATTTCGCTGCTGTAATGTTGTATATATATATATATATATATTTATTTATTCTTTTGGTACATTTTATAAATAATCTCCGGCTTTTGTTTACGCTTGGCTTCTTTTCGAGTTCAGGAGTCTGAAAATGTTTAATGACAGATGGTATCTGACGGACTGGTCTGTTGTCTAAAGAAATGATTCAATAGCCTCTTTCCGATACTAAGACAATGATATGCCCTGGTCCATACCGACGTACCGACTAAACATTCGCCTCAGATATACTGGATCGCATCTGGAACTCGAAGTACTATTGGTTTTGTGATTGGCCGTGCGGAATATGGCGGCTGCGCACCTCTAACCTTCAATTCAGGTATCTCTGTAATTGTGACCAGACATCTTCTCTTGTTCTTGTGTACACTGATATGCCCCGGTACATGTCGACGTACCGACTATGTATTCGTCTCAGATGCGCTGGATAGCACCCCACGCCCACACCCGAAAATACCCTACCGATGTATTGCGAAGAAAGCTTACTAGTGTTCGGTTTCACGGAACACGTTTTTTTTATTATTCATTTAACAGCATTCGTGCGGCTCTGGTTGATGAGCGAATAGCTATGAGCATTGATTTTCTGAAAGATACAACGTTTTAATGATCTATTATTCGATTGATTGGTCGATTTGCCTTCAACTACTCATTCACTATATAGGTCTTTAGGTTTGCCCCCTGACCTGTGTCTGCCTGTCCTTTTGTATGGCGCTAAAATATATGCTGCCGTTCTGATTTAATCAGTCGTGTTCCAGTTTTCCCAATAAATTGTTTCTATTTGTTACATTATTCCTATTCTTTCAGTTCACATGAATGGCATTCTTTCTACTTTACTTATCAATTTACGATTATCACTATAATACGTGTGACTACGTTTTATAAAACATTGATACTTTTTCATAACCTTATTTATGTATGACGTGTGGAGTGTGTACCAAACGTGATTATAATCCAGTTTATGAAGAATTTGCATGTATCCCTCACACTGGTAAAGTTTCTTGGGTGTGACATAATGATTTTTTCTAAATTATTAATAAAATAGAATCAGTGACGTCATAAACATGTTCATTAAAGTTTACACAATTTTAGATAGTACTCTATCAATTCTGATTACAGAAACTGAGCAGACGCACAAACATTTTTTTTCTTCATATTTTGAGATGTTTTGTCTACGTGCCTCAAAAATCTGTACATCATGCACATTTAGGTGATACTACTTTCCTTCTAGAATTCTATTTTGAAAAGCCTTTACGATATATTACGAGCTTTTCTTCCGAATTTGATGATGTAATACATACACTGTATGCATACAGTTGATCCATGTTAAAGTGAGACATTCTTGCAAATAACAATATCAGAGGATAGGATATTTTATATTATTTTACTAGATAATAATAATAATAAATGCATTTTATAGTCTAAATTTCATGCCCTGGGATATTGATCGATGTGAAATATGCATGTCAGGTATATTTGAAAATAATTGAATGATCTCTTATAAAATATTCTTACTTTTATAGACCAATGCGAACAGAAGCAGGTTTCATTTGAAGAATTTTATTATACTCAAATGTATAATAAGTATGTGAACCTGAACCGGTAAAAGATATATTCAGTTTGTTCAAAATGAATGTAAACCCGAAAATATATTTTTTAATTCTATGTTAGAAAAAAATATGAATAAACGTACATATAGTATTTAATACAATTTTGCGCATTACCGCTATACGCATTGTGCCAGTATTGCAAATGAAATATTATGACACAATTATTAATGAATATACTTCGAGTGAAATAATTATACAATAAAAAATTACAATAACATTTTAAATAATACAAACTATTCAAAACTACCCACCTTAAATATTAAATATATTTAATAGCCATTCACTTACAATACATCCGACTTAAAATAACAATGAGTTTCTGAATTCTTTCGCAAGAATATTTAGATTGTTCTCCTTCGCAGGATACAAGACCGAGTGTTGAACGAAGTGCCAGGTTAGAGTTATGATATGAACTGTCAGTTCAAGTTGTTTTGAACACTTTCTACTAATCACATCGCTCTCACCTTATAAACAGTTACAATTAATAGACAAATACGTTCTACGTACAACGCACGGGAAAATGACGTTGACGGCACAAATCACACTAGCAATGAAACGAAATGATGGGAATACGAAAAAAAATCGTTGTCACGTTGTCTCTTAACAATCTGAAACAAACATTTTGCTTTTCTGTCTGAAGGATATACACTGTTTTTTTTTTAAGAATAATGGGCCTCTAACGTTGGATCAAAAGCCATGACGCTTGGGTGCGAACACGATTTAAAAAATATTTTTTTTCTTATTGTCCACCAGTTTCAGCTCTTGTAATGTCAGCTGGGCACCAAACCTTGCCATATGATATATTTCGTGGATATACGTATTTGGTGCGAATTTCATGACGATATACTAATGATTATATGCTTTACACAAAATTTTGTTTTATATAAAGAATTACTACAAACACAATACGTTTACCGCAGGATTACTGAAAGCCGTAAGTAACATTAACAATACATCTTGTTCATTAATTACTGCCAGGTAATTTTGAACATTCCCCCCATTTGTACCAGGCACGGAACCGACATACCCTCCTTTTCCGGGAGTGGTTCCGACACCCGCACCTGGACAGACATACGCTCCTGGCGTTTATCCCACCTATGTACCTGGAATAATGTCGACACCGGCACCTGGACAGACATACGCTCCTTTCGTTTATCCCACCTATGTACCGGGCACGAGTTCATTACAGAACGTTAATCATATTCGGTCAAAGTTCCCAGAGACGTTCATTTGGAGAAACATAACAACTGAGTAAGTAAACTAGCATGAAAAGGACCCCGATTTCAAAATACAAAACTACCTTACAACATAATTAAATATATTAGTAAGCCAAATTGTATGGCTAAAAGGGGTGATATAAAATAAAATTAGCATATCTAGAACTAATAGGAGAAAATTTGGATAGAGGGGTTTTTTTATTCTGTGGAAACAATTCTCTTCCTGAATTACATTTGTAAAGTGTATTCTTATCCAAAATCAGCAGGAAATAGGCACATATATTATGATGTCTAATACGATAATGATGACAAAAGATGACAATATTGCTCACGATCCCTACGCGGTTGATTTCTTTAGTTTAATAGTTGTGTTTTTAATTCCTTAAGACATGCATTTTAAGTCATTGTGTTACATATTTCATATTAGTGTGATGTAATGCAAAATTGCATTTTTGCTGCATACGGGTTTATTTGTTTTTTGTTCTTTTGGTTTTCTGGTCTGACTGATCCGTCATACATACGTCACACATACACCGAATAGGCTAAAACTATTCAGCAATGGCTAAACGATAACGCTGCTTGAACAGTCGCTTTTTACGCCATGCAAGTGTGTTCGTTAACATTATACATATACGTATGTGTGGCCTACAGCGCGATGTTTTCGCGCATTCTCGGCGATTAAAATGAATTGCGTAGACTAGCGTACATACCACTCACATTTCGCTGCTGTAATGTTGTCGCTGTTTAAGGTGTTTTGTTGTCGAAAATTTGTGGTCTTCAAAGAGTACCTTCGACTTCTTGCCGTTTGAGACATATATATTTATTTATTTATTTTTAGGTACATTTTATAAATAATCTCCGGCTTTTGTTTGCGCTTGGCTTCTTTTAGAGTTCAGGGGTCTGAAATTGTTTTAATGACATATGGTATCTGACGGACTGGTCTGTTGTCTATAGAAATGATTCAATAGCCTCTTTCCTATACTAAAACATTGAGATGCCCTGGTCCATGCCGACGTACCGACTTAACATTCGTCTCAGATACACTGGATCGTATCTTGAACTCGAAGTACTATTTGTTTTGTGATTGGTCGTACGGAATATGGCGGCTGTGCACCTCTAACCTTCCATTCAGTTCTCTCTGTAATTGTGACCAGACATCTTCTCTTGTTCTTGTGTACACTGATATGCCCCGGTTCATGTCGACGTACCGACTATGTATTCGTCTCAGACGAGCTGGATAGCACCACACCCCCACACCCAAAATACCCTACCCGATGCATTGCGAAGAAAGGTTACTAGTGTTCGGTTTCACGGAACACGTTTTGTTTATTATTCATTTAACATCATTCATGCAGCTCTGGTTGATGAGCGAATAGCTATGAGCATTGATTTTCTGAAAGATACAACGTTTTAATGATCTATTATTCGAATTGATTGGTCGATTTGCCTTCAACTAGTGATTCACTATATAGATCTTTAGGTTTGCCTTCTGACCTGTGTCTGCCTGTCCTTTTGTATGGCGCTGAAATATATGCTGCCGTTCTGATCTAATCAGTCGTGTCCCAATTTTCCCAATAAATTGTTTCTATTTGTTACATTATTCCTATTCTTTTATTTCACATGGATGGTATTCTTTCTACTTTACTTATCAATTTACGATTATCACTATAATACGTGTGACTACGTTTTAATAAAACAGTGATACTTTTTCATAACCTTATTCACGTATGACGTGTGGTATGTGTACCAAACGTGATTATAACCCAATTTATGAAGAATTCGCATGTATCCCTCACACTGGTAAATATTTCTTGGGTGTGACATAATGTTTTATTTCTAAATTATTAATCAAATAGAATCAGTGACGTCATAACCATTTTAATTAAAGTTTACACCATTTTAGATAGTACTCTATCAATTCTGTGTACAGAAACTGAGCAGACGCACAAACATAGATTTTTTTCATATTTTCATGATATGTTATGTCTACGTGCCTCAAAATTGTGTACATCATGCACATTTAGGTGATACTACTTTCCTTCTAGAATTCTATTTTGAAAAGCCTTTACGATATATTACGAGCTTTTCTTCCGAATTTGATGATGTAATACATATACAGTATGCATACAGTTGATCCATGTTAAAGTGAGACATTCTTGAAAATAACAATAACAGAGGATAGGATATTTTATATTATTTTTCTAGATAAAAATAATAAAAAATGCATTTTATAGTCTAAGTTTCAATCCCTGGGATGTCGATCGATGTGGAATATGCATGTCAGGTATATTTGAAAATAACTGAATGATCTCTTGTAAAATATTTTTACTTGTATAGATCAAAGCGAACAGAAGCGGATTTCATTTGAAGATTTTATTATACTCAAATGTATTATAAGTATGTGAACCTAAACCCGTAAAAGATATATTCAGTATATTCAAAATGAATGTTAACCTGAAAATACATTTTTTGATTCTATATTAGAAAAAATATGAATAAACGTACATATTACGTGTAATACAATTTTGCGCATTACCGCTATAAGCATTGTGCCACTATTGCAAATGAAATATTATGACACAATTATCAATGAATATACGTCGAGTGAAATAATGATGAAGTAAAAAATACAATGACATTTTAAATAATACAATTCAAAACTACCCACCTTAAATATTAAATATATTTAATAGCCATTCACTTACAATACATCCGACTTAAAATAACAATGAGTTTCTGAATTCTTTCGCAAGAATATTTAGATTGTTCTCCTTCGCAGGATACAAGACCGAGTGTTGAACGAAGTGCCAGGTTAGAGTTATGATATGAACTGTCAGTTCAAGTTGTTTTGAACACTTTCTACTAATCACATCGCTCTCACCTTATAAACAGTTACAATTAATAGACAAATACGTTCTACGTACAACGCACGGGAAAATGACGTTGACGGCACAAATCACACTAGCAATGAAACGAAATGATGGGAATACGAAAAAAAATCGTTGTCACGTTGTCTCTTAACAATCTGAAACAAACATTTTGCTTTTCTGTCTGAAGGATATACACTGTTTTTTTAAAAATAATGGGCCTCTAACGTTGGATCAAAAGCCATGACGCTTGGGTGCGAACACGATTTAAAAAATATTTTTTTTCTTATTGTCCACCAGTTTCAGCTCTTGTAATGTCAACTGGATATCAAACCTTGCCATATGATATAGTTCGTGGATATACGTATTTGGTGTGAATTTCATGACGATATACTAATGATTATATGCATTACACAAAATTTTGTTTTATATAAAGAATTACTACAAACACAATACGTTTACCGCAGGATTACTGAAAGCCGTAAGTAACATTAACAATACATTTTGTTCATTAATTACTGCCAGGTAATTTTGAACATTCCCCCCATTTGTACCAGGCACGGAACCGACATACCCTTCTTTTCCGGGAGTGGTTCCGACACCCGCACCTGGACAGACATACGCTCCTGGCGTTTATCCCACCTATGTACCTGGAATAATGTCGACACCGGCACCTGGACAGACATACGCTCCTTTCGTTTATCCCACCTATGTACCGGGCACGAGTTCATTACAAAACGTTAATCATATTCGGTCAAAGTTCCCAGAGACGTTCATTTGGAGAAACATAACAACTGAGTAAGTAAACTAGCATGCAAAGGACCCCGATTTCAAAATACAAAACTACCTTACAACATAATTAAATATATTAGTAAGCCAAATTGTATGGCTAAAAGGGGTGATATAAAATAAAATTAGCATATCTAGAACTAATAGGAGAAAACTTGGATAGAGGGTTTTTTTTTATTCTGTGGAAACAATTCTCTTCCTGAATTACATTTGTAAAGTGTATTCTTATCCAAAATCAGCAGGAAATAGGCACATATATTATGATGTCTAATACGATAATGATGACAAAAGATGACAATATTGCTCACGATCCCTACGCGGTTGATTTCTTTAGTTTAATAGTTGTGTTTTTAATTCCTTAAGACATGCATTTTAAGTCATTGTGTTACATATTTCATATTAGTGTGATGTAATGCAAAATTGCATTTTTGCTGCATACGGGTTTATTTGTTTTTTGTTCTTTTGGTTTTCTGGTCTGACTGATCCGTCATACATACGTCACACATACACCGAATAGGCTAAAACTATTCAGCAATGGCTAAACGATAACGTTGCTTGAACAGTCGCTTTTTACGCCATGCAAGTGTGTTCGTTAACATTATACATGTACGTAGGTGTTGCCTACAGAGCGAT
>CM037790.1:3092877-3142877 GCA_021229015.1 Solen grandis | reverse complement strand
TCCCAGTCAGACAGAATATGACCCCTCCAACTCAGGGCTGCTTGGGTCTGACCAAGACCTTCTAGAGTGTCTCTCTCCAAGTGTGGAGCAGATGGTGGGTGGTAGCGTGATCCCAACCTACACACCAAGTTCTAAACAGAACAACCTGGGAGACGCCCCTTGTATATACAGCTACTAAGCTTTCCCTGCCGATAGTCTCACCAACGCAGCCAACCCCGACGCCGCAACAGACAGTCCACCCATTCTAAGTATGCCAGAGGTTGCAACAGCTCAGGAGCCTGTCCAGGCAAGCAGGTTGAGCAC
This sequence comes from Solen grandis, assembly GCA_021229015.1. Lineage (NCBI taxonomy): Eukaryota > Metazoa > Mollusca > Bivalvia > Adapedonta > Solenidae > Solen > Solen grandis. The sequence continues at coordinate 3,142,574 of CM037790.1, read as the reverse complement.
ACCTGTCTTACATTTGGCTGAGGGGGTCTCGACCCCTGCACAATCCGTTGAAGACATTACTAGCCAGCTTTATGGCGACCCATGCATGATGGAACCGTTGACCCCACCACAGTGGTGCAATGAAGCTGGTACCCAGACCACCGAACCTCCGCAGAGAAGTAAATAGCCATTTGAGCTCTTGGTGGACAGACTGTCCTCCGCAGTGGGTAACGCTACCCATATGGTAGAAAATAATGCCAGAGACATACGCAGTCTCAACAAGTCCGTTGAGCTGATGGGAACTTATATGTAGAGGGCGGCCCGTTCTCTAGAAAGAATCCTAGATGAACAAAGACGAGCAAACCGAGGGACACCAGCAACAACTGCCCCAGCTCCACCTCCTGAAAAAAGATCAAGGGCCGAGGAAAAGGAGAACAGGACTTTAAAATCTGTTGTACATCACAGGCAAATCTAAAGATCTTAACTTGCTTATGTACATTTTTTACTTGAGATAGAAACACTATGTAATTTCCAATATTAAGTACTGGTTCAACCCAGGAACAGTGGGGGAAAAATAATTTAAGTCGTAAGCATTAAAATAGGTATTGGATAATATGTAAGTTTTTATCTTCCTGGATTGTAAGACATTTTTAAAATCTTAGTATTTATCAAAAAAAAAAAAAGATATGTTCACTTCAAAGTTTTCAAGTTGAAAACGACTGGCTCAATATCTAGATGCATATTTGTCTATAAATTTATGAAGTAGTAGCAACCTTTTGTACTTGTATGTATATATAGTTCATGTAGCTTGTGGTTATATTGCCATTTATTTGAGGAAAGCTGTTAAGGATTTTGTTTCTTATTGACATATCTGCTGTCATTTAAAGATATTCCATTTTACTGATAGTTTTTGTGAGATTTCATTTTACTGATAGTTGTTGCGAAAGTGTGTATTTGGCTATTGGTCCAAATATAGGTCTAAATAGTAAATATTTTATGGAAAGTGTCAGACACTATATCATTATGTATAGTATTCAACATAGGAATGTTCTCTCGAGATATTTTTGCTTAATTAAAACTTAAATTGCTAATTTCAAGTAATTATTGCTTGACAGATTGTTGACTGTGCTAAGTTTCCAGATTTGTAAAGGTTACATATTTGTATTCAGATAATACTTGTGTAAAGTTTTTTTTACATATTATATCATAGATAAATATTGATCTCATATATTAGTGTTAAATCTATTGTTGTTATTGAATATTTTCGATTTATTATGAATTAGGTGTAATTGTTTTACATTAAGGTTATGGCAACAGGAGTTTAGCCATAGAAAACTGGGGGGTAATGGTATGATCAGGGTTTTTCAAAATTTGTCTTACCATGTGCTTTTGGCTAGCCACTTCATAGTTTCATTAAATGATGATTTTACTGGCACTAGGACATGATTTAGATCATTGTTCTGATTAAAAACACAGAACAACAAATTCTAATTTAGTATTATTGCCAGTGGTTAGCTCTATTTGTTCTTCTGTCTTCCTATGTTTTCTATGTCAGAACTCCATATGAATATATCCAAAGTTTCCATGAGAGCTATTTTCTTTAATTATAGGCAAATACATCTTTGTATAGGCACTGGTCCTACTTTTCTGTTAAAGTTCATGATTCTTCATAGTTCTGCCAAATTTGTTATCCTTAATCCTCCTTATTGTGTGTAAACTTAGTAAAGTTTAATATCTACATTGATATGTATTGGCATTGGCAGCCATCTTGACTTTTAGTGTTGGTTGCTATTGGCGAGTCCAGGGATGCTGAAGTGATCTATTTTTAGATTGATACATTCCACAATGTTCAATTTAGATGGAAAAATACCTTTTGAGGTATTTATTTATATTATTTTGTGTAAAATGATATCTTGTACATTTTAGGATTAAATGCAATCACTTTAAGCAGTAAAATAAGTATTTATATTGTTTAAATAACTTCCCACAGTTTTTGTGGGAAAGCCCCACAATCTTGGTGGAATAGTTCCACAAGTTTTACTGTGGAACCCACAGGTTTAAGTGTGGGATTCCACAGACTTTTCTGTGGGCCACGGTTGAACTGTGGAAGTCTGCTAGTGTATATAAACCCCAGACTCCCTACATTCAAGGACTCCAAATTTCTAGAAATTGTAAGGTGTAAGGGTTTGGGGCTATTTTCTTTATTTTCATTCTTTCTTTCTATCTTTATATTTAATTGCATAATACGAGACATACTTAGGGATCATTCATTTATTTTAGAGAAACATTAAGCTATGTTCTAGGATTAGTGAATTGTAAGAATAAGTTGACTTTGCTTAAATATAAGTACATCTATTGTTTACTTTGAGCTTTGAGGTTGTACTAGCCTGTTAATCAGAGTGGTTATGAATAGAGTTTTAAGATACTAGTTCATTAAATTTTCATTTCATTTAATTTATACTGTCTCACTTAATTTATTTATCCTTAATTTTGGTATTAGTCATTTACTGGAGTCCAGCACATACACAGCCAGTCACCCACTCACACAAAACAACATTAGTAGCTTGTGAGAGTCCAAGAGAAGAGTGCGCGTGATATTTAAGGTGGCAGCTCAAGAGAACGTGACGTATAGGGTAGCTCTAGAGGAGCGTGACGTTTAAGTTAGCTCTAGAGGAGCGTGACGTTTAAGGTAGCTCTAGAGGAGCGTGACGTTTAAGATAGCTCTAGAGGAGCGTGACGTTTAAGGTAGCTCTAGAAGAGCGTAACAGTATTAGTACAGTTTCTCAATTATTCAATGGAGCTGCATTTTAGACTTTTTGGCTGTGATTGCTGTTACAGTAGACGCTTTAACTGTTCTCCGCCATGCCTGTCGAGGAAAAAAAAGTGGTGGACACCTATTTTACTATCCACATAAATCGTGATTTCCTTGGTATTATTTTATTTACTGTCAATTTCATTGCGGGACCTCCATATTGCGGGCCATCTGTATTTAGCGCAGAGTGTTGAGGCGATGCTTGTTTGTTAGCCTTTCCTCGCAGTTAAAACGACGTACTTTTAGCACAAACATTTAAAACACAGTCTATTTTTGGTTACAGACCGCCTTTCATTTAACTGCACCATTTAGACTGATTGAAGGGCAAAAACGGTTAACATTTTGTGTGACGTTCACACATTTCGAAATCTTTGCAAAAGACAAAATCGTAAATTAAACATTTAACAGCTTTGTTTGTGGGCCGGATATGATACATTTTATCTTAGTTCTTGTTTTTTTTTTTTTTTTTTTTTTTTTTTTTCGTGAAGATGGACTTTACATAGTAATCCACAAAGTCAATTATAACCTGTGTTTCACGAACCTACCTTATAACAGTATATAATGTCAGAAAAAATGCGAAACAATATAACTGTACATGTTAGTATTTTTAAATAGTATTAAATTTTATGAAGTATCGTTATATTATAAAATTTGTGGAATTTATCGCAAGCGACAGGAAGCGGAGCGCTGCAATAAATGCATAAAAAATTAAAATATTACGATAACATATTTATAGTTTGTCACGTACACCATGTAGCTTTGCCTTTCACCTCACATTCACAGGTGCTTGAGGACAGGACCGTAGCTGTGCCCCCTCCCTTCCCTTTCACACACACACACGAAGTGCTTTGAAGAAAAATCACTATATATAAAACAACAAGGTTACCAACTTCAGCAGGATGCTGAAGGGCACCCATCGGGAATAAATGTCAACAAAGCAATGAAAATGCGCCCATCGAAATTATTGGAGAATTCCCACTGTCAGCGGATAATTTTTTTTCATAACTTTTCACATGAAATACAGATATTATAATTTGTAATGCCTGAAATTTCATGATTTCTACTCGAGATTTAGTTATTTTAACCGACTGGAACCTCAATCAACGGAAGTGAACCCAAAACGACATCTATTGACGTCATCGCCCTCGAAGGTCAACTCGGACTGAGGAAAAGATGTTGCGATTGTTTATGGTACAGAAGGGGAAGGTAAGAGTGATCCGAAAATATTTGTAAACAAACTAACTTCGGAATACTCTTAACGTTCCCTTCTGTACATAAACATATCGTAGCGCCTGACCTCATAGATATCGTTTTTGGTTCATTTCCGTTAATCGAGGTTCGAATGGGGTTAAATCACTAAATCCCCACTCGAAATCTTGAAATTTCAGACATTAGAAATAATTATATTTGTATTTCTTTTAAACAGGTATGAAGAAAAATTATCCGTTGACAGTGGGAACTGACCAATATTACCAATGGGCACATTTTTCATAAATATTTTTACACCAATTCCTGATTGGTACTCTTCAGTATCCTGCTGAAGTTGGTTACCTTGTTGTTTATTATGTATTGACTCTCGTGATTTATATTTCTTTTTGATACAGACAGGGTCCTGTTCTCAAGTACATGTGCTCGCATTATGAACCCGCATCTCGTTTGTTTGACAGCTTCACGTGATATTTAAGTACGGTTCAGTGTTAATGTCGCTGTGTACATTTATATTATGAGCTAGAAAAACATGACGCAATGCAGTCGCCACCGCAACTAGCTCCGCCCATGATCCGCATTGGTTACGTAGATACCATACGCACCTTGTTCACTTCATATAAATTCCCACGGTTTATTTTAATATGCAATATGTTCTTTTTTTAATTTTGAAAGAAAAACAGGCATTTTATTTGACGATAAAGTTTGACAAACTGTTAAAAAAATACATGCTTATAGTGCAATAGAAATAGTATACGGTATATAGAAATTGCCTATCTAAAGAAAAAAAATAAATGACACATATTTTGTTTTTGATAGACACATTTCATTAGACCAAGTTTTACATACTTTTATCAATATTTCCGAGTTTTGGTGACTAATTCAATTTCTATATTAATTTCGATATCATTTGTTAAAACACAATTTGTTGGAGCTTTACTTGATAAGAGTCATCATTCTATATTCGGGTTTTTGTCCTTAAAGCCCCAGTGCGTTTTAGCTGGGAAAAATATATTTTTCAAAATTTCTAATTAGCAAAGCCTCAAATGATGTTTGATTAACCTCTTAATGTTTAATTAAGCCCACATAATGAAATATTCGCCCGGAAGTCTTAGTTGTTCAGACAGGGCAAAATAGTGAGAAAGATGGGCGAAGCTTGTTCTGAAACACAGTAAAACCACGGATGTCTCGGTGTGCATGGAGTGTTTCAGAAGTTCATGGACTTTTTCTATAGAGTGAATAAATATTGATACACGGTAGTAGAGGAGATAGGAAGAAAATCCATAAACTTCTGAAAAACCCCTTGTATGTTAATTTTATGCTGTCATTGTGCTGAGCTAAATATAGAACGAGATGGCCAACATTTGCATTTTTTCTAATAGAATCTTTCCTGTATATTAGGCATTTCTCAAGGTCTTTCAGTGATGAAATTAAAACTGAATTATATATGTTGTAAGTTCATTCGGATTTAGGTCTAACATCTATAACATACTGGGACTTTAATTACAAAGGATTACATTAATTTTGCATTAATATTGTCTCGATCAAAGATACATTTTATGAAGATATCACTCAGTCAAACACATACACGCATGTACTCTCATCATCATATTAATATGCATCATCATCATCATCATTATATCAATACATGCTTATAGTGCAATAGAAATAGTATACGGTATATAGAAATTGCCTATCTAAAGAAAAAAAATAAATGACACATATTTTGTTTTTGATAGACACATTTCATTAGACCAAGTTTTACATACTTTTATCAATATTTCCGAGTTTTGGTGACTAATTCAATTTCTATATTAATTTCGATATCATTTGTTAAAACACAATTTGTTGGAGCTTTACTTGATAAGAGTCATCATTCTATATTCATCTTCAGTTAAATGTTCCAGATAAGGGAACAATCATTAATTTTGATTGACAGTCTTTCTCCTTGATAATTCTTATACATGTATATACTCTAAATGTCCTTAAAGCCCCAGTGCGTTTTAGCTGGGAAAAATATATTTTTCAAAATTTCTAATTAGCAAAGCCTCAAATGATGTTTGATTAACCTCTTAATGTTTAATTAAGCCCACATAATGAAATATTCGCCCGGAAGTCTTAGTTGTTCAGACAGGGCAAAATAGTGAGAAAGATGGGCGAAGCTTGTTCTGAAACACAGTAAAACCACGGATGTCTCGGTGTGCATGGAGTGTTTCAGAAGTTCATGGACTTTTTCTATAGAGTGAATAAATATTGATACACGGTAGTAGAGGAGATAGGAAGAAAATCCATAAACTTCTGAAAAACCCCTTGTATGTTAATTTTATGCTGTCATTGTGCTGAGCTAAATATAGAACGAGATGGCCAACATTTGCATTTTTTCTAATAGAATCTTTCCTGTATATTAGGCATTTCTCAAGGTCTTTCAGTGATGAAATTAAAACTGAATTATATATGTTGTAAGTTCATTCGGATTTAGGTCTAACATCTATAACATACTGGGACTTTAATTACAAAGGATTACATTAATTTTGCATTAATATTGTCTCGATCAAAGATACATTTTATGAAGATATCACTCAGTCAAACACATACACGCATGTACTCTCATCATCATATTAATATGCATCATCATCATCATCATTATATCAATCCAAATATAAACGTAATCAAATATGAAAATATGATTATGTATATGTATTAATATAGGTAACGAATAATGTTATATGTAAATGCATTCGTTAACAAATCAAATTTATTAATATGTTTATTTGTGTAACTAAAAAGGTCCCGCGAAATCGCGGGAATCTTTTTTACTGTTTGGGTTCGCCTGAGTAACTTTATATCATGCCAAGTGCCCACTTACATTAATAATCCAGCCTTGATGGCGCTTGGCTGTGAAGTCGAGAGTTACTGGTTTGATCCCCACAGCGGTGAGGCACGGTCACAGTGATGAATGACTTACAATTTCTTTCTGATGATAATTCGTATTCCACCGCTGTACTTAATGAACTACAGAGATGCGTGCTAAAGTTTCAGTATTGTCAGAATCCGGGGAAAGCGTTGTTAGGTGAACTGACCATCTGTTAGCCTTCAGTGGCATAAAATAATTCAAAGAAAGTCAAAGTCCAACCACAGGATTCACATAAATAAACCGGCTTTGGTGGCGCTTGGCTGTGAAGCCGAGAGTTGTGGGTTCGATCCCCATGCACTGGGGTCCGGCACGGTCTCCGTGATGAATGGTTACATTCAATTTCTTTCTGATGATAATTCGTTTTCCACCGCTGTTCTTAGTTAACTAAATAGATGCGTGCTTAAGTTTCAGTACTGTCAGAATCAAGGGAAAAGAGTTGTTAGGTGAATTGGCCATCTGTTAGCCCTTGATGGGATGAACTGATATTAAATAATTCAATCAAATCAAATAAACCAAGTTTAATACACGAAATGAAGAAAAGAAGAAAATAAAATTTAAAAAAAAAAAGATATTAAAAAAAGATTGCTTTCACATGTTTAAAGTTGTATGTTTTTAAATTCACAGGGCAGGATAATAGTAACAGCAATGAAATATAGTTCAGGATGGACTAATTAATGATATATTATTATAATTATTGTTATGATATTATTAATGCATACATGTAACAGAATTAAACGAATTCTACAGGAATGACACACACACACACACAAGATCAAAAATCTAAGAGTTATGATATGGTGTTAGCAAAATACACAGGTTAATGAACTTTGGCTGTATAATCCGTTGCCCACTATTAACACTGATTCCGGTATGAATGACGCCAAGAGCCCCATTTAAGGTAAATCTCTGTAATGACTCCGCTAAGTCTTGGACTTCTTTACCTCTACCAAGATAACCAAGGTACCCAAATGAAACATTAGGAAGTCTTGGTTATCTCCGTGAAAGGCCATGAGCCCGAAATATAGCGGAACCATTACAGGGACTTTACCTTAATACTGCACATCATAAATTCGAAAGATAATTGGATAACTCAAATATAAATAGTAAGATCCGTGTAATTAAAATGGGGACACGAAACCTATTTCGTTGCGTTGAAATACTCTTTGAACGTGGCTGCGAGGCTAGTCGAGGTTCCCCAAGAAAAGTCTTCTTATTTTCGGACAATACGAAGAACCCACTATTATACCAAACGGTGTTCCCCAGAAATGTTTCTTTTTTTTAGATTTATCCATTTCGATGGATTCAATATAAATTCTCGCAAACTGTGCAATCTATTTATTTTTAAATACAAATAACACAACTACTGAACAGTTACTGAATAATCGTGATATCCGGTATACATAGTGTTGTTTCGTAACAGCGCCAAATCCAACACAGAAATCATCTCAATCTTGTGTAACGATAAGCTTAAGCATGCTTTAGTCAAAATAAAAAAAATCTATTATGTTGAAAAAAGATAAAGACGATTCCGTGCCAGGTTATACAGAAGTTAATCAATGCAAATATCATAAAATATCTATAAGTGGGTTCAAGGATTATTAAGATTTTAAAATGTAAGGTTTTGCACCATTCATTTGACAGTGCGAGGTTTCTTGGGTGGACTGTCTAGCAGTCGATCTGTTTACTAATGTACACGCATGGCTATGAGAATCAGAAGAAAAAAAAATGATTGTTTGCCATTACTATAGAAAAAGAAAGAAAGAAAAACACTAAAACATTTATTAGACATCTTGCCTCATATCCATGGTGACATCTACTCACAAATGTAACGCTGAAAGATATATAATGTACAGTGAGATTTATTGCCTTTTTAAACATGTATCTTGTATAATTATTATACAAATCGCTACACCTTCAAGATCGAATCCACCAGAGGGAAAGAGGAAGGACCGTTTCAATGTAAATTAAATGCTACCCGCTCCCAGGCTTTATTAATGTGACTGTCTTACCTGTATGTTGGATATGTTGTTCCTGAATCTCGTCAGCCAGGCCTTTCTGTAAGTGATATTACATATTAAGCAGTCGATATTTGATTTAACGTCGGACATTGATTCTTTTTATATTATAACTGAAGACTCTTTTTGGATCGGAGCTTGGAAATATATTTCAACTCTCATGTGACCGTCCTTTAACTGTTGTCTTTAAAATCAAAATTTCTCTGAGATGAAAATTCATTTGTTGGTGTCATTGTTCAGGTCTGGGTGTTAAATTTATTTTGTACATTAAAAATGACGTTATTACTCAGAATGTGTGTGACATTACAAGTATTATCATTCCCAAAAATGCTTAAAATCGCCGTTAGAAAGTAACAGTGTGACGTAAAGGGAAATTATTTGTCGAAATACCTGAAGTTAAAGGAGAGGTTGTTATCAAAACTGATAGTAGAAATATTCTGATTCCCCATTCATGTGAAATAAGAAGATAAATTTATAACTGCTGTACATACAATCACTTATAGCATGGATATTAGCGACAGAAGTTTCAAAATTGATATTTCCATTTTATGCATCTAGCTGTAGTTTTGTTTCGAAAAATTATAAGCTTCGCAAACTTGAAGAGTGGAATGGGTAATGCAAGGATCAAAGAGGCGTACTCCAATCGAATCTGCCCAATTATGCGATTTCCAGTCTAGCAACATGTACTTCCGGTAGCCTTTAACACACTCCAGATTTCCCGGTGTTCAAAGCAGTTTCCCCAGAGGTTGTTCCCGGTAATCTGATCTGTTCATCTTTCTGCGACCGACTGAGACTATTACGTCAGCGGTGCGGGAGTAAAAAGTTGCTTTCTTGCTCAATAGTAAAATATCGCTGCCCTGGGTTGGCGATATTAACGTGGTTCACTTCAAATTGTCTCTTGTTGTTGTTTATTTATTGTTTTGGCTTTCATCATTACACCGGGTTTATTTTTTAGGGATATATTTGTCACATTTTAAGCAATTTTTCCTTCATATGCAGGTTCGATATTTTTATTTACAGTGTTTTGTCTCAAATTTATGCTTCTGGATTGCTAATCTGGATTCCCTAAAATCTGGTTTAAGCATTGCAATTACTTCTTTTGCCGGCTGATCTTGACGATGTCTAGTTGAGATAAATATAGTGCTATATGCGCCAACCAAGGGGGCTATACCAGTACCATCATTTACGACTTGTCGCGGTATGTCGCGGGGGGATCGAACCCATGACCCCCTGCTTCAAAAATGGTTATTTTATGCCTAGCTGCTTTGCTGTTATTTGTATATTTTACATAGCAAAATGCGTTTTCTTCAGGTAACAATAATTTACTGATATATTCTCGGAAAAATCCCATGTTTAAATGATATCTGATCTTTATTAACATTTTTTCATTTTCATAGAAATGCAATTTTTGAAAGAAATTTATCAAAATAATATCAATAAACCTTATTCATCTCTTCAGATACGTTCATTGTGGAAAAGTAGACCGTATCAAAGACAAGTTACTATAAATGACCATTTAGTCATGTACCTTGTACTTAAATTTCCATTATTCATTATCTAGTTACAACGTCTTTCTTTCTTTCTTTCCTTTTTTTTTTTTTTTTTTATTTTTTTATTTTTTTTTGGAAAGATTTTTTTGCATATTGGACACCGGAAAAAATGGTTTGATCATTGAAATTATTGCTTTCTAGATCCAAAAGTTAAAGGACAATCCGTTGACTAGATCGAGACTCGAAGTCACAACGGCGATTAGTTGAGTGGAAGAACAGCAGGGACTTTATCCATTTCGTCCACCAAGAGCTTCGCACTCCCGACACATCCCTAGAGTAAGTATGATGGTTTTTTTTAAATATTTATTTTATTATTTATTTATCTTATTTTTTACATCTTTGTTGATTGGAAACAGCTAATTAAATGTCCCAATTGTTGATTGCGTTGAGGTCATGGAAGTCCATTGCAGTCATTAGTCTAAAAATCTAAAAAAAAAGTTCCCTGTTGAATGATCAATTTTAAGAATATTTCACAGATTGTCGTTTGAAAAATATATTCTCTAAAGTTGAAACCCGTGTGACTATTTTGTACATTATTATTGTTATGCCCACATCTAAAATTGATATTGGATCATTATGATGTACAAAGCGGTGTTTTATAATGAAAACTTAAAACATTTCATCATCCAGATATTTTACAAACTTAAAGCAATATGTACAGGTTACATGTATTTTGTCAAACCATCATTTAGTCCCAGCGCTGCTCTGGATTCGAGTCCCGATTGTCTGTTTTAGATAGAATGTTAGGCAAACCATCTGTAAACATTAAAAAGGTTTCTAGTCGCACTAGCTCTCATATACTATTAACTCTTACACGACGACAAATGTACTTCTATTTTAAAACTAATCTTTAATCACATCCATAGACATTATTAGTAAAAGCGTTGAAAAAGAAGAAAACTCTAGAGGGCCAAGATGATCCTGTGTCGCTCTCCTGAGTAAGATTACTGTGTTAGGCATGATTATAAAAAAAAATATGGCATCTAAAGTGTTTGCATGGTTTTTTTAACATTTGACTAAGTGACCTAAATTTTGATCCTACCTAAATTTGTACTCATCTGGGATTTCATGCAGTCATCATTCTTATCAAGTTAAATGAAGACTGGGACAAAAATGTAGCCGCTATAGAGTGTTCACAAGGTGTTTTCTAAAATTTGCCCTGGTGACCTCCTTTATGACCCCATGTGATTCAGTTTTGAAATCATCCGAGATTTGATATAGTCAAACATCCCAACCAAATTTTATGAAGATTGGACTAAATCTATGGATTCTAGAGTGTTCACAAGTTTTTTTTTGTTTTTTTTTAATTCTCTAAGATTTGACCTAGTGATCTAGTTTTTGACACTACATGACCCAATTTCAAATCATCCAATATATCATTTAGACAAACATCCTGACCAATTTTCATGAAGCTCAGGTGAGCTAAAAATCGTCTCTATAAAAATTGAAAGTGATTGTAAGGTTTCATGCGAAAACAATGAATAGTGACTCAGAGCATATATAAACCATGCATCTGCGTCACATTTTAGTATCATAAACGATTCAGTTTGGTAACACCTTTTGGCATTTCTTATATAAACTTCCAGTATACATCAGACTTATTTTTGGGAAACATAAAATATTACACACCAAATTCAAGCTATCTATAGTGAGTAACTGTTCCAGTGCAAATGTTAAGCAAACATGGCTCCCCAGAAACACAGAGGATATTGAGCATAACTACGTACGAAACTTTTGAATTGGCAAGAGAAGTAGATATGAGAATATATTGGAGTATAGAATGATTATATTAAAATTTTATTAAAAGTATTGAATGTTTTTATAAACAGAAAAATATATATCAGCTTGGTCATTTAAAAAGTATTGAGTTTCAAGATGTATTCGTCAGAAGAGATTTTAAAGTGCAATGGATTCCCGAATAATGTTCGCTACAGTGATTCTATTACTAGTTGTGGATGATAGTCACAGATCTAGACAAAACGACCCCGTCCCGTTAGTGTTCAGAGATATAAGAATACATCTTTTAGATAGTCAAAGCAGTCCTCTGATATAAATGAGTTAAAGTTAAATTTTTTGCAAAAGGTAAACTCTCCAAATTGGAGATATTATTTACAGCACGACGGTAGAAGACAGACACATCCCGAATATCACAGAACTTTGCTCTGTAGTCAAATCAGTACAGCGTTTGTATCATATTTGGTTTGTCTATTAAGTTCCTGGTTCGCATCCCACAGCAGAGGTGACAGAGAGGGACCATTTTTCCGTCGTCTGTCCGTCCGTCCGTCTGTCTGTCCGTCACACTTCTTTCGTCATGCTTCGGCAGGTGACACATGTGTTCCAGAGAACATTCTTCTTATTGACGTTGAAGTATTTGCAAATATATTATTCTAGTTTAGAGTTTGCAATAAAAAGTATGATCTAAATTTCTAAAAACAGTGAACTAGTCACGCAGTTGAAAAAGAGAAGAAAAAAAATAGAAGCAATTAAACAGGTCTAAACAATGGGGAAAACATACACACACACCCGTTAAGTTTTTCGCAGCATGTGCTTTCGGCAATTAGCTTATTTGATCAAGATTACACTCTTTATTGTTGGTATCAATATCTTATTTTATAGGTCACTCATTTAAACGACATATTTACCTTATTTCTTCCGATGAAGTATAAAGCCACACACGAAAGATAATGAGTGCCAGGTCAATATTTATAAACAATACTCGACTATGTTGGTCACCATCAAATTCACCCAGATGTCCGTATTGGCGTCATGGCTGATTGCGTCATATGTCATGACGTAATACATACATAATTATTTATGCATATTTCTTGGAATATCAACCGATATCAAACCTCTTTTTGCAAATGTACAAGGGCATACCTCACACCATTGGACAGCGTACTGCCATACAGATCTGTGTTGTCTGTCATCTTTACTTAACACAAACCCAGCACGAAATAATATACATGGGGCCCATATGGATTCATTATCTGGGATTAAGTAACTAAATTTTCCCAAGTAATAATTTATTAAGTTGACCTGTTTTAGTAACCGTTTCATTACTATGCATTCATCAACAAGTCGCGTAAGACATTTTTTATTTAAATGTTTGAAGCAGCAAAACATATAAATAGTGTAAAAACCGTGTAAAAAGATTTTTTATTAAAAAATCAATTATGGCAAAAATGTATTCAACATTTATATTGCAGACAATAGTTCAACATAATTGTGGTCTTTTCAATATGTAAAAGGGTGACTTTAAACTTTCATTTTGCTTACCAGTTTGCAAACGCACAATATATACAATGTAAATTCTAAGCATAGTACCGCATCTATATATATTTAAAACACACGTTTGACTTAAAGGAAGTAGATGTACAAAACGAAAGGAATATTAGACAACAGTTTCAGCATGTTTTGCAAATGAAATTTAGATTCTTGTTTCGCCATGCTTGATCAAGTAGATTTACGCTCGTAATCGGTTATTTCCGAGATTACACAGCTGATTTCGCACGAAATATGATACCGTCCCCGGTGGCCGAGAGGTTAGGGCGTCCATCTCGGGAGCGGGAGGTCGTGGGTTGGATCCCCGGCCGCGACATACCAAAGTCGTAAAAAATGGTATTTTTATAGCTCCCGTGCTTGGCGCTCAGCATATAAAGGTAGTTGCAGGACTGGTTGGGACGGTGTCAGGATAATGTGACTGGGTATGGTATCATGCCTCATCTACGGCGTGATACTGCAGTGTAGCAGCACTATATCTGTCTTAAGTAGACATCGTCTCCAAATAACTGAAATACTGTCGGTGGGACGTTAAACAAACAAACAAAAGAAATAATTTCAGTTTCAATAATGACTTATTGTTTTTGTTTTTAAAGGGGGGGGGGGGTGCTTTATCTTGTCCAACCCTTCTCTGAATCTAGCCCATGCATGCTATCAATATGTCATCTAGTAACAATGTCTAATTCCTAATAAAAGTGATAAAGTTCTCTTCTATTTTCAGAAACAGTGACACAGACACAACATAAACTTTCACTTTGTGTAAGTTGATTATGTACCGAGCTCATCACACTTATTTGTAACATAAGTTTTTGAACAGCAATGCTAGAGTGTCCTTGGCCTAGACCACAGTGACCTTTCCTTCTATTTAAGTTACTAATTGTGTATTTTCTAGTTCCTTACAAATCTTATTAAACTGACTATTTAATTTTCAATACAGAATCAGTCGGTCGGCTGTCGCTTAAACCATGCCTAGCTAATAATGTACCAAAATTAATCGCCGACATCTAACACTGGTTATTATATGGTACGCCACCAGTTTTCTAGACCACACAGGACAACTAATCACTAAATAATTTCTTAATAAAATTTGGATGGATGCTTCAAACAGATGTATAAATTTATCTATTGCTCTAATTAAGATTATGTTTCTGTCATTTATATATGGTTACAATATATATAGGATCTGAAATGAATTGTTATTTCATATCAAATTTTACAAAACGAGTTCTTGAAAATGTTAAAAAGCGAGCCTATAATGACAGTAAATCATGATTAAAAAAAACAAACAAACAAAAACTTGAATGAATGGACTGTGAACGAATTTCTATTGTAATCTTACACCAAGAAAATAGTTCTTAATATGACAACTGGATTTCTCATACATTTTCCACTTCATATGAATAATGCATCTTCTTGATCTAAGTAAGTTGCATCAAGCACTTTTAATCCGGCTGTTCGAGCTCAACACACTATACATATATGTATAATACACGCACGTGACGCGGAGTGATGTAATTCGGCCTAAGCGTTATAAGTAACATGTTAAATATAAGAAAATATGTAATGGTTTATTGAAACCGGAAATAGATGTTTGAGCAAAATGGCATTTGATAAAAAGAGACAAGGCGTTATTTTTATGCTAAATATTTAATTTTTGTCAATACAATACAGCTATTTTACAAGACAGAATATCTTTAACATTGTGAATAATATAAAGTTTCGTGCAACACAAGGAAACATGGAATGAATTGAAACACAATACAATAAATATAAAATACAAGTGGTTAATAATCCATCTATTGTTAAACAAGAAACCCGAGGTCTGGAACAGCGGGAGGGAGCATTTGAATTACGATCTGAAAATTAAATGTGAAGTCCTGTCAGCAGTCAAGAAAAGTTGTTTACCAAATATAAGCACAGACATTTCTCTATTTCCTATAAGTTGGTTTGGTTGTATAAGTAAACAAGTCCACAACTGAAGCATGCTTTTCATTTCTCCTTTTTTTTTTTTTTTTTTTTCTCTTTTTTTTTTTGCATTTAATAGTTATTACAATGACTAGCAAATTTACTGCAATTGAAAAAAACTCCACCCTAGATCGAAATATGTTTTAATATTGTTATCAAAAATGTTAAATCAAACGCATTTTTATGATAACTATACAGTATTCATATACACAAAAATGTTGTTGTTTTCATGATAGTTTACCAAAATTTTAATCAAGTAAGCTCGTTCGTCAAATGTCTTACAATAAAAAGCAAAAGTATAACATTGAAGTGTGTAAAGCCGTCAGCAATCTTCTTTAAACTTATGTTATTTTTATGTCAATTAGAGAAACAAAATCTGTTACTTATCCGTCTCGACGGTTCCCGTGCTGGAAAAAAGTTTTGCAAATGTGAAGGCCATGAACAATCCTTGCCAGCCAGGTGGTTCGAACTCACGACCTACGGATCCGCAGTCATGTTTGTTATCACCAGACACAATCAATCTTATCAAAAGTTATTGTTTGACATTTTCTTTTGGTACTCTTTATTTTACTCCCGTTCCTTTGTATTCCAAAAGATAATCTTAATCAAAATCAACCACACAACATGTAACCAACAGATGAACAATGCACATATAAAATTGATTTACTGAACAGATTGTAGCATGATCTTTATAATACATAAAATTGTAGAAAACAATTCGATAAAGACATATGAAACGACAATTTTCAAAATCTTTCATGGATGTTAATTCATCTACCTTCAAAATCGTTTACACAGACATCAACATATCGTAGGCCCACTCGAAATTTCAAATGAAATTTAGATTTGTCTTCTCGTCCATATATCTAAACCATACACATTTTTTAATTCTTTATTTTACATGTAGCAAACAAAATTTAAAGTTTTTTATAAACAACAAACGTATGCCTTGTGGTCACCCTTATTTTGATAATTATACAAGATATTAACATTTTTGTGTATTTGATATGTGTATGTAAATAAGTACACGGCTCATTGTGATAAAGAGATAAACAAAACAATTAGGGTGTGAATTTACACAAAAAAATAACAATGTATTGTTTTTAAATCCATATGTATTTGTGTTACAGTACAGGCACGCATTTTACTGTACGGCATATTTCGTATCTATTTATATATACATTGTATACAGGAAATTCGGCGTAGCTGTCTAATCTCACCTTTGCCCTTTTTACGGACGCAAGAAAAGCTCAAATGAATATTTGAAAAAGTCCCATTGTTAGAAAATGCCTATACTTAGGGAAAAAAATTACGCGCCAATGTTTGTTGATCTGAAAACAAGGGATAATATATGCTTCCTATTCACGAATTTTTAGAAAAAGTAACATGATTCAAGTACAGTTTCTGTAATATATTTTAATTTATAGTTGTTTTATCAAATTTAAACATTTCTCCAGGATGTATATTGTGACCTGTATAAATTAAGTATTGGGTCGTATCCAGATTGACAGTAGAACAACATGTAGTTCAGATGCCTATACTGTAATTTAATTCTGTTTATTAATAAATGGAAACTTTTTCTCTATTATTCATTTCTTGTAACTATAAAAAATATTATTGTTCAATACAAAAAAAACACAAAGTGTATTTTTCTCCATGCCGAGAGAAATATATTGAAGATATTAACAGCATCGACTTTCACTTTTTTTACTTTCTCTGGTTTCATCCATTCTTTCATTCTTATTATTATTTTTTCTATCCTTTTTCTATTATTGTCAACCTTTCCTATTTTCTCTTTATCAATATGTTTTCTTTCTTTCTAAAGTTTCCATGAAATTTCATTACATGTATACTGAACTTTTGTATGTATGTTTTGTAACATCTTCAAGATATATTGACTATGTATGTAATTGAAATGGAAATAATAAATAAATGAAAAGTAATAATTATAATAATTATTCGTACATCATACAATTTATCGAACAAAACCGTACTACACTAACATTTACATAAGTTGCCATCAATGCTGCATATCTTACGTAATCGCTACCCCGAACAGATGATGACGCCATCATGCGGCCTCTCAAGCGCTAGTGGTTTAACCGATTTCTCCGAAGTTGCGTTTGCGAAAATAGCATTTTCGATTGCAATGTGACCTACACTTTCCGAGTTTATTTTACAGAAAACAAAAACTTTAACAAGGCAGAGTAGAATTTTTTTCTACCGATCATCTGCGAACGAGCTGCTTTAACACTTTTAATTGTTGTTTTATTTTCCGAAAAAAAAAATAATAACGAGTGTTCTATCTACAGTGTAAACTGATTAATATCATTTAGCACTACACTGTCTTTGTATCTCAAATCTCAATCTCCATTGTTTAAAGACTTGTCAAAATCCACATTTGCAGGCAGCAATTCATTACTTTCCTCTCTTGTAACATTTCGTACAGAATCCCAGTCTTGTGACATGTATGCGCATTTACTGCTTTCGTTTCCACAGCATTCGTCCGAGAGCTTCGCCTCTAACAAAGACTTTCTTGTAAACCTGTCACTGTCTGGACATTGAATCGTGGATTTCATGGTTGACCTGCTTGTGAACCTTCCCCTCCTGTGGCTGGACGAAGACATACATTCTGACTGGATAATAGAATCATTCATCTTGTTATCTCTTGGGTGTATTGTCATTCCAAAAATACAACAACACCTAAATACGGCTCTAATTTCAGCCCTGAATGCCTCATTCAGCCAACAGTATATAAAGGGATTGTAGCAAGTGCTGCTGATGGCCAGCCAATGGCAAACGAAAAAGGCTGTGGAATTATACTGGAATGTCTCTGAATCAGGATGGAGATCTGTAAGCAAGTGGTAGAGATTAAGAGGCATCCAACAGGATGCAAACACTATCACAACTATTACCAGCATTTTGATACTTTTCTTTTTGTGCTTCGATCGTCTCACATGTTGGTTCTCCGTCACTGCTCCGAGATCTGTTCTCACCCACAATCGCCTTACAATCCGCCCATATGTCACAGCTACGATCAACAAAGGAATCACGTACTGCAACAGTATTGTTACAACCGTCAGATATTGCTCAAACGTCTCGCTTGGATAAGTAGAACGACAGCGAAGAATTTTTTGTATATAGACGTTCACTCTGGTAGTTTGACTGTAGATGCCAAATGGTAGTGCAAGTATGATTGAAATTATCCATATCACTGCCACTATGATAAGTCCACCGGATTTAAGAATTCTTGGACGAAGTGGATAGAGCAATACCCGTTGTCTGTCAAGCGCTATGACCGTCAACGTGAACGTTGAAGCATACGAGGAAGTTATAAGTGACATGTTCATTATATGACACATGGCGTCCCCAAACATCCATTCGTTCATCAATGTTTTTGCAATGTTGAAAGGAACATTTAGTACAATCAAGAGTATGTCAGAAACAGCAAGGTTGGCGATAAAGATATTCGTTACTGTTCGCATTCTTCGGCGACTGAATATTACATGACACACTAAAATATTGCCGAATAGTGCTATAATGACCAATACAGAGTACGCGACAATGAGAATTGAACCACGCCCGATAAGCTTCTCCTCATCCACAATGTTAAAGAAAGTGTTGTTTGAAGAGTTGAAAAAAGAATCGAAAAGGGTTTGCGAACGATTTGATTCCAGCCAATTCAGCAATCTGTCCATGTCCATATTGTCTGATAACAATGGTGGAACGATGGTGGAAGGTCCTATATGATTCATACTGATTTATTGTCTTCATAGACTGCACTAAAGAAATTAAATGACTGTATTAACCTACAGCGTTTTCGTAACTCAGGGATCTTTTTAAAATTCACTTAAGCAAGTTTCGTAAGCATATATATATATATATTTATATACTTTCCTAAAAATGTCAGATTTATATAATCTATTATCACCACCCGTAGAATTTGTCACTTTTTATAACAAAAGGAGTTGAGTCATTCATTTGTAAGCGACTAAACAGTGAACATTGTGAAACATATCTTTAAGCCTAAAGAGTCTCCGATAAGAAACACCAGACACACTGGGGTAATCAACTCATTACACAACAGAAATGTTGGGGATCATATTACGATGGACGTTCAGCGGCCCTGTGCTGCGTTGAATGTTGAAAAATAACATCGCCAGTCCTGCATGGCAGTAATCTGAAATAAATGAATACTGGTAAGATATCTAGTATTAAGAATTTTGTTTGTAGGGATTTAGACATAAGTGAAGATCTCCAATAGAGACAAAACTATTATTCGATAGCACAGTTGAAAATAAATATAACTGGTCATTAAATATAACTGGTCATTAATCTAAGTAAAAAAAATGCTACAATAAAAGTACGATTGTGATTGATAATGATGCATTCGTCATTTAGTAAGGCATCTGTGCAAGGCGTATTTTCAAAATTGCAGGCACCTAGTTCGAAGAGAGATGTGGAAGTTAAATATTTCAAAATGCCTTTTTAATAACGCCATAATTTTGTTTGTTAGATTTGATTTATCCCCGACGTCCCGGATATTTTAGACAAGCTGTCGGATTGATTATAATATAAGATCCTGTGGTAAAGTATTAAGGCATGTAATATCGATATATCTCAACCACAATTGCTTTAACTGGTTTGATGAACAGGCCTTGATGTATATATTGCGAATCTTATGACTGACACATACTATTAAATGTTCAAAATGCTTTAAACGACATGCAATAGGTAATTCCATTTTCCCGCGGTTCCATTTCTCGCGTAAATTGTATGTACATTTACGACGATACAACATTGCAATGCGTGTAACCATGGATGGTAGGAAAATAACGATATACAATCGTTGAAAGAGGGAGAGAGAGAAATGATGACCAGTATTTGGGTAATCTGTTCATCGTTAAGGTCCATCAAGTGATTATGGGAAATTTATGATAAATGCAAGAGCAAAAGACTCTATTGCTCCAAGTAAATGGATGTTTGTATTTGCACTGACGTGTTTGAAGCATTTCAAGGACCGTGATTATAATTCAATGATGGATACATTACCTTACAATATCATTTGCAATTTGAAAGAGTCACATATGACTTAACTTATATAGTTACCTGTTTCCAGTTTCTTTAGTCTCAGCTGATTTAACACTCACAAGCCCCTCACTGCGTGGGTTCGTATCCCGGCAGGGTCATTCGGGTTTTCATGTGAGGAAGCCTTCTAGCTGGCTTGCGGTAGGTCGGTGGTTCTACCCGGATGCCTCCGTGCATTCGGGGTCTTTCTCCACCTGTAATTAGCTCTAGACGTCGCTATATGACTAAAATACTGTCGAAGCGACAGTAAACTCAAATTACCAAGTTAAGTCAAGTCTTTAGTCTCAGATGATTGGTTTGACTTTAAGGCATATCATGAAAATCGCGAATCATATTGATATTTAAAAACCGGCATCTATTCAAACTAAACAATGGCGTAGTTAGACGCTTTTTAATATATTGTCATTGCCTTTCATGTATTTTCCAAGATATACATTTATCAGTTTGGACACGTACTTATTTTTCTTATAAAATGTATGATTTTGTGTTCATTTGCATTTTCAGTACTCGGTCGGTGCTTTCACACACATACACACACATACATACATACATACATACATAATAATATATATATATATATATATATATATATATATATATATATTAAGAATTGTTAAGCATTAAATTGAAAAAAATGATTGTGGGATTTCTTTTCGTTTTGACAAGTATTGCAAAAGTTATGACTATTTCAATTTCGAGATTTATAGAAAACGTTTTGGCGCAGTATATAATTTGAAATATAACATACCATACATGTACATAATAGGACCATGTTAAATAGTTAACAATGTTAAAAGTATATAGACTAAGCTACTGACAAATAGTAAAACCCTGTGGAGTCTGTTTGGATAGGTCCACATGTCATTTAAAGTTTCTTTCGCACTTTTCTCGTGATCAATGCCCTCCAGATTAACTGAAGTGTTAGTTTACTTTCATTTACATAATTGTTTATTAGCCACAGTGTATCTACAGTAGTCACATCCGCTGTAGGTCAGAACTCTCGCGTCTTTGTATATAATTATTGTCTTTCCTACTTTAAGCGGAAGATCGTTATGTCATTGACGACCAAATGAGAAAATTGAACTCTCAGTTCCTTGTCTAGATTATCCTTCATTAGTGTTGAGTTTCTAAATTAGTGTATACAAACTCTATAATACGTAAATGGAAGAGAAATCAACAATATGTTTTATTTACATAATATGCTCTAATTTCCATGTAAGGTGACTGTGTTTGTTGTTTCACGACATCCTGTTGATTTAATATCGGATCCTGACCCCAAATGAGTATTGAGTGTCAGTTTAAGAAAACGTCCAATATGGTTCGCACCGTAATTAGGAGGACATGTGTTCGATTCACGGCTACGGCACACTTAAGTCATTAAAGATGGTACTGATATGTTCCCCACAGTGGTTAGCGCTCAGCACATTAGGGTAGTTACAAGACGATATAACCAAACAAACTAACAGTACATTGATACTTTAAACGGCAAGCAGAGTATGCTAAAAATGTATCCTGTAATATAAAAACCTTTTAATTGTATTTTTCCTTTTAAGATGTAAACAGGTAAATAAGAAATATAATATAATAAAGATTGGTTTATTTTATTGTTGTTATCGGGTATTTGCTACAGAATTGGC
The DNA here is from genome assembly GCA_021229015.1 of Solen grandis. Taxonomy (NCBI): domain Eukaryota; kingdom Metazoa; phylum Mollusca; class Bivalvia; order Adapedonta; family Solenidae; genus Solen; species Solen grandis. The sequence continues at coordinate 3,120,129 of CM037790.1, read as the reverse complement.
AGCATATTCAAATAATTATAACATTAATTTTACTACAATTAATACAATTACTTTGAATAACAATTCTCAAACGAATTCTAAATAACTATTTAATGTGTATCCTTTGTTTCAAATCGTCACCAACAAGCAAATGATTTCAGGAAACAAGCGACGAAGGCTCTGGTTTTTTTAAGTCCTTGTGCTCAGAAAATGACTGGGCGTATTATAAAAACATAATAAGTGTTTGTTTTGTATATTATGTAATACAATTAATTGACATTTGCATAATTTAAACTAAAAGTATATTATTCTAAATGTATTCAAAAAGCGAGCTCTTGTCTTGCTTATCTTGTTCGCCTTTATGACCAAATGAATTAACTGTACAAAGGCATCCTCGTTATTAGGAACACGCGTTAACAGTAAGTACAACTGAATTTAAATTTCTGTAACAAATGACTGTATTAAAAATTCTAAGGCCTCTTTTGCCGCATTTTTAACTCAGATATATGCCTTTAGAAGTAGATTCATTTTTATTAAGTCGTAATTGTTTAAATATACATGTATTTACTTATTATATCAATTATATTTTGACATTTTTATCAACACCCACATACACATACAAACACACACCTTATCAGCATGAACTATTGAAAAATGTCTCGAATTTATGTCTCTGAAAATAAAATGACTTGTTTTCCAAGCACAAAAATACATTCACGAATGAAAATCTCGGATTCCTTTTGAGTTTATGATCGATTTTATTACAATCTTCCATAGCGGAAACGGTTTTATTTGAAAATCTCTCCGATTTAAAACAATGTCGCAAGTAATGAAATATGCAAGGCTGGCGTCTTGTTGCAGCAAATTACATAAGCCTTTTTGACAGGAACAGCCAACTTGAAATAAATTCCCTATTTCATTTACATAAACAGCCCGCTAAACAACCATTGTTGCTGAAGAAAATGAAGATATATACTTTATTTTACAGGCAAGGAAGATATATTCTGATTTTAACACTGATTTCGTGCTGATATCTAGTTAATTTATTCCTTTATTGGTAGGTGGTTAACTATAAGGGTTATATATTCCTTACCGGGGCGGCAAGTTACGTGAGGTGCCGAAATTACGAGAGCGCAATTGGACTCCTGACACTTCCGGTTATCAGATTGGGTACGTATTCGGTGCACGTGAATGTTTGTGTTTACTAAATATTTCAGTTTATTTTTTTCTTCAAAAAAACTTGTAAAATTACTTGTATAATCGTATAAACATCGCCGAGAAACTTCCATTTATGAAATATTCCGTTTAAACTTACATTGTTCGTACAATGATACTAATTCTTCTAGACAGTTCTTTGATTTGCCCTTTTTCTTTTGTTTGGGAAGATCATAAAAAATCATTCCCCTATCGGGTCTCGAACCCACAACCCCCGGATCAGCAGTCACTTGACCATGGCACCCTACGAACTAAAACTGTGTCAAAGAGCCATGGAATGGTAAATAAATAATTCAGAGGTTTCCATGTGGCATCGAACATCATATACACTAAATCTATTAATAAATAATGGAAACTTTCGATATTAATTTATATACATTTAATCTGCTTACAATGGTCGGTGGATCTACCCGGATGCATCAGTGCTTTTTCGGGGTCTTCCTCCACCTGTAATTAGTTGGACGTCGCTATATGACTGAAATACTGGTGCAGCGATGGTAATCTCAAACTATCAATCAATCAACAATTGCGATATCATCTATAAATGTATTCACATTTATCTCGTTCGCTAACTTTTAGACAGAATCGCAGTCTATATAACTCACGATGTCGGCAACATATTTGATAGCTAGCTGTCTAGTGTTAAGCAGTCCTTCAAACGTCCGTTCATTAATGGACGTTGTTTGTCTTTGATTGCCATTAAATTGTTAATGTTCAAAATTAGTGTCAGGTTGTGTCTTCTGCCTGTCATGTTGAATGGATGTAGTGCCTCCCAGAACTGTCTGAAAAGCTCATCTAACGCTGATTTTTGTTTCCTATCAGTAATGGAAACTGAAAATTGCTTAAAGAGAAGTAATGAAGATAAAGTACGAGGTAGGACCGATTTAAATGAAAATGATCAATCACTGCTATCTGTGCATCAACACAATCGTGTATTAAAATTTGCACGTTAAAACGACACTTCAACATATCATAATTATCAAATTGTGTTCTGTTTTGTGTATATTGTTGCAAGAATAATACACATCAGACACTGCATATTAAATTATATTAGAACTAGTGTCACTTTAGATATTACTATGACCCAAAGTATGCACCATAGATGTACAAAACAGTAAAATAGTGCTTTTAATACAAAATTACTTTGATGCCATCGTTCGCTTATAGCAACAGCATACATAGTGGTTTACAAGTTCAGTAACATACATGGGGAGCAAAGTAAATACTATTATATGTCAATGGAGAAACAACGAAAAAAAAGTTTAGACATCATGGGCCAACATTTATTGCTGTATTTGCAATCTAATAATAAAATATGCCTCGACATAAATATGTATTTCTTATTCAAATATTTAGTGCTTGAATAATTTTTCTGAATGATAATAAAAAATATCTACCTATAAAATATGATCACTAACAGGAATGTTCTTTGGAACACATGATTCACCTGCTGAAGCGTAACGGAAAAAGTGTGACGGATAGAAGTGTGACAGATAGACAGATGACGGAGAAGTGACCCCTATGTGTCACCTCAACTTACAGCAGGTGACACAATAAAGTTTAGAGATTTTCTTACCAAATGTTAAAATCAACAGTAAGCTGTGAAGTATGTGAAATAGATACGAAAGGTACGCAATACTGGGCATGTCCGATAAGTTATAGAACATGGCCATATTTTATTTAAACGTAGTGGCACCCTAATGCATAACTTTTTAAATTCTGGTTTCTTTGGTATTTTTCTGTTCTTTTCATTTAAAGAAAGCATTTTGTGCAATATAAGAAATTCTAACCACATGTTCTACAAAAATAATGATTTTAATATGTCTAACCCAGTATTGACACGCTTTCACAATTGTGCGGGGGTATACGTATAAAAACTGCTATAAAATCATCTATTCAAATTTCCCATTTTTTTTCTCATGAATTGATTTTTCATAAACCTAAGGCATATATCAAATGGAAAACATATTAAAAACATAATAGCGAATTTGATAAAATTTATATTTATACATTTATATAGAACATCTTCATGTTACAGTTTGATGTTTTTCTCCAGTTGTATGACGTCACCGGAAGTATTTCGGAAAGGTGTTTCTCTTCTCTTTTTTTCAACAAGGGAATATATATTTTTTACATTTGAGAAGATAATTCATATCAAAACGTTTACATTTGATTAACAATGATACAAGATACCCTGAATTAATTTCTAAATGAAAAAGAATCACATTCCGAATCATTGCGTGTTATGACGAAGAATATCGGAAGTTGGGCGATCTTTGCCGACATTTGCCGTAATTTGCCGAGCCCATTAGGGTTCCTCTACCTTGAGTTGTCCATGAAGAAAATACTATACCAGTATTCACAGGGTCTAAACTATTGAATCAACCGCCGCTATAATCACCGTTGTAAAGAACTATATTTTCTTTTATGCTGGATGATGAAATACTGTGTTCTATCAGTGAGATAAAATCCATATCCCAGTGTGATGATAAAAATATGCCGGGACTACAGCAGTTAGCATAAAATATAAAATTGAATCCCTACTCGATGAGATACGTATATGTAACCCATATCAACTTAAAAAGAACAAATATCCACAGTGACTATGAAATATGTGAAAAACAATTAACATAACCAGTTAAATATAATAAAAAGGAATATGATAAAATCATGTGATAAGTACTATTTTCTCTTAACATTTGATTTTATTTTAATGAAAACGTTCAGAGGAATGTTTCAAACCCAAATTCTGGTTGTGATGTTATACATAAAATTAAAACGAATGTGAGGAAATTCTATCCTGTATTTTAGGCAACTTTTTTTAGTTTCTGTTATCTCCTGATTATTATTGGATAATGTACATCAGTTCTAAAACAATAAAAATAAAAACAAAAACAACATAAAAAAAAAAAAAAAAAAGACAGTAGATGATGCAGTGTTTGTTTCATAACATTTTTAATATCAAATATATATTGAATAAGAGTGATCCGACAATAGAGCACAGTAGATGATGAAAATGATGATGAGGAGGAGGATGTTGAAGCGAAGGAATTAAAGGTAGGTAGATGGTTCGATATAAAAATATATTGAAAGAAGGAGAAATTGAAATGCATACGTGCGTATTTGTGGTGAAAGTATACAATTGTCTACAGTGTTAATTTACCTGATTGCGGATCCGCAGGTTATGAGCTCGAACCCCATACTGTTTTTAATAATATTCCCAGGTGCAAAGTACTGGTCCAGCACAGGAACCGTCGAAAGGGATAAGTATAAGTTGCAACAACTTGTTTCCTAACTGACGTAAAAATAAATAAGTTTAAGCTTAAATTGTCGATGTTATTTACTTTTGTTCTAGTAATAATACAGATTATTTGGTTTATGAATCAAAGCTCATATATACACATATGCATTACCTTTGAATAATGAAATTATACACGGGTGAAACATGTATCGCGTATACAATACCAAAGCGTGCGTGTTCATTTGTAGAATAAATATCAATCGAATAATACACAATTTCTTTTACATTAATTCGAACCTTTTCGGCAGCTGTTTCGTGTCAGGTTTTATCCTAAATAGTATAATATAACGCTTATCCCATTAAAACGATATCATTTGATATGTAAAATTATTCCGATATCTTATATTTGATAAGACTAAAGATATTAAAAAATAGATTTTTGAAATACATTCGTTTCGTCTTTGAGACATTTCTTGGGTTACCGATTAAGCTTATGAATTATCATTTTTAATATCAATAATACTGCGTAATTTTCTGCATTGCTTTAAATTCCCCATACTTCTGTTATGCCTAAATTGTTATTGGATTTAACTTCCCATTGATAGTAATTTAGTCATTTGTAGACGATGTCTAATTGAAAAATATATAGCGCTGTCACGTAGAAATGTGGCATGATACCACACCCAGTCACATTATGCTGACACCGGGCCAACCAGTCCTGGAACTAGCGCAAAGCAAGGGAGCTATACCAGTATCATCTGTCACGACTTGCGTTTGTTATGCAATATATAAATTGTAAATTTGAACGTTTGTGTAATTTACACACAATGCTGTCATCAAACTTCATGTATTTTTTTTTATTTTATTTTCACCGGAATTTTATATCTTGAAAGAGAAAGGACACTATCTATCTGTGAGATAAAATTGGTTTTAAAATCTTATATATCACGAGTTTTGTTTATTAATGTTACTTATCAAAAATGTTTGAAACGATGTTGAGATACAATAGATTATATACACTTTGAATATGGTGATGACGAAGACGATGGTTATAAAATACCAATAATTATAAAATAATAATAATGAAAATAATAGTAATTATAATAATCATATTAATTATCATGATAAGAAATATACGTTATTATTATGCAAATTAATCATACCTTTATCGAATATCCAAATTATAATTTTTGAACGTTAACTAACACAAATGACCCAACAATATTGTGTTTTGTAAAGGCTGACATTCTTTTCCCATCAGTTTCCAATACGAAGTACGGCACGACTGCCGTTCCGATGGTTTTTGTTTTCTGAACGCACACCTAAATCATCCTTCACCAGGAATCACCGATAGTTACCGCTTCAGCGTCACAGAGAAGGACGCGAGAGAGAGAGAGCGAGAAAAGAGACCGATATGGCAAGCCGAAGACTGGCTTCAATACAATTATCTTGCTTCCTAAACCCAATAATCCGCTCCCAAACACAAAGCACGAAGAGCATACTGTGAAAATGCAAATGTCTTCCACACCATGCTTGACACAAAATGAATCTCCTTTATTCCTAAAATTTGATAATTTCTCGATGCTTAGTTCCGAATGCATTCGTTGTCTTGACTAGTGTCATTGCTCCCTCTGATGGTCAAATAAATTCCCCGTTTTTTGAATATGCAGTTGATCAAAAAGTTTCATTACAATTGGTTTTGGGGTTTAATTTTATTCCTTTTTTGTTACTTGGAAACATGTTCATGCAAATTTTATCATTTCTTTCGGCGGCTCTTGTGTTATACAAGAATTTAGTGCATTGGAAGGTTTTGAAATAGAATCGACCTTAATGAAAATTAAACAACTCTTATAACATATTTATCCATGATCAATGAATATAGCTTAAAATTATTGGGTTTTGAATCAATAATTGATTTGTTCCATTGACCACTTTTTCTAGTCATCTATTTGTTGACAAACTGAAGTTTTTCGACAACCTAGCAGTGTGAAGGTCGCTTACTATACATTTACAAATTTCGGTTATTTTTTTCCAATAATGTATTTAGTTCGTGATACTGAATAACACATGACATTAAATTCAAATAGAGTAAAATCCTAGTGGGAATAATATTGTACACCATTTTTTTTCTACTGACCCCATATGAATTTTACAGTCCTTACATAGAATTAAACATATATTAATCACGTGGCCGTGATTTGACCAATGAAAACGCAAGGAATTTATAGAAGGTGAAACAAATTAGTTATACATCAGCTGGACTTTGAATATACTGTGTTTTAGTTTCTGTTACATCTATGGATTTTGATAGCTTGAACAATAGGACACTCTTAATAGTTTACCGCAGCAATATTGAACTAAATTGAAAATATAATGACTAACTTAACCACATCGATCATGTTTCCCCGGTAAATTACAATCTAGTAACCCCTAACTACAGCATTATATCAATAAAATTGGCACAAACGACCACCCTTGTCAACGCCTGTCTTCACGAAATGTTGTTATAGACGAGGACCGACGAATATTTGTCTGGTGATTCCAAAAGCTTGTCTTGTTATGCCCTAGCATTAACAATGCCTGTGTTTTACACTAACCGAATGTTGTCTCAAATGCCAAAGGCGGAGATAGGCGGAAATTTATGGGTTATAAATAATGACGTTTCCATATTTTACCGCTTTGCTGAATTATTATTAGACGTTTAGGCTTCAGAAAAGGTTCAAATTTGCTACTGTCGTTCCAGTTCGCAATGCAATATAAACAGTTCTTGTTATTTTATTTTTTATGTGGCCAATACAGTGTTTGTGTGTGTTATTCTTATTTATCCACTGTTCAGTACTTGTATAAATTGTAACTTATCTATTCTTTTTTATTCGTTTTTGCCAATACAGTGTTTGTGTGTGTTATTCTTATTTATCTTTTTTCAATATAACTCTCGAGAATTCGTTGTATAGAAATGTATTACAGTTTCTTTGTATGAATAAATATATAAAAAAAAATGATGTTCTTTTCCTGCTGAATTTTCTTTCTTTTGATTTTGCAATGTTTTACACTTTTAGCAAAGTAGTACCGCGTCTAATGAAATAAAATACTATTTCGGTTGAACATTTGTTAAGTCGCGGCAGACATGTACCTCTGGTAATACAATTCTGAATCAGAATGCATCGTAGAACAAGAAAATAGAGTAAACTTTAGACTGGAAAAAAATCAGAAAAAAGGCTATCTTTCAAAATATAGGCAATAAGGTTGTTTGGAAAATTGGCTCACAGATCGTTAATAACCTGCAGTTGCATTGGTGAACGTCAACGTTTCCGTGTTCGACAGTAAATTGGGTTTGTTTAATGATGTATTCCGCATTCTTTATTTCAGTATGATTAAGCAAAGAAACATGTAAAGAACAATTTGATTTTTGCGGACTGTACATATTCTTGACTGAAGGAATATAATTAGTGTTTGAGTGTGTTAGATATCAGCCGCTTTGGTGTGCTTGGATCGACGTTTACATTTCCAAATTTGGTTTAACAACAGTGTCATTATTGTGAGTCTTGTTATTTTATTTCGCGTAAATGAGGCGAAATATTTAGGGCAATCTCATTAAAATCAGATTCAGCATGCTAACTGGATCTGACCACATCGTATAGAGGGTCGTCTCAGATTGACCTTTGTATTAGCCAATCAAATCGGCCGCTACAGAATTGTTCGGTATATCAGGGGGAAGTTACCGCATCAATCTCACAATAGGGTAAAAAGATGTCTAAGCGGTCGAGTAGCTCATTCGGAAGAGCAATAGAGCATTCGCATTTTAAGGAAAAGGCCCCGGGTTCGAGTCCTTGTCAAGCTGCACATTTTACGCACCCTATGACAAATGTTTTACCGAAGTCATTTAGAAACACGCTGTTAATTGGTTTAAAATCGAGCACTTGTTTATGCATATAAATTACTTAAAAGGTCAATCTGACTTGACCCTAATGCGATGTTGTCAGATCCTAATCGCGGATAGTAGAGGAGTGCAAATTGGGATATGATTTTAACGAGATTGTACTTAGGGTAGACCCGTAAAGTTAAAGTACATGTAACGTAACATTACGGTAGTAATAAAGCCTTTGCATTTTGAGTTTACATACAAGAATCCCTATTTTATGTAACAACAAACATAGTTCGTTTTGCGTGATAAATCGCTGAATTATGCAAGGTGTTAAGTTTAGATGCGCCATCTCGATCGGCAAAATACTGTTTGGTGGATGTTTTGGGTGGCCCAGTGTCAATATAACTTGAAAATAGTCCTAAGTATAACAAGGAATAACCACCACTTTCACTGGCATGTTTAAAATACACATAGTTTTGAGGAACGAACATTATGGCCGATTAAAAAACGAGATTTTTCATCCTAGAAGTAACACCGCGGAAAAGCAAAGAAATCATGCGATTCCTCAAGGGTTTGTGATTCAATGGGAAATAGATTTTGGCCAAATCTGCCAATGTGAAATTCAGACACACTTCCTTCTTCTATACAGTAATACGTTTATCAATACAATGTGTAACATATTTTCGTGAGCAAGGCCTTTAGCTCTTTATATCAGTGTACGAGTACGTCTGAAGAACATTTGGTTTGTTTTGTTAATACTTTGATACTTCTACACATCTGCATATTTTTGCATTATACTGCTTGGTCCTCTCAGAGTAACTAAATGGATAAATTATATCTTATATATTGTATATATATATATATATATATATATATATATATATATATATATATATATTATTTACATGATTGACAAAGGCGGTTGCACATGGCAACAGATAAATTTATCAGATACGTCCCTTATTGATAATTGAGTAACTATCAATTATATTACTTTATTATTGAAGGCTACCGAATTAATTCATTAATTTTTCCTTCAACAAGCCTTACTTTAGAACACAGAATCATTTGTTTTACTGAGTGTGGACTTTTCTCTGCATATTATCCACGAAAGGAAAGAAAACACAAAATAAATGTAACGGGCGAGTTCTGTCTACTGAACTACTGGTACAGAACAAAATGAAAATGATGTCCTGTTCAGGAATTTTGAATGATTTATTTTTTTATCTTTATTTTTCTCAGATATATAATATACATTTGTTAACTGTATCGAGATAATTGTCATATTATGCTGGTAATGATATATATATAAAGAGAAAGAATGTATATATATATATTCAGACCGCCTTTCGTACCTTCTTTCTTTCTCTTTCTCCATCTTTCCCTATCTTTTACTTCAATAATCAACACTTTTTGTTTTTCTCAATTACTTTCACATATGATATACATAAAACATTGCTCCTTGTATCCTTCTGCTTGTCTTTTTATTTTTTATTACTGACTAAGATTGGTGTTCCAACAAAACATTTTGTAGTTATAGTGTACATATAACGACTTTAACATTACCATTTGACTCGACATCGATCAAAGAGGTTAACGATGCATGCGCGGATCCGGTTATGACACCCTTCCCGCCCCCTGGAAGAATAGATCAGAAGAAAAGACCCCCCACCCCCCTGTTAAAACCGATGGACCCCACATCCCTTCTGCTATTTTGACCTTAACCCTTTCCCTCATATAGACTCATTTTGACGCACTCAATAGGTACCACATAAGGCCTGATCTGCAGAAAACCACAATTAAACCTTACCAAATTTAATTACAAAATCCTCATTTCCAGACCACTGAGGAGCAGCGAACAGCAAAAAACCTGATCAGCCTGATCAGAGTTACTCGCAGGCTGATCTGGTTTTATGCTGTTCGCATAGGTCTTTTCATGGTGTCCTCTATGAGGGAAAGGGTTAACATATACATGTACACTTATCGTCCGAGATAGTATTCAAGTCATATTCCGTTTATATATATATTGTGACATTTTCTTACAACCAATATTAATGCTTAGCAAGGGACTGATTTTCATGCATGATTTCATCAATATATATTTACCACCATGTATACCATTCTTTCGGTTCACCTACCGTTTTCTAGAACAAACATTTATGAACAAATGTATTCTAAAACAATATTGAAATAAAATCAACGAATTGTATTGTCATTGAGAAATAATGATTAATCTGACGATGATTAACATGACAACGAACGTGAGTTAGAGACATTTATTATATATATTTTTGCCTTGGCCTTGGTGTCTTACGAACAATCAGGGTCGAATTCCACTAAGTTAATTCTTAGCGCTAGGTAATACTTAAGGGCGACCTTCATAATTTTTGTTTCATTATTGCAAAACGCCTAGCTAATTTATTGTTAGCTTTAAAGGTAATTATTGATTACGACTTAGTCGTTTCCTTGAATATTTTGTAGAATAGGAATGGTGGAATGGGCATCTACCTTAGTTAAGAATTTAAGTATTTTTAATGCTTTGTATTGGTTGAATTCGGGCCAGATGACATTAAGATAACATCTGTTATCATCTCTCTTATTTTTTTCTTGCCGTTTCAATGGTGTCGATGGAACACATTGTGTGTAGACTACCCTGGACATATCGCTATCTGTTTGACCCGCGGTTGGCGCATCTGCAGCAAGGTTAGAAGGTATTGTAATTTCATTTTCATGATAAATGCACGAACTTGGCTTGAAAGGTCAGACGCTGTAACATATGTTCTCTAAAAGTACACTATGATTGCTTGGCTATATTTGTGCATTTGCTCGGTTTCACGTAGAAATGAATGGCAGCTGACTTAAAGTGCTTCAACACTATACAAGGCGTGAACCCATTAAATTTAAGCCAAGTCCGTAAATCAAATCATACGCTACATACAACAAAGAAAGATAACTATTGATATATGCTGCGACCAGGTACCGCAATGATGACTTCCGGCTGCCAGAGGTAGGGCTCATATAAATGGACCATTGATACAAGATAAAATGCAAGTTACATTTAAGAAAAAGAAAATAAAATCCGTGATTATGATATTTACATCTTAATTCATCTCTGTGTATTTCTGAAAAAGAAATAAAAGGATTAACCATAGCCATACCCGGAACACTATAATTATAGTGTTCTCGACCTTTTTTAAGTTAAAAACCATAACACCTATTATCATATACAGATAAGCTTATATGCTTAAGTCTTACAATAATCGTAATTATATTATGTTCTGATGATAAAAATAAAACCATTGCATATAAATAAATAATTAATTAAAAATAAATAAATAAATATTAATTAAATAATAAATTAATTAATTAATTGATTAATTAACTAAGTAATTAGTATACGTAATGAACAAACATGCACATGATAAAAACATATTATTCAGAATGAGACGTCACAATGATACATGTCGTACTTTTTATTTGACTTAATTAACATTCCAAATAAGGGCATATTAGGACACCGACCTTCTATACCCTTAAGGTAACTATAATGTATTCATAATGACTTACAGCGAAAAATGGATGGCAAAGTGACCCACTGTCTCGATAGTAATCGCAGTTTATCACTCCATAATAGATAACATGTATAATTGCTCACGAGTTCCTTAAGGGAAGATATGTCATCAGCATAGGATATCAAACTATATACAGTCGCAAGCTGAACAAACAGCTGCACTGTTTTTTTTTAAACTAAGATTGTTTATATCCAGAAGCATTGTTTTATATGTATATAGAATGACTGCCATTGTGTCCTGTTTAAAGTGCACAATATCATCCTAATATCGCCCTCGAAAGCAAACTATTTGAAACCGCTGTAAGGCTCTAGTATACTACAGAAATTAATCATATTTCCTATTTGTTTTATTATGTATAGTATACTGGTTATACCGACAGCCTAGATTTAACTTGAAATAACAAACTTAAATTGTACTGATATAAGACCATGCATTTTTAGTTAAATACGGGTCTCCATGGTCAAGAGTTGAAAATCGCTGACCTAAATACCATAAAAGCATTCCAGATATCTCGTAGTAGATACGTTTATTCTTCTATGGTGCCCCTGTGTACAAGGGATATTCCGTTAGACCGAAATAGTGTTATATAAATGAGATACTGTTACAGTGACCATAACGCAACAAAAACTGTTTAGACTTGCGACCGTTTTCACCGCTCTGTATCACACCGCGCTCAGTAGCGTATCATTTCAATGCAATTTTAAGGTCATGGCCTCCGTAGGTATGCAATTTATGAAATTCAATGGAACCTTACTCTGTATCATTATAAAACAAATCAAAGCGATCGAAGCACTGAGAGACTGCCGGTGTGATGAGCATCAAAGAGCGAGTTCAGCTGACTTACCACTAGTAACTAAAGTTGCAGGAAAACGTGTGGAGTGTTTGGCCTCATATGGCATTTGCCTCTATCGATTCCAACCCTGCTAAAACGCTTGGATTAGAATTACATGTACATGTATTTGCTGTTTCATGTAAATACTGCAGATTGTCTTTCATCGCATTATGCGCTTTGATTTATGTTATGAATTTACCGTCGCTGCAGCAAAATTTCAGTCTAATATGTCTTCAAACTATGTCTGAAATAAAAATAGAATATTAATGAATATTGTATGTACTTTTATTTATTGATGTAACAAGATATTACAACTGTCGAGCTGGTGACATTTTTGCGTATAAGTGAGAGGAGAATTAATAAGCTTTGTCCCCCGTCTTATTCTTATTCATGAAATCGAGGATGTTATACAGCGAATTTTGTTTCGTCAATGACAACTGACCTATATCTATCCGTGATCAAATGTATATGTATCGTTAAAAATGACGGCGCGTAAATAATAACTTCATTCCTAAGCCTATTTATTCATTGTTATTATCGAACCATAAATAAGTATACTGTGAATTAAATACACGTTTTATGTATATCAAAAGTGAATTATATTTATCCATTTACAAGTAATTTAGTTACATGTATGTTAAATTTGTAATTCTGACCCGCTCCTTCTGAAACTCAACCGTCCATATTGTTAAACGTTTATTAATACTTTTACTGGCTTGAACTTTGGTTAAATATAATTAATTCAATTATTAAATACACACTAGTAGTTTCCCATTAACAAAATAGTATAATCCTTTTGTCTATCACTGCAACCATATCAAATAAGGATAAAAACACAACAGACAACCATGATGTACACAAGCGCATGCTAGAAGACAATCATGAATTTCGGCTGTCGTATCGATATGTATAACAATATTTATTACGCACAATTTTTACACAGTTTTACAGAATAAATACATGTTATTACCGAAATAACGTTTTTGTCTACCTACTGTAGCTGAAACTCGAGAAAGGAATATTTCATCATTTAATATTCATCTTTATAACATATTGGCATATTCTTCATGATTTTGTATAGCGTGCAAACTACGAACGTCAAAGCATAACCACGACAAACACTATCTGAGCGTATGATGTTTAATAAGTCAAACGTAATAAAAGCAGGCACATGTTGTCTTTTAGCCGTAGATCGTTCAAACACATTTGAACAAAAATACGCCGAATGGACATGCGAATATCAGCTGCAAGAAAATAAATAATCCATCTACATTCTAGAGAAATGAAATGTCACGAACAGTAGAAACTTTTCTAAATTCGAAATATCTTGCTTCCAGTAAATCGATATAATCACGCTATGTATACATCAATTTTATCTTATACCAGTGACCTTATATGATTAGTTTTTTAATGATAAAATATTAATTACATTTATTATTGCAATTTATATTATTTAAATGAGTACAAAGTTTTGCTTATCAAATAACTCACGATTTATTAAGAAGCAAAGCATATCGAACGAACGTGGGTTCCGATGGTATGATTCGTGGTAGTATATCATCTTGAGTTTGGCACTCGCCATTAAGCTTAGGGTAGATCCAGGAGTGGATGGCCCAGTGTTAGTATAACATGACTGAATGTGTTACCACGTCACTTGTCTACGGCGTCTTACCCTTTTTAGGCAGCACCCTATCTGTGCAATATAGACACAAGTCCCCGAGGGATTGTAAAAAAACAGCCGGCATAATGTAAACCCTAAATAAATAGAGGATATTTATTTTTTTGTTTAGAATAGATATGGAATATATCTTACTGGGAAGTAATACAATTTAATATTTTATGTTGCTTTACATAATAATTTAACTCCTAAGCGAATTTTGAAATAATTATTATAAGCCTACTTTCAATAAGTGTGTTAAGCTTAATCTCTAAATGGATACATTTAAAAATGGGGATAAATTTTTATACACCCGTTCAAATTTAGTGCGGACGTATTATGTTTTCATCCATGGCGTTCGGGCAGTCGGGCGGCGTCTTTCGAAGTGTCCGGGCTCCTATTTAAACAGATTTGATCCGATCTTCTTCGAATTTGTTGATAATGTTTATGGGCTATGTTTATGTATATCTCGGACAAGTTTGATTTCCAGCCAAAACGCCCCAGGCACTCCTGGATTATGGCCCTTGCTTTGTTGAAAATATGTGAAATTAACAGTGTCCGGACTCCTATTCAAACAGTTTTGAACTGATCCTCTTCAAACTTGCTGACAATGTATATGGCATAATATCTCAGACAAGTTTGATTTCCAGTCAAAACGCCCCGGGCACTCCGGGATTATGGCCCTCGATTTGTTGAAAATATTTGAAATAAACGGTATTGGGACTCCTTTTTTAAACAGTTTGGATACGATCCTCTAAACTTGCTGACAATGAATATGGGCATAATATCTTGGACAAGCTCGATTTCCAGGTAAAACGCCCCAGGCGCTCCTGGATTATGGCCCTTGCTTTGTTGAAATAAATTTAATTACCAGTGTTGGACTACTATTTAAAGTGTCCTTATTTTACCTTATTTTGTTAGAGGATGTGACGAAAAACAGAGTTTGCAACCGTGATAACCCGAATACTAGGAAAAAAGTTTAGGTCGTTATAAAAAAATATGTTCGGTCTGGTTAGTGCCTTTTCTAGTTACTATTTGCTCGGTCAGACAGGCAGTAGTCCTTCATCGATCGTGTCGGACATAACATTATTTGTGACACATGCTTCCTCTCGACACATCAGTTTATCTTCAGTGTTACCACGTAGTCACACAGCGTTTTACATCGATCTGTCATGATGTCATTATGTCGACCAGTTCTGAAACTTTCTGCGAAATCTTGTCATTCGGCATTTTACAATGTATATTTACGCACATGACTTAAAGGCGAAATCTACAATATCTATATAAACAAAGAAGGACAACTGAAACTACATTGTAGAATTTGTTTAAACTTTGCATGATTATAGAGAATCACACTAGAAACAAATTAAAAAATAAATGAAAAAAAATCATTGGAGGTCACCATGCTTTTTTTCGAGTTATCTGCCCCTGAAAGTGATAATTTTGCAATTTTTGGACAAGGGCAGATAAATAAAATGTGCTAAAATAGCACACTCGGGGACAAATTACTCGAAAAGAAGCACGGTGTCCCCCATGTTTTGTCATGAAGTTTTTTCTTGTGTGATTCTTTATAATCATGCAAAATGTAAACAAATTCTACAGTATAGTTTCAATTTTTCTTCTTTGTCTATAATAGAAAGTGTAGAAATCGTCTTTACAATCTGATTATTACTGTATCTCGCTTGACATATTTCGACGAAGTATACATAAACTCTTATTCTTGATACATGTGCAGAGCAAATATATTTGTAGCTTATGTATACACACACACGCACACACATTTAATTCTAATTATACAATACATAGTGTACATTACATTAAAACGTTCGAATTCCGCAGAGTTTGTATAAAATCAAACAACGTTTGAACTAATTAAGCAGATATGTTTTATTCATCTTTTGTTCATCGAAAAGTATAACGCAGAATATATTTGATAATGTTAGTGATTTCATTTAATGGCTTCTTACGGCTATATATCATTAAATCATGTCAGACTAATATAATCTTTGTGGCTCATAGCCGGGAGGTTTATTTTCATTTTAATGATGTGAACTATGTACATGGACAGTTATTCGAAATAGTGTAAACTAGGCCAGAGAGAGAGGGGGGAGAGAGAGAGAGAGAGAGAGAGAGAGAGAGAGAGAAAGAGAGAGACGGGATAAGGTATATTAAAGGAAATACGATTACTTTAAATAATGCATATTTCATAATAATTAATTTATTATTTTCTTGAATAAATGTGCACAATTTGAGAATACAATAATTTTGATTTCAGTAGATTATTTCATCATCATCATCATCATCATCATCATTGTCGTCTAGCATAGTGAAATATATGAATAATATAAAATAATGGTGAGACATTATTTACCTTTTATTACACAGCAGTCTCATATTCTTTACAGCCTGAGTGCATTATGCCGCATCCATTATGCTATCCAGGTACCCTATTTATTGTACTACTCAATTGTTTTCAAATAAGATCTCAGCTGCCCTGAAAACAAATCAATACAATGACCTGACTGGCAGCCATAATGCTTAAAATAAGAAGCAAGCTTCGTGATCCAGAATGATAGACCAGGAATTACAATTGATCGTGTAATCTCAAACTAGCCTCCCCAACTCCTCAAGTTATATGATAACGTTTAACATGCTTAAATGCATTTCTCTTATATATTGTATTCTTTTAGGCTATATATGGCATCAAAATTAAGAAGGAATATCTAATATATTTTAAATACAGGAAAACATACATTTACAAATCATATATGCAAAAAAAAAAAAAAAAAAAAAATGTGCATCGAATGTCCAACATATGCAGTTTCATTAATTGTTACCGAATGCAATTATACATGGTTCAAAACGTAAACGTGTACGTAATTAATACGCCTATGTAAATACGAGTTTTAACAAAAAATGGTATTCATATTTTTTCGTTTGCATTGATAAAAGTCTAGCGATTCTGCCTGGAATTGTAACTTTAAGTAAGTACAACGCAAATCTTTGCATCATTGTTTTTTTTTTTTTTTTTTAAATAAATAAATAAAATCTTAAACGATTATAAATAGCATCACTAAAAAAGCCACGCTTATGGAAGTTAAATTTCCATTTCTTTATAAACGTGACTATTCTGATACTTTTTATTGCTTTTGTCGCAATCAATTCAACTTTGTTTCCAAATCCAGTTATATTGTTCTCATTCATTTTCTTTGGAAAATTTTGTTTAGCTAACCAGATATAGGATTTTAAACGTGAAAACAATGACCTGGTTTATAATGTCAAAGTTCTTGAATTTAATTGAAATAATATATTGTCTCCTCGAATAAGTTATTTCCATTATTGAAATGCTATTCACCAAGATTGGAATGAGTTTAATGTTATGTTGCACATGTATTTGATTTGATACGTATCGTTATGATATGTATCGTATCAACACCTACCATAGACAGAGGTCTGGTCAGAAGTAGGTATATACATGTAAAAAGAAAATAAACTTTTTGTCTTACAGCTTAGAGTACGAGTCATATATTAATCATTATTCTTTTATGCTTACTGGTGAAACACTGAGTTCTGTCAGTTAGATAAAACCTATATCTCACCGAGTGAGTGATATAGATCTGTAGAAACTACTTTTGTCTTTCTAAAGCATCAGTTACCATAAAAAAAGACAATTTGTTTTAAAATAATATGGAGAATATCTCATCTCGAAACAAACAAATATATTCTATTTACACATGTCGTTGACGAATGCTGTGGATATTTTCAGTGTAGCCATCAGTCAAGGTAATAACGTGTATCCTCGTATAATATTACAACAATGAAATCTGTTTCGTAAGTGTAATGAGGCATTAGCTGTCTCGGCGAGAAGGAAAATATGGCTATGTTTTCGTGCAGAAATAAAATCAAGAACAATCGAGCGCAAGACTTTTTGAATAATTTATTTGCTTGGTCTGGACATCGCCTTTATCTTTCCTTCTGAATGACCTCATTCTGAAATATTTGACGCATCTATTATATAACGTTACCGATAAACTCGTTTTTATCAAAAAGTTTAGATATTACTTACATTAGCATAATTTTATAAACGTGTTGCAATTGTCTCAGAGGCGAAATAAAAAGGAGATGATTTTCATACTGAAAAGGATGAATGGAAAACGAATATTACATTTTTGTGTTTAATGATGCTTGAATTGATAAAGACAAAATGTCATTATGGAGGTTCATATTTGTATTGCATTAGATATTGCTGATAGATGCACGAAAGAGCATCTTCTTCATCTAACTCTGCACATAAATACGTGTTCAAAAGTGTAGCTAAATAAAGGAGTATGATATAAAAAATGTCCGTTTACACCAGGTTCATTATTTATTGCTTTCAACAATAATGATCTAAAACATTTCGATTATATCGCAATATTAATTCAGATTTTTTTAAAATTGGATACATTTTGGCTGACGCTATTCGTCTGTCAATTTAAAAGGAAAATGAAATAAAAAAATTTTGAAATATATTCTTCTTGGAGGAATAACACACAAGTTAAAATATCAATTATTTACTTTCAAATAAATTTCACCGCATCGGGAGCAGAAGGTCGTGGATTCAACCCCCGACCGTGACATAAAGTCGTAAAAGACGGTATTTGTAGCTTTTTGCTTGGCACTCAGTATATAAGGGTAGTTCCAGGACTGACTGACTCGGTGTCAAGATAATATTACTGGGTGTGGTATCATGCCACATGTATACAGATTGATACAGTGTGACAGCAATGTATCTGTTTCAAGAAGAATTAGTCTCCAAATGAAGGAAATATTGTCGTTTGGACGTTAAACTAAACTACAAGAAGGAATCAAAATTCTTACATAGCGTTACGGTTTTATTAGTGAAATGATGTAGTGTTTACTTAGGCTCACTTCGACATATTCCGTGACACTCGGCGATAATCGATAAAATTCGGATTCGTAGTCGAAAACACTATCGATAATCCGTCTGAAATTCGACAATGACATTGATGATACTAAAAGGCACATGGAAAATCGACTCGGTTTACCTAGAAGTACAGTCAAACCTGTCTTAAACGGTCAGTCAAGGGAACAATAGAAATGTGCCGCTTAGCAGAGTCGTCCGCTAAATGAATGTTGAACATGAAGGTAAATGCATAGTTCGTTAAGACCGGGTGATATTAAAACTGACCGCTAGATGCAGGTTGACCGCTTAATACAGGTGACCGCTAATACAAGTTCAACTGTACGTACATTTATAGAAAATTAGTAAAAAATATTTCGTCATGTGTGCCTAATGTTTTTGTATCATGACTTAGGAAACAGTCAAATATAATTTAATGTCCAACTGTACAAAGGAGCCGACCTGACTGACACATCCAAAGATGACCGTTTTATTTTTCATAGGAACCATGTTTTAAATTGTTTATTTGTTGACATCTTAAAATTGTTATGAGTTGAGTTGTTATGTAACTGAGTGGTCTCCATTAACCTGTCACTTTGTTGCCGCTTCCGAAGCACACGAAACCGTAAATAAAACCAGCTATGTATATTTGATCATCTTGTTCCTTTCAAAATGATTGAAAATTGTTTGTATCATTATAAGAAATGATTATAAAAGACTTCACGATAGTACCATTGATAGGAACGATAAGAAAGGTATCATCATTTTATTATCGTGATATTTGTATTACCTCGGAAGCAAGGTAGTGTGGTGGAGTTACAGGGATTTTGTTTCTGGATGTCGATACACGCGTTTCCGGTAACTACTGTTGTCCGACCTCTACTCTGATACCAGTATTGATGAGATTGGTAAACAGTCAAACCTGTCTTAAGCGGTCAATTAAGGGAAACAAGAGATTCTGTAATTGATCGCATAACACATGTAAACAAACATATAACAAAATTCTATAATTCGGTGATATCAAAACTGACCGCTAAGTGCAGGTTGATCACTTAAAACAGGTGGCCGCTAGTACAGGTTCAATTGTGTTTAATGTATACTTGACGAGGGCATGCAGATCATATATCAAGGGAGATATTATATTAATGATATACTATTGATAAGTTTCTGGATGCAATGTCTTTCCTTATTATTCGATACTTTTAAAAAAGTATATTTCCTTTATGTCATGATCCATTCTTAATTCAAATTTCCTGAAGTCACTTTGCAACTGGCCTGAACAAAATTATACCAATTGTTAATTTGAAGAACATGGTCAATTTAACTAAATCCTTTAGCACATACACGCTTGGTTACATACGTTGACAATACCCGACAGCCATGGATGATTAATGGCATATTATTACGCTAGACTGTGTATTTCAGGTAGCATTTGCTACGCGGGAATGGGTCATATGTACATTATGTACATTATTTTCGCATAATACGAAATATTCAGTATGTTAAATGACATATTATTACGCATGCCTGTGCATTTCAGGTAGCATTAGTTATGCGGGAATGGATCACATGTACATAATTTTTTCACAATACCGAATTATTCAATCTCTTTTTATCTCAAAAATGTCTCTATCTCAGTTCAGTATCATTCTATATTTTGTGAATTAGATTACATGCCTACATTTGTACAGATACCAGCAGAGGTTCTCGTTGATAAAAAATGTGAGCTGGGCTGTGTTTAAATCGAATGGAATTGTTTAATTTTAATCATAATTATATATTATGTTTGAATTCATACATGATGTACTAATCCTTCTTACATTAACTTAATTGGTGCTTTACACTCAGCAAAAGTTAAAGTAATAAACTTAGATCGTTCCGTTCTAAATAAATGACCATATATCGGTCTCAATCAACAAACATTACTTCGACCGTTTTCTAATGCTTCATTATTTTTTTCAGATAAGATTATCAAGCAATTATACATATTTAAAGCGACTTTTTTATTCCGTCGGCTTGTCGGATTAAGAGATGATATCATTTTATTAATATCGAATGTAAAGGAAAACATGGGGAGGGGTGTCCTAAATATGTGGTCTTTATATTGTGGTGGTTCTATTGTAAATACATTCTAATATTTCTCTTGATATTTCTCTTTACATAGAGATATACAGAGAAACACACAAATCCATAATTCATCAGGAATATTTTTTCTTTGTGTTGATGATGAATTCACACCTTATTGTAAATTCATTTAATTAAATAAATGTTAAATGAAATATCATTCGAAATTCCCCAAATATCAACGACAAAACATTCCATTCATACGCGATTCCATTCAATTTTATTAGTAAAGTTGGTAAATGGTAAATATTTTATTGGTAGGCAAAACTACTGAGTTAGAGGTTACATAACATGATAACTTAAGTTATTGCTTTAAACATCATAAGACATTTAAAAATGTATAGCTAAATATATACACATATGCAACGAAGACATGAAATTTACGGAGAAGCATATATAAGTATTAATCAATTATCTAGTAAGCATCAATATATATATCAAAATATAACAATATATACATACTGTTATTATTACATCTTATTGTAATATATCTGTTCATATATTTTAAGTATTTATTGCTTTTATTTTATTTGAATAAAAAATAAATTTTGCAGTGGATTCTATTATTTTCTTGATTGATGGCTCAAAAGGCTTTTAAATTTTTAAATAGTTGGCCAAGAAGTCCGTTTGTTAGTAAGTCTATATTTCAGATATTTTTCCTCCAGAATAAAACGCATTCTGTATACCTCAGAGTCTTATAATAATAATGAAGGAATTTTAAGGCTTCCTGTGACGGTATTTTGTCATAAATAGACTTTAATAGCAACTTTGTGACACACAGCCGGTATCGTAATGACGTGACCTATGTGCGTGGGTAGTTATATGAAAAGTTTGAACTTTATCTATTTTACAGCGATCACAAAACAAGTTATCCCAACTTATATTGATCACTCTCGATGGCTCTGATGGCGGCGTATGTTGTCATTATTGTGTGGAGAAACCGAAGAGCCCGGAGAAAACCCACGTGTCAGGACGGGCGATTACTGTACACTCTCACTTACGTTTTCAGGAATCGAACCCGGGACGAATTGATGAGAAGCGAGGTACGTTACCACTACGCTATCTAGTGAAAGAGAGGTCCGAGAGAGAGAATGCAGACCACTGTTTACTAAAGAAAAAAAAGGTGATCTATAACATATAAATTACTTTAAATAAAGTAAAAATTATAATTATACTTCAATTTCCATTAAACTTCCTATTGTAATATATTATGATCATTTTAAGATTTAAACTTACTTATACACATTGTTTAAGTTTTGAAATCTGCTTACTGCATTCATTACATTATGGCGACTTACATTGATGAAAATCATAATAAGATATATAATTATCCAAATATGTACGACAATTTACAGCAAACACATTAACAATACATTAATCTAACAAAAAAAGTATTAGGAAGAATGACCTATGACCCTAAATGATATGCAGGAATTAAAACTGAATCACATCCGCTTAAATAAATTCCCTTTTTTTATATATATTTTTTTTTTTTTTTTTTTTTTTTTTTACAAACATTGTGACCTTATTAAAGCTGTTCAAATCCAAATGTCTTATAGAAAAAAAATCTTCTCCGTTGGATTTGGCTAATAAAGCTAATAAATTATGAAGGATAAGTTATGCCGGATAAATAGATACTGTTTTATATAGCAAGCATGCACACATTGAAAAAAATGTGCCCCGAATTTATAAAATATGTCCATTTGATTGAATAATTTAATTTAGAATTCAACGAATATGATAAGTGACCATGCATTTATTATTTAACTACTTTAATGTTTGTTTATTGTTAAATATCATAAAAGTCATTCAGCAGCAAAGTTCGTGTTCAAATACAATCAGTGCCTCGTTGTATCGAGCATGTTTCCTGGCTGGCAAGGTTCCTGATACGGGTTTTAATTGATTGCCGAACAGTGTTGTGCGTTTCTCCGTGTCTGTCTTTACATGATGTATTTTTGTAAAGGAAAACAAATATTTAAATAGATATATCTGTCTCGCCTTTTCTTGAAATTGTCTATAATAATGATTATAACAGATGACATTATGTTTTCCGATATTTAAAATCTAGTTTAACGTTTTAGGTTTTATCTGCGGAATATTATAACGCTTGCACCAAAAGTTTTGTTTGTTTGGTTGTAATTTATATATTTATAGGAATTCCTGAAGTAAATTTGATTTAAATTTTATTTCAATTATTTTTAAATGTGATTATAGAGATACATTTTATTGGCACTGTCGCAATCAATTTAACTTTGGTTCCAATTATACAATCCTAGTTTATTTTCTCTTAAGCTCAATTTATTTAACCCGATATAGAATTATTCATACATTTCAAAATGATAAAGAAAATATGTGATGTCTGCCTTTGGAGATTCAAATCCTTCTATTCTAATTGCCAGTAGGAGTTCCACCGCATCACATTTCTGCACCGTAACGACACCTTAACGACGTCAATATAGTCCGTCAACGTCGACATTGAAAAAATCGGCGGCCATTTTGTTTGTTTATGAAAGAGTTTTACCTGATTTACGTCATAATAGACGATAAACAATTGGGAAAATAAAATGACTACTTAAACCAGGGTGCTTGACACACTCTTGTCTATTTTTAACCACTGTCGAATCGGCAGAATGTGTATTCAATGAGGGGCGTTATAAAAGTTTACCAGAGAGAGAGAGAGGGGGAAGATTTTGTATGCATTTTTGTTAAGATCTGCATTTCACTAACATGGCATAAAATTCCGAAATACTCCTTAGAATGCCATGGAAATCACAGGTCTTTTTTATCTTGTCTGCTCATAGTTTACATTGTTTTTGTACATCAAGATAATTGTTGAAACATACTGGGAATGATGTAAATGCATGCATTTTCTCTCACTCTTTCTTTATATTTCACTTATTTGATTGACATATTGTTTCTTATCTTTATTTATATTAACACACAATAAGTATCAGTAGTCTGTGAATAACACGGAAACATGCAAATACACATTTATCACAAGGAAGAGAGAGAGGGAGAGAGAGAGTGTGTGTGTGTGTCTAATATACCGGTAGTCATTGAAGGTTTTAAAAGCAGAGATAATCAGCAAGAAAAATGCTAATGCATATCAATGAAATATTTATATATAGAGAGAAATCTTTTGTAAATTTAAGTTGGTGTTTAAAGAAAATTTACATGACTTTGAGTTATATTTCCTATACTAATCTAAGCAAAGAAAAAAAGCCCTTCCCCTTTTAGATTAAAATGAGTAGGGACCTGTTTGTGGTTAAGTTGCTCAGCAGTAAACCTTTTTTTAATGATCCCCTTAATTATATCATTTTCATATACAGTATAGATTTAAACCTATACACCTTCCCAAGTGCAGCCACAAAGTACTGGTCCAGCCAATGTACCTGTAAGTTGTAAGAACTTGTTTCGAAATAGAAGTAGAACTTGCAATATCAAACTGAACCTATGAATCTGTTTCTCTAGTTTTTTGTATATTGTGTCTATTTCATATGCAGCTAAAAAAACTATTTTTAAGCTTAGATGAGTGTTTGCCAAATTACTTTTAAAGTATTTAATTGTTTGAATTTCAATTTTCTTTTTGTAGTATTAATTGTTTATTTTTTTTTTTAAATTTTAATGTATTGATCTTGAAGAATATCAGCGTATATAAGGCTTTGGACGTCTCCCTCTCTCTCTCACACACACATACTGAATAATAACACAGTATATATCTAGTACTTGTTTATTGATATTCTAAGATATCATTTATGATATCACAAAATAATTTCAACACTCTGCAACGTCTGACTTTGAAATGGGAGAAAACACCTTTGTCTGCTCTCTGCAATCTGAAAAGAAGTAATAATGATCATTAGTATGAATAAGTTATAACATCCTCACATCTTCCATGCAAATATTCAACAGAAATATAAACTCAAACTCAAGCAGCTTAATTCTAAATTCCAACAATACCTGAGGTGAAATACCATCAAACTATTCTAATATTCTCATTTATATTCTCTTTTAAACATTATCGTTAACTGACAGTTTTTCTTTTCTCTTTTTTCCACAACAAAAAATGTTTTAATGAATATTAAAGTACTTCCGCTTGTTTCATGTGTGCTGCTTTGTTGATCTGAATTACTTTTTCTGTCAGGCAAAGACTACAATTTTACATAATAAATAAAATACACTTAATCCAGTACATTTAATTTGATTTGTGGTCTTTTCTCTTTCAAGACAAAAGAAGCTTAACACTGTAGATAATAAATAACTGTGTGCTTTGCAGATATTGCAATTGCCATGAAAATATGAAAACCATTTTTCCCTTCTAATTGCATAAGCATTCTTGTCTTGAAACATTTTTTTTAGGATCAGCTCATTTTGATTTATTTCTCTTCTACGTGTAGTAAAATTATATACATATGCATGCTTTATTTAAAGAACATTTTTTGTTTTTAATTTCATTTTTATAGACATGTGCAGAATAATTTCCATGGAAAGTGATGATTTCTTTTCATATGTACCTTACCTTTCACATAACACTGCTGTGTGACTAATTACATCATGGTTTTGTTTCATAAATCTTGATTTGGACATGATTTTTTTTAAAAGAATGTTTATTTATACAAACTCCTATTAGTTTTCCAGTAGATAAAACATCTAGATTAAGAACAAAAAACCATGCATAGAATGAATTGTCAAATTTGGTTATTCTTCAAGATGAAAGGTCAGGGTTAAGATTATGTCACAAAAGGGCACCTGAAAAAAAGAAAGGAAGAAAGGGGGGAAATGTTATCCAGACAAACTGGGGAAGGGAACAGGGCCTTTTTTTTTCAGGAAAATTCAACAATTTGACTTATTTAGAGCTCAGAATTTTCAATAATGATTCAACATATTTTTGTGTATATTTCTATAATGAAACATGATTCAAATAACTTACTGATAAGGTAGATTTCATTCGTATATCTGTCAATTAATTTTCTTAAACTTGTTTTACTTTATATAGTGTTGTATATAAGAGTAGAGCTAAATATTCTATTTAAAACTGATTTTATCATAAAAAAAACAACATTTTTATTAGAAATTAATTTACTGTGAATGTAAAGAAGATCATTAATATAATAATCATGAAATGAGACTGAAAACATGTAAGAATGTCATGCTATATATTAACTACAGTACTGTTCTGTGTAATTGTTCATATTAACTGTTAATAACGCTTTTGAAACAACCCTCTTTCATTACATGGGGTCACTAAGTAAAAGTTAGAAATTCATGTTGGAAAAAAAATTGACACAAGTAGCAGATGAACAGACTTGATTGTGTATTGATTAAGCTAGTGAACAATCAAAATTATTCTGGTTATTATTCCTAATAAAGAGTTTAAAACCTCTCATAATCCTCCAACTTACACATCTTTACACAGTCGTCTGCATGCGTATGATAATGATGGCGATTTAATCGTTTGTAAGGCGTCTATATAAAAAGATCATTTCTTCTTAAGATGAAAAAGTACATTTTAAAAGAGGGATGTCTATTAAATAAACCATTACAACCACCTAGTTTTCTTCTTTTTTACAAGAAAATCAAATGCGCGCAGACCCATGAGAGTTGATATGCAGTAAAAAAAAAAAAAAAAAAAAAAAAAAAAAAAAAAAAAAAACAAACTAAAAATATACATTAAACTCACCATATATTACAATTTATTGTCACGAACTAGTTAATAAAAACGTACTTTACCTTTAATTTCAAATCCTTTGATGATTTCGTTGATAACGTAGCAGAATTATTTAGCCAAAAATGAAAACTGGCTTAACACTTAACGAGTGACACTTTTATGAAACTGTCACTTTCTTATTTGCTCATACCACCCA